>CAJGYO010000019.1:44407112-45032789 GCA_904845875.1 Miscanthus lutarioriparius
CGCACAGATTGATGAAGAGCGAGATATGAAGAATGCTATTGGGATGGAGTTGGCAAAGGTTAATGTCGTAATAGCCAATAAGCTTCCACAAGAAAGGATGTGTAGGAATCCCAAATCCACGAACGAAATAAGCCTCGAATACAACAAGTTCGTTGGTATCAAGGGTTGGGAATGGTTCACCTGCAGCGGGGCGCCATCCTATGGTTACTTGATCTTGAAGGATGCCTTCGAACACCATTTCTTTCAAGGTCTCCCGGTTGATGGTAGATCTAACCCACTCCTAGTCACGGCGGACCTCGCCGGTACTCTCCACCGCCTCCCTCCCTGACTTCTTTGGGCTCGAGTGGCTGCGTTTCTTCCCATCCTTCACCACGGATTGGATCTAATTCGATTTGGCTATGCTCAGATTTGATTGAGGAGGCGTTGTGGTTGTAATGCGACTGTAGCAGGGTGTGTGAAGGCAAAGCGCTGAGTATTTTGCCATTGCAAGGAAGAAGATGCGCTAGGAGGAATGAGGGAAGTGCGCCACGATGGGCGGATTCATATGGTTCGATCCTGACCCTTCACCTTTAGGGTTTTTGGGAAACCACGCTGACTCCGCCGCGTCATTCGCACCCCTCCAATTTCTCCGTCAATGGTTATTGGGCCGGTTTAATGGGCCTCCGGGCATACTGAATGGCTGAGCCTGCTTTGTCGGTTTACTTCTCCAATTTTGCTTTGATATAGTGCTAAACACTCTCCATTTTCTCCACGGTATAGTGCTAAGCACTCTCCATTTTCTCCTCGGTTTAAGTGCTAAGTACTCTCCAATTTTCTCCAATGGTAAAGTGCTAAGCACTCTTCATTTTTTTCTCCAAATTTCACCACGGTCAAGTGCTAAGCACTCTCCAAATTCTACCACGGTCAAGTGCTAAGCACTCTTGAATTTCGCCCTGATATAGTGCTAAGCACTCTCCATTTTCTCCACAGTATAGTGCTAAGCACTCTCCATTTTCTCCACGGTTTAAGTGCTAAGCACTCTCCAATTTTCTCCAACGGTAAAGTGCTAAGCACTCTTCATTTTTTCTCCAAATTTCGCCATGGTCAAGTGCTAAGCACTCTCCAAATTTCACCAAGGTCAAGTGCTAAGCACTCTCCAATTTTGCCCTGATATAGTACTAAGCACTCTCCAATTTTCTCCAACGGTAAAGTGCTAAGCACTCTCCATTTTTAAGTGCTCAGCACTCTCCAAATTTTACTCCAATGTCTAGTGCTAAGCGCGGGGATTTCATCCTTTTCACTTGTTTCTTTGATCCTGCTACAAGATGTGGCTCTATCTTACAGCAGGCTTGGGGACTAAGTGTGTACACTTCACCTAGCAGTGAGTGTACTATTTTTCCTCTTACTGGTCTTCAGCTAAGCTGGGGGCTGGCTGTGTGCTCGGCTAAGCTAGGACTCAGTTATTCTAATTAACTGATCATTGTACTTCTTTGATCCTGACACCACCAATTCAAGTTAGGGCAAGGAGGAAAGGAAGAGAGAAGGGGAAGCCTATCTCAATCAGTACTTCTTTTTTTGGAAAGCCAGGTTTTTTTATATGAAACTCAGGCAAGAAGACGAAAAGACGTTCATGTTACCAATTCCATCTCGTCTAATCTTTTATTGTTTTGTTTTTTCTCTCGTGCCCTTCTGGGTGGTACAAAGAACAGATGTAGGGGGTGGATTCTTCACCTACTGTCAGGCTCTGGGACTACAATGTATACATTGCACCTTGTGGTACTTGTATCAAATTTAACGGTTGGCTAAGTTCCCATTTTCTTTCTCAGACGTTGATATTCTTTGATCCTGACACCAGGTGTCTTCTTCACCTACTATCAGACATGAGGACTACAATGTATACATTACACCTTGCGGCGCATGTATCAATACTAACATCCTTTTTGACTAAGTCATGGATGAAGATCATCTGACTTCATCAACGAAGCCTAAGTGTGTACACTTCAACTAAGGTGGAGAATTTTTTAAATTTTAAACTTCAGCTCCTTGCATCCTTCTGGCAAACCTTACTTGAGTATGTTCGAGGCCTGTTGACCAGTTAAACTGGTTGGCACTTCATTTTGTTGATCGGATTACCAGTTAAACTGGTCGGATTACTAGTCAAACTGGTCGGCACTTTATTTTGTTGATTGGATTACCAGTTAAACTAGTTGGATTATCAGATTAACTGTTTGACTCCAAGTTAAACTGCTCAGATCTGCTCAAGACGGTGTTGCTTAGAGGATACAAGGTGCTCGGGGACTAGCTGTGGGGGGTATAACCCTAGGTACCCACGGCAATGGACATTGGCCGCACCACCAGGGGGTCCAGCCCATAAGATCAAGGCCTACGGTGCTCGGTTCTAGACGATGTGCACCGCAAGGCAATCAAAAGACATATTGGTGATGAAGGAAGATCTATTCGGATATGATAGATATTGTATTCCTTGTAAATACTTACCATATAGCCGAATAGATCTAGACCTAAACTAACCTGTAACCCTACCCTCTAGACTATATAAGGCGGGTAGGGACCCCCCTCGAATGCATCTCAAATTCTACAATCCACCAAAGACACAGGACATAGGGTATTACGTCGATCAGACGGCCTGAACTAGTCTAAATCGCTATCTCTACGCCCGTGTCACCATCCGGTTCCTATCATGCGCACCTCCACCGATTCATCTACTACCATGGGTATACCCCTCGGTAGACTACCGGACGTATTTCATCGATAGGTAATCACTCCACTATCGCCGCATCTACTTCTTCAATACAAGCCATGACAGCCAGAGGCGCCAAAGATCAAGGTCCCTAATGAGAACAACCTCCTTCCTTCAAGGGTGAACGAGATGCTGACCAGGATAAATACCAACAAGTTCGGAGATGTCACGTGTGCGAAGTATAAGTCGGTCATGCATCGCTTCAGCATTGATGGCATTCATGCTGCTCCTGAGCAAGTCAAGGTTGTGCCACCAAAGGAGAAGAAGAAGAGGGCACCACCCTCTATTCCAAAGAATGATGAGAAGCACCAATGGCCGACCATTGCCATGTTGCATGACAAGATCAAAGCCCTCACCGATTATACCCACGCTCTGTAGTTTAGGATTGATGAGGAGCATGTTTATCACAAGAACCTAGACTATGAGTTTGTGATGTTAAGTCGATATGTTTCAACAAGGAAAAGTATGAGAGTTAAGAGTTAGGTTGTGGATCATTAGGGCACAATCAGGTCAATATTTAGGTTGTTTGCTTAGCTCAGAAGTTAGAGTAATTGAAGTTTGTGTTAGCTAGTTAAAAATTTGTGGTTAGATTTGGTTGTGTAATAAAGTGTCTTATGATATTAATGGAATCTTGTTATTATTACCTGCTCTCTATTTTGATATGTGTTTATCTCCATGTGTTGTGCATAAAGGAAAATAGGAAACAAGTGTTGGGGGAAGCACACCATGACAACAGAATGAAATCCGATCGCGAAAATCATGAAATTCAGGAAGCAATGGACCAAGGACCACGTTGACCAAAGCTGGACCCAATTGGGCTCCGGTCAGGCCCCCCGGTCTACCTACTGGGCTGGCTGGCCCATCACAGCGCCACCTCGCCTCACGCTTCATCCACGGTCAGGTTTGAATTTAAAATATTCTATTTTCGCTTATCTTGCTTTCTATTTCGATCTGAATTGAAAAATCCTTTAATAAATAACTTTAAAACCTGAGGAAAGATTATTTCAGTCATGACTTAAGGATAGACTCACATATGACTTTTCCTAGAAATCTTGCTACAGTTGGGAACTTATTAATAGGGACCCCATGTTACTTAAGTTGTTGTGGAATGAGATATAGTAGAATAATGAGAACTTGATTCTTGTTGTCTCATTATTGGAGAATTTTATTTCAAAAAGTAAAAAGAATAGATACCCCTCCCTTTTGTGGTAAGCAATGTCCTACCAAAGCCATACATGATATATAGACTAAGAAAACCTTCTACATATGCTACTTGCTATTGTATTGAGTTTGGTCAAACCTTGTGACCCTTGTTGAAAAATTTGTCATGCTCCCAAGATCAAGATCACGTACACTCCACATATATCTACTGTTCCTACACTAGGAGTGCACAACAGCATATTTTCCATCCACCCAAAAATGCTCTACTCCAACACTGGGAATAGACACCAAAAATATTTGTTAGGATAAATGTTGTAAGTTCTTGTAAGTGTCTCTCTTGAAAAGTTTCAATTACAGAAGAAGAGGCATGGCCTATGCAAAAGTTATTCATAAAAGAAAAAAAAAAAAAGAAAGAATTGAAAAAAATGGACAAGTGTCCAAGACATTTAAAACATTGGGTACTTAGATGCCCGCCTAAAAAAAAGAAGTGAAGAAACAAAAAAAGATGAACAAGATAGCCCATGACTCCTTGCTACAAAATGTTTCAAAGTTTCAACAAGAGAGATATGTTTCAAGGAGCATAGTAGAATTAGGTTAGCCACCATATACATATCTACACACGTGCATATCTTGATCTAAGAGTATGAAATTTTTCTCCTTGGATCCTTGTTTTGACTTTACAATATATGCAATGCAAGTATGTTCTCATATTCATCCCTACCTGAGCTCCACATAAGCTTTTAGAAGTAGGTAAAAAGAAGGCAAAGTCATCAATGCCTTAGTGAGGATCGATAAATACCACATATAGAGTGATTTGAGAGTACCACAAAAAGGAGAAGGTAAGCTATGTTTTGTTTTCACAAATCTTAAAATATTTCTCTAATTAACTTGACTGAAGGAACATGATGATCTATTTTAAGCTGTTCCATTTTTCAACTGTCCAAAGATTCATGGTAGACACTTTGAATCCTACAATGCATGCATGACTAGGAATAGTTTTATGTTGATGACTTGTCCTAAGGTTATGTATTAACTAATCCATCCTTTTATCGAGGACGAGTAAAAGCCGAAGTGTGGGGGAGTTTGTTGATGGTAGTTAACATTATCACAAACCATCACTATACTTTGCATAAATAACTAAAATGGATCACCAACATAGACTTAGGGGTTTTAACTAACAATTTCCATGAGTTTTGGTGAATCTGTTTTTCTAGCATGATTTAATTAGAAAACCTCCAAGGTGGACCTATTCGTCAAAGGAAATCACGGAATTCCATAGTGGGACCAACGTAGGAGGACTCAAAAGACTCCAAGAGGTACTCCACTGAAGCAGGGCTCAAGCCACTGATAGGTGGGGGTGGCTGGCCTATGGGCCCCCCATGTCAGCCTCCTATTGCTACGTCGGTTCTCCACTGCCTTAGGGTTTGCATCTATGCCATCCTTTTAAGTCAGTTTGATCCAAGGGTCTAGGATGCTTGAAGGCTCCTATATATACCTGCCTATACCCCCCTCCTCCAGAGCATCCATGCATATGATCCTAATAGCCTGAGGGCCAGAAACCCTATTTCATATTTCCATCAAGATCAGAGCAAGCAATCAAGAGAAGATTAGTCCTCAATACGATCTAGTCTTTTATTAGATATAGAGAGATAGAGAGAGAGTGAAGAGTTTGGAGAAAGTGTCGGCCTATCGGTGCTCTCTCTATGGCTTGTACCCTGGCAGAATCAAGTTTTTCTTGAGCTTGCTTCTGAGATTCTCTAGTAATTGACTTCTAATTTAAGTAAGCATCTTGTTCATATTGTTCTTCAGGTTTGAGACTCTCTTTGAGTACTTTAATCCTTGTATCTCATGGGTTAAAGTAGTATTTGTAGTGTAAGTGTGGTGCTTAGACTCGGTTACACGTGGATGTACCCTACTTTCCGGATTGGTGGTAGCTCGCAATAGTGACTCTTATAGCCTCATTTAATCCTTTGTAGTCTACCTCCCGTTAGTAGGCCAAGCAGGACCCTATTACTATAGGAAACATACTCAGCTTGTGTTTTCTTTAGTAATATCCCTAGAATTGAACGATAGAAAACATAGCTTACCGAAGTTAGAACTAGAAGACCTTAGTGATCTCCTTTATACTCCTGTTATCTAGCCTTGATTGTGAAGTTGGGTAAGTAGATTTAGTTATTCTCACACATGTTTCCTTGAGATCAATATAAAACTAGGTTACTCCCGGTGAAGTGCTACATCGGTATATTATCCGTGCGCTTGTAGATTATTCTATGTGCGTTAATTTATACCAATAAGCATTCATGGAATACATGGAAAATATATTCAAAATGCACAAAGAAACAAAGCCTAACACGGTAATGTGCAAAGCAAAAAGTGCCTAGAAGGAGAAAGCCCACTACCAAGCCAAATTAGGGCCCAACCATGTGGAGAAAAAGAGCCCAAACCCAAATCAAACGATCTCCAATTGGTGTAAAACTTCACAGGCATGTCCCAGACATCCCCAGAAGCCCACTATGTGAAGGTGGTGGCGATTGGAGCCATTCAAGGGGTGGCTGACCCATGGGGTCATCTGACCCCCACCTGGTGCCATTCAGCCCAAACTTTTATCGGTTGGTTCTCACCGCCTCACCAACATTAGTTGCATGGGTATTCATGAAGGGATTGGTTCGAAGGATGGCGGTTTTCTCAAGATACGAAGGCATGCAAGGAAGCACAACTCCACCCCATCTCGAGCATCCATCTTATGATGGTTTGATCTAAGGGCTATGATGGAGAGGCACACAGATCACTGACATGGCACGTTGAGTGGCCTCTATTCCTCCTCTCAACCTATAAATACCCCCTCACTCCCTCTCATTCACAACACCACACCAAGGATCAAGAGCACCACACTTGAGTTTTCATTCCAAGGGCTTAGTCCCTAGATAGCTAGTAGAGTTAGTCGGGAGAGATGTGAGGGAGAATACAGGGAAGTGCCAGACTTGTCGGTGTCTCCCCGAGTTTGTACCTCGATGAACATCTGTGCCCTTATGGTGAATGCTCTAGTAGAAGGGCCCTGATAAAGACGGATAACCCTTGTTAACGCACTAGAGTAGTAGTCGATCGCGTAGATGTGGTGTCTAGGCTAGAGGCTATCTCTGGTTTCCTCGTACTGATGAGGACATCACTCCTTTGGATGTACCCTCTGATCCTCCAACCGTCATGCAAGGTCCAATGACCCGAGCTCGAATGCATCAACTCAATTTAGAGGTGAGCTCGTTCTTAAGCGATCCTTTTCATACTTTTGAGAATAGATTACTACATAATGATGTTACCTTGCTTAGGAACATAGGAGAGGGTCATGAGGAACTTGGAGAAAGGCAAAGAGGTGGAGAAGATCAGCAACGACGACCAACACAAGCTGGAGGCCTAGTCGAACTGAAGTTGGAGCCCATCTCGGGTTTTAGGACCAATCTATCATAAAACTGGTCACACGGGTGCGTCCGGGCCCCATTTTCGATGATCTACATATGGATGGAAAGCTAATTAGATAAGGAAGCCAATGCAAGTGGTCTCATGTCAAAATCCCTTCGGAATCAACAGGAATCATCGAAACAAGTCAACATCCTGAATCTGTTAGGGTGCTGCGACACCGTCTTTTGGTCCGTTGGACCGTGTATCGTGTTTGGGCCCATTAGGGGGCGTGTCTAGGGGTCTTTGCGTGACCCTAGAGTCTTCATAAACAGCCACCACCCCTCCATTAGGGTTGGGTTTTGCTTCGATTAATCTATCAAGAATAGTTTCACCGTTCATCGGTTTGTGAGACCCCAACTTCGTGAGATTAATCATTCATCTGCAATTTGGTTGTTTTCTTTCTTGTTCTTGCTTGTGTTCTTCATTGTGTAGGTAGGGATTATCCTTCTTGGCAAGGTCAACCAGATCTGTGTCTCAGTTGATAACTAGAGGAGTTGTGGTGCTAAGATCGCAGGGTTCGATCTTTCGATCTGAAGCCGGATCGGTGTGTCATTCTCTGCCACAATGATAGTTACCTCTACCTGACGGAAGATCGGGATCCCCGGCCCCACTAAGTGGTATTCAGAGCTAAGGTATACCATCAGGTTCACATTCATTCCCTAGTTTTGAGTGTTTCGCATTCGTCCCATAGTCTAGTGCCATACTCGTTTTTTTCCTGTCCTAGAACCTTCCGCGCCATAGCCTTTGCATATTTCAGTTTTAGAGTCCGTCGTGTTGAATTTGTGTCCTGGTCGAGGTCTTGTTGCTAATTAGTTCATGTTAGAGTCTAGTTCATGTGTTTTTCCCCATCGTTTCCATCAAATCCTTGCTGCCGTGACCAATTTTGCGCGCATGGTTCCCATTTTGTCCTCTAATTCGGAGCCAATTCTTAAAACTGGTCTAGTTTTCGCATACGAACTCTGATTTTGATGTTCCATATATCAAAATCAATTAGAAAAAAATTTCAGATCCGCTCGTCCCTCGCTTCGTCAGGTTCGAAAAATTTTATTTTGGCCAAAAACTGGTCACAAGATCCTCTTTTCGTGGTCACAAGCTTTTTGTCAATTTTGAGCTCATCTTCTGAATTTTCCACAGGGCATGCCTTTCACTTGTTTAAAGCTCATATTTTCTATGGTTACTTCTTTTGTGCTCCTAAGTGAAAAAATATAAAAAAAATAAAAAGAAAAAGTCAAAGAATCCCAAAAAAACAACGATAGCCCAAAATAGAGAAAAAAGAGGGGCAAAGTGGAACAACATCTAGAGGAGCACATAGAGAAGGCCAAAGTGAGCTGTGTTAGCATGTGCTATTTGGTTCCTTGTTCGTGTTGCTCTTACTATCCACCATACTTGTTTGTCACACACCTGGCACCATGCTATCCACCATACTTGTTTGTCACACACCTGGCACTTGGAACATTTTAGACTAGCAACGAGAACAAGTACTTTGGACTATAATTTAGCATTACTTTCTGTTACTAAATTGTGTGCCAAATATACATATTATTCTTTGTGTGCCTTCCAAGCTCCACAAACTCTTCAGATCAGTACAGAAAAAGGCCCTTGCAATCTCGGTACCATTGCCTCACAGGTATCACGAACCAGCCGTCGGTTGTAGCACCCACTGCTTGTGTTGGTAAGAACTTTGTAAAGCTTGGTAAGACGCTTCCACTTGTTGTGAAAAGTGACACCACTGCAACCATGTAGTCATTTGGTAGGGATAACTTTCACCGTTTGTTCCTATTTTTGTGTTTACAATGGCAGGAGGTGATCAAACTGGAGATAACAGTCCCAAGGATTTCAACGAGTGTGTCAGCCAAAAGCAACTGCAAGCTGCTATAGAGAATGCCCAAAAAAGGATGAATGAGGCCATCAAGAAGGCCGTCACTAACGCACTCATTGAACTCAACATTGGCAACAACATGGAGAGATTGGACAAACGAATTTCCACGCTAATCGACAAGGTTACTGAGTTGGAAACCTTGGTGGCGGTCAACAATGACGTCTCCGGTAGCAACACCGATGGTCTCTTGCCAGAAGACATGGTGCATGATGCCACTAGGAACATAGATCGAGCAGCCTTTCGACAAGCAAGATTACGACGATGTCTTCACTACAATACAATAGGTATGGGTGGTGTCCACCACCATCAAGGTAATAATCGTCGTGTGCCCGATGATCCTTATGCTAAGATTAAGTTCACAATACCATCTTTTTTGGGTCATTATGATGCTAAGGGATATCTTGATTGGGAGATGATAGTAGAACAAAAGTTTAGTGCCCACCTTGTGCCTGAGCATCATAGAGTTCGACAAGCTACTAGTGAGTTTAAGGACTTTGCCATTATTTGGTGGAATGGGCAAGCTACACAGGATGCTTTACCTGGTACGTGGGAAGAACTTAAGATAGCTATGTGTGATCATTTTGTTCCTCATTATCAAAGAGACTTGCGTAAGAAATTGATGCGTTTAGAACAAGGAGAGAAATCTGTATAGGATTACTATGGTGAGCTCCAAAAGGGATTGATGCATTGTAGTGTTGTGGAGGGGAACGAAGATTCCATTTGTCATTTCTATTCGGGTTTGAGGCGTGAGATTCAGGACATTGTTGATTATAAAGAATTTAACACTGTCAACCAGTTGTTTCAGTTCGCTATGCTTGCAGAAAAGGAATTGCAGGGCATGAACAGCAGAGCAAGAGCAAGGTCAGCACCACATACACACCACGCTCGGCACCATCTTCGGGGCTGACCAAGCCAACCACTTTTTGGGCACCTCCACCAGTGAGCAAGCGACCAGCAGCCTCTGGAGTTACCGCTACACCTAAGGCACCTCCCGCACGACCTTCAGATTCAGGTAAAAATTCTTTGTAGGTGCCTACCAAGAGTGCCTCATTTGTTGCATCGATGGGACGCACTTCGGGCATTCAGTGCCACCGCTGCCATGGCATTGGCCATGTGCAGAAGGACTGCCCAAGTCAGCAGGCATACATTGCTACAGAAGATGGTTACATCAGCACCTCTGACATTGAAGATGAAGAAGACCAAGATACAGATGAGGAGGACGGCAAAGTCCTTGGTGACAAGGCCACGGCAGCCTATAGGAGCATCATTGTACAATAGGTGCTCAGCTCACAAATGCAGCAACCTGAGAAGCTACAACACCATAACTTGTTCCAGATTTTCTTCATCATCAACAACCATCAAGCACGTGTCATTATTGATGGAGGTAGCTGCAATAATTTGGTGAGTTCTGATTTGGTCAAGAAGCTTGGCTTGACCACACGCCCGCATCCACGTCCATACCATATTCAGTGGCTAAATGATTCTGGAAAAGCAAAGGTAACACAAACTTGCAGAGTATCATTTTCCAATGGTTCTTATGTTGATTCTGTTGATTGTGATGTGGTACCTATGCAAGCCTGTTCACTCTTATTGGGTCATCCTTGGGAACATGACAATGATGCTACACACCATGGTAGAAGTAATAAATACACTTTTGTGCATAAAGGAAAGAAAATTACTTTGGTCACTTTGACCCCTGCTCAAATTGTACAAGCTAATAGAGAACGCGCTGCTAGTTTGAATGATGTTCAATCTAAAAATCAGCAAGTTGCTAATTCTATTCTCCCACCAAGAAAGGATAAGTCTACATCTATTTCTAAGGCTAAGGGGATTAAATTGAAAGGTGGTGTTATGCTTGCAACAAAATGTGACTTTGCTGAAATTTCTGATGATGATATTTGCTATGCTTTGGTATGCAAAGGAGCTATGTTTTCGCTTGATGATATTGTAAGCTCGGTGCCTCCTACTGTCACTAACCTTTTGCAGGAGTATGCAGAAATTTTTCCAGCTGAGATACCCCCGGGGCTGCCAGCTATGAGAGGGATAAAGCATCAAATCGATTTAATTCCGGGAGCTTGCCCAACCATGCTGCCTATCAAACCAATCCTGAGGAGACTAAGGAAATTCAGCGGCAAGTCCAAGACCTTTTGGACCGCAGGTATGTACGTGAAAGCCTTAGTCCTTGTGTTGTTCCTATACTTTTGGTTCCTAAGAAAGATGGAACTTGGCGTATGTGTGTTGATTGTAGAGCCATCAATAATATTACTATTCGGTATCATCATTCTATTCCTAGGCTAGACGACATGCTTGATGAGTTGTGTGGCTCTATAATTTTCACCAAGATTGACTTGCGAAGTGGCTACCACCAAATTAGAATGAAACTTCCAGATGAATGGAAAACCGTGTTTAAACCAAATTCGGGTTGTATGAGTGGTTAGTAATGCCTTTTGGTTTGACAAATGCACCTAGCACTTTCATGCGCTTAATGAATGAGGTTTTAAGAGCATTTATTGGTCGTTTTGTGGTAGTTTAATTTGATGATATATTAATTTACAACAAGTCTTTTGTTGAACATATGGATCACTTACGTGCTGTTTTTAATGCTTTACGTGATGCACGATTATTTGGTAACCTTGAGAAGTGCATCTTTTGCACGGATCGAGTTTATTTTCTTGGCTATGTTGTAACTCCGCAAGGAATTGAGGTGGATGAGATGACAATTGAAGCCATAAAGAGCTAGACGGTTCCCCAAACCGTCACATGGGTGAGGACTTTTTCTTGGTCTTGCAAGATTCTACCGCCGCTTCATCAAAGATTTTAGCACCATTGCTGCCCCATTGCATGAGTTGACGAAGAAAGAGGTGGTGTTTCATTGGGGAAAGGCACATGAGGAGTCCTTTGACACTTTGAAGGACAAGCTCACACACGCACCATTGCTCCAACTTCCAAACTTTGGTAAGACTTTTGAGCTAGAATGTGATGCTAGTGGAGTTGGCATTGGGGGTGTTTTGATGTAAGATGGTAAACCCATTGCTTACTTTAGTGAAAAATTGCATGGCCCTGTTCTGAATTATTCCACATATGGTAAGGAATTGTGTGCACTTGTTCGTTCTTTAGAGACGTGGCGTCATTATTTGTGGCCTAAAGAATTTGTTATTCATTCTGATCATGAATCACTTAAGTATCTTCGCTCTCAACATAATCTGAATCGTAGGCATGCTAAATGGGTTAAATTTATTGAATCTTTTCCTTATATTATCAAACACAAGAATGGGAAGGATAATGTGATTGCTGATGCTTTGTCTAGACGATATACCTTGTTGTCCCAACTTGATTGCCGGATTTTTGGGCTTGAATCAATAAAAGAACAATATGCGCTTGATCCTAATTTTAAGGACGTGTTGCTGAATTGTAGAGAGGGACGTACATGGAACAAGTTTATGATCAATGATGGGTTTTTGTTTAGAGCTAACCACCTATGCATTCTAGTTGGTTCCGTTCATCTTTTGTTGTTGCAGGAGGCACATGGAGGTGGATTGATGGAACATTTTGGTGCCAAGAAGACAGAGGAGGTGCTGTCCACACATTTCTTTTGGCCAAGGATGAGGCGAGATGTAGAACAGTACGTGGCTCGGCGCGCCACATGTCAAAAAGCTAAGTCGCGGTTGAACCCACATGGTTTGTATATGCCTCTTCCTGTTCCTTCTACTCCTTGGGCTGATATATCTATGGATTTTGTGTTGGGTTTGCCAAGGACTAAGAGGGGGAGGGATAGTATTTTTGTGGTGGTTGATTGTTTTTCTAAGATGGCACATTTTATTCCTTATCATAAGAGCGACGATGTTGTTCATATTGCTGACCTTTTCTTTCAATAAATCATTCGCTTGCATGGTATGCCTTCTACTATTGTTTCAGATCGTGATGCAAAATTCTTGAGTCATTTTTGGCGCACTTTGTGGAATAAATTGGGGACCAAGCTGCTATTTTCTACAACATGTCATCCCCAAACTGATGGGCAAACTAAGGTAGTGAATCGAACATTATCCACCATGTTGAGAGCAATTTTGAAGCGCAATTTGAAGATGTGGGAAGAGTGTTTGCCGCATGTGGAGTTTGCATATAACAGGGCGGAACATTCCACCACCAAGGTAAGTCCTTTTCAGGTAGTGTATGGTTTTAACCCCCATGCTCCTATTGATCTTTTGCCTTTACCTACCATTGAGAGAACACATAGTGATGCTAGAGAGCATGCTGATTTCATTCGTAAGTTGCACGAAACAACTAAAGCAAATATTGAAAGAATGAATGAAAAGTATAGAATTGCTGGTAGTAAAGGTAGAAAAGAAATTAAACTTGAACCGAGTGATTTGGTTTGGTTACATTTGAGAAAAGATAGATTTCCTGAGCTACGTAAGTCTAAATTAATGCCAAGAGCAGCTGGTCCTTATAAGATAATTGAGAAAATAAATGATAATACCTACAAACTTGAGTTGCCACCCGAGTTCGGGGTTAGTCGCACCTTTAACATTGCAGATTTGAAGCTTTATTTGGGAGAAGAAGATGAGCTTGAGTCGAGGATGATTTAGTTTAAAGAGGGGGAGGATGATGAGGACATCACTCCTTCGGATGTACCCACTGATCCTCCAACCATCATGCAAGGTCCAATGACTCGAGCTCGAATGCGTCAACTCAATTTAGAGGTGAGCTCGTTCTTAAGCGATCCTTTTCATACTTTTGAGAATAGATTACTACCTAATGATGTTATCTTGCTTAGGAATATAGGAGAGGGTCATGAGGAACTTGGAGAAAGTCATAGAGGTGGAGAAGATCAGTAAGGACGACCAACACAAGCTGGAGGCCCAGTCGAACTGAAGTTGGAGCCCATCTCGAGTTCTAGGACTAGTCTGTCATAAAACTAGTCACACAGGCGCGTCCGGGCTCTGTTTTCAACGATCCACATATGGATGGAAAGCTAATTAGACAAGGAAGCCAATGCAAGTGGTATCACATCAAAAGCCCGTCAGAATCCATGGGAATCATCGAAACAAATTAGCATCCATAATCTGCCAGGGTGCAGCGACACCATCTTTTGGTCCGTTGGACCATGTATCGTGTTTGGGCCCATTAGGGGCCACGTCCAGGGGTTTTTGCATGACCCTAGAGTCTTCATAAACAGCCACCACCCCTCCATTAGGGTTGGGTTTTGCTTAGATTAATCTGTCAAGAACAGTTTCACCGTTCATCGGTTTGTGAGACCCCAACTTTGTGAGATTAATCATTCATCTGCAATTTGGTTGTTTTCTTTCTTGTTCTTGCTTATGTTCTTCGTTGCGTAGGTAGGGATTAGCCTTCTTGGCAAGGTCAACCAGATCCGTGTCTTAGTTGATAACTAGAGGAGTTGTGGTGCTAAGATTGTAGGGTTCGATCTTTCGATCTGAAGCCGGATCGGTGTGTCATTCGCCACCACAATGATAGTTACATCTACCTGATAGAAGATTGGGATCCCTTGCCCCATTATGTACTCCATGGTTGAGGGCTAGGTGGCAGGTGGTGATAGCCATGTCTGTCCCTCGTAATCCCCCACATCCGGGTACGGCATAGAGCTATATGCTAGCAACGCTTGGCAGACCAGGAGTTCTCCAGTGCCCGAAGTAAGCGAGTAATAGTAGAGTTTATCTATCCTTAGGCTCTAACCCATAGGAATCCTCTCTACCCTCTACCAATTCTACCCTTGTGTTGTTCTTGGATGAACTAGATAGAAGATTTACCTTCGTTCCCTATGGAAAATACTATACACTAAATACTTTCGGGTGAAATGCTAGGTACTTCTGTGCGCTTGTGGATTACTTCTATTTGCATTAAGAAATACCAACAATGATAAAGTGCAAGATCAACATCAAGTGGATAGTTCATCATCTCAACCCAATGATCAACCAAGTGCAAGCAATCAAGTTCAAGTGCTCCAACCAACTAATGTTTCAAGAGATCATCCATTGGATTCTATAATTGGTGATATCTCAAGAGGTGTACAAACAAGATCAAGACTGACATCATTTTGTGAGCATTTCTCATTTATGTCATCCATTGAACCAAAGAAGATATATGAAGCTTTGAAGGATGTTGATTGGGTCAATGCTATGCATGAAGAGCTTAACAACTTCACAAGAACTCAAGTATGCGAGTTAGTTGAGAGGCCTAAGGATCATAATGCGATTGGAACCAAATGGGTTTTTAGGAAAAAGCAAGATCAAGATGGGATAGTAGTAAGGAACAAAATAAGATTGGTAGCACAAGGCTATACACAAGTTGAAGGTCTTGACTTTGGTGAAACATATGCCCTGGTTGCAAGATTGGAAGCAATTAGGATCTTGTTAGACTATGCTTGTGCCCAGAACATCAAGTTGTACCAAATGGTTGTGAAGAGTGCATTTCTTAATGGGTACATCAATGAGCACATGTATGTGGAGCAACCACCCGGTTTTGAAGATAAGAAGAAACCCAACCATGTTTACAAGCTAAGAAAGGCATTGTATGGTTTGAAGCAAGCATCAAGAGCATGGTACGAGAGATTGAGGGATTTCCTACTCTCTAAGGGATTTAAGATGGGCACGGTTGACACCACTCTCTTCACCAAGAAGATAGGCAATGACTTGTTTGTGTTGCAAATATATATGGATGATATCATATTTGGATCAACTAATCAAGATTTTTGTGAGGAGTTTGGAAAGATGAGGGCAAGTGAGTGTGAGATGTCCATGATTGGAGAGCTTAGCTACTTCCTTGGTCTTCAAATCAAGCAAATAAAGAATGGGACATTTGTAAGTCAAGGCAAGTACATCAAAGACATGCCCAAGAAATTTGAAATGGATAATGCAAAGGCTATTAGTACACCAATGGGGACAAATGGAAACTTAGATAGTGATGCTAGTGGTAACATGGTGGATCAAAAGATGTATCGGTCTATGATTGGAAGCCTACTCTATGTGACCGCATCTATGCTGGATGTGTTGTTTAGTGTATACATGTGTGCTAGATTTCAAACCTCACCAAGAGAGAGTTACTTGAAGGCAACAAAGAGAATATTGAAGTACTTGAAGCGTACACAAAATGTTGTATTGTGGTATCCAAAGGAGCTAGATTTGAGTTGATTGGATATTCAGACTCCGATTATGCGGGATGCAAAGTTGACAGAAAGAGCACATCGAGCACATGTCAAATGTTGGGAAGATCACTTGTGTCTTGCTCATCAAAGAAGCAAAATAGTGTAGCATTCAACTGCCAAAGCGGAGTACATTTTAGAATCAAATTCAAACAAGTGTCATTGCTATATTACAAATGAGAGTGCCGTGAAGCTCACCAACAACCTAGTTTAACTTTCAAGAACAAAGCACATAGATGTCCATCATCATTTCATTAGAGATCGTCAACAAAAAGGGGACATTTCAATTGAGAGTGTGGGCACCGATGATCAACTTGCCGATATTTTCACCAAGCCACTTGATGAGAAGAGGTTTTGCAAGCTAAGGAATGAATTGAACAAACTTGACTTCTCAAATATGTGTTGATGCACCTCCATATATGACATGCCTCTCCTTCGAGCAAAGCAAGGTAAAAATTAGTTGACATGTCATTCATACTTTGCTAAGGACTTGTTTAGTGCATCTAGTCATTTCTCACATGTCTTAGACTCATTCATGAAAATCAAATGGATTTGATACCTGTATGGTACCACTATTTCTTCTATGTTTGAAATGACCTAGTGGTAGCATATGACATGTTTGTAGGCTTGTGAACCTAGTGTTTAATCTAGAAAATGAGCTATAAGTGTTTAACTCAACATTGTCAAGATAACCTTTGAAATGAGGTGTGAAGAAGCTTGCCATTGGATCAAACCGAGTTAAATGTCTTTTGCAAGTAATCTAGATTGAACCAAATTTGGGAAAATGATCCTCACTTAACATGGTTTCATCCCAACCTATCTAAAATTTGAGCTCACCTTTTGTGGTAATTAATGCCAAAGGGGGAGAAGTAATTCACAAATGATATGACAGTAGAAGGGGATCAATTATCAATTAAAATTTGAAGCATACAAGTAGGGGGGAGCAAGCTCATAAACTTGTATGTTGCATTTGTATGTGCATTACATATGTTTGCTTGCATAGCACAAGTTTTAAAATTACATATCCATGCTTGTGTGGTATATGCTAGATGGTAGAAAATGATTGATGCAATGAAAACTAGCATGCATAGAATAGCTAGACACTTGAATTGGTTTTATAAGTGGTACTAGATCCTTTCTTATAATGTTGATCTCATGAGGTATCTACTGGTTTTAGTTTTCAAGTGGTATCTAGCTAACCATGGTGCAAAGGATGGTGTTCAAATGGCTACTCTGATTGGTATCATGCTTCAAAGGTCCATTCTTTACACCGCATCATTTGGTAGTCATTACTCTCCGAATCTTTCTAATCCATACATATGTGCAAGCTTTCAAATCCGAACTCTTAGCACATATGTAGGGGGAGCTAATGCTACCAATTCGGGTTTATGAAACTTGTCAATATCCTTTACACATGGTAAAATGCTTGGGCAAGCAACATGAATCTAAAAAGATTTTATTGAATATCTTTGTGAAAAGGTTGTCATCAATTACCAAAAAGGGGGAGATTAAAAGCCCTAGTTTGGTTTTGGATAATTGATGGAACCTATGGACTAATCCTTGAGCTAAGTGTGTAGACAAGAGAGGATGGTCCAAAGCCAAGTGATGGAGCTGGATTATGGTCCAGGTGATGATGATGACCAAACTTGAAGATCAAGTGCTCCAACTTGGAAAAGAAGAAAGAGAAAAACAAAAACCAAGTGTTGATCAAGGCAAAGGTATCAAATAGGTTTTTGTTTTAGCACTCAAGACACCATAGAGGGTGTGAGTGTGTTTAGGATCGATAGCTGTACTATAAAGAGGGGAAATCTTTGGCTAAGTGGTTATTGAGTGCCACTAGGTGAAATGATCTTTGCATATGCATTAGGGACCAAGTGTGCTAACAATTGACCCTTGAAAATACTTTGAAATCTTGCTAACGCATGTGCACAAGTGGTGAGACACTTTGGTGTCAGCACATGGAAGCAAGGGTGAAGTGAAAAGGAAGAGAAGGGGTCACTCACATGTGACCGGACGCTGGTCTCGGCTTGACCAGACACGTCCGGTGCCTAACCCTAGGTGGTGCTACACTTGGCCGAGAGGGACAAGTTAGGATAGGATGCAGGACCGAACTCGGGTGTGGAGTCCGGTCATGCGTGGCAGAAGTGGTGCATCTTGGATTGTTGACCGGATGGAGGAGTTTTGGCAGTCACTATCGATCAAATCCAACCGCCAATTAAAATCCAAAATGGGAGAAATAAACAAACTTATGACACATATGCATATACTATTGACCTAGTTCCACTTGTATTGGAGAAAACATGTTTTGCAGGACATACATTCGAATACAAGTGAAAAATCAAGCAAAAGGCGCAATTAGGCAAAGCGTAAAGCAGATTCGCGCAACCAAATATCAAAGAAGGAGAAGAAAGCCCACCTACACACCAAACTTGGGATGAGCACCGACGTGGAAGGGGCCCAAGCCCACCCAGGAACCGACCATGCGAAGGCGGTTGTGAGGCGGGCCCACCAGGGTTCAAGCGTACCAGGGGTGCGGTCGCACCCTAGGGGCTGCCACCTATGCCCGGCTTCCACCGACTGATGCGTGCCGCCATGCTGAGGCAGTTTTGGCTGGTTTCCTTATTTTTTAGCGCCAAATCGACCATTAGCCACTATAAGAAGAGGGTTGGAGCTCTCCTTCAACACACACATCATTTGGAGCTACACATTGTTGTTGACGGTTGTTAATGTCAATTATAAATCGTCAACATAACCAGCATATATGCTTAATTCCATCATCAACCATAGTTATAGGGTTTGATTCTAACAAGTTCCACGAGTTTTGGTGCTATCACTTGTCTCGTAGGATATTTAATTTTTCACAGAACAAAGCTATCTCAAATGATGAATTTGAGTGCACCATTGTGAAGAGCTCGTCGAGCTGATCGAAATGGATATATTATTTGCTATATTTGGAGCTCGGAATGAAAATATACAAATTTCGCAAATAAAAGAAAAATTCAACATTATGAGCTGCGGGATTTTAATGAGATATGGTGGAAAGCTTAGTACCAATGAGGCTATTCAGAGGGGGAGAGTGCCTGGCGCCCCTCATAAATAGCAGCCCCTATCCCCCTCGCTCAGCAGATCCCTGAAACCATAATTCATATCCCTCATTCAGATCAACACACACCAGGAGGATTAGATCTAGAGCTCTCCAATGTAGTAGATTAGTAGCTTGGGAGTGAGGGTCGAGTTGGGCTTTCGGATCTAGTCTTGGAGGCTAGGCAAATCCTTGTATCTTCATTTCTACATCTTGTAAGACTTATTAACAATTTATCATATTCTTATCTACATGGCTATACTTACTTTGAATATATATCTTGCTTAGTTATGCTTATCATTACTTTTGTGTGCGGGTTCATAGAGCGCTTAGCCTGCTAGTTTACTGGTTAGGCTAAGTAGCCGAGTCTCGTGTAAGCATGGTGCTTATACGATGCTCTGTCTATGAGTGCACCCTGTTCTCTGATTGGGTGGTAGCATCGGGAGGTGACAGACCCATCTATCCTTTGTAGTCCACTCCGAATTGAGCAGGTTCTTAAATTATAGGACCGTAGTTGCATCAGTAGAGTTATCTATTGTGGGTGCTCTACCGTCTAAGCGTTGTCCCAAATTACACAAGAGTAGAGTTAGTCTTAGCTATAGTTGGATGTATATATACTTTGACCATGTAATAGGAATATCATAGGAATCTACCTCACCCGTTGTTCTTCTGAGTTGACTAGTTTACATTATCTTAGTGATCTATCCCCTGAATGTTATTATGCTTTATTCCTATCTGTAACGTCCAGTCCCGACATACATGGCCCCAACCCACTCTTCCTAGGAGTGGTCCGACCCGCGTAGCAACCCGCTTGAACTTTCGTCCTCGCTTCGTTCAAAACGGTTAACCGAAGGTTAGTACGCGTCCCTGGCCCTGGTATTTAAGTTGATCCGACGAATTCAAAGTTTCCAGTATGGGACTAAACTCTGGTTGCACAGTGTTTCGCGGTGCTACAGTAACCCGTGAACAGTACCAGCGAAATCGGCCGGCCCAGTTTCGAGTGAACAGTGATCGGTGAACAGTAGCCCACAGAATGGATGCTACTGATGACCGCTCATTTCGCCATGCTGACACCGCCCATACTGAAATTTAATTGGGCCCACTTTGGCCCATTAGGATGTTACAATCATCCCCTAAAGATTCGACGCCCCGTCGAATGCCGAGATTACCCTTTCGGATTTACCCAGGATCCGCCTCTCTTCAACTTAGCGCGCATGTATGCTATGCCGTGACCACGACGGATCCACGCACATGCACACAACATATGCATAGATTGTCCCCACGCGTGCCGTGAAACCTCGAGAGTCGGCTCGATACCAAATGTAACGCCCAATACATACATGGCCCCAACCCACTCTTTTCCTAGGAATGAACTTTCGCCCTCGCTTGCGTTCCTCACGCGCCCCGCCCCGGTATTTAAGTTGATCCGACGAATTCAAAGTTTCAAGATGGGACTAAACTACGGTTGCCAAAGTGTTTAGCGGTGCTACTGATAACCCGTGAAACACATTGAAATCGGCCGCCCTGGATTCCGAGTGAATGATGATCGGTGAATGTAGCCACAGAATGGATGCTACAATGACCGTCATTTCTGCCATGATGACACCGCCCATATGAAATTTAATTGGGCCCACTTTGGCCCATTAGGATGTTACACTATCATTACATTCATCCCTACTTTAGCTATGCTGGTATGTTGATTAGTAGACATTCCTTTGTTATCCAATAAATCTTTACTCCATTGTTTCCCTGTGGTAAAATATAAATAACGATACCTAGAATACTCCTGGTAAAATGCTACAATAGTATTCTGTGCGCTTATAGAATCCTTCATATTCTATTTGCACTTAATAAATACCAACAAGCATTTTTGGCGCCGTTGCCAGGAAACAATTGGCATAAAGATTTAGATCATTAACATACCACTAGCTTTAGTAGGATTACCCCTGTTTTGTTGAATTGTGGAATAAGATAGTACAGTAGAAGCAGTTTTGACCTTTCGACAAACATCCACAAGAAAAGAAGAAGAACATTAAAGAACCCAGGGTACCTGAACATTCAAGATCCATCAACATTGGAACCCTGTCATCTCATAGGTTTGTGTAGACATATATATATTCTCTAACCATGTGTAGATTAGCGAAAAAGGTCGACGTCACAAGAATTCAAATCACATCTCAAGTGATGAATATAGATGCTGCACTACTCACAAATTCCATCATGTGAGTCATGGTAAGTATGATCAAGAAAGATGAGATAGTCTTGCTCATGGACTTTAAACTTGATGAGTAGTTATCTTTTAATTTTTGCATACCATTGCATGTTTACTTTAAATGATTCATGCATCCACTCCATTTAGTTTAAATTCTCTCATATCAAATCCACATCATATTTAGTTCCTTGCATACATTCATGCCACTTGCATCTTTTTATTTAAAAAATCTCTCACCATGATCATGCTCTTTTATCTCTACTTGAATAAATCTCTATAATGCTTTCATGTTACCCTTTGTTTACTATAGTATGTTTAGGTTTGGAAGTATCTTTATACATCTTTTAAAGTAAGTATGGTGCTTAGTTTAAATAAAGAGGTGTGTGACCTTATTTCCAAAGGCTTTTTAAATTAAGCATGGTGCTTAGATTAAAATGTCTTCCTTAATCAAATTAGATATGGAGTTTAGTTTGATTATTGAACTAAAACTTGTTGTAGTAGATACTGGTTATTTTGTTGGACTAACCCATACAGAAAACTCTCAAATTCAATCTGGGTAAGTCAAGAGATGAATTCACATCGGAGATAAATTAAGGCATGCGATGAACTCCAACAACTCTGCGCAAAAGAAGACACAGCTCATTCAACATGGAAGGAAGAACTAAAGAATGAATATAAGCTATGCCTGTTCAAGGTTTGGTATGAACCTACCAAACCACCACTACAGCTGTGGAAGTGGATGAACAAATCGATAGGCTAAGAGCCACATCAAACGATAACCTAGCATTAAGCTTTCCTAAGACTCAAGCTTGGATGCTGATGAGAAGCAGGATGTAACCCACCTTGTATTATCTAGAATACGTCTGCTCCCATCATCTTCGGAGACACCGATTCACATGTCGACAGTAAGAACCAGGACAACGAGATGCCACTACATCATGGCGTGCAATCTCATGTCAACAAAATGTCATCAAACAGTGGCGGTCTATCCATGGTGTCTCATGGAATCATGAACAACCATGGGCACAACAAGACATCCCTAAGTCATCGGAGATGAAGCTTACATGCAAATTCCAATGAGGTTCCTTCCTCAACTATCAAGATGGTTGGCGTATCACTAACAAACAAAGAAGAAGAACTCTCCGCCACGCCATTAGAGGACAAAGACAACCAAGGAGGAACTTGAGTTTGTATCTCCAATGGACCCCAACTCGTCAACGAAGAATCAACGAAAATCAAGAAAGGTTGATGGAAGAAGAGCATGCAATTGTCTGTATCCTTATCGGATGGTGCAAAGACAAAGATTAATGTAAGGAAAGGTCTTGCTCAATGGACCACGAGCTCTCACCAACAGGTAAATCGGACGTACCTCCTTCAGGTAGTTCTATCACTAATCATCTGAGTAAAAAGAAAGGATAAAAACATAAGGTATGTTCAACCAAACATGATGCAACATTGAATCACATTCATATGAGAGTTCTATCATCCAAACTTGCTTTTGCACTCTGCAAAATTCAACTATGGGGGATGGAGTTCTTCAAAACATCTCATATCATGTTGCTAGTTTGTCTTGGTCATCCCTACCTTTATGATGTGCTCAACCTACTAAATCTCTAACAAGTAGAAATTTAAATAATCATGCTCTTTGGGTCACCATACATATTCTTGTTTCTACTTGAATGAATCTATAAGCTTCTTTGTTCTATTATAAGTATGCTTTGGAATACTATTTGATCATAATCATTGAATCAAAACATACTTGTATAGAATTCGGTTGTATATGTGGACTAACCCTTGTAGGAAAATATTCAAATTTGGTTGGGAATGTTTGGAGATCATTCGTAGAAACAAATCAAGGTTAGAGGTATTCTTCAAAACAATTTTGCACACTTTTGCCTTAGCCTTGTTGAAAGATTGAAGTAGTGGTGAATAATAAAGGCACACTATTTAAAACATGGGATACAGATGACCTTTAGCTCTATGACAACACTATCCTTGTTTTGAATCATTTGTATATTCCTTTGGGTCTGTGTTGTCTACTAATCCTTTGTAGAGAAGAAACAATGAATAGAGCAAAAGGTCCAAACAAAATGACAAGATCCACAAAAGAAAGAACTAAAAGATGGCATGACTAAAGAATGAGAAAGAATGAGTGCGACATGGGAGACAAGATGCTCATAAACAGCTCAAGCAAGGAAAGGTTCAAGAGAAGACCACCACAAGTCATCTACCCTTCATCACATGGTGTCATCGTGCTCCAATAATGAAGGTAACATTTTAAGGTAAGTGGTCATTGTTTTCCTCTAGATCTTGGTATGCACATAAATGAAGACACAAACATGTTTGAGTTACAAATTTGCTTGATCCAACATGATTAACTCAACATGTCTTGTTCCTTAAGTTTGTTCATAACACCACTTTCTTGATCTCCTAGTCTTAACCAAATGAGCTAAAATGTTGCATATCTTATCTTTGAAAGATGATAGTCGTAGTCATAAAAAGTTTGATACATTATATAAAGATGGACAATCCTTCCATAGGTTAAGAAACTCCACTCTTTTTGTCATAGTCAAAATGCTACATTCATACTCATCCTTCTGGTCTTATCACCCATGTTATAAATGAACAATGCACACAACATCAATCTTATCATAATTCAATGTGCCTAAGGCTAGAGAAGAATAAATAAGGTTTTGGTTCTGTTGGTGTTTTCCCACCAACAGAGCCTATGCACTTGATCTCTACCTTGTCTTTATGAGCATAACACACTTCGAGTAAAGTATGGGGGAGTCGATCCCCCAAATTCTACAAGTGGAAGTTCTGAATCGACAATAGGCTCACAACCATTGATGAGAGGATAGCTGCCATATAAGGTACGTTACATAATCATACACAATGGCAGGCTGCTATGGGACATGAGGTGTCCAGCCTCCAGCAACAATAGCAACAACAAAATCAAAATTGGGAGGCTCTGTTCGAACACCTCTACATCCGGCCACCTTGTTGAGCAACCACGACAACAACCAACTTGGGGGAGAAGGCATCTCCCATGTATCTAGATAAGTATTTGTTTTCCTTTTATTGTTCTTAGTTTGCTTTAGAGGAAAAAAAGATGAATAACTAAAAACAAAATAAAAAGTTATCTTTATAGAAATATACGCATTTATAATGTGTGAACTAAAAATAAAAACAAATAAAGAGAGTGTGTCCAGTTTGCTTTAATTTGTTTTTAAGAGCTGAATAAAAAGGACTCTGAAGATAATATTTTACAATGGAAATGATGAATAGTTGCTCTGTTGTAATTCCTTTCAAGTACCTAGTTTTCATCCTTGAATTCTCTCGAGTTTTGGATAAGATTGTTTTTATATAAGGATTTACTCTGAACTTGAAACTCATGGGTAGCATATGCTTGATCTAAGTCTAGGTAATTGATGGATATGATATGTCAACAAAAGATGCTCGGCAGTTCTCCGAGGGGTATCCCACGAAGGTAGATTGATCGGTGGAGGTGCGTGTAATCAGGAACCGGATGGTGACACAAGGCGTAGAGACAACGATTTAGACAGGTTTGGGCCGTCTGATCGACGTAATACCCTACGTCATGTGTGTTTGGTGTATTGTATTGAATATGGCATGTATGTAGATGTCTTAGGCTAGGCCTAGGATCCATATGGGGATGACGACTAGGGGACCCCTGCCTCTCCTTATATACTCTAGAGGGGTAGGGTTACAAGGAAAGTATCCTATTTGGCACTATACAATATCTTGCGGTGCACGTCGACCAATGCCGTGCACGCCTTGATCTTATGGGCTAGGCCACCTCCGATGGTGCGGCCCATGTCTTGCCTTGAGGATACCGGGGGTCATATCCCCACATGATATGAGAAGGTTTGAACTGTTGTTTATCTTGTTCCAAGTGACACTAAAGTTCTGAAGGTTTATCTTTTGAAAAACATAAAAATGATATATCATGAGTTCCTATATGACAAAGCTTGAATTCCTACCAGAGCCATACATGTTATTTAGGCTAGGAAAACTTCCACATATATGCCGCTTGCTTTTGCATTGATTTTAGTCAAGCTTTGTTGACCCTTATGAGAGGTTTGTCATGCTCTTAAAATAAACATCACATACACACCACCCACATATGCACTACTCCTACACTGGGAGTAGGCGCAAAAATATGCCATTCCATTTAGATCCACCCGAAAATATTTTACTCCTACACTAGGAGTGAACACTAAAAATATTCTTGATAGGTTTTCCATCAATCAAATAAATGTTGCTATCTCTCAAAAGTTTTGTTGCAGAAAAAAGACAGGGAGCTATGCAAAAGTTATTCATAAAAAAAGAAAAAAAAGAATTAAAAAAGATGGAAACAAAAGTGTCCGATATATCTAAAACAATGGGTACTTAGATGTCCACCTAAAAAAAGAAGAGATGAATAAGATAGCCCCTGCTCTCTAGCAAATGTTTTCAAGTTTCAAAAGAAAGATATGTTTTCAAGGAGCAAAGTAGAATTAGGTTAGCCACCATATATATACCCACCACAAATATATCCACACACATGCACATCTCGATTTGATTATATGACTCAACTCCCTTTGGATCTGAGGTTTGACTTTACAATTTGCAAGTATGCTCTAGCTTTCTTCGTACCTATGAACTCCACAAAAGCTTTAGTTATAGGAAGAGAAAAAAAGGCCTAACATCTTTACTGCCTTTGGTGAGGATCCACAAATACCACATATATTGAGAGACTTGAGAGTGTCATACAATGGAATCTCTGAGTTTTATTTTGGAAACTTATAAAAACTCCATGACAATGGTGGAACAAAGAACTTCAGACATAGTGCTTGACTTGATCGTTCTGTCTTTCAATTACTCAAGACCCAATGAAGGCTAAGAAGCCCCATGGTTAAAGGTAATATGGGTAAGTTTGAAAGTCAGATCAGTTTATTCTAATCCATAGGAGAATTTTTTATTGAACGCATGTATACTCTGGAGGCATGAAAACATTGTAGCAACTCATGATCCACAGCTTAGTTTAGCATTACTCAGGGACTGGCAAAGGTTAAACTTGGAGGAACTTCTTGACGGTTGTTAATGTCAATTATAAATCGTCAACATAACCTGCATATATGCTTCATTCCATCACCAAACATAGTTATAGGGTTTGATTCTAATAAGTTCCATGAGTTTTTGTGCTATCACTTGTCTCACAGGATATTTAATTTTTTACAGAACAAAACTATCTCAAATTATGAATTGGAGTGCACCATTGCGAAGAGCTCATCGAGCTGATCGAAATGGATATATTATTTGCTATATTTGGACCTTGAAATGAAAAGATATAAATTTCACAAATAAAAGAAAAACTCCACGTTATGAGCTGCGGGATTTTAATGAGATATGGTGGAAACTTTAGTACCAATGAGGCTATTTAGAGGGGGAGGGTGCCTGGTGCCCCTCATAAATAGCAGCCCCTACCCACTCCCTCAGCAGATCCCTAAAACCCTAATTCATATCCCTCATTCAGATCAACACACACTAGGAGGATTAGGTCTAGAGCTCTCCAATGTAGTAGATTAGTAGCTCGGGAGTGAGGGTCGAGTTGGGCTTCCGGATCTAGTCTTAGAGGCTAGGCAAATCCTTGTATCTTCATTTCTACATCTTGTAAGACTTATTATCAATTTATCATATTCTTATCTACATGGCTATACTTACTTCGAATATATATCTTGCTTAGTTATGGTTATCATTATTTTTGTGTGTGGGTTCATAGAGCGCTTAGCCTGCTAGTTTACCGGTTAGGCTAAGTAACCGAGTCTCATGTAAGCATGGTGCTTATACGATGCTCTGCCTATGAGTACACCCTATTCTCTGGTTGGGTGGTAGCAGCTGGAGGTGACAGCCCCCTCTATCCTTTGTAGTCCACTCCTAATTGAGCAGCTTCTTCAATTGTAGGACCATAGTCGTGTTAGTAGAGTTATCTATTGTGGGTGCTCAACCTGTCGTAGAACCGACCAATTTATAAGAGCACAAGTACAATGGTAGCCTGCAAGCTGTCACACTATCATACTTGAGCCCATATAAATCCGGTAGTCTGTCGAGTACCATGATGGGTCTCGATAAATGATCCACATACAACCAAGATCATACATGATTCAACATACATGTCACATATTACATAAAGTTTTACAGATACAGTTCATTCATCAGAGTACAAAATAGAGTTATTACAAACCAAGTTTGATAGATAGTAGCGAAAACAAATTAAAGTTCAAAAGTAGCATTTGCCAACATAGTTCAAATATAGTGCCAACACATGATCACAATCCACAAAAGCATAACAGAAGGATTATTAAAGATGCCTGCCCAAGGCTCACTCCTCATCCACAATGGGATAGAAGCAATTCTTGCAATAGCCATGATAGACGGTACCATCTACAACAATGAGAATAAAACCCTGAGTACGAGAAGGTACTCACCTAGACTTACCCGTCATAAACCAGAAATAAATTGACTCCAAGGATTATGCAAGACTGTATAAGTGGAGGTAGCTTGACAACATTTTGCATAAAAATGATTAACTCAGTTATACAATTATACTTTGGTCATCAAGTTAATTATAGCTATTCATCTCTAGATTAGCAACTAGCCTATGCCAAACATGTAGTTTATCATTTTAAGAGCATACAATAGTAACCATAGCAGGTGTAGTAATTCCATGTTTATCCGAAACATCACATAGCATAATACAATTACTATGATGTTGGTGCTAGCCACGTTTCTCACTATCCGGGAGAGACGGTGATTCAAATTGATTTCAACCAGCTGGGAATTTATTCCTAACACAAACCTAGGTCTACCAGTCATGGTAGCCTTAGGTCACATTTGGTAGAACTCAGGTCCACATTTCATGGGTTCGCCCAGCACCGCACAATCAGAGACGACCAGCTGCCAGGACGATCAGGACTACCCTGCCCTTGGGCTCACACCTGGCTCCCCGCACATCCTTACTACCACCTAGAGTGCATACTTTGACAGAGTGGGGCTCGACCTGAGTTGAGCTACTCGGCTTCGTGGTCAGAATGAGTTATCCGGCCAACTAAGTGATAGGCATGCGTTCAATCTTGTCAGAAGGGCCAACAATGGTACGGTCCTTAATCGGCATAGACGGAATCACATGAGTCAACCCACACATAGACTCCACCCAGCCTCCATTTACATTACCCCATGGTTTTTTCCATGATAGCAAATATAGCCAACCGTGCTTCGGTATCCACCTATATCTCGCAGGTGACAGGAAATCAACCGACTTCTTCCGGTCTAAGCATGGCTAAGCATATATTTGATCCTGGACCTACATAGGGTTAAAGGTGTATATATCTGGACAAGGTAGTTCCATGCATCAAGTGTTTCTAGTCAACTCTTATAACCTAATGCATCAATCATAAAAGACTCAAGTAGTATTTTGTAAAACACTGGGAGACTTAAAATGCTCTGGGGCTTGCCTTTGAGAAAAGAGGTGGGGCGGTGATCTGGACACTCAGGGAGCTCTTCTAGAGTCTACTCCTCTTCTCTTGGAGCTACAGCTTGAGGAATCTCATGTTGATCCCCTTCCTCTTCTTCATTGAATTCCAGCAATGTTATCTCCTCGGTCGATCCTATATGCATGATCATGGAATAAGATATCGCGAATGCATGTATGATGACACATATAATATGATAAAAAGTGATGAATGCATCCTCACAAGTATTTTCAACAGCATGGTGTTAAAGTAATAACAAGTGCATCCCATTCTACTGAGTAGGTGCATCTCTTCTCTATTACTTAAGCAAACACTTCTGCAATTCGTTTACCGAACTACAAAACAACAGCTACTTGTTTTAACCATAACTAGAATTATATACATTGAAATTATATGGTTGTGGACATTCTGGAAATCTTATAAAATTTTCTACAACTTTCTTTTAATACTCTTAAGGTGATTCAATAGTTATCTAGGTCAAAGAATTCGATTAATCAAATCTATCTAGAAAGTAAACATTTTGGACAGCAAACTTCCAACAACCAAAACTCTTAAACCCTAAGGCCTATGACCATGAAAATTTAACACAGGGTAGATCAGTAAGTTATCTACAACTTTGTTATTAACAAGTTTTACAGAAAAGACCATTATCAACATGAAATCATCCATTCAACCAAAACTATATATGCAGCCCTCTATTTGAATTATAAAGCGGTAATTAATTAGTTGCATACAACCAATTGCTTCTGAGCCTTACTAGTGACATCAACAGTTCATATGCATCACAAGCATCATAGAAAACATCATGGTCAAGCACAATCTATTTATTTAAATGCCTCTACTAATTTAATTAGATAATTAGGGGAACTAGCAAATATATAACAAATGTGCACAATAAATTCTCATAAAATTATAGTGGCTTCCTAGTGCTCACAATAGGCTACTGTGAAAATTTCATACCGTTTGTACATGTATAACATCCTACACAAAAATAATAAACTAGCAAGGTCTATTTTAGCAAAAATGGTTAACCCTATAGAAAAGTGTCAAACAACAAATCCTATATTTTTCTTAGCTTCATAATAGTGTCATACTACTGTACAAAAATTTGCATAGCAAAATGTTACATATTTTTATCCCTATAATTTTCCTCAGAAAATGCCATTTATTAATAGATAAATAGAAAGATCATATTTCAATCATGTTTACTGCAAGATTAATATTTTTCCTAGCTAAAGTATGTCAATACAAGATAGAAAAATTGGAATCACAATTTTATCACATCCCTAGCTCAAGTTACACATTTTACAAAATTATAAATTTTCAAAAAGCACTTATTAAGCTATATTTTATTCATCAATAAAATACTAGAAACTGTACATCTCATATTTTTATAAAATACTAACTTCCTAAGGAACACAACAAAATTTGGTTCACCAAAAATGGACCTCTACAACTCAACTTATGATTTTTCAAAGTTAGTATAGAAATCTGTAAAAGAATTTACAAAAACCCTAAATTGCTCTCACTGACATCAGGGAACCACAGGTCAGTGGGGTCGACCCGTCAGCGAGCCAAAGCAGAGCCCGGTGGTCGGCCGGCGTTATGTCGCTGACGGCGAGCACTCCGGCGAAACTGACTACACCAACATGACCTACTAACAAAGCCGCATCGATTGACCTAGGTGGTGGAGGCGCGGACGCACATGAGCCACCTCGTTGCCGGCCATGGCGGCACGATGGCGCTGTGCTGCGGTGCGCCGGCCGTTACAGGCCAAAGCGAGGCTAGCCGAGGAGTGCATGAGCTCTGTGTTGACAACTCGACCCTATTGCGGCTACCTAGGCTAGGCGAGGTGCTCCGATGAGCTCTGCTCACGTGCACAGTGGCACGATGGTTAGAGCGCGGCGGCGCTGCGCGTCGTGTTCTGCGCCAGCGAGGCATCTATTTGCGGTGAGGTCATGCCACTAGCTAGCCTACCCCCCAACCAAGCTCTAATGCTAGGAATCAAAAGCAATGCACATGCAAGCTCAGCAATGGCGAGCTCGCCATGGAGACGGCCATGGAAGCCGAGCTCTCCAGCGAGGGCGGGAACGACGATTTCGCCCTCACCGTAGCTCATCCGGTGCTGCAACCAAGTTGAGGAGGTAGAGGGGAATGCGGTGCAGCTATGGGCTAGATGGAGGCGGCAATGGCACAGTGGTGCAGGCGCTAGGCGACGGTGGAGTGGTGCAGATGCTCGGCGGCGTTCGGTTCTCCGCGGCGGACGTGAGAGAGAGCGATGGAGAGGGAGAGAGTGAGCGCGTGAGTGCGAGAGGGGGCGCGCGGCTTCATAGATAACGGGCGCCAGCGCGCTACGCCAAGGGCCCATCGTCGGCCAATGATGGCCACACGGCGGCCAGCCTCTGTCCGCGGTCGGCCACGACGGCGCGACGCGGCTCGGCCATCAGAGCCCGATCAAGTGTCTGATAGCGTGATTTCAAAGCCTCCAATCTCCTAATCCAACGTGATTCAATAATGACGCTAGAACAAAACTTGTAGAACTATATACCAGCTACAAAATTGCTTTAGAACTCAAAGTCTAATTCTCAATGGTTAGGAAGAAAAATCAGCACAAAGTCGAGCCTGTCAAACTGTAAACCCAGAATGACTTAGCAAAGTTTCCAAGTCCCAAAATCAGTGAAATGTTGATTTTTGTGAGCTACATTCAAGCATGTTAGGAGCTGAACTAGCCTATGACCCAAAAATAAAAGTTGTTTCTCTACTCAAATACTACAACTTTGATTTAGTGAACACATCCATGCAAAGGCTCTATGACATAGTTCAACCTTGGTCAAACATACCACTTTCAAATGATGACTTACACTATATCTATGTCTTAGAGACCAAACTAGCCTTAGTCATGAATACCAAAGTTGTTCATAGTGACATTCTAAAAAAAATTAATGTATTCATAAGGTCACACAAGCATTTCATACATTGGTTACACATAATACATCCCAGGTCAACAAGCATATCATCACTTTAGGAGCTTAATTAGATAAAGTGATCTACATGAACATGGTTCCATTAGTCATCCTAAGTGTAGATAAGGTGCTTTAGTGACCAACATCAACCACTTACCCTTATTCACACATGATCATAAGTATACACATAAGGAAACATGAAATAACAAGGCATGTTTCACATGTTTTAGTTGTATGTTTCATATGTAAAAGCTCATATATGAGTGCTTGATGATTATGCTCATGCAATGCAAGTCAAATTATGCAAGCCTAACACCTAGGGTGTTACACTACCATCTAAGCAGCGTCCCAAAGTGCACAAGAGTAGAGTTAGTCTTAGCTATAGTTGGATGTATATATACTTTGACCATGTAATAGGAATATCATAGGAATCTACCTCACCCGTTGTTCTCCCGAGTTGACTAGTTTACATTATCTTATTGATATATCCCCTGAGTGTCATTATGCTTTATTCCTATCATTAGATTCACCCCTGCTTTAGCTATGCTGGTATGTTGATTAGTAGACTTTCCTTTGTTATCTAATAAATCTTTACTCCATTGTTTCCCTATGGAAAAAATATAAATAATGATACCTAGAATACTCCTGGTAAAATGCAACAATGGTATTTTGTGCGCTTGCGGAATCCTTCATATTATATTTGCACTTAATAAATACCAACAACTGTCGAGAGGTCAAAACCGTGGCAAGCATGTTGTTTGAGTAGGTGTCAGAATACGGGGTCTCCAGTGGCTCAGGTGGACTCAGGAACACAAGAATCACGCAGACAAGACGCAACTGTTTATCCTAGTTCGGGCCAATATGGTCCCTACATCCAGCAGCTAATGATCCTTATACTCAAGAGCTCCTAAAATCTAAGGGGTTACAACACAGTGTAAAGGAAGAGAGTTTGGTAGGGGGGTTAGTTCAATGCTAATCCTAAGGTTGCCTCACCGTCGGTGGAGTCTCCCCCTTGTTAGAGAGGAAGGAGATGATGAGATGCGGTGGAGTCTCCCCCTCGTCGGAGAGGGGCATGGCTTTCTTCCCCAGCACAATCCTATAGAATGGCACCTTGCTAGGGGCATAGGCTGCTCCGAGGGATGCCCATCTTGTCAAGGGTGCTGGCATAGAGTATGTTGAGGCCGCTGCCCCGTCCATCAGCACCTTGGTGAGGTGCATGGTGCCCATGATCAGGCTAACCACAAGTGGGTAGCGCCCCGGATGGGGGCGCGGTCGGGATGATCTTCTTGGTCGAAGGTGATGGCCGTCTGGGACCACTGGAGTTGCATCATGGCAATGAGGGTGTGGACGGCATTCACCTCCTGTTCGGTGATGCGGCGGCATTCATACACTCGGGAGCCCCCGAAGATCATGAGGAAGCGCTCAGCCTCGGGGAACTCATTGTCTTCCTCCTAGGCGCCGTCTCATGGGTCACCGGCCTTTGGGGCAGGCTTCTTGGCCTTGCCCTATTGGCCGAGGGTGCTTCTGATGTAGCCCTTCATGGTGGCACAATCCTTGAGAATATGCTTCGCCTGCCCCCCGCGGAATAGGTAGGGGGACTCGATCATCTTCTCGAAGTGTTTTGGGTGCGTAGCGTGCCCACAGGGCTAAGGTTTGGTGGCATGGTCAGCCACAGTGACCATCTCCTCCCCGCGGTGCTTCTGGTCCTTGTTATGCCTGTCGCGGTGTTGCTGGGACAAGGCAGGATTGTTGGTGCCATCACCACCACTGAGGTGGCCGGTAGCCTTGGCTTTCTCGCTGAAGTTGGCCTGGACTCCCTCCTCGCCGGTGGCATTCTGGGTGGCGACATCTAGGAGCTCCCACATCATGCGTGGGGTCTCACGGCCGAGCGCGTGGACATCGGTGATGTTTGGGAGCTCAATGCGCTTCTTGGAGAAGCGCTAAATGTACTCCCAGAGGGTCTCATTGGCCCTTTGCTTGCAGTTATGAAGATCCCAGGAGTTTCCCGGATGGGTGTAGGTGCCCTAGAAGTGGCCGATGAACACCACATGGAGATCGCCCTAGCAGCAGATGCTGCCAGGCTTGAGCTACTCAAGCCAAGCTCTAGTTGAGCTTGACAGAAGCAGAGGAAGGTACTGGATGGCCATGTCATCATCTGACCCCCCCCCCCCGACCTTCATGGCAAGGCGATAGTCCTCGAGCCAACAGCTCAGGTTGGTCTCACGGACGTACTTGGAGATGTGCATCGGTGGCCGAAAGTGCCTGGGGTATGGGGCCGCCCGGATTGCTGCCCCAAATGCTAGGGGGCCAAGGTGATCCAGGACAGGGCCCTTGCCTCATTGCTCAGGGGTACGGGACTATGCCTGAGCATGGCGCCTGGCCTCGATGGTGTCATCGACGTCGTGGTCATCGCCAATCCGGTGCCATGCAGGGGGATGCCATGGAGAAAGGTCATGCCTTCGCTCCTACCAGGGCTTGGTGTGCTGAATCCATGGCCGGTAGAGCTATTGTCGGAGGTGTCGTTGTTGCTCCTCACTGCCTATGGGGTGTGAGTGTTGGAGCACCTCCCATTGGTGGTGGCCATCGTTTGGAATGGCTAGGTGTTGGGGACCAATACTAGGGTATTCGAAGAGGAGGAGCTAATAACCATCAACATTGATTCATCCAAGCGATCAAGAGCGTGACTACAGCTCTTGACGACCACCGAGGTCATGGGCTCCACCTCATCGACCACCGAGCCTGCGGGCTCCGCCTTGTCCAACCACTGAGGCTGCGGGCTCTACCTCGTCCGACTACTGAGGTTGCGGGCTCTGTCTCATCTGACCCCTGAGGGTTGGCTCCACCTCGGCTGACACTGAGGCTACAAGGTCCACCTCGCCCGACCCTCGAGGGTTGGCTCCGCCTTGGCTGACCCCGGGGGACTGGCTCCGCCTCACTTGATGTCTGAGGGTGGCTCCGCCTCACTCGACACCGAGGCCATGGGCTCTGCCTCGGCCGACCCCTGAGGGTTAAGTCCACCTCGCCCAATGTCTGAGGGCTAGCTCTGCCTCGCCCAACCCCTCGGGGATAGATCCTAATGGAAGCTCACGCCACCACCAACCACTAAGGGCCAGAAAGTACGACCCAAGGTCAAACTTCTTGCATCATGAAGGGAGCGGTCACATCTCAACATGACCCATCCCTGCGACATGTCATTCCAGGGAACTCACATCGCCCACAGTGACAGATGTGTGGTCACTATGCTGCCTACTCCCTGTACGGCCGCTAATTGGCATGCTGGTTCACCACGCCGCCCGCCAGGGTGGAGTGGGATGTTATGACCCGCTGACAGCGGAAGGGCATGGCATCATCAAGCGAAGAGGCGCCTGGTGTGGGGCTGTCCCTATCACCATGTGTCGTGTTAGAGGAACCCACACAAAGGAAAAGGAAGGCCCGACAACCCTGAAGGACTCTCTCTCTTTCTCTGTCTCTCTCTCTCTTGTTCTCCTCTTTTCTCCCACTATAACCCATGCTTTCCCTTGTCCTATAAAAGGGAAAGCAGGGCACCCCACTAAAGGGCATTGAACTCGCATTACATCGCACCACATTAGATCAGAATCACTAGCATCGAACCTCAAACACATAGCCGAGCAGCTACCGAGGTCTCAGCACCGATTCATCCTTTCCACCAGAGACTTAGGACCTGTCCCTCTCTCGATCGTTTGTAACCCCAACTATGAACTTTCAGTGCTAGTAACACGAGTAGCAGCAATGAACTGGACGTAGGGATATTTTGCCCGAACCAATATAAGTCTCGTGTCCTCTGAGCACACCATCTGAGCTAGATGTGCAATAATACAAATTTACTCATTGGTGTTTACTCGAAACACCGACAGTTGGCGTGCCAGGTAGGGGCCTTTGCGTGTCTTGACATCAACACCAGGCCTCGGATGGCTAGTCACAACCTCAGCTAGGTCCCGGGCGTGCACGTGCGCTTTGGGGACTTGGACTTCATCGTCACAATGGAGGGAGAGTTGGCGATGGCTCCTGCCGCCATCTGACCTCTCCACTCCACCAGCCTCAATGCAATCGCTAAGGCTCTCGAGGAGCTGCAGCTACACGCCCCAGAGGCCCATGCCCCTAGAAGTAACCAGCTCCTCAACTTCAACCACGGGAGGCTTGAGCGCTAGCTCGACATCTTCCTAGGACCCCGACCGTCCCGGGAAGACCTACGCCGCCTCACCTTTTCGTTTGCCAACATCATGGCGTAGCTTGCCAGAGGGGAGCCACTCTCTCTAGAATACCTCATCTAGAGTGCCCCGACAGTGCTCTCGTCTGGTCTCTACAATGCCATAGAGATCGACGGCCACCCTATGGCGCAACGCGCGCCTTCATCCCCCACGAATGATGGGTTCTTGGGGATGATCAAATATGTCTCAGAGTCTTTCCATGACCTCCTCACAAGTGAATCAGAGTCACCCTCTGGCTCTGACTCTAGCAGGGGGAGCCATCACCCCTCCCATGAGTGCTTCATGATGGGTACCACTGAGGGACACGTCGAAAGCATCCGTGTGGAGGAGGCTACCCCGATGAACAACCTCAACGATGAAGTCAAAGGGGAGACAGGGCCCCTATGGGTGGAGCAGCTGAAAGCCCGACACTAAGAGCTCAAGGAAACGTGACTCCAGCTTGAGCAGGAGCGTGCGGAGCTCGATCAAGAGATCGAGCGCCACAGAGATGGTGGGCGTGTGCGTTCCATGGCCCGTGATGTGAACCAAAGGATCATCACGGATGATGCAGCCCTCCCACACTTCGCTCGGGCAAGCCAGAACATTGCTGCTTCGGTGGCCTTGCTCCGTAGTCTTCCGGGGCCCACGATGCCCGAGGATCGTCAGGCCCACTACGAGATTCGTATGCTGCCCGAGCGTGCAGCGACGCAGCAGGCCGAGAGCTCACTATCTTGGTGACGTGAGCTCGACGCTAGCCAATGCACACCTTTAGAGCACACTAGCAAGGACATGTCAATCCACCAGGCGCCACAAGGTAGCAGGTAGCGCACCACAGTCCCAGTGCATCAGCGTCTCGACTGCAACCGTGACGCACGTGACACCCTCAATGCCCGCAGACGTACCCATGATGACCCGAGAGAGAGAGCTAGCCATGGCTATCACCCTCGTTGTGGCGAATGCTACGACAGCGGCGAGGACTGAAGCCCTAGCCCTGGCCTACCGGGGCCTCAGGCCTTCAGTCGACACATCCTCAACGCCACCTTCCCACCAAGGTACCGACCACCAACGAACATCCCAAAATACTCTAGGAAAATGAACCCCGGACTGTGGCTCAAGGATTATTGGCTTGCCTGACAAGCCGGTGGAGTGGATAATGATGATTTTATTATCTGCAACCTTCCATTGTTCTTGGCCGATTCGGCGCAAACATGGTTGGAACATCTTCTGCCCAACAGAATCCAAAGTTGGGTGGACCTGAATCAAATCTTTGTGGGGAACTTCTAGGGCACATACGCGCATCCTAGGAACCCCTGGGATCTCAAAAACTATCGACAGAATTCCGGGGAAACCCTCCGCGGGTACATCCAACGCTTATCTCGATAGTGCAACGAGCCGCCTAACATCGCCGACGCCGACGTTATAGGAGCTTTACTGTCTAGGACCACCTGTGAGTCCCTGGTTCACAAGCTAGGATGCAAGGGCCCATGAACCACCAAGGAGCTTCTATACATCGCCACCAGCCACGCCTCGGGTGAGGAGGTGGTCAGAGCGATCTTCGACCACCTCAAGGGCAACGTGAACCAGGATGAAGACGCCGGCGAAGGCGCCACCAACCAGCCCGGCGAGAAGAAGAACAGGCAGCGGCGCGAGGGCTTACTCATGGCTGCCATAAATTGTAAAGGGGGTCAGAAGCCCACTGAGGGTACCTCGAACCACTTTGAGAAGCTACTCGAAGGGCCATGACCGAACCATTCTTTCCCCGTCGAGCACCTATACAAGGACTATGACCTCTTGAAGTGGTTCTTGTCCGGAGGCTCCAACAAGCGGGAGCACTGGAAGGAGCCCAGCTAGATGAAGCATGCAGCATCGCCCTCCTTCGATTGGCCAAGTACCAGCAAGCGTTGCGCTGGTACCACAGCCGTCGAGTGCGGGGTTGGGCCTTCAACATTAGGAACCTAGTGCTCTGCTTCGTCTAGAGCAGCAAGGACCACCACAAGCTCTCCCCGCTATGGGAGGGACCGTACGTCATCGTGAAGGTGCTCCGGCCAGGCGCCTACAAGCTTAAGACCATCGACAGTGAGGTCTTCGCCAATGCTTGGAACATCGAGCAGCTACGTCGCTTTTACATATAATAAACACGCACTCTCTCTTATCAGTTTCATTATCGAACTCCCCAACCTTTAGTGACACTCAACCCCAGCAACGGTGAGGGTCGGGCCTCACTCGGGGGCTAATAAGAGCATATCTATTTGGTAGACAGTCTCTACGTCCGACCCTTTCTCACGATTAAGACCCAAAAGTGAAGTTTGCGGAAACAAACGCTGAGTAAAACTAGTCAGGCTACGAGAAACCTATGCCTCGGTGGCTATGGCATCTTTGCTCACCAGCATAATTAGAGTTTTTCTTTCTGCACCCTGGGCTTTTTGGCCTTACCCACTGAAAGAATCGGTACGTGTTTAAGAGTCTGTCCACCTAGCAAAACATTCTCTATGCTCGACCCCATTTCACGTTAAGACCTAGGAGCTCGGGATGTAGGAACAAGCTCTGAGTATAACTAGTTAGACTATGAGGAACCTATGCCCCAGCAGCTATGGCACCTTTTCTCACCAGCGTGATCAGAATTTGCTCACCCACACCCCGAGCTTTACGACCTTAATGACGGAAAGGGTCGGAGTGCACTAACCCTTTTATACAAAAAGGGGAGAAGGACTAAAAAGTTGTTTTGCTATAACAAAATTTAAGAGCTTGTCCATTTACAAGTTCGTCGCCTAGCTTATCTGCCTAACTAAAATTCTTGCGTGGGATGTTCTCATCTTCTATCTTCGTAGGAAAATCTAGTCTCAGTAGGTAACACAAATTCATCGAACGACTTGGCCGCTGTCGAGAAATGGGTAGGGAGCAGTAGGATGCCCCACACAAGTTATGCCGACCCCGTCACGAACGACAGACCTAGATTCCACTCGCTCATATCCGGTAAGAGCTCCCCAAACCCGTCACTCGTGCCATCGAGGTCACTTTACCGACCCCACTTTTCATTTCTATTATATGATTATTCATTCATCCATTCCCATGCATGCATTCATACATTCATTCATTCATTCATTCATTCATCCATTCATCCATACATTCATCCCATACATCCAAGCATTGCATATGCAATTGCTGCATCACAACGCTTCGCGTCACGTCACGAAGCGGTAGTCGTCTCATTCGATATGAGCGGCAACCGTCTCAAGGCCGCCTCGCATCAAATAGAGCCAGGGGAGAAAAACATAGATGAGCCCCAGTAGCCTTGCCCGACCCCGCTCAGAAGCGGACAGGGATATCTAGACCTTTCTCGTTCGATCCTAACCTCGAGCCAAGCCCATAGAATCTCCATCGAGGAGAGGCCAGTGGGCCACCTGAGTCGCTCTCTAGAGTGACATGGGCATCTGCCGAGAGGCGGGTTAAGGAGCAGTGGAATGCCACATGAGGTTCCAAGGCCACCCAACCATAAATCGGGAGACTGGGGTTCCAAGGCCAGCCCGTGGAGGGCCCGAGGCTGCCTCGCGTCAAACAAGAGCCAGGGGAGTGCGCACGCAATCTCTATCCGCTCCCCCAGAAAGCTCGCCGGACGTTTCACCTTTCTAGATGGGCCATGACTCGTCACAAGAAGGATACGGATCAAAAACACCTCCATGGCCCGCCTGGGCCCAGGAGATCAAAGGATTGGCCCATCAGTGGTTTCGACAACTGCTCCGGGCACCCTTAGAATAAGGTATAGAAAGGGATGGGCCCACAAGCGGCCAGTACCTAGGCGCACAAGCGCCACGGGCGTCCTGGCTTGCGTTTGAGTCTCGGCCAGATACGATCCTTGGTTTTTTTCTCGAAGAAAGGAACATAGCCCATGGGACTGGTCAAACGGACCCAAGAACTATATAGATCGATCGCCAAGAATCTAGGGTCGGTCACCAAGCTGACTCTAGCTAGATCCCCACGAACAGGATGCTGGGACCCCAATCAAACAAGCTGGCTAACAAACCACTAAGTTTCACGGCCATACCCGCAAAGGGTCTGGCCTCGACAAGGGGGAATCACCGTCCCCAGGACACGCCGTGGGCAACAAAAGAAGGCCAGGGACCTCAGTGTCCTCCCTTTTGGAAAAAACTCTGAAGGAGTATTCCACTCCTTCGTAGGCTCAGAGGCTATTGTCCGGGACCAATACTAGGGTACCAAAAGGAGAAGCTAATAACCATCAACATCGATTCATCCAAGCGGTCAAGAGCGTGACTATAGCTCTTGATGACCACTGGGGCCACAGGCTCCGCCTCATCCGACCATCGAGGCTGTGGACTCCACCTCATACGACCACCGAGGTTGCGGCCTCCGCCTCGTCCGACCACTGAGGTTGTGGGCTCCACCTTGTTTGACCCCCGAGGGTTCCTCTACCTCGGCCGACACTGAGGCCACGGGGTCCACCTCGCCTGACCCTTGAGGGTTGGGTCTGCCTTGGCTAACCCTCGGGGTGGGCTCTGCCTCACCCGATGTCTGAGGGTGGCTCCACCTCACCCGATTCTGAGGCCATGGGCTTCACCTTGGCCGACCCCTGAGGGCTAGCTCCGCCTCACCCGACGTCTGAGGGCTGGCTCTACCTTGCCCGACCCCTCAAGAACGGATCCTAATGGAAGCTCACACCACCGTCAACCACTACGGGACAGAAAGTAGGACCCAAGGTCAAACTTCTGGCATCGTGCAGGGAGCGGTCACGTCTCAACACGACACATCCCCATGACATGTCATTCCAGGGAACTCACGTTGCCCACAATGATGGACGCGTGGTCACTATGCTGCCTACTCCCTGTACGGTCGCTAATCAGCATGCTGGTTCACCGCGCCGCCTGCTAGGGTGGAGTGGGATGTTATGACCCGCTGATATTGGTAGGGCATGGCATCATCAAGCAAACAGGTGCCCAGTGTGGGGCTATACCTATCACCACCTGCCATGTCAGCGGAACCCGCACAAAGGAAAAGGAAGGCACAGCGACCCTGAAGGACTCTCTCTCTCTTTCTCTCTCTCTCTCATTCTCCTCTTTTCTTCCACTATAACCCATGCTTTCCCTTGGCCTATAAAAGGGAAAGCAGGGCACCCCAATAAAGGGCATCGAACTCACATTACATCGCACTGCACCAGATTAGAATCACTAGCATCGAACCTCGAACACAAAGCCGAGCAGCTACCGAGCTCTCGGCACAGATTCATCCTTTCCACCAGAGACTTGGGACCTTTCCCTCTCTCGACCAATTGTAACCCTTACTACAAACTTTCAGTGCTAGTAACACGAGCAACAGCAATGAACTGGACATGGGGACATTCAACCCGAACTAGTATAACCCTCATGTCCACTTAGCACACCATCTAAGCCAAACGCGCAATAATACAAATTTACTCATTGGTGTTTACTTGAAACATTGACACTGGGAGAGCATGGCGTGGTGTCGAGAAGCTAAACTCTTAGCCTGCAGTTCGAGGGAGACATAGAGGAGCCGCTTTGCCTCGTTCAGCTGCTCATTGGTTGTTGGGTTCGACGTGTTGGAGATGTCTTCTAGGCCTCAAGCGGTGGCCGCCATGTTGTACGCCATGCGGGGGAAGTAGAGGCCACTAAGAGCCCCCATGCGGGCGTCGTCGTCATCGTCAAGAGGGTGCATGGTTTGTTGCCGCATGAAGTCCTGCCTTTAGCGCTTGAGCTCTGCCTCAGCGGCCTCCAAGTCCACCTGATGAGCGTGCAAGCGGTCCGCCATCTCCTGAAGGTAGGCCACACAGCTATGGGGACTCAGGTCCAGCGGCATAAGCCTGGGTGCCTCCTCAGCAAGATCATCATCATCGACATGGTAGCACATGTGCAGTGAGGCGTCGTAGTCGATGTCGTCGGAGTCGTACTCCGATCCGTTCCCTAGGAGGACCTTAAGGAAGGCACGGAGCGAGGGGACATCAGTCCTTATTGCACCCGAGAGGATGACGCTCCATGGTGCCTCGTGACTTATGAGGTGCTCCACCTCCAGCTGGAAGGATACCACCGCATTCTATATCCCAAAAGGTAGGTTTGGGAGGTACTACCAAAAGCAATCTAGCAGTGGGAGCACCTCACCGATGGCGATCTAGTGGTGGACGTTGGTTAGCATGTAGAACATCTAGCGGTGGTCCGACATGGTGGGGTTCGGGCCCAGACCACGTTGGATCTAAAGGGCTAGAACTGTGAGATCTGCTTCCAAGAGTCCTGGCAGAGGAGGTGGCGTCGAGGCTTGTTGCCTATCGGTGCAGCTCCGTGGAGTGGACGAAGCTCGCTATAGCAGTCAGTGACGTAGGCCAGGCTCCCAAAGTTGAGGACCTGGCCTAGAGCAAAGGCACCGGCCACGATTGAGAACTTGCCAGGGAAGCAGACACCGCCATCTAGGGCGGTGCCACTTGCTCCGGTGACAAGGCGGGTGGCTCCAGCCACCGTAGAGCTAGAATCACACTTGACGCTAACCCCTACCTAGCATGCCAGCTATCACAGGGTCAAAATCATGGCAAGCATGTTGTCCTTGTTAGTGTCAGTGTTAGAGTACATGGTCTACGATGGCTCGGGTGGACTTAGGAACATAAGAATCACGCAGAGAAGGCGCAACGGTTTATCCTAGTTCAGGCCAATTCGGTCCCTACGTCCAGTAGCTAATGATCCTTATACTCAAGAGCGCCTAAAATCTAGGGGGTTACAACAGAGTGTAAAGAAAGAGAGTTTGGTAGGGGGGTTAGCTTGGTGCTAATCCTAAGGTTGCCTCACCGTCGGTGCAGTCTCCCCCTCATCAAAGAGGAAGGAGATGATGGGATGCGATGGAGGAGGGGCTCTCGATGCCCCTCTCTAGGTTGCCTTGCTCTCAGTGTAGAACGGAGGCAGATGGAATGGAATGGAGTGTCTGGTGATCGAATCGGGATCCTCCCCCCTCTAGGTCCGGCCTTATCCCTTATATAACGAGATAGGTCGGGTACAAGGTGATTTGAGGGTTCTAGTCTATGGTCTACGTTTGTCAAAGTCTAGGAGGGGCATGCAGCGGTGCGCCATGGACCGTTGAGGTGTCTTGGAGCCAAAGAAGCCTAGGCATCGTCCGGCTGCTCAGGCCTTGGCTGGCATCGTTAGCCAGGCAGGAGCCAATGGCCAAGGCTCGGGGAAGCCCCCGAGCCCCAGGCGGAAGCTCCGGTCGAGTCAGGCTCGGCCGGGTCTCTTTGCTAGAGGGTGCACGCAAGCGTGCCCAATGGGAATAGCCCCTGAACCCCAGGCAATCCTAAAGGGGTCGGTCAGGGGGTCTTCTCCATTCGGGAACCATCGGACCCAAGGCTTAACATACCTATATGTTAGGATCTTGTCACACACCTCACTACCACTTCTTGTATTTTTTTACTGTAGTAGTCTTTTGTGAGCTAGCAAAGCTATCAAGGAGGGCTTGGCTCCTTGGAAGAAGAGAGGAATCTTGGTATGAATACTACAAAGAGTTCTTCCATAGTTATGCCCTTATATCTTCAATATAGTAGTGCATATGAACTAGAGTATAGTTGTCTTGTTATAATCATAATATATGAACTAGCATATAGTTTGTGTGTTATGATCTTAACAAGTTCAACTTTATGCTTCACCATTCATACTACTTGTATGAGTAGAAGTAGAGCTAGGTTGAGGTGGTGGTTCGTCGTTCCTTTGGGTTTGCCCATGTCTTATGCTTGTTGATCTGTAGGGTCAGAGTCCTAGGGGGATATGGGTAGTTTCTTTGTACACGGGCATGGAGCTTGGGTGCACAGAAACCTTCGAATATGACGGTGCCCCCGGTTGAGGGGTAGGTGGTAGGTGGTGACAGCCCTATCCGTCCCTTGTAATACCCCACGTTCGGGTATTCTGTAGGAGTTTTAAAGTCTCTCACGCTTGCTAGCAAACCGATGCTCTGAGATCTCCTCGTCCATCTTACACTTAGTTCTAACTCTAATCATATAACATGTATGATCATTAACTATTCTTTGCACAGCTATATTTGATCATGCCGTCTCCACTTAGGAATATTCTTTTATTCTTTGTTTTCCTTTTATCCTTGAGGTTGGTCCAGATGTGTGTCCACTATCCTTGAAATACCGCTTTTACCCCTATCATGAACTATTGGTTTACTAATGCAAGAATGTAATCTTGTTCATGCTCATGCTAGACTCTTTACACCTTGCCCTCCTTTGGGAAAATATAAATAACGATACCCTAAATACTTCCAGGAGAAATGCTACAATGATAGATCCGTGCGCTTGCCAATATTCTCTGTAATTATTAAGAACTATCGTAGTTGGTGTTTCTTGGTGGCATCGCTAAGGTTAACTCAATCTTAGTGATGGTGCTAAGAAATACCAACAGGCATTTCTGGCAATGTTACCAGGGATGGACTTGAAACCTCCATACTTGGTGATTGCGCTAAGAAATGCCAACAAGCATTTCTAGAGCCATTGCCGGGGATGGCCTTGAAACCAACATCTTGGTGATTGCGCTAAGAATACCAATATGCATTTCTGGCATGTTTGTCGGGGATGGACTTGAAACCTCCATACTTGGTGATTGCACTAAGAAATGCCAACAAGCATTTCTAGTGCCGTTGCCTAGGAGGGCATAGGTTAAAACAATCTAGTAGGACATGATCATGATCACATGCATGTAATGGTATCCATAGTTTATGCAGGCTAATTCTACTTGTTTTCTTCCTGCTGTGGATGAAAATAGGATAGTATATGAGTGATTTTGACCTGCTGGATAACTACACAAAAAATCTAGAGGCACTCCTAAGGAAGAACAGGTCCCGTACCATTTCTCCCTCCGCTACTCCATCGGCAAGTGAACCAGTCAACCCCGCACCATATGCTACTACTGCTATGGCCAAGACACTACACGACTACTCCACCCCCGCTGTTGCCAACGTGCTCGTTGGGCCCGCTATCAACATGGGAGCTGGAAACTTCAAGCTACGCACTGGCCTGATCACGATGATGCAGGGTTTGCCTAGCGAGGACGCAAGTGCACACTTACAACACTTCCTATAGTTGTGTGACACCATCGTCATCAAGGCATCGCACCAGCTAGCATAAGGCTTCGTCTGTTTTCCTTCTCCCGGGCGGGAAAGGCGAAATAGTGGTTCTATAAAGAGAAGGAAGCTATCAGTACGTGGGACAAATGTTCCATGGCATTCCTCACAAAGCTTTTCCCCTTGGGCAAAACCAATGCCCTGAGGGGGAAAATTTCAAACTTCCAGCAGACTTCAATAGAATCCATCCCTGAGGCATGGGAGAGGCTACAGGATTACAAACAAGCATGCCCGCACCATGGGATGGAAAACTAGCTCATGCTCTAGAACTTCTACGAGGGGCTTACGCCCATGTCAAAGGGACACATGGATGTCACTACTGGAGGAGCGTTCCTCTCCCTCATCATCAATGGAGCCATGGCTCTCATCGAAAAGATGGTAGCCAATCAGAGCTGGGGGGAGGAAAGAAAACAACAAAAAGGCATGCATACCATGAAGGAGGCAGATATGCTTGCCACAAAATGGATCTGTTATTGAAAAGACTGAATGAAAGGGCCCACGAGAAGGAAGCCATGAAGGTCACCATTTAGGCCATGGACTCGCAAATGACTTGCGAAGTCTGTGGAGAAGTTGGTCACTCGGGGAAACGACTGCCCCGAGACCCGTGAGGAAGTTGCATATCTCAACAATGGGTTCCACCAACAAAATAATAATAGGTGGAACTATCAATCCCGCCCGCAAGGAGGTAATTCAAATTTCAATTCTAATTCAATTGGAATGAACCTACCTTAAAAGACCTAGTTCTAGGTCAAGCTAAAATTAATGAAAACCTTACTAAAAAGCTAACTTATAATGACAAAATGCTAGAAAATATTAACTCAAAAATAGAAGATTTATCTTCTGCTATTAAAAATCAATTGAGCTTTAATAAAATGATAGAAACACAATTGGCTCAAATTGTTGTTGCTGTTCCCGTTAATAATAAAGGGAAAATACTGGGTCAACCCGAGAATTCTCTTGAAAAAGTTAATGCGATGACCACGAGGGGTGGTAAGTCCACTCGTGATCCACCAAACCCTAACAATAAAGCAGGGAAAGCACAAGGGCAATAGGAGGAGGGATCTTCTTCAACAAAAACACAAAAAGATCAAGAAGAGGAGGAAACAGCACCGCAAGACTTCATCGACACCAGTTATTTGCCATTTCCGACAAGAAAAAGAAAGCAAGCCGTGAACAAGCAATTCACTCATTTTGTGAAAATGATAGAGAAGATACATGTGAGCGTTCCATTAATGGACGTCTTACATGTACCTTCCTACACAAAGTACATCAAAGACATCATCAACAACAAATGACCTTTGCCATCCATGGAGGTCGAAAAGCTGATGGAAGAGTGTAGCGCTGCTATACTCAACCGTCTACCAGAAAAGAAAAAGGATCCTGGGTGTCCCACCATGACATGCTCCATTGGCATCTAGCAATTTGATCATGCCTTGTGCGACTTAGGGGCTAGCGTCAGCGTAATGCCCAAAGTCATGTTTGACAAGTTGAACTTCACACACTCAATGCCTATGCCAATGATGCTCTAGCTAGCAGACTCAACAGTCCACTACCCAGCAGGGATTGCCAAAGATATCCCAGTGAAAATTTGGGGTTACTTCGTCCTAGTTGATTTCGTGATGATGGACATGGAAACCACAAAGGAATCTCCCCTCATCCTTGGGCGACCCTTCCTCAGCACTGCGAGAGCACAAATTGATGTTGGAGCCAGAGAAATCCACTTAATATCAACGGCAAAGAAGAAAAGTTCGACTTTCAGCCCCGACAGGAGCAATGCACCATGATCAGAATCAAGTACGGGCCGAATCCACAAGGCATTAAAGAGGTTGAGATATAGCCTCAACTGGTGTACAGCTTCATCAAGAAAAATAAATAAAAACAAAAAGAGGCCAGAGCCGAAGAACAACCTAAAGCAAAAAGAAGAAGCCCCAAAGGTTGTTCGCACACCACCCAAAATGGTGTGGAAACAAAAGGAAGACTCTCCGAAGTCCACCACCACACCACCCAAATAAAATAAAATGGTGTGGAAACCAAAAAAAGTGCAGTCATCTACGTCCACTTCTCTAGGCACGGATGTACCTTCATCAAGCAAAACATGAAAGGAGAAGAGTCATGCTCATTGGACTTTAAACAATGAACCCTTGCCGAAGGTAAATTGGTAGTTATCTTTTCTATTTATAACTACTAAATAAAAGTGCTAAACTTAGATACTTATAATGCATAAAATCATGCTAAAAACTATATTAGTTCATCGTTTCATATATCTTTACTTGAATAAATCATGTTGTTCCTCCATGTTCTACACAAAGTATGTTTTTGTTTGGAGTATGGTTCTTGCGTGATCATGCTTCATAGGCTTTTCAAAATTAAGCATGGTCCTTAGGTTGATTAGCCTACCTTGATCAAACTAAACATGACATCTAGTTTGATCATTGTACTAAAATTACTGAGTATAAACATGAGTAAGATAAATAAACCTTTAAGTAAAACCATATGCAATAAAATAATCTACCTCAGAATCATCCCCAAGCACATCTCAGACCATGGGCCATGAGCTAGCTTGGGGGAGGACCTCCGCAAAGGTACCTTGTATCTTTTCCCGGATTTTTTTTTAATTTTTGCATTTATTTTTTGCATTTATTTATTTATTAGCATTTAAAAAAATCTAAAAATTAAAAATACCAAAAAAAATATGATGAAAATACCAAAAATATGAATTCCACTCTCATACGTGTTTAAGGAATGTTTAGTTTCTCCTACATTAAAATGATGAATAGTTACTCTGTGCCTAAGCTGTAACTTATATTCCCCAAGATTTAAGTTTGTTGGCTAAAAATGTCTCATCCTAAAAACTTGAAAACTTATGGGTTGCAAATGCATGCTCCTTTTATAAATTGTTGCGAATATGATATGGTACAAATAGAATTTACTATGACTTTGTTCTAAGAGAGACTTGACATCCGGACTTTTCAATTTTAAAAAATGTTAAAACTCAAAAGTTCCTCAATGATTATGAATACCTACCAAGGACATATGACATGATATACATTTAAAACCTTAGTCATATGCTACTTGTTATTACATTGAGCTTTGTCAAATTATTGTGACCCTTGTTGAGATTCTCGTCACCCATGATCAAGACACACGTACACCCATAATATAAACCGCTGACTCTTATACTGAGAGTTACACAAAAATATGTTTTTTCTGTCCACTAAATAATTACTCCATTTACTTTATCATGTGTGTCTCTCTCAAAAATTTTATATGCCATAAAGAATAGTATAGGCTATGCTTAAAAAAGAGAAAAAAAAAGAAAAATGCCCATGCCAAAAGGCATGAGAGGAAAAAATGCATGCTAAAGAGCATGAAGAAAAGAAAAGAAAAAGAAAGAAATAAAGATAGCCCATACTTTCAAATAAAAGGTATTCAACCAAAAGAGAGAGATTCATGATTGAAAGGAGTACCAAAAATATTTTAGAAATAGGAACTTTATGAAAAATCCCACACACTTGCACGTCTTAATCAAAGTGTATGACTTGCATCTCCTTGAGGTCCGGTCTTTGACTTAGCAAAATATGTGATGCAAGTATGCCCCAATTTCGTTCCTACCTAAAACTCCACTCAAAAGCCTTTAGTGGTAGGATATGAAAAAGAAGGCAAAATACCAAATGCCATGGTGATGTTTCATACACATTGAGCGATCAAGAGAATCATGTGAGGAACTTACATTTCTTTGCAAAATTCATAAAACCTCCGGATAGATGGTTAATCAAGGAATGAATGATTGGTGATTCTGTTATAACCGTTCTACCTTGCAACCACCCAAGACCTTGGAAAAGCTATATTCTCCACAAGGATCAAGGTAAAGGGTGGATAAAAATGCCAACTTATTTGGATTGCGTAAGAATATTTTGTTATAGGCATGGCACTTATGAAATATATTCGGCATAGTAGCAACTCCTGATCAACAACCAAGTACTTAGCTATTGGCTCAAGATGAGTAAAGGTTAAGCTTGGGGGATTTGTTGGCGGTCACTATCAATCAAATTCGACCGCCAATTAAAATTCAAAACAGGAGAAATAAATAAACTTATGACACATATGCATATACTATTGACCTAGTTCCACTTGTATTGGAGAAAACATGTTTTGCAGGACATACATTCGAATACAATTGGAAAACCAAACAAAAGGCCCAATCAGGCAAAGTGTAAAGCAGATTCGCACAACCAAATATCAAAGAAGGAGAAGAAAGCCCACCTACACGCTAAACTTGGGTCGAGCACCGACGTGGAAGGGGCACAGGCCCACCTAGGAACCGACCATGCCAAGGCAGTCACAAGGCGAGCCCACCAGGGTGCGGGTGCACCAGGGGTGCGACCGTACCCCAAGGGCTACCACCTGGGCCCGGCTTCCACCGACTGATGCATGCCGCCATGCTAAGGCGATTTTGGTCGGTTTCCTTACTTTTCAGCGCCAAACCGACCATCAGCCACTATAAGAAGAGGGGTGGAGCTATCCTTCAACACACATCATTTGGAGCTACACACCTCACTACCACTTCTTGTATTTTTACTTTAGTAGTCTTTTGTGAGCTAGCAAAGCTATCAAGGAGGGCTTGGCTCCTTGAAAGAAGAGAGGAATCTTGGTATGAATACTATAAAGAGTTCTTCCATAGTCATGCCCTCATATCTTCAATATAGTAGTGCATATGAACTAGAGTATAGTTGTCTTGTTATAATCATGATATATGAACTAGCATATAGTTTGTGTGTTATGATCTTAACATGTTTAACTTTATGCTTAACCATTCATATGACTTGTATGAGTAGAAGTAGAGCTAGGTTGAGGTGGTGGTTAGTCGTTCCTTCGGGTTTGCCCATGTCCAATGCTTGTCGATCCATAGGGTCGGAGTCCCGAGGGGATATGGGTAGTTTCTTTGTATATAGGCATGGTGCTCGGGTGCATGGGAACTTTTAGATATGACGGTGCCCTAGTTGAGGGGTCGGCGGCAGGTGGTGACAGCCCTGTTCGTCCCTTGTAATCCCCCATGTTCGGGTATTGTGTAGGAGTTTTAAAGTCTCTCGCGCTTGCTAGCATACCAGTGCTTGAAGATCTCCCCGTCCATCTTACACTTAGTTCTAACTTTAATCATATAATTTGTATGCTCATTAACTATTTCTTACACGGCTATATTTGACCATGTCGGCTCCACTTAGGAATATTCTTTTATTATTTGTTTTTCTTTTATCCTTGAGGTTGGTCTAGATGTGTGTCCACTATCCTTAAAATACCATTTTTACCCCTATCATGAACCATTGGTTTACTAATGCAAGTATGTAATCTTGTTCATGCTCATGCTAGACTCTTTATACCTTGCCCTCCTTTAGAAAAATATAAATAACGATACCCTGAATACTTCTGGGAGAAATGCTACAATGATAGATCCGTGTGCTTGCGGATATTCTCTATAATCATTAAGAACTATCATAGTTGGTGTTTCTTGGTGGCGTCGCTAATGTTAACTCAATCTTAGTGATGGTGCTAAGAAATGCCAACAGGCATTTCTGGCGTCGTTACCAGGAATGGACTTGAAACCTCCATACTTGGTGATTGCGCTAAGAAATGCCAACAAGCATTTCTAGCGCCATTGCTGGGGATGGACTTGAAACCTCCATACTTGGTGATTGCGCTAAGAAATGCCAACAAGGAGGCGATGCGTGACTAGACGCGCGGTGAACTCTATTCACGCATCCGGTCACGGCGTTGAGAATCATGTGGTCCTGAGCGGAGTTGACCGAACGCTGGGCACGTCTGGTCATCTCTGACTGGACGTGTCCCGTCACTAAAGATGCGCTCTAGAACCTTACTGGAAAGGATCAGACGCATTGTAGTCGTGAGTCTGGTCATTCTTGCGTAGAGTCAGGTCAGAACTTAACGTTTTGTGCAACTAAGAGATGAACGTTGAGATCTAACACGCGAGATTCAAAGGAGGTATGCGTGGCAAGGATTAGCTGACCGGACGCAGCCGACCGGATGCTAGGGTGCGTCCGGTAAGTGAGTCTGATCGTGTCTGCGAGCTCACAACGGCTCCCTAAGCCTTCAGGGCTCTATAAATAGAAGTGGTTTGTCTTGGGCTCACTCTCTTGCACATTTTCATCAGTGATACATCCTTGTGAGCCTAAGCAAACACCTCCCGCTTATTTCCATCATTGATTCATTATCAAAGTGAGATTGGAAGTGATTCCTAGTGCATTTGCTTGAGTGATTGTATCTAATGGCACATGTGGATTGTTGTGGCTGCGGATTTCTTGTTACTCTTTGTGTTTGTCGACGCCTAGACAACTTGGAGCAGCGGAGGAGCATTGGTACGAGTTGGTGATTGTTTGTGGCCATCTCCCAAAGATTGTGAGGGGTCTTGTACCTTCCCCGGCGGAGAGCCGAAGGTAACTCTAGTGGATTACACGTGTCATTGAGCTACCTCACTTGTGGGTAGGTTCTTGTGGCACCTAGGTGGGGGCTAGGTGTGTGATACCAATTAGCCGTCGAACCACCAAGCGTTGGTCGACACAACGAGGATGTAGCTTGTCGGCAAGCAAGTGAATCTCAGGATAAATCTTGATGTCATCTCTTGGTATTCATATTGTGATTGATTGTCTCATGCCAGCATTGGTAACACTCTCTACCACTTGTATTACATTCATATTCACTTGTGTAGTGGTAGTTGTAGTCTGAGTAGAATAGCTCTCTTGCTAGGTAGTTGGGTAGCTAGCTTAGCTTCTTGTTAATTGTTAGTTAGCACAACTAGTGTATATGAGTGACATAGTTCTTGAGTGCATCTAGAGATCATAGCAATTAGAATTGTTAGTATAGGTGCCTTGCAACCTTTGTAGAGCTAGAGCAAAACTTGCTATCGCCATTTGTTATACTAATCTTTTTGCTCTAGTGAATTTGTACATATTTTTATAGGCTATTCACCCCCTCTAGCCATTTAGCACCTTTCAGCACCCTAGGCCCACCTCCTTCTCTTTGGCACTCCCGTCGCATTCCTATTCTAGCAACGGACGTCGTTGGCCTCTACCTCCACTGGCATTTCCAAACGGCGGCCCTAGCTCCATGCCCATGCTTGTTGCCCTTGCCTCAGTGGTGGCCGGATCTGTGCGTGAGCAAGCGCACCGCCCTCGCCCGTCGGCAGCCAGTTCAAGTTCATGGCCCACCCAATGGCGGACATGCACCGAAGCGCGACACATGTACAACATGTGGCGCCAGCAAGCTCGAGAGCATGACCCCACTCGCCTCAGTGGTCTGTGCAAGCGGACGATGGTGGGAAGGGTAGGCGGCGGCCTATGCAGGCGAGCACCGATGGATGGAGGAAGAAGAAAGAGAGACCGGGGTGATGTGTGGGCCCTCTAGGTCAGTGAGTGAAGAGCAAAGAAATGGCAGAGTATCTTAGGCCATATGTAGTGGTCTCTAGGTGGTCTCGATAGTCTTGATAATTGGTTCGAGACGTAGAAAATGGTACGGATGAGGTAGAGATAAAACTATAATGATAAACTTCTAAATAGATGAATAATACAGAGTGAAAATTATAATAATATTGATCAAATCACCCTTAATAAAACAGAAATGCTATACAACACATATGTGTTTTAGCAAAAAAAACATATGGATTTTCTCTTTCTTCCTCTCTCTTTTCAACTGTCTACGCGTATACGAGAGGATGAGATCAATCTGGCCGGCCGTGCTTGAGAATCAAGCCATCGGCGTTTAGCTAATTTGGTCACGCGCACAGCTAGCACTGAACCTATACGCGTATACACGTGCCACCAATTTGTCATTTTATCCTTGCATAGAAAAAAATTGTTTCTTATGATCTGTTTATCTGTGATTTTGTGATTTGTGATTGTCTGAAGGTAGAAGAAGGTTGGAGGTAAAAAAAAGGCTGGAGGTAGAAGGAGGATGGAGGCCGTTGAATCTTAATTGTATAATGCAAAAAAATTCACGTGTTGAAACTGTATAAAACACATGCAGCCTGTTCAGAACTGTTGGCTTGTTCGTTGCTGTTTCGTGAAAAAATATTGTTGACTAATTTTTATGAAAGAAAAATACTATTTCTAATTAAAAACACTGTCTATATGAACTGTGTCCTCGTAAGAGGGCTGGCCAGCACCGGCTAGCCCGTCGGCTTTGTAAAAAAAAATTAACAATCTCAAACAATTACTGTCCTGTCCGTTCTCTTCCGTATCTCCTGCGTCTCCCCTATTTCGGCACCAACTCCGGTGGAGTCCACCTCCAGTCCTCCAGCTAGTCAGTCACCACTGGCCACCGCCACCCCGGCCCCGCTACTCACGTTGTCATCCGTCCCCATTGCACCCGATCCTCTCCGTCTTCCCAACCGATTCATTCCTCGAGGGATCGCTTGTCGGCGGGGAAGAAAAGCTTCTTGTTCTTGCCGGCTTGCCGCCCAACCTCTCCTCCGTTGCCTATTCGCCTCAGGTGAGAAAGAAGTGAAGAATCCTCTCTTGTCCCCCAATTTCGGGTAGCCTTCTCGTTGTGTAGAGATGCGGTTTGCTGCTCTGCGTTCTTGCTCTTGAATCTAGATTGCCGGTCCTGGTTGTCCTTCAAGGAGGACGCGTTTATCCGATTGAGATGATGGAGTGAACTCTCTTTAGGGCCTGATCTTGGTTTGTAGTTTGCAGTTTAATAAGTTACTTGCCGCCGGAAACGCTGCAAGTTCGTACTTGTGGTTGTTGTCTGCTGTGAATTGTGGTTGGTTAGGAATGGTTCGCCATACCATAGTATCATACTTGTTTCCTCAGGTAGCCTTGGTTTGCAGAATTAGTCTCAACCGAGCCATCTGTTCCAGGGGTCCCTTAATTTGGGTGTTAGGTCTGTCTAGTTGCTTATTGTCACGGAGTATCAGTGCAATCCAGAGACCTATTGGTAGGATCCTCAAACAAGGTTTGCTACTTTGGTTATTTTATAAGAATTGCTCCAGACTCTAGCCAGTAAAAAAAAAGCCAAGGATTAAGGTTCATATTCTTTCTTAATTCCATTTATATGTTCTCCTAATCTTCATGATATAAAAAGTACATCTCTTGGTTGAATGAATTAAGAACTTTTTCTATCTCTTCTTGTATTCTTGGCCAAATTGGCATCTCACAATTTCACTGATAGTTTTTCCTATTATAAGTTATGGTATTTTCAGTTTTCATGATAAATCTTTGAGTTTAATCCTCTTTAGTCTTTATTAAGCTCTTTCAAAATGAAAAATTGTTTTTATTATTATGTTTGGTCGACTGTGATTTTTGTTGACCTGCAAGTTTGGTTCATACATTTGCTTTCATACTTTTCTGTAGTGGGATATCAGATTCACTTTGTCAAATTATTCCTTGCAGGAATTTGGGAAATTATGTCTCTTTGAGGGGAATCAAGGGACTTGCTTTTGCCTGTCTGGGCTCCATGTCTAAGTGGGAGCCAGTCACATTTCAGGAATCTCTTAGCTTTGTCAAGAAAGTAAAGGTGAGAAGTTTGCTCAAAGGAACTCTCATTCACTTGTTAGAAGCTTTTTGCAGTTTTGATGGATAGTGTTCTTTAATCTTACGCTGTTGCGACCCATAGCTGTTAGTTTATAGCTCACATTCTGGTCATATCAGTGGCAACAATTTATCCTTAAGTGATGGAAAAGTACATGTTCCATGTTCTACTGATTCACACAAATATCTGAGGCATGATGGTAGTTTCATCATCTAGGGTTCACAATAAGAATGTGCGGTCCTTTTCAACCATTTGGTAGCAAGTTGTCTGCAATTAAGTAAAGAAGGAAATGATTCTTTTTCATGATATAAAAGGCTGTTTAGCAATCATTTGGGAATTTGGATCTGAAGCAAATAGAAATACTTGCTTTACAGATATTGAAACCAGGCTGCCTATAAAAAAAACAACAACAAAGCCTTTTGTTACCTAGCAAGTTGTGGTTGGCTAGACTATTAGAGATGAAACCCAACAAGAGCAACCAATAAAGCGGATAAAAAAAGTAAAATAAAAGGGTAATAGTACTACTCTCTCTGATTCCAAACATAAGTTGTTCAGGACAGCTTAGACGGTCTCAATATGGTATTTTGAATTGCAGTTTTGTAGAAATGTATTATTTTAAATAATGAAAGTTATATGTTATGAAAGTATTCCATGGTGTAGCTGGTATCATCAGAATCGTATACTGTCAATCTATATAACTTTTCATGTAGCTGGTAACAAGCAATATGAAATATTTAAGTCTATCATAATTAAAATTTGCATGCAGTAAAATATATGAAACATGAAGATTTATGTTCCACTGATTTGGGGGGAAAATTATACTAAGGGGCTGTTTGGATCCTTTTCATTTGGAGGAATTGAAATCTACTTTATAGATTAGGCTATTTGGCTTGGAATTTGACATTCCACAACTTTCCAAAGTTCACATATAAGCCTATCTCAAATTCATGGGTTAAGAGATGGAAATTGATTCTATAGATCACTATGCTATGTTTTTACTTTGCAACTTATAACACACTCTTCAACTCGTTCCCCTACGGTAGAAATGCAACACATAAGTATCTCTCTCATATAGCCAACAATAATATACAAATATAATCCATATACCACCATATTAGCTTAATTAATATTTGTCTAAATTGTGATTATTAAAATGAATTCAATTCCAAATATCCAAACAGGGCCTAAGGGAAAAAGTCCATTTGCTGCAATGAACTATTCACTTTGTCTACCTCACCCGTCATATGAAGTTTCATATCATTAACTTCCCTGAAGTATAAAAATTGGGTGAACTCACCTCCAAATGGTTGTATTTTTTTGGTTGCTCACCATACAATTTGGGTTTTGACTTCACATTTTGTGGGGTGATACATGACAACATACCCTATGTTATATTTTTTTTTATCCGTAAGTTAGAATGTTTTTATCCCAATGTTTTTACTCCCTATTTTAGATTTAAGATTTTTCGTGATTAATTTTGTGCCTTCTCATATCTAGAGGTTAAACCAGTATCAGATGGTTCCAAGTTCCAACCTATAAAAATAATCACGAAAAAAATCTAATATATTTTTGAAAATAGGGTATGCTGAAAGTGCTTGAACATGAGAGGCAACTTTGCTCTTAGTTCTTTGCTCTTTCTCCATTCATCTCACCTGTATCTGTTAGTTTTTTTTCTCTTGAAATGATCACTAGTGTTACATGAATATTTTGATACCATTTATGTGCTATGAAGTATTGTGGGAGAGCACCTTTGATATACAAAACCAAGCCTATTATATTAACTAATGAAAGGGGCACCCTGTTTTACTGCTGTGCAAGTAATACTGTAGTAGTTGACTGAGGCTGTGTTTAGTTCGCGAAATGAAAATTTTTGGATGCCACATCGGATGTTTCGGGGATGTCGGAAGGGGTTTTCGAATACTAATAAAAAAAACTAATTACATAGCTCGCCTGGAAACTGCGAGACGAATTTATTAAGCCTAATTAATCCATCATTAGCGCATGTTAGTTACTGTAGCACTTATGGCTAATCATGGCCTAATTAGTCTTAAAACATTCGTCTCGCGATTTCCAACCAAACTGTGCAATTAGTTTTTTTTTCGTCTATATTTAATACTCCATGCATGTGCTACAAGATTCGATGTGATAGTTTGGGGTGAAATTTTTTTGAACTAAACCAGGCCTGATTTGCGTTTGATCGTGCTCTTTGCTGGTACAGGCACGTGACTATATGTTATACCTATCACTGCTCGATGTGCTCAACCAGAATGATCAAATCCCTCAGCAAGCTTACAGCGAGGTTAGCATGACTCTGATCCTCTCATTTTTGTTGTAGAGGAATCTGTAGCTTAGTGATTCATCTGGTTCCATCATCTTCGAAATGCAGCTTTCACTTCAGTTCCAGCATCACGAAGATCTGTTAGCGGAGCTGTCCAAGTTCAGGCCCCTCCCATGTCCAAACAACATCTATACCCACGGCTCGATTTGGATGATCGTATTCCTCATGCCCTTTCTGCTCCTGAGCCTTGTCCTCGCCTTGAGAAGCCATTGAAGTGCTTCCTGCTCCATTAGACTGTTGCAAGCCTAAATGATGTGTCGTAGTACTAGCAGCTAATTGTATATAGATATATATGGATGGGTTTCTGTCCTGTAATATCTTTATGATCTCCTTGTACGCCCGTGCACACGGAAATAATCTTACAGTGTTATTTCAGTTGCGGCAGTCTGGCAGCATATAAAGCCTAAACAGATCGTTTGACCTCGTTCCATCGGAACTTCAATTTTTTACAGAGAATTTGGGTTTTTTGAGTCTATATACAATTTAAACAGGTATAAGCGACTTAGGAGAAATTCGTAGTGAAGTCTTCTTCTGTATCGTTTGTGTTACGAACAAACTTTTGATGGCCTTGAACCTAAGCAGCTACAGAAGGCAGTAGGAAGTCTTGATCTATTTCTTGTTTAATCAGAACAGTCTCTTCATTTATATACATGAGATGTCTCGACGTCTTGGCCTTTAAGAAAAAACTACCTCGAGAATTAAGATTTAAGAAAGTAGATATAACAACCCAAATTGTTTGTGAACAGTAATCCATCGGCCCTAGGGGATGCGCTTTGGCATGGGTCCTAAAAGCACGTAGCCTTTGATCTGGGTGTTCCCTCAGTTTGAAATTATAAATTATTTTGCTGAAAACCCCAAAATGGACTTATGATTTGAAACGGATGGAGTAACATTTACTTTATCCCTTTTAACACCTATATGTAACATTAAGAAAATTTAAAACATTTTTTCACTAACAATAGTCTAATCACTAGTGGGATACCTAAGCATTATCAACACGCATAGTAGCCTTGGCATCCATGCTTGCATACATAACATTCTCTCTACCATGGCTTCTTCTTAGCGCTAATGAATGTACATGCACAATAGGCTGGATATGACAGTTTGTTTAGTGGTTTGCACTGAAGTTCAGAAAATTATAGAACCAGATGGCATAGTTATCAGTATGGGACTATGGTGCATCGGATTGGGCAAATCTCCCAAGCCATCCTTCCCTAACAATACACTAGCATGAATATGATCAAAGTCAGCCAGTATTGTAATTTCCAAATCCTGGTATATCCACCTGATCATAGCTTCGACATTAATTTTTTTTTTTTTGGTGTACAATTGCAAAATTGCTAACTTAGTTTTCTAAGGGGTGAAATTGTGCCCCATATGGGCATCTTAGAAAATTTGAACTAAACACCTCAAACTTTCAACATATATGTACATGACTACGAACAAACGAACACCAAACGAATGGCCTTCCCCAAAAATTGGACGTCATCAATTCATCATCATGCTAACTAAAGCAGAGCAATATACATAATCATATCACCTGGGCCCAGAAAGCCGCACAGGAGAAAGCAAAGCATCACTATTGTAGTCTGACATCCCAGATGACGTGCCCTCTTCGCTGCTAGATTTGAAGGCATTCGCGTACAGCCGGTATCCAATATGCGAATATATTGGTGGCTGGGGCACGTCGCAGACGCCTTCCAGCATCTGGACAACCTTCGACATGGATGGCCTCTGATAGAAGTCCTCCTGAATGCACCACAGGGCCACCTTGATTGCCATCTCAACTCGGTTATCCTGGTCCTTGTATTTTAGCTAGCATAGGAGGGGAAGTGAGCTTTCTCCGAGCCTTCCACAGGATCATAGCTCTTCCTCCAACTGATTATCTCAAGGAGAACCATCCCGTAGCTGTACACGTCGCTCTTCTCTGAGATGGCATAGTTGGTGATCCATTCAGGTGCAAGGTAGCCCCGCGTGCCTCTGAGCGTCGTGAACACATGGCTCTGCTCCCTGGTCATTAACTTGGCAAGGCCAAAGTCTGACACCTTTGCGAGGAAGTTGTCATCAAGGAGGACATTCTCAGGTTTGATGTCACAGTGAATGATCTTCGACTCACAGTCCTGGTGGAGGTATGCCAACCCCTTGGCTGTTCCAAGGGCAATGTTAAACCTTGTTTCCCAGTCCAGCAGGGAGGAATCCTCATTTCTTTGGAAAATCCATCTATCTAGAGACCCTTTTGCCATGTACTCGTATGCAAGAAGCCTGTGTGCTCCTTCAGCACAAAAGCCTCGGAGTTTGACAAGATGGATGTGATGTATGCTGCCAATGATGGTCACCTCAGAACGGAATTCTTTCTTCCCTTGTCCTATGCCCTCTACCTTCTTTACAGCGATGCGACTGCCATCAAGCAGTGTACCAAGATACACAGATCCAAACCCTCCCTGGCCAAGCTTGTCTGAGAAGTTGTTTGTCGCATAGTAAGTATACCGTGTCGGTGCTCCTGATATAGTTTGCAGGAAACCATCATCTTCTGATGAACCAGCATCATCATGCGAGGGTGTATGGTGACTCCTTCGGTAAATGCAGAAACCAACATACACAAGGACCCCTATGACAGCCAAAGTTCCAACAATGGCAACAATTACGATGGTGAGCCTACCTGTCGGGTTCATAAACCCAGGGTCCCTCGGGGACCGGCTTCGACGCCCGGGCTCGGCCCAGGAGAACAGCCTGTAGCTCATGGGCCAGCCCAAAAAGTCTAAAAAACAACGGGCCGGACGGACAGACCGGTCGCCGACCGGAAGGTCCACCGAAAGAATGAACGCCCGCTCGACAACTTCTTCGACCCACCTCTCCGACCGGAGCGCTCGCCTCGGGCGCCGGCCGCCTCCGGGCGGACTCTCCGATCGGAAGGCCTGGCCCAAAACGCTGCTTCCTACTCCGACCCCGCGTCTCCGACCGGAGACTCGTAGGAAGCCTGCTTACCGCTCTTCTCCGACTGGCACGGCCAGTACCGACTGGAGCCATCCGACCAGAGATTCCAGCTCGGAAGGGACCAGGGGCGAACCGAGAAAACAACGCACAAAGTCAAAACACGGTACCAGGACCATACCCTGTATGCCCACAGAAAACAGTGCTCCACAACCGTCCTGACACAAACAGTATGGGAGGTACCGACATTTGTGACTACAGTATTGTAGGCGCCGACATTTATGTCTACAGTATTGTATGCGCCGTTGGGGCTCCCGTACGGCAAAAAGGCCGCCCACATGCCTCTGGGCATCGATAGTGGGCACCAGGATTCACCATACCTGATACACGTGGTGGGGCTCCTCATATACTAACAACATTTCGCAGGTACCGACGTCCACCCTTCCTGAAGAAGCCAACGCAACCCCCATGTGCACTTGACATTCTACAGCGACATCGACAGTGTTATGCGTGCCAACCATCATCACTACCCTCATTCGGCGTGGGCAACAAGACTTAGAAACATCCGTACTCTCTCCCTCTCACCTGTAAAGCCACCCCTTTATCTATAAAAGGGGATGCGCTCCCTCCAACAAAGGAGATCGATTTTCCAGAGGTTCACTTCTTCAAGCTCAGGCTCACTAGATCGATAGCTCAGAAACCCCTCAACAAATATACCGGGTGATGGGTTGCAGAGGTCCCAGCGATCCTCTGGAGCCTAAGAACGATCCCAAACCGATCCACGGGATTCACGCCTTTTTTCCTAGCTTACGGAGCAGAAGCCGTGTTGCCCTCCGACCTCGACCACGGCGCACCAAGAGTAAAAGCTTTCGACCGCGACTGAGCCGCGGAAGCTCAACAAGACACAGTCCACCTGCTTGAAGAGGCCCGCGAGACAACCGTCGTCCGCTCCGCTCGCTACCAACAAACCCTCCGCCTGGACTTCGTCGCCGACCGACTTGGCGTACTCCACCTCCGCGAGGAGACTCGCGACGCGGCACCCGTCGGAGAGACGCTCTCCATCGACTCTGGGACGCGCAACCTCAACGGCGCGGCATCTGCGTTTCATTCCGAGCAAACTCCCTGCTCAAACCCCACTGTAAGTAATATGCGTACCTTTATTTCGCCCTTTACTAACTACCTCCCACCAATCGTTCGGAGGGACCGCACCAGCCACGCCACAAACACCGTACGTTCGGTTCCCCTACGGCCTCGCGTCCTCCATGGACGCTTACGCTCAGGGGCTCCAAAGAACGCTAGTGCCATCCCCCTCATGTCCGAATTCGTAGGAATGGCAGGCTCCACTCCTGCCGCCTCCCACGAACTCCCAGATAACGAGGGCGAGAGCGATGGTTCCAGCATCGGTGATGTGGCATCCCGCCACCATTCTGTTTTGGGAATGCGCCATGGCGGATCGTCCAGCACAACCGCCGGTAGTTGCCGAGTCCGTGCAAACTCACACCCCTCCGGACACGCGTGCGGAGGCCCTTGCGTCTGCGCAAGCGCAAGCCGAGGAACTACGACAGAACCCGCCACCTGCGCTGGCACGATCACCGCGGCACGTTGCGCCCCATGCGCATGGCCCGGCGGGCGGCGCCCAGGGACGCACTCGATAGGTCCAGTGCGACATTTTGAACGAGGGAAACGACGTCCCGCAATTCGCCCGAGCCGGCCAGAACATCGCTACCGCGACAATGCTCCTGCGCGGTGTTCTCGAGCCCGTCGACCCCCAAGAACGAGCCATCTACCGGAACCTCTGGGTTCTAGTAGAGGCCGCCGCCGTCCAGCAGGCGGAAAGCTCCGCGTCGCGACACCGACCCGCGCCCTCTCTCCCCACCGGGGGGACGGGGACGCGCCAACCAGATCGCTCCGTGCGCTCGCCACCACAGCCATCAGGCTCAGCTCGGGGTGCGGCAGCCGCACCGCGGTCCGACCGGGCGCCTGCTCCACACCGACCGCCGGCACACGAGCGGCCCGACCCGCACCAGGACGCTCGTAGCGTCATCAGCAACCGGCATCGGGCCCGACGCGGCAACAACGACCGCCACACGGCGACGGGCGACATAGATCCCAGCCAAACCATTGAGGGAAGCGGTGAAACACGCCCCAGGCGCGGTCGCCGGCCGGACGACCGGAGCCCCAGCCCTAAGGGTCCGGGGCCACGGGCCTTCAGCCGGCGCATCTAGAGGGCACCGTTCTGACAGCGTTTCCGACCCCCCTCCAACATCATCAAATACACCGGGGAGACAAACCTAGGCATTTGGCTCGAAGACTTCTGACTCGCCTGTCGAGCCGGAGGAGTGGACGATGACTATTTCATCATCCAATACCTTCCCATTTGCGTGGGGGAACATGTTCGGGCATGGCTTGAATTCCTTCCACATGACAGCATCCGCGACTGGGCGGACCTCAAGAGGGTCTTCGTCGGGAATTTCCAGGGGACGTACATCCGCCCGGGGAACTCCTAGGAGCTCAAGAGCTGTCAGCAGGAGCCCAGCGAGTCCCTGTGGGATTACATCCGCAGGTTCTCGCAATGATGCAACTCCCTCCCTGATGTCATTGATGCGGACATCATCAGCGCATTCCTTTCCGGGACTAACTGTGAGTCCCTGATCCACAAGCTTGGCTGCCTAAAACCCCGCACCACCCGCGATCTACTCGACGTTGTCACCAACCACGCCTCCAGCGAGGAGGCAGTCGGAGCGGTCTTCAATGGAGGCCGGGACCAAGGCAAGCCCAAGCGCGCGGATCCAGATGAAGGCCCCTCCACTCAGAGGGGTAAGAAGAACAAGAAGGATCAGCGCCGGTCAGACAATGCCGCGCTGGTCGCCGTGGCTGATCGTACGCCCAGGCAGCCCCAACAGGGACTGCCTGACCACTTCAACAAACTCATGGATGGTCCGTGCCCCAACAACGCCTACCCTGTCAAACACCTCTATAAGGAGTGCGAGCTCCTCAAACGCTTCCTCCGATAGGCCAGCGGGTCAAAGGAGGGAGACGGCAAGGACCCGGCAGCCAAGAGAGGAGGCACGGCAGGCAAGGACGGAGACGGTTTCCCCGAGCCCGAGGAGTGCATCATGATCTTCAGAGGGTCCGACGCCATTTGGACTAAACGCCAGCATAAGGTATGCTACAGGGAGGCGTGCGCCGCCGAGACGGCCGTCCCCTCCTTCCTCAGCTGGTCGGCGTCCCCGATCACCTTTGATCAGAGGGACCATCCCTCCTGTGTCGCGAGACTAGGACGCTACCCGCTCGTCGTCGACCCCATCGTCCTCAAGAAGCGCCTCACCAAGGTGCTGATGGACGGAGGGAGCGGCCTCAACATCCTGTACATCGACACCCTTGATGCCATGCGCATCCCCCGGTCGGAGCTCCGCCCGGCGGGCTCCCCTTCCACGGGGTGATCCCGGGAGCACAGGCATACCCGCTCGGACAGATCGATCTGCCCGTCACGTTCGGTAGCCGGGCGAACTTCCGCTCGGAGGTCCTCACCTTCAAGGTGGTGGACTTTCTAGGGTCCTACCACGCCATCTTGGGACGGCCATGCTACGCAAGGTTCATGGCCATTCCCAACTACACCTACCTCAAGCTGAAGATGCCGGGGCCGAACAACATCATCACCGTAAGTAGCGCCTTCTCGCACGCCTTCGCGTGCGACCACGAGCACTATGAGCTCGCCACCACGGTCGTCAACTCATCCGAGCTCCCGCAGCTCGGGGAGTCATCAACCCCAGCAGTCCCAGACTACAACAAACTGGCCTCCTCGACGGCCTTCCGCCCGCTCGAGGAAACCAAAGCGATGGGTGTCGACCCCGCTGATCCAGCCAAAATAGTACGAATCGGGACCCAGCTCCCGACCAAATAGGAATGCGAGCTCGTCGACTTCCTGCACGACAATTGTGATGTCTTCGCATGGCAGCCCTCTGACATGCCGGGGATACCGCGGGAGGTCGCCGAGCATGCACTAGGCCTTATCCGGGCTCAAAGCCCGCCAAGCAACGCCTGCGTTGTTTTGACGACGAGAGACGTAGGGCCATAGGTGAAAAGATCGCCAAGCTCCTGACAATCGGATTCATCAGAGAGGTTTTCCACTCCGACTGGCTCGCTAATCTCGTCCTTGTCAGAAAAAAGACGGGGAAGTGGAGAATGTGCGTCGATTATACTAGACTTAATAAGGCATGCCCAAAGGATACTTTCCTTTACCACGCATAAACCAGATAATTGACTCCACCTCGGGTTGCGAGATCCTCTCCTTTCTGGATGCCTACTCCGGCTATCACCAGATCGTAATGAAAGATTTCGACCAGCTCGCGACCTCATTTATCACCCCGTATGGTTCGTACTGCTACATGACCATGCCTTTTGGTCTAAAGAACGCTGGCGCCATCTACCAAAGGTGCATGCAGCAATGCTTCGCCGACCAAATCGACCCGCCTGATCAGCCTGATCAGGCTGAACGGCCGATACCAACAATCACCGTCTATGTTGATGACATAGTGGTCAAAACGGCTCGAGCTTGCGACCTGATCACAAACTTGGCCGCAACGTTTGTGAACCTCCGAAGGTTCAACATCAAGCTGAATCCCGAAAAATGCGTTTTCGGGGTTCCAAAGGGGATGTTGCTGGGATACATCGTATCCGAGCGCGGCATCGAGGCCAACCCTGAAAAGATCGCAGCCATCTCCAACATGGGCCCCATACGCAATGTAAAGAGCATACAAAGGCTCACCGGCTGCCTGGCGACCCTTAGTCGCTTCATCTCCCGGCTCGGCGAACAGGGGTGCCACTCTATAAGCTCCTCAAAAGGACGGACACCTTCTTCTGGACTGAGGAAGCCCAGCAGGCTCTCGAAAGCCTCAAAACATCCTTGACGTTAGCCCCAATCCTCGTCGCTCCCGAACGGGGAGAACCCCTCCTCTTCTACGTCGCGGCAAGTAACCATGTGGTGAGTGCCGCCCTGGTCGTCGAAAGGGAGGAACCAGGACACCAGCTCAAGGTACAGCGACCCGTATACTTCGTCGAAGAAGTACTTACCGACCCCAAGGTCCAGTACCCCCAGGTGCAGAAACTCCTATACGCCGTGCTAATGGCCACTAGGAAGCTCCTACACTACTTCACCGACCACGAGATCACAGTCATCACTTCATACCCACTCGAAGACATCATCCACAACCGCGACGCCGCGGGACGAATCTCTAAGTGGGCCCTTGAACTCATGGGCCATGACATCAGGTATACCCCCCGCACCGCAATTAAGTCCTAGGCTCTCGCGGATTTTGTCGCCGAGTGGACGGAGGTCCAGCTACCGACCCCGGACGTCTCCCACGAGTACTGGACAATGTACATCGATGGGTCCGTAATGGCCCCAGGCTCAGGGGCTGGAGTGGTTCTTATCTCCCCAGACGGGAGTAGGCTCCGCTACGCCATCCGCCTCCACTTCTCGGCTTCAAACAACGCCGCAGAATACGAGGCGCTTATCAACGGACTACGCATCGCCATCGAGCTCGAGGCTACGCGACTCTACGTCCGCGACCACTCAGAACTAGTTGTTGATCAGGTCATGAAGGAGTCCTCCTGCAAAAGCCCCCTCATGACAGCATACTACCAAGAGGTGCGCAAGCTCGAGGACAAATTCCAGGGAATCGAACTGCATCACGTCCCTCGAAGGGACAACGACGCTGCCGATTTCCTCGCAAAACTAGCCGCCAGGCGGGATCCATCCCCGAGCGGGGTCTTCATCAACGACATCCACGAGCCATCCGCCCGCATCTCGAAAGGTCCAGACCAGACACGCCCCAATGGCCAGCTGGCGCCCGAAGGCTTCGACCCCGACGCCAAGCCAGTGCTCGGGGGTTCCGATCCCGGTACCTCTATGACTACGTCACCCGTGGACGTCGCCGTATTGGCACTCGATCAAACCGACTGGCTAGCACCACTACTCGCCTACCTCCTCGAGGAGGTCCTCCCACCTAAAAGAACTAAAGCCTGATGAATCGCTCAACGCGCCAAGACCTTCGTCGCGCTCGGTAGCGAACTCTACAAACGGAGTCCGTCAGGAGTGCTCATGAAGTGCGTCCCCGCCAGCCGGGGAAAGCAGATCCTCCTCGAGGTCCAAGCCAGGATCTGCGGGCATCATGCCAAGGTTTTTACTGGCCCACCGCGCTACAAGACGCAGAGGAGGTCATCCATAGGTGCAAAGGATGCCAGTTCTAAGCTCGGCAAACCCATTTACCAGCACAAGAACTCCAAACCATCCCAATCACCTAGCCATTCGCGGTCTGGGGCCTCGACATGGTAGGACCTCTCAAAAAAGGCCCAGGCGGTTTCACTCACCTACTCGTAGTAGTCGACAAGTTTACCAAATGGATAGAGGCTAAGCCCATCACCAATCTCCGCTCGAAAGAGGCGGTCAAATTCTTCCTCGACATCATCTACCGATTCGGTGTTCCTAACTGTATCATCACTGACCACGGGACTAACTTCACCAGGAAGAAGTTCCTAGACTTCAGCGATGGGTACGGCATCAGAATCGACTGGGCTTCGGTCGGACATCCACAAACTAACGGTCAGGTCGAACGCGCCAATGGCATGGTCCTCCAGGGACTCAAGTCACGCATCTTCGACCGGCTCAACAAATATACCAGGCGATGGGTTGCAGAGGTCCCAGCGATCCTCTGGAGCCTAAGAACGATCCTAAACCGATCCACGGGATTCACGCCTTTTTCCTGGCTTACGGAGCAAAAGCCGTGTTGCCCTCTGACCTCGACCACGGCGCACCAAGAGTAAAAGCTTTTGACCGCGACTGAGCCACGAAAGCTCAACAAGACGCAGTCGACCTGCTCGAAGAGGCCCACGAGACAACCGTCGTCCGCTCCGCTCGCTACCAACAAACCCTCCGCAGGTACCACAAAAGGAAGATCAGAGGAAGGATACTCAAAGTCGGCGATCTCGTGCTCCGAAGGACCCAATCGACAAAGGAAAAGCACAAGCTCTCTCCGCCCTAGGAAGGACCCTACACGGTAACCGAAGTAATCCGACCGGGCACCTACCGATTGGAGGACAACAACGGCAATGCTCTCAACAACACTTGGAACATTGAACAGCTACGTCGTTTTTCCCTTAGATTTGGTCTAAACACTTTCGCTTAAAACATATGCTCCTGTAAGAGCGCCCCCGCGCCCGAACACTTTCAACCCGGGTCGCTCGGGGGCTCCATAAGTATACAAATATTGAGTATCACCTCTCTTTTTCTTTACTATCACATGGTATACAACTTTTTCTCCCCAAACGGAAACACATTTCATTTCTTTGATTTCCATACGTAACCATGTTCTTACTCCCAAACTGAATGCACCCCGTCTTTCCCTACGGATATGAACAACCGAGCCTCGCAGGCCATGCCCCGGGCTCCCAAAATCGCACCCTACGGGACAAACAGACAGGTACGAGAAAGAAAGGGGTAAAAACAAAGGTCATGTTAGGACAAAAACAAGGAAACAAATATGGCACTTTCATCACAGAGGCTGTACGGGTGTATTCATTGATACAAAGAAACCATTTACACGGGGACTTACCCACAAAACTTAACTATTACATTTTCTATTACAAATACTACTGCGGCCACTCGACGACTTCGCCTGAAACGCCAGAAAACTGCTCGGTCCCGCCCCTTCAAAACTTCGAAAAAACGCAACGGGTACCTCAAGGGCGTCGCGCCTATGGATGCTCAGCAGAAGAACATGGAGCTCCTGGCCTTCTCATGCAGCCGAGACAGCTCCTGGTTAGGGGCGCCGCTCCCGAGGTATGGTCACCATGGCCGAAAGAAATCTCATCAAACTTTATGAACTGGCCGACTTGAGCAGTTGTAGGCACGGAACTCTCCACCAGCGCAATCATGAGTAACCACCCCCCCGACAAGGCTCGTCCGGTAAAGATCCACCGCAGAGAATCTACACACGGCTCCATCCCGAAGAAGGCCTCGCAGACCAGCATCACCTCCAGTTCGACATCACGCTCCACACGCGGGCGGTTCCTCGCCTCCCCCACCACTATCACACGACAGGGCGTGAAAGCTGAAGCGCCACCGCACGCGGGCGGCTCCTCGCCTCCCCCAGGCCAGGCAAGACCTAAAACGAAATCTCCGACGGAAAACCGATCGGCCCCTGAGTCGATCGAGTCGCTCAGTATCCACACCAGGACACAAGTAGGAAGCTAAGGGACGCCCCATATGGGCCATGGCGACTCCGTCCCAAGCGACAAGCACGGGTCCTGGTCGGACGTCTCCGACTGAAGCTCTCCGAGCTCTGTCACTCCTGTCGCCAAGGTAAACACTATCAAAACCCCCTCTGTTTCTTTAAAACATTCATACATCCATACGCGCACTCATTCCATACGCCTGAACCCCCAGACGGTTAGGGCATGAACCGCCCAGGGGCTCGGGAACTAAAGCATCGCATGTGCAGCGAAATGCATCAGAACGCTCCGTGTTGCGTCATGAAGCGGGGTTGCCTCATTCGATATGGGCAACCAACAGAGCCAGGGGAGAAAACCGTAGATGAGCACCGTGCGGCCCTCGCCTGGTCCGGCAGACTGGGTCATCTCAACCTTCTCGTTCGATCCTAAACCTCTCGCCAGGCCCACAGAATCTCCATCGAAGGGGAGGCCGTTAGGCCACCCGGGTCGGTCTCTGGAACGATCTAGGCATCTGTCAGGTTGCAGGTAAAGGAGTAGTGAAATGTCACAAGAGGGCTATGTCAACCCCGTCACGAACGACGGACCCGGATTCCACTCGATCACACCCGTTAGCGAACTCACCGAGCTAGTCTTCGAGCCCGAGCGATCGGGACAGGCGACGAAACTCAGCCCCTCCGGTCGTGAGGAACCGAGGATGGGGAAACGCACAATACTCACATCGACCCCCACGAAGGCCCGATAGGGCTCGGGGGCTCAAGAAAAAGGCCAAAGGACGGCGACCTCGAACTTGCCAGATCCACGACTCCGACTCACCCGATCCCGCAGCGCGCACTGACGCTAGGGTCCACGAGCATCGCCTCGTCCGATCTTTAACCAACTAACTACGCTTCGGCTTCAGACGGCTTCACTGTGCTCCAAAAAAAACCTTGGGACCGCGACCCTGAATTGGCGTCGACAGGATCTTTTGACATCCAGCTATGGCTCTTGGGACCGCGACCCCGAATTCACGTCGACAGGATCTTTGACATCCGGCTACGGCTCCTGGGACCGCGACTCCTAAACTCGCGTAACGGCTTCAGACGGCTTCACTGCGCTCCAATAAGACCTGGGACCGCGACTCCTAAACTCGCGTAACAGCTTCACTCAGGGTCCACGAGCTTCGGCTCGTCCGATTCCTGAACTAACTAAACTAACTCCCGCGATCCACGGCACGCACCGACGCTTGGGTCCGTTCACGGTCCTACCTCGCTCGATCCCACGGCGCGCATCGACGCCAAAGATCAGTAAGCTCTGACACAACCGAGCCATCACCGTCCGTGGCATGCACCGACGCCAGCGGTTTCTCTGAACTAACCTTCTCACCCGATCAACGGCACGCACCGACGCCGAGATCAGAAATATTTGCCTCAAACCCTGCACCTAAAAAATACCTCGGCTACGCAACGACACCTTGATTAAACAAAACGTCTCAAAACTAAACATACGCACACGCCCGCTAAGATAACACCCCCAACCGGTTCTACCCAAACCGCCCGAGGGCTCGGGGGCTACACCCGCAGGTGCGCTCGCGCGCACCCGCCGACACAACGCAGAAAACCCCCCAGATGGTTCAGCCCGAACTGCCCAGGGGCTCGGGGGCTACACCCACGGGTGCGCTCGCGCGCACCCGGCAACAAGACAAAAATCTCCCGGACGATTCAGCTCAAATCACCCGGGGGCTCAGGGGCTCCTGTCGGGTTCATAAACCCAGGATCCCTCGGGGACCGGCTTCGACGCCCGGGCTCGACCCAGGAGAACAGCCTGTAGCTCATGGGCCGGCCCAAAAAGTCAAAAACAAGGGCCGGACGGACAGATCGGTCACCGACCGGAAGGTCCACCGAAAGAACGAACGCCCGCTCGACAACTTCTTCAGCCCACCTCTCCGACCGGAGCGCTCGCCTCGAGTGCCGACCGCCTCAGGGCGGACTCTCCGATCGAAAGGCCTGGCTCAAAACACTACTTCCTACTCCGACCCCGCGTCTCCGACCGGAGACTCGTAGGAAGCCTGCTTACCGCTCTTCTCCGACTGACACGGCCAGTACCGACTGGAGCCATCCGACCAGGGATTCCCGCTCAGAAGGTACCAGGGGCAAACGGAAAAAGCAGCGCACAAAGTCAAAACACGGTACCAGGACCATACCCTATACGCCTGCAGGAACAGTTCTCCACAACCGACCTGACACAAACAGTATGGGAGGTACCGACATTTGTGACTACAGTATTGTAGGCGCCGACATTTATGTCTACAGTATTGTAGGCGCCGTTGGAGCTCCCGTACGGCAAAAAGGCCCCCCACATATTTTAGACATCGATAGTGAGCACCAAGATTCACCATACTTGATACACGTGGTGGGGCTCATATACTAACAGCATTTCGCAGGTACTGACGTCCACCCTTCCTGAAGAAGCCAACGCAACCCCCTATGTGCACCTGACATTCTACAGCGACATCGATAGTACCATCATCACTACCCTCATTCGGCATGGGCAACAAGACTTAGAAACATCCGTACTCTCTCCCTCTCACCTGTAAAGCCACCCCATTTATCTATAAAAGGGGATACGCTCCCTCCAACAAAGGAGATCGATTTTCTAGAGGTCCACTTCTTCAAGCTCAGGCTCACTAGATCGATAGCTCAGAAACCCCTCAAGCACACGATTGAACACCTAGCTCATAGCGGAGTTCCAGTCGCCCTCAGCCCTTCCGGTCGGACCCGACCGGGCCTCTCGTACAACCCTCCTTTCTCCTTCTCGTTTGTAACCCCACTACAGACTTCGAGCACCTAGGCTCAGGAATAAAGTCATCAACAGACCCACACTGGACGTAGGGCACGTTGCCTGAACCAGTCTAAATCCTGTGTCATTGAGTACTAGGCCACCTCCGATCACAACATACAGCAAAACTACAAATATTCACTAGTTAGTCACTTTCTGTACCGACACTACCATTGTCACTACAACCTTGCCCGATTACTGCTTGATAACTTAATGAAAGATACAAAACTACTCTTACTTCCATCTTTCTGTTGCAAGCTTCCTATCTGGTCGAAAAGGAAGCAATTTCCTGAACTTTGGTCAAAGAATACAGCAATGCATGAGCAGTTACCCATGCAAGCATTCTTGCATCCTGTGAGGTTTGTCTTGGGCACAGGCGATGTGAATCTAGCGCCGACATACCCAACACCACTGTCCAGTTGAACCAGCTGAAACTTGTCCTTTGAGTTGCATGGTGATATGATGCCAGGGTCGCAGTTTGCATAGGAGCTGAGGGCTGAAGGACACTGGCACCCTGTCCCGCTGTTGCAAATGGAGTACGGCTTGCAGTGGGCAGGCATGTCACATGAGTCCTGCGGAACTGTGATAGGAAGAACACTCTTGCCATTCACACTCTGGAGCATATAGAAGTTAATCAACCATCATCACGAGGACAGCAGCCAGTGTAGTGTTAGCATCACCCTGCTGCTGTGCAATGACAAGCTGTGATTGAAGGAGCCCTGAATGATCATAAAACGACTAGGAACCTGAACTCAGGTTTGCAGAGTATATGTTGTTGTTGCCATTCTTGTCGATGTTCATCCTGTTATCCTGCAGAGCAGACCAGTATGGTTGGGGCATCTGTAAGCCTGCATACAACATGTCCCCAGATTTGATCTGAAGTGTATAGGTCATGTTCTGTGCATTGGAATGGCTCACCAAATTCATCCCCTCAACGAAGCTCTGTCCAGACAGAAGTGTGTCTGTTGGATGGCTGAAACTCTGCCACAGAGGAGAAGAGCCGTCCTTGTCAAGCACTACAAGATTGCCCGAGTCTAGCAGCTGCATAGAGGTGCCCCCCTTGCCGGAGATATTGGCAGTCCAGACCGTGGAACCTCCAGACTGCAGGTAGGCATTGCCATCCTTGTCAAACACAAAGTTGTCTGAATGAGAGACTGGATTAGCAGACCAGACAATAGAAGTGGTGACCAAGTGGACTACTGCAAGAATGTAGGATGTGCTGTCTGACACACTGATGGTGACAAAGCCAAAGCCAAAGCCAAAGACAGCCATTGCAGACAAGAAACTTCCCATCGTTATCAATGTAATCCATTTCTGAGGCGCTGAACCCTGGCATGAGAACTTGCTTCTGGGTACTGCTGCTGCAAATTATCCAGAGGTTGGCTATGGCAAGCATCCACAGTATAACTGAGCATTTTGATGGGCTGTGATGTTTGCTGGGAACTTCCATGAGCGCAGCTTTCCACAACCATCCACTCATTCCCTCCATCTGAAGCATTTAAGAATGTGCACAGTTAGAAAATCAGTTGGTAATGGAGGAAGTCTTGGATTCTTAGACTACCAGATTGAACAATACAGCTTTGCAGGTTGCATCTTGCGGCATTTATTTCAACAGGTTTCCTCACTAATTTGCATGTAAATTCAGAAGCAAGTATGCAAAATCCTAATGGAATATATAACAGCTTGCACGTGATAATTATGTATTATAATTAGAATGTAGTGCTGGGCTGCTGGCTTTGGCGATGTTTTATTTTCCTTAAGTGGCATGACAGATGCAAGCTGATTTCAAAACTAATCATGCTTCTGATAACAGTAGTATAGATGGAAAAATGTAGCACAAAGTGAGTATTGGAGTATTGGGATTAGCCATTTGCTTTGTTAAAGGAAAATGTACTAATTCACATTTTCTTCAAGACTTTCCACACAAAGCAGTCAATTCATAAGCACTGTAACTTGGACGCAGAAAAGATGTAAACACATGGACATTACATTACATCGAGACTGAGATATATATTTAAAATAAAACAGAAAAGGGTCATCATCATAAATAAAATTTACCCTCATGAGAGGCTGGAACAGGAGCTCGTTATGCTAGCTTGAGTGGGAGCAATTCCTGATAAAGCTTCGTACTGGTTTCTCAACCTCCTCCTTTACTAACATTTGACAGTTCAGTTGAGTCCCAGACAGACTACCTTCCAGAAACAGATACAAGGAATGAATAATGGCAAATTGGTAATCCACAAACAATATAATTGAGAGAGAGAAAGGAGCATTTCCTTTTTCTAAAAAGGAAACAAAGAAAAATCAGGGCAAAGGTAATGTGTAGTTCCGTATCTGCAACCAAATTGCCACCAAAAAGCATGAAATCAATGGACCACAAGCTGTTGGCATCAACTCTTTTGACTTAAACATCAAAGTGAGCACCACCTTTAGCTCCGATATCGTCTTCATGTAATAGCTGAATGTTTTCTTACTGCTTCTGTCTAGTATTGAGCAGGGTGCTCTTTGTTTCCTTTTTTCGGTAGAGAAAACTGGTCAACCCAGTCTGTAAAAACCTTAATGGCTTTCTTAAAAGCAGAGTTAATCTCCTTTCAAAAAAAAAAAGTGAGCACGACCTGGAGACCCCCTGGTGAGTGGTGACCGTTGACTGAGAGTCCGTGACCGTTGCGACCATCAAAGCACTATGCAGCAGCAGCAGCACGAAGCTGGTGACAGAGGAAAAAGCCTTGTATACATAATAAATAATACAGTATCACTATTTACGTCCTGCCAGAAGTATTTTTCAGTCCTACGGCCGAATATGTGCAGTAGCACCTAACATTCCACCAAGGTGGTTTAACCGCACATCGCCCGGCTTCAATTTGCTCTTCTCGAGAGCTTTCGGTGTTTCAAACTGCTTTCTTGCTTTGCTTCCCCCCTATTTTTCTTTCTTATCTTGAACCCTAGTCCACGAATTAGTCATAAGGCAGAGTACGGTAGATTCTGAATTCTCGAACCAGGGGAAAAAAAGAAAGAAAACTACTTCAGGTGCTATGATAGCGCATTCGCAATTCCGCGTAGCCATTGCACCGAGTGATGGAATTTTCCGAGGCTACAGTTGTCTAGTAAATAGTAATCCATTACCGTGAGAATCCGACCAGCTAAACCATTCAGAAATTGGGTAAGTGCCTGGGTAAGTGCCTGTTTAGTTCCTAAAATTTTGCAAATTTTTTTTAAGGATTCCCGTCACATCGAATCGAATCTTTGAACGCATGGAAGCATTAAATATAAATAAAAAATAAAACTAATTATACAGTTTAGACAAAATTCACATGACAAATTTTTTAAGCCTAATTAGACTATGATTTCACACTAATTGTCAAATAACAACAAAAGTTAAAATATTTTTTAAAAAAAATTCGCCAACTAAACAAGTCCTAAATCGAAGCCTAGAATTTCGAAATCCCAGTCACGAAAATCTTGTCACTCTCTGTGGACAGAGAAAGAGATTGGGGGGACTTGTCCCTGTCTGCTCCCCATAGTGGAGAAAGGGCACTCAATTCCACCAAAAAAGTACACCCTGAAAGTCGAGATCCTCTTAAAGCAAGACACGGACCCTCTATGTATGTATATATCTCGAAAGTGGGGAGAAGAACGAAGCACGCTGATGATAGTGCTGAATAAGGGCTGATGCTAGTACTGAATAAGAAAGAAACATGGTAGAGAAGAAAAACAAGCAATCAAACATGAACCAAGAAGATCAGGGGGCAGCAGTGAGAGGCGTCAGGCAGAAGAGAAGGGGGAGGAAGAAGCAAGCAGGGGGCAGAGCAGAGCAGAGTGTGGTCACCTCCGGGGGCGATGACCTCCGATAAAACGATTCGGCGCTAGTTACTGGGCGCAGCGAGGGAGAGGGCAGCGCCAGCGGCGTGGCGTGGCGATGGCGTGATGGAATGGAGAGAGGCGGGGGCGGGTCGAGCAGGTGGTGGATGGTCAGAGGCAGGCGGCAGGCAAGTGGCGACCATGGCCGCTTTGTTTATAATCCCCTAGCTCTAGCTGGATGGGATGTCAAGCTCATCATTTATGTACGGCCGGGCCCCACGTACACACACTGTGCGCAGCGCAGCGCAGCAGCAGGGCCTTGTTTAGATGTCACCAAAATTCCAAGTTTTTTTACTCTCTCTCCATCATATCAATTTTTAGCCGCTTGCATGGAGTATTAAATGTAGGTAAAAAAAAATAACTAATTATACAGTTTAGTTGGAAATCACGAGATGAATCTTTTGAGCCTAGTTGATCCACGATTGGACAATATTTATCAAATAAGACGAAAGTGGTATTATTTATCGGATTGAAATTTTTTCAGTATCTAAACGAGGCCCAGATTGGGATTTGGGATCGCCATCGCTGCAAAATCAATCAAACACCCACGTCTACGACAACCCAGCGTCAGCGTATGAATTATTATCTACTGCTATACTACTCCTAAACAAAACAGGTAGGATCAGTATGGTGTTAGAGAGTGTTTGGATCCAGTGACTAAAATTTAGCTGGTATATTGGGAGGATGTTGTATGGGGTATTCAGATACTAATAAAAAAATAAATTACATAATTCGTCAGTACTCCACGAGATAAATTTTTTAAGCCTAATCAATCCATTATTAACACATGTTTACTGTAGCAAACAATGTCAAATCATGGACTAATTAGGCTTAAAAGATTCGTCTCGCAAATTAGTCGCAAACTATGTAATTAGTTTTGTAATTAGTCTATATTTAATACTCCATGCATATGTCCAAATATTTGATGGGACACCGACTAAAATTTAGGAGGGGCAACTAAACACCCCCTTAGACTAGTGAATCGTGTGCGGAGACTCTCTGCAGCATGTTTGCTTGCTCGTATACGATCCTGGATTATAAGTTGGAACAGTATTTTTCTCTCACACCAAACCAGCCAGCAGTAAATAATCCACGATCGTTTACGACCTACCGAACATGCTGCTGGATCTTCTAACTGTTATGGAATACATGGCCACGTGCACAGTGGTTAGCGCTTTTTCTTGTAAAAACATTTTCAGTTAGTTTCGACTTAGTTGGGGCCAGAATCAGTAAACAAAAGTTGTAGAAAATAAAATTTCTATAGATTTCTAAGAAGATATATTTGTTTGCCTCAATTAGTTAAACGAATTTAGAGTTATGAAAAACAACGAAGAATTTAGAAATCCAAACGAACTTTTAAAAAAAATAGAACCAACAATTTAGAGTTTAGTTAAGAGGTTTACTTGATTATTCATAAAATAGGTTCGTGATCGATGAAAGCTAGTTTAAGTCAGTTTTGTTCCTCAAGATTTGGAGGTGGTAGTGCCAAGCGTGTGACGCCGAATTCTCACCAAAGGCAAGGCAAGTGCATAATGAACTTGTCTTTGGGTGTTGCACCTATTGTTTGAGTTTTCATTAGTTCAGATGTTTCATGTGCTATATTTTTCATGGTTCAGTTCAAGTTCTAGTTTCTTAAGATTCATATTGCAAGTTTTATTTACACTTAATTCCTGTTCTGGTGGATTCAAAACTATTTGATTCTTTCAGGTTCTTGTGAGTAAGTGGTGGCCCTGCTTGCTCAGCTTTACTGGTAAATGCTAATAATTCAAATTCGTCCGTTGTGGATAGGAACTACTATTTCTCGATGTTCTAATTCTTTGTTCATGGATGATCGTGTGAAATTAGATTTTATTTCAGTTCTAGTTGTACTTGCTGAGTATAGTTTTTAGGTACCAAATGACTTCGGCATGTATGAGAACTGGGAGTAGCATGCACGTAATAGAGATTGAAACGATATAGGGATGTCTCGAGGGGGTGAATAGCCTCTCAAAAAATAGAGGGGGTGAATAGCCTAATTAAATTTCTACAAACACAAAGACACTAGGCAAGGTATATTAGTAAGAGAGACAATCCTAATAGCCACTACTTGCCTAGCCTAGTTAATACAAAGCAAGCATCCTACATAATTCTATGGCCCTGTTTGTTTCTCTTATAATCCATCTTTTTTAGCTTTTTTTTAGCTAGAACAGTGTTTTCTCTCACAACAAATCAGCCAGAACAGTGTTTCGGTTTATTTTTTCAGCGAAACGTACGGGGCCTATATACTAATTAAATTAGCAAGCACACAAACAACTAGCGACACTGCTAAACAACCACGGAGCTAGCGACAACAACTACTAAACTACACAACCAACAAGAGAGCTAGCAACTAAACAAGCTAGAGCAACACAAAAAGCAACACAAGCACAATATATGAAGTGAGACTGCAAGTGTTGATAATCAAACCAACATGGGTAATGACAAAAAGATTTCCACCCAAGATTTGGTTGCTTGCCAGCGACCTACGTCCCTGTTGAGGTGGATCCTTAGATCACCGCTTCACTTGGCCTAGCGAGCACGCAAGCTCGACCCCTATGACTAGGGCACCACTAGGAGCTGGTAGATCACGAAAGACCTCTCCAAACCTCTATTGATTTCACTAGAGTCACTCTTTACAAATCTTCTGCGTGAACACAAAGCTCCTCACAATAGCCAACTATCGATAAAAGAGCTCGACAGTCCACCGAGGGGTATCCCGCGATGGTAGATTTGTCGTAGAGGTGAGCGAGATCAGGAGCGAGATGGTGACAAGACACAAAATTTAGACAGGTTCAGGCCATCTGATCGACGTAATACCCTACGTCATGTGTCTTTGATTGATTGTATTAAATATGAGATGATTTCGAGAGAGTCCCTACCCGCCTTATATAGTCTGGGGGCAGGGTTATAAGTCGGTTAGATCTAGATCTATTCGGCTATATGGTAAGTATTTATAAGGAATACGATATCTATCATATCAGAACAGATCCTTCTTTATCTTCAAGATTCTTCTGATTGTCCTTGTGGTGCACGCCGACCAGAGCCGAGCACCATAGACCATGATCTTATGGGCTAAATCTCCCCTGGTGGTGCGGCCCATGTCCATTGTCGTGGGTACCTAGGGTTATACACCCCACAGCTAGTCCCCGAGCGCATTGTATCCTTTGAGCAACGCTGTCTTGAACAAGTCCGAGCAGTTTGACATGAAGCCGACCAGTTTAACTGGTGATCCGAGTAGTGGAAGTCGAAGCCGACCAGTTTAACTGGTGACTTGAGCGGTGAAAGTCAATGACGACCAATTTAACTGGTTAGGAGACCTTGGACTTAGTCAAGTAAGGCTTGCCAGAAAGATGTAAGAGGCTCAAGATAAAATTTGAAAATTCTTCCCCTTAGGATAAGTGTAGCCACTTAGACTCCATCAATAAGGAGGGTAAATCAAGAAAAAAGCACTACATTCACCGCCAGGTGAAGTGTAGCCACTTAGTCCCCGAGCCTGCTAGAAGTTGAAGAATAAATTTTGTAGCAGGGTCAAAGAAAATAAGTCTAAAAGCTTGCCGACATCGTCTAACATGTGTATATCAAGACCCCTGATGTGATGTCCAATATCAGCACCCTGATCTGAACAGCATGGAGCAGCTTGATAGCACACCGATGAGACATAGCAAGATCTGACCACTAAGGGAGTCCCCAGCTTAGCTGGTAAGCCCCCAGCGTAGCTGACGATGAAGCGATGAACAATCCAACCAGTTGGTTGGCGAAGAAATGAGCGTCGAGCAGCCCAACCAACTGGTCGGCTACGAAGTGAGTGTTGAGTAGAAGTGACCGGCGAACAGTCCGATCAACTAGTCTGCGACGAAATCCATAATCCTAGCGGTTCGACCAGTTGATCGGTGGAGAAGTCCGAGTACCAGGTGGTCCGACCACCTGGGCGATGATCCACCAAGGGAGTCCCCGGCTTAGTTGGTGACTCTTGAATGAAGAACCCAAACGCTGAGGAGTCCCTAGCGTAGCTGGTGAGCCCCTAGCATAGCTGACGATGAAGCCCATGCGATGAGCAGGCCAACCAACTGATCGACAGTGAAGTGAACGCCGAGCAAGAGTGAGTGCCAAGCAGTCTGACCAGTTGGTTGGCGGTGAAGTCCGTCCAATAGGTGGTCCGACCACCCAGACAATGATCATCTTGTCCAGTCCCTGAGCATAAGCTCGTTGACCGAGCCGTGCCCCTATGAAACAAATGTGTAGAATAGGTAGTATATGATGCAAAAATATATGAACTCAATGGTGATGAAATAGCGTATGCAGTTCGGCGATGAGTTGGTGTGAACACTTAGTGTTATTCTGAAGATGTGTTTATATTTAATATAAACCATCCGAGTAGTTAGTGTGTAGCTGAGTCTCCAGCCCTAGCTAGCATGTTAACCATAACGCGGAGCGCGGAGCCCGTGTGCGTGTAGGAAGAGCAGGACGTTGCTAAGGAGCCACTGCCGACCACCCCTAACGTAGAGGGTAGGCGCTCGTGTACGTGTAGGGAGAAGCCGGAGACAGGGCCGTCTTTGGGAACATCCAAGCATCAACGTGACTGTTGTTTGGGGATTTGCCTTAGACTTAGTTGTATGTCATCTTTAAGATGGTATACACGAAAGAAAATCGTTTGGAGAGCAAACATAGAGAAAATAGCTCGGAGAAACATTGGGAGATATATGAAATATTTAGAAAAATAATAAAGCATGACTTAGCTTTAGACAGAATGCCTGGTTGGTGGTGTATGGCATTATCTGGTTGGCGTTTATGAAATTGCTCGGCCCTCGAGCTTTCCGTCCTGTTGTCCTGGCGGCAGTCACGGTCATCATTACGTCGTTGTTCACGGCGATCATCATTGCGACACGGTAGACAATCAGAGCGAGTAGTCTAGGCGACGTTGTCCTTATATTACTGGTCGGCCTTAGGCAGATCAGATTCAGGGAGATCTTGAAGCAACCACATTCGATCTGATCAATGGCTAAGTGGAGTAGTTGGCATGTCATAAAGACATAGTCAGACCGCATTAGTCATGCAAGGGTCGGAGCCCTATGGACGTGTGAAGTCGCGATGGAGCCTGACGAAGTTTACTTGTAGACTTTTGACACGGAGTTGAACTAGTAGTCCGAGTAGTCGGAGGTACATCATAGATGCATCCATCTAGGCAAGCAGCAAGGACATGATATGTGCCTTTGTAGATGCAAGTTTGGTCCATAACTAGCTTGCATGCCTAGTGATCTATGGAAGCCTCTATGTCTTCATGATTTCCATAATTAGCTTGCTTGCATCATCATGGATGGCGTTGAGAATTATTCATCCTGAGCATCTTCATGGATATGCATCTGAATTGCCTTATCCTCGCGATCATTGGTTGTGGCAAGTCATCACATACCACATTTGTTGCAAGCCCACGACAAGGCGGACTCTAGTACGTGTAACTGGTTGCCGAGGAAGGCAATCCACCGTGTGACACATACGATGATAGGATTCGTGTTGATGCTTGGCCGACTCGGATGATGTCGAGGACATTGTGTTGCACCAATGGGTGGAGCGATGCTGCGTGCGTGTAGTGGTCAGTTATGTCGATGTTGAGTCTTGTCACAGATTGTTGAAGGGTGCCACCACGATCAACCACTCGACTGCGCGTATGTGAGTGTGTGGGTTGCATCGAGACGGCGAGTCTATGGTAAGCTAATGAAGGACGCCGCTGAGAAAAACCGAGTCACCATGGGATCAAGCACACACCCCTACCTGGTGCGCCAACTGTCGATAGAATATCGTCGGCAATCCTCTGAGGGGTATCCCATAAAGGTAGATTGATTGGCAGAGGTGCACATAATCAAGAACAAGAAGGCAACAGAGACACAAGAGTTAGATAGGTTCAGGCCGTCGACACGACGTAATACCCTACTCCTGTGGTCTATTGGTTTGTATTGGCTATTGTATGATATTATGTGTCTTTTGAGGGGGTCCCCTGCCCGCCTTATATAGCTGGGGGGTAGGGTTACAAGTCGGTTAGATCTAGGAGATAACTAGTAAGTAATAACAGATTACAGGGATCACGGGATCATAACATATCCTAACAGATTTCACCGTATCTTCAGGATATCTTCCCGGTGTCTTGCGGGGCACGCCGAGTAGCGCCATGCTCCGCAAGGCTTTGTCTTGTAGGCTGGACCACCCCTGGGGGCACAACCCATGTAGTCTGCAATGGGAATCCGAGGTCATACTCCCCAAAGCTAGTCCCCAAGTACCTTGTATCCGCTGTGCAACGCCGTCTTGAGCATGTCCAAGCAGGTGTAAACAAAGCTGAGCAGTCAGACTCATAGTCCGACCACTCTAATAAGTCGCCGAGTAGTTGTGGACCATCGTCGAGTAGAGTATCCCAAGTAAGGCTTGCTAGAAGGATGTAAGAAGCTCAAGTTCAAAATTGAAAATTTCCTCGTTGTAAACCAAGTGTGCCCACTTAGAGTCCGACCACAAGAAATGGAGATAATCTTCTTCAACTTTGGGAGGCACGGAGTCTTACAGATTAAAGAAAACACGCTCACCGCAAGGTAAAGTGTGCCCACTTAGTCTCCGAGCTTGGCAGTAGGTGACGTGGTCACATGGTGCCAGGGTCCAAAAAGTAGAAGAAAGGCAGAGAACTAGCCGAGCAGGCAACCACTCCCCGGGCTGAGCCCTAAAATGAAAAGCGCACATTCACCACAAGGTGAAGTGTGCCCACTTAGTCCCCGAGCCTGACAGTAGGTGACGTGGTCACGTGGTGCTAGGGTCAAACAATAGTAACCAGAAGAAATCCCCAGTGTGGTGAGAAACCGAGTCATAATGACGACGTAGTCCCCGAGCCACAAGTGGAAATCTCGAATAAATCAAGAAGTATCGATTACTCAAATCGTGGAGAAAAAACCAGAGTAATGGCTGTACAGTAAAAATTATTGAGCCTTGATGGTATTGCAGAGAAGTCGGCAAATATTCGGTGTGCAATACCAAGTTACGTCGAAGAATGGGTGATATGGGCCGTAGTTGCGCGGAAGCCCAGGTAACGGCCCACCACGCCGCTTTAGGGATTTCGGAAGGGAGCAAATCAATATGGTGTGGTTTCCCAAAAACCCTTGAATGCAAAAAGTGGGTACGGTTTCTTTATAACTGCGTCACCGCACTCCGCGCTCCCACCTTTGCCACTTCACCACTTCGTCTTCCTCCTTAGCCTCATGCTCCCCCATTCGCATTCACACGCGCTCCGCCGCTAGGGCTAAAAAGCTTGTGAAAAAGGCTAGTTCCGATCCAGATCTAGGGGATGGCGTTGAAGAGGGGAGGTGGTAACCCAAAGAAGGCAGCCGCCGGGGTGAGTCATGACAAGGAATGGGTGCTGTTACTCATGGGGGAGATGGAGCTCAACAAGATGGTGGTGGCAGGCGTTCTTCCTGACCGTGCCACAGTCGGATGGCATCCGGCTGACGGTGAGCCCTATCCGATGCCACACACCGACGAGCTTATTATATTCGAAGATTACTTCTAGCGCAGGTTAGGACTTCTGGTACATCCATTATTGTGGGATCTGTAGGAGTTCTGGGGAGTGAGCTTGTGTAATCTTCATCCGAACACCATTTTGCACATTTATGAGTTTATCCACTTCTGTGAGGCCTATCTTGGCATTCTTCCTGATTTCAATCTCTCCCGACACCTTTTCTGGCTCAAGAAGAAAGGAGGGGGCGGTTCCAAAGTGGTTGGTGGTGTGTATCTATAGCTTCGCGATGGGATGGTGGGTGAATACATTACTATGCTGCTGAATACCTCGCTGAAGGGGTGGAATGCTAGGTGGTTCTACATGAAGCAGAGTTATCCTGCCATCCGATGCGATGTCGACCAAATTCCAAAGAACCAGAAGAGTTGGTCGAAGAAACTGACCAATGCTGATATGGAGCAGGTTAAGAAGCTCCTTGAGCTAATAAGGGGCATGAAGATGAACAGAGTGGTGGTGGCGGTTAGCTTCATAGTGTGCCGCGTCCAGCCCTGCAAGGAGAGGGCTCATCCGGGCTTTGACTTCAAGGGAGATATTGACGGCACCCAGAAGAGGATGGAGAGACTGGCGAAGGAGGCTGTGCTACGCCAGGCCACTGAACTATTCGCTCCAAACATGCCGTTCAGCATGCCAGGGCAGTCAAGAGCCTTCAACTGCACGAACCCACCTCCTCAGGTAAAAATCTCGATTGTTGTTCTTGGTGCTTTTTATCCCGTGCCGGTGCTGAGCAGTGAACTGATTCGCTTGTGGAAAGATCCATTTGCAGGAATGGACGGTGTACTTCTCGAGCATTCCAAGGAGCGATTGGCCGAAGGCAGTGGATGCCATGCCGACCACTCAGCCAGAGGAAGGTGCCATCAGTGCCTCATCCGAATCCAAAGGCGAAGGTGCTAGTCGGAAGGAGAGTCTCCCCCGAGTATCGGAGAAAATTTGGGGGAAAAGGGCGGCGCAAGATGAGCCAGCCTAAAAGAAGAGAAGAATGGTGGATGGAGCTCCCCGCAAGCCAGGTGGTATATCGCTTGGTGGCGGTCAGGCAGCTCGGATGCAAAGTGCGGCAATATCCGAGTGGTCAGACGATGACGAGGCTCTAGTAGCTCCCCCTCCGAGCACTAAAGCATCATCGCGCAACATGCGCGCGGAGGTGCAATCGGAGGAAGGGGAAGGAGTCCCCTGAGCAGCAGGCGGAGAAGACGCCGACAGCGGGGGCCACAAGACCTCCAGCCCAGGCCACACGGGTTGACCCCAGTGTAGTGCCTGGCTGCTTAGGGAGGTAGCGCCGGCTCAAAACCGTCTACCGGGAAGCTGATGTGTAAGTATATTTGCCTTGGGATCGGTAGCTTTCCAATTTTTATAGTTGTGGTGATCGATGAGCTAAACTAATGCAGAACTGGGACGTGGAGGACCTGAATCCTTCAAGCCAGACTAGCGAGCAACCAGAGGCTGGTCCTAGGGAGGAGACATTATGGACGGACTTCGTCCCAGAGTCCCCCGACGCTCGTCGATCTATGGAGGAGTCGACCACCGCTGCTGATGGAGTTGGCGGCGGAGAGCGGTTGGCGACGATGGCGGGCGAGTCGACGGAGATGCCAGGAGCAACGGCGGAGCCACCGAGTCTTCAGGGGTGGGAGTGGGAGCTACCGATGTCATGCTGGAATCGACAGCGCAGAGGCCGCCAGCGTCGAAATCAGCGGCGCAGAGGCCAACAGCACTGGAGGAGCAAGCGGCACACCCTGAGATGCCGCAGGGCGTGGTCGGTCACTGTGTGCGGCCATCGAGCCCCCAGGCAGCGCCACCGGCTGAGGAAGAGGACGAGGTCAAGGAGATTGAGTTTCAAGAATCCCGACCTCAAGCCGTCCGCATCCTCCGCAAGCGATGTGATGAAGTTGTGGTCGTGGAGGAGGAGGACACCACCAGGGAGGTGAAGAGGCTATGGTCCACCCTTTCCATGGCTATGAAGCAAATTGAGGTTAGTATTGCATCAACGGTGTTGTCTTTGGCGTTGGAGAATATGGTCCTTTATAATCTTGGTGCTTTGCGGGGCATAGCGCAAACTGCTGTACAATGACAACAGTTGATCAAGAGGATGGAGCCCCTCGCCGAGGAGAACAAGAAGCTAAAGGAGGCGATGAAGCTGATGGAGAAGAACATCTAGAGGGCCTAGCGCGAAAGGGATCTTGCTGAATCAAACACCAAGGATCTAGAAAACCAGAAGGGCATCCTATCCGAGCAGTGGAAGACCATCTCTGAGCAGCTAGAGCGTACCTCCGAGCAGTTGAACAGCGTCTCCAAGAAGCTAGGGCGCACCTCCAAGCAGCTGAAAGGCATCTCCGAGCAGAAGAAAGGTACTAGAGATCGGTAAATTTGCTCTGCATTGCCGAACAGGCTTGATGTTGCTGTCGACCGTTATGTTTATAGAGCAAGATGCGGAGCTCGACTGGTTGCAAGAAGTTGTCGGTCAACTCCAAGAGAAGAAGGAGAAGGCGTCTGGGTGAGCGGAGAAACTGGCCAAGGATCTAGAAGGTGAGTAGTTTATGGTCGGAGTTGTTGCTGAAATGATTTCTTCGTTTAACGAATCCATTTGGTGTCTGCAGAATACTGTTGAAAGAGCAAGGTGCAGTTCAATGTGCTGGAGCTAGAGGCGAGAACCCAGAGAGGGAAACTTGACGCTGTGGTGGCCGAAGTCAGGCCGGTGCTTGACTGTATCGACATGCAGGTAGCTCCTCAGTTCGACGATAGGCCGCCATGTCCAGACGCCATCATTGATAGGTGGAAGGCGGCATGGGGGAACTTCAAAGGCTTCAACCATGATGCCGCTATCTCCATCGTGTTGCATGCCCTGGCGGTGGTCTGGTCCCACTACCCTATGATCAATCTTCAGGCGATAGGGGCCGGATTCGCCAGAGGGACGGGTGCAACGAAGCAGGAGCAGCTGAAGGATGAGGTGGAGGACACGACGAAGAAGTTGGCCGGCGATGTTGATCTGTTCGGCGAGGTAGATGGTGAAGGCCAAGCGCAATAACCTAAGTGGAGAGGAGCCTATATGGAACAGCTGGAGAGGAGAGTTAAATGCGCGAGGGCATGAACAAACATTTATGTATTTGTATAAATGTTGTAAGTTGATGTTGTATGCATGTTTATGTGGCTTGCTATCACTTTCGGTGAAAAATAGATGTATTGTTAACCCTAACGCATTTATACATGGTATAAGTAGCGTTCGAGCAGTTAGTTCGTTACTAAGCTCTTGGCCTTGGCTAGCCCGTATTCCATAATGTCGAGCGCTGGAGCCCGTGCACGTGTAGGAGGAATAGACATGACCGAGGAACCACAGCCGACCACCTATAACGCAGAGCGCTGGAGCCCGTAGCATGTGTAGGGAGAGATCAGAGATAGGGTTTTCTCCAAAGAACACAGAGTGGAACATGTGCTGCTAGATGGCTGGCAAAATATCCTAAAGATATTTTAGTATGGAGAACCGGGGCGGAGAATTTATGGAGATCACATATAATTGTCGGAGTTTGTTAAGGAGCAGCTCGGAGCTGGTAATCGTTAATGGAGATTAAACTGGAGTGGAGAAATAATGGAGACAGATTATGGCGACAAAAACTTCATTCATTATGGAGTGTAGAGTACATATTTGGGGCGTTTCAAGGATAGAAACATATAAGTTGCTCGATGTGCCACGAATTGGGGATATCGATTCCCTCCATATCACATAGCCGGTAAGACCCTGGTCGGGTAACCGCTTTGACCATGTAAGGCCCTTCCTAGGGGGAGGAGAGCTTGTGCATCCCTTTGGTTTTCTACTTTCTTTGGAGAATGAGGTTGCTGACCGCAAATGAACGACCTTTGATATTACGGTTGTAGTATCTTTGCAAGCCTTCTAGGTATTTGGCTATGCGGATGCAAGTGATCAGGCATTCTTCTTTGGCCTTGTTGACGTCCTCTGTCCGAACAGCTGTGGCTTGCTCTTCATTATAATGTTCTACTCTGGGTGCTTGGAAGACAATGTCCGCGGGAAGTACGACCTCTAAGCCATAGACCAAAAATATGGAGATACATCAGTGTTGTGACTAGCTTGAGTGCGCAGTCCCCAGACCATAGCTGGGAGCTCCTTGAGCCATCTGCTCAGATGCTTTTCCTCTTTCTGGTATAGTCTCTTTTTGAGGGCATCGAGGATCATGCTGTTCGCCCGTTCGACCTGGCCATTGGCTCTAGGATGGGCAACAGAGACGTATTTGACAGAGATGCATCGGTCTTCGCAGAAGTTCCAAAAATGATGACCAGTGAATATAGTTCTGAGGTCGGTGATAATGCTGTTTGGGAGACCAAATCTATGGATGATATCTTCAAAGAGCTCGACTGCCTTCTTTGTAGTAGCCAAAACAAGCGGCTTGTATTTGATCGACTTGGAGAACTTGTCAATGGCGATGTACACACACCAAAAACTGCCTGGCATAGGCTTGAAAGGCCCGATCATGTCCAGTCCCCAACATGCAAAAGGCCAAGAAGCTAGGATGGTCTGCAATTCCTGCGCCGGCACGTGTATTTGCTTGGCGAAAAATTAACATCCTTCACAACGTCGGACGAGGTCTTCTGCATCGGCGATGGCTGTGGGCTAGTAAAAACCAACTCAGAAAGCTTTGCCGACCAGGTTTCTAGAGGCCGCGTGATTGCCACAGGAGACAGAGTGAAATTCAAGGAGTAGTTTTACACCCTCTTCTCAGGAGATGCATTTCTGCAATATCCCTTCCTTGGCATTTTTCCTCATCAAGTTCTCATCTACCAGCACGTAATGCTTGCTGCGACAGATGAGGCATTTAGTTTCAGTCTTATCGACGGGTACATCGGCATTGGTGAGGTACTTGATGAACTATTCCCTCCAATCTATGACCGGCGAAGGTACTGCAAGTACTAGCTGCTCGACAGGGGGATTTCTTGACCTTCCTTCTCTTCCTTAATAGACGGCGCAAAGAGGTCTTGTACGAAGACCCTAGGCAGAATCACGACGCAAGAAGAGCCTATCTTAGATAGGTGGTCGACGAGCTGATTTTGATCTCGTACCATGTGGTGGTACTCAATACCGTAGAACTTTCCTTCGAGTTTCCTGATCTCTGCGCAATATGGATCCATCTTCTCACTAGAACAGGACCAATCTTTGTTGACTTGGTTGATGACCAACGCAGAGTCTCTGTATATCATGAGGCATTTGACACCGAGCTCGACGGCTATATGAAGTCCGTGGAGACATGCTTCATACTCCGCGGCGTTGTTGGAAGCTGGAAAATGAATTCGGAGGACGTAACAGAGCTAGTCCTTAGTTGGAGTAATGAATAAAATGCCAGCACCAGCACCATTGATATTGAGGGCGCCATCGAAATACATCACCCAGTGCTCGGGGAAACCAGCGAGGATGGGCTCTTGGATCTCAGTCCACTCAGCGACAAAGTCAGCCAGCGCCTGCGACTTAATGGTAGGCCTGCTTCTGAATTCTATAGAATAAGTGTTGAGCTCGACTGCCCACTTGATGATGCAACCATTGGCCTCTTTGTTGTGGAGGATGTCCTGTAGAGGGAACTCGGTGACCATGGTGATCTTATAGTACTTGAAGTAATGGCGGAGCTTGCGTGACATGACCAGAATGGCATATAACAGCTTCTGAACCTGAGGGTAATGAGTTTTGGACTGGTTAAGAACCTCACTGATGAAGTAGACCGGACGTTGCACCTTATAGGCATGCCTGGCCTCCTCGCGCTCGACGACAATAGTTGTGCTAACGACGTGAGAAGTGGCGGCGATGTAGATCAATGGGTTTTTGTCTGGTTGAGGCGCCGTCATGATCGAAGGCTTCGTTAGAAACAACTTGAGCTGCTCTAAGGCTGTATCAGCCTCCTCGGACTAGGAAAAGCACTCGGAGGCCTTCAGTAGTTTGAAGAGTTGTAGTCCCTTTTCACCGAGGCGTCATATAAAGCGGCTGAGAGCAGCCATGCACCCTGTGAGTTTCTGTATATCCTTTACGTAGGTTAGCCATTTCATATTGGTAATGGCAGAGACCTTGTTGGGGTTGGGTTCGATACCGTGGGCGCTGACGATGTAGCCCAGGATTATGCCGAATGGAACTCCAAAGATGCACTTTGAAGGGTTCAATTTCCATCTATATCTTTTCAAGTTGGCGAACGTTTCTTCGAGGTTGGCGATGAGATTGTCGGCGGTTTTGGACTTGACGACCACATCATCGATGTAAGCTTTGATGTTGTGGCCTATCTGTTGGTCAAGGCACATCTAGATGGCCCTTTCATTGGTCGCCCCAGCATTTTTTAGTTTGAAAGACATGGTGGTATAGCAATACGCACCGAAAGGCGTGATGAATGACGTTTTGATCTGGTCGTCCTCTTTGAGTGATATCTGGTGATAGCCAGAGTAATAGTCAAGGAAGGAGAGGAGTTTGCAGCCGGCTGTGGAGTCTACAACCTCGTCTATCTGAGGCAGACCGAAGGGGTCTTTAGGGCAGTGTTTGTTGAGATCGGCGTAATCAACGCACATTCTCCATTCTTTATTCTTTTTTTGAACAAGAACTAGATTTGCTAGCCACTCAGGATGATACACTTCTTTAATAAATCCGGCTACTAGGAGCCATTTTATTTCTACCCTAATAGCCTCCTTCTTGTCTGGCGTGAATCGTCGGAGTTTCTGCTTGATCGGCCTGGCAGTCGGCAAGACATTGAAGGAGTGCTCAATCTTCTCCCATGGTACCCCCGGCAGGTCTATAGGTTTCCAAGCAAACACGTCAGTGTTGGCACGTAGGAAGAAGACAAGCACGCTTTCCTATTTGGGGTCAAGATGAGCCCCAATCTTGACGGTCTTGGTGGGGTCATCGAGGCCGAGGCTGACCTCCTTTGTTTCCTTGGACTTGGTGGAGGCACAAGGAGGCTCTAGCGCTGGGATCTCCAGGTCATCGGTGGGCACTGTCTCTGCATCATTGACCATGCTGTCCATCTGGATGGAGAGGTTGGTGGCTTCGGTGAGGGAGACACTCTCTGTTTCGCAGGCGTAGGCCATGGAGAGGTTGGCCCACAGAGCCAGAACTCCTATAGGCGAAGGCATCTTCAATACCAGATAGGCGTAGTGCAGTATGGCCATGAACTTGGCTAGAGCTGGCCGACCAAGTATGACATGGTAGGCGGTGTTGAAGTCAGCGACGTAGAAGTTGATGTGCTTGACACGAAAGTTGCTTGCCGTGCCAAATTGTACCAGGAGGGTGATATCTCCAAGAGGCTTGGATGCCCTACTAGGTACCACCCCCCAGACGGAGGAGTTAGAGGGATTAAGGTCTTCTATTCTGAGGCCTAGCTCCTTTAGGGCTCCGGCAAAGAGGAGGTTTAGGTCTCTTCTGCCGTCGACGAGTACTTTCCTGAAGAGTACTTTCTTGACAGTTGCGTTGAGAACGAGGGGGAAATGCCCTGTGTAAGGGATGTCTACCCACTGGTCGGCCCTACTGAAGGTGATGGGGACCTCAGACCAGGGCGATAGCTGGGGTTGGCGATAGCATCCTCTATGTTGACGGCGAGCACCCGACTAGCGGTGAGCTTTTGATCTCTTCTGCTCTCGGCGGTGGTGAGGCCCCCGAAGATAGTGGCGACCACTTTGTCGTGATCTTGGAAGGCATTGTTGTTGTCCCCAGGTGGTCGGCGATCTCTGGCTCCGCCATCGTTGTCATCGTCCTTCTTTTCGTCCTGGAATTCCTTAGCCAAGCCAAGGCAGTTCTTCATCTTGTGCTTGCTGTTCTTGTGGAGGGGGCATGGTCCTTCGAGGATCTTCTTGTACTGCTCATTATAGTTGCGCTTGGCACGAGGTTCGTCAACTGTGGCGATGATGTTGTCTGGTCTACGGCGGCGATATTGACCAGCTCTGGTCCCTTCCGGTCGATCACGGCCACTGTCATGATGGTGGTCGCGGTCGTCGTAGCGGTGGTCACTATGGCGTCATTTGTCGAGGCGCTCGTCACTGTGGTGAGTTGGGCAGTGGGTGCCCACATCCTCGTTGAAGCAAACCTTGGCCTCTTTAGCATTGGCATACTGATCGGCGGTCGTGATCATCTCGTCAATCCCCTTTGGTGGCTTATGATTGAATATGGAGCAGAGGTCGCGGTGATGGAGTCCTCGGACGAAAGCGGTGATGACTTCTGCTTCCATGATGTTGGGAATAGAATTCCTCATCTTGGAAAAACGTTTAATGTAGCTACGGAGGAGCTCAGACGATTTCTGATAGATGCGATTCAAATCATGCTTGGTGCCCGTCCGAGTACACGTAGCCATGTAAGTGTCGGTGTGAAAGCATCTAGGCCCCTAGTTGGGTTTCAGTTATTAATGACAATACGAAATTACTATGACTAACGTGTGTTTTGCAGAGGCAATTAAGTTAGGTCATGGTAGTGGCAATTGATTGGGCAATCATGGTTGTCATGCCCCTACGATGGAAATCGTTTCAGTTTTCAAAGGATGGACGACAAGCCTAAGGATGGACTAGTTCTAAGTGTCGTTTGGTGTTGAAGAGACACTTAGAGTAGTTTAGGACTTTGTTTTTCCTTTAGCCGTACTATTAAGGGGGGTATGGACTAGTAGCTTGACCTAGGTGAGTCTAGTGGGTTAGGTGTGGTGCACACTTGTCAAATCTAGCACTAGGTAGCTCTGGAGTAGCCCTAAGATCAATTGGAGCAAACTTCATTCACATATGATTTCGAGTTGGAAGTGAATGGATGGTCAAATGACTGACCGGACGCTGGTCCGGTTGTGACCGAACGCTGAAGGATGAGTTCGGTCAGTTCATTTGATCAACTAGAGCCATCTAGTTGTGACCGGATGCTGAGTGAAAAGTGACCGGACGCTAGGTGCCAGAGTCCGGTCAACTCTAGAGAGGTTCCAGAGAGGGAATTTTCATGACCGGACACGTCCGGTCAGTGCTGACCGGACGCTGGTTAGGATCCGATTCCTGACCGGACGCTGAACAGAGAAGTGACTGGACTCTAGGTGCCAGCATCCGATCAACATCAGTAAGGTTCTAGAGAGCAGTTTTCATGACCGAACACGTCGGGTCAGTGCTGATCGGATGTAGGTCAAAGTCCGGTCACAACTTAATGGCTCTATGGTGGGGATAACTGACTAGAGCGTCCGATCATCTTGACCGAAGCATCCGGTCACCCCGCAGAATGCTGATGCAACCTCCTAACGGTTCGTTTTGAATGAGGGGGTATAATTACTTCCTCTATTCATCCAAGGGAGGTCTCTTGCCCATTTGATCAGCTGAGAAACACCCTTGAGAGTGCTTTGGAGAGCAAGAGCCTAGTGAGGTGATTGAGATTTGAGAATCTAAGATTAAGGCCTCCTTAGTGCAAGGAGAGTAGCAAGTGTGCATCCACCCTTCTCATTAGGCTTGTTGTGGTCAAGTGAGAGTTTGTGCTTGTTACTCTTGGTGATCGCTATCACCTAGATGGCTTGGTGGTGATTGGGAGTTTGGTGATCATCCGGCAGAGCTTATGGATGACCTAACTCAAGTTGTGAGCAGTTGTGGGTGATTCACCGTGACAGAGTGTCGAAGAATCAACCCGTAGAGAGCACTTGATCCTTGCGCGGATCAAGGGGGAGCTACACCCTTGCGCGGGTGCTCCAATGAGGACTAGTGGGGAGTGGCAACTCTCCGATACCTCGGCAAAACATCACCGCGTTCCTTCTCCTCTCTTTACTTTGAGCATTTACTTTTGAGCAATTCAATTCTTGTCTTTACATTCTTAGAATTGCCATGCTAGAGTAGGATTGAAACTTAGGGTGCTAAACTTTTGTGCGGTAGATCATTAGAATCACATTCTAGGCACAAGGGGTGAAGTGGGCTAAGTGTAGGATTTAATTATTACAAAGAATTTTAGAATTAGCCTAATTCGCCCCCTCTCTTGGGCATCTTGATCCTATCAATTGGTATCGGAGCCTCATGCTCACGTATTTAGGCTTAACCACCTAGAGAAAGATGTCCCACGGGGATGTACCTCCTCCTATCTTTGAGGGAGATGATTTTCCTAGAAAATCCGCATGGAGGCTTATTTAGAAGCTCTAGATGTTGGAATTCTTAGAGCCACCTCTCAAGGCTTCCCAAAACCTAGGGATCCCACACACCTTCTAAGGCGATGAGGTCAATTATGAGAAATGGAATGCAAATGATAGAAACACCATCTTTAGAGGCCTTTGCAAAGATGTGTTTAACCGTGTGTGGAACCACAAGGACACCCATGCACTATGGTCGGATATTTGTGCGCTCCATGAGGGAACAAAGAGCGAGCGTGTGGAACGTTATCATCTTGTCATGAAAAAGCTTAATTCTTTCAAGATGCTTCCTAAAGAAAGTGCAAATGAAATATACTCACGCTTAAATGTTCTTGTAGAGGAATTCAATGGGCTTGGACTTACACAAATGCAATCATCCGATGTTGAGTGTCCTCCCCATTGACAAATATGGACACATTGTGACCGTGCTTCATCAAGGTGATCTTTCCACTGCTAAACCAACTCAAATCTTGGGAAAGATCAATGATCATGAGATGTATATGCACATCACACCACAAGATGGCTCTTCTTCTACCAAGAAGAAAGACAGACAGACTTGGCATTCAAGGCTAGCCAAGAGAAGGGAAAAGCAAGAGTTTAGTATGAGAGCTCAAGTGATGATGAATTGATGATGCAAGTCTTGCTCTCATAGTGAGAAGAACCGCCAAGATGCTAAACAAGCTCAACAAGAATGGTGTCAAGTTTGATGGCAAGAAAAAGAAGTTCTTCACTAGCAATAGAAGGAAGCCAATCTCCTAGATGGATTGCTATAATTGTGGTGAACTTGGTCATCTAGCACATCAATGCCCCAAGCCAAAGAAAAACAAGCCATACAAGAAGAACAAGGCCAAGAAAAATGACTCAAGTGATGAAGATGAAGATGAGAAGAAGAAAAACAAGCCATACAAGAAGAATGATTTCCACAAGAAGAAGAAAAATGGCAAGGCATACATCGTCGGTGATTGGCTCATGGATATTGATTCATCAAGGTGCTCATCCGATGATGATAGTGAGAATAAGAAGGTGGCCGCTATTGTGATTGACTCCTCATCATCTTCACCAACACCACCACCATCATCCTCTACACACCTATGCCTTATGGCCAAGGGTGAACGAAAGGTATCAAATGATGATGAAAGTAGTGGTGATGAACATGCTAGCAATGATGATAGTGATAGTGATGATGATGAATTTGAATCACCTTCATATGATGATGTTGTTAAATTGCTAAATCAATACACTAAGATCATTAGAAAGTCAAGAGCTAAGAATGAAAAGCTAGAACTTAAGAATGACTCTCTTTTAGCTAAATATAACATAGCAGAAAAGACTAGTGTTGAGCTTAGAGAAGCAAATGATGCTATGTCATCAAAACTCAAGGAGCTCAAATCTTCTAAGAAAGAGCTTAAAGAAAAACATGATAAACTTGAGGGGATGCATAATGAGCTCATCACTAGCTACAACATGCTGAAAGAAGAATATACAAATCTCAAGATCAATCATGATAATCTTGTTGTCTCTAATGAGATATTATCCAATGAGTCGCATGATGCTACTAATTAACCATGTTGTTAAGATTGGTATAGCTACATCATGTGATAATTTGATCATTGAGAGCATTGAGCAAGGTTCTAGTAGCAAAGGCAAGCGAGTGGTTGAGTCCAACAACTATGATGAGTATGTCAAGATCAAGAATGAGAATGAGAAGCTTAAGAAAGATCTTGAAAAGCTATCAACCACCAACACTATTGTGATAGAGAACCTTGACCATGATAGTGATCTAATTCTTGAGAATGAGAAGCTCAAAGAAGAGAACAAGAGACTCAAGAAGGAGAAAAATCATGATGAGCTCAAAGAAGAGAACAAGAAGCTCAAGCTAGAAAAAGAACATCTCAAGACCGGGTTGAGCAAATTCACAAGAGGTCAACATCTTCAAAGTGAGCTACTCATGAACACCGTCATGAAGATGGATAGAAGTGGAATTGGATACTTGGCACATCAAGAGAAGGAAGCTCAAGCTCAACACCAACAACAACAGAAGTCAAAGCTAATGCCAAAGAGGTGTTTTAAGTGTGGACAAGAATGTCACTTTGCCCATGAGTGTCAAACTCCACCACCACAACCCTTGCCCAAGCATGCTAGACCTTTTGCTTTCAATGCGCATTACATGCTTAGAAAAGACTCTAGTGGTAAAATGAAAGTCATGTTCTTAGGATCTCCCAACAAGAATAGGCCTAAGAAAATTTGGGTTGCAAAGTCACTTGTTGAGAAAGTCAAGGGCCCTCAACAAGTTTGGGTCCCTAAACAAGCTTGATCTCTTGTGTGTAGGTGAACTACAAGACTGGTGGAAGTCATTGGGTAATTGATAGTGGTTGCACTCAACATATGACCGGTGATCCTCGTATGTTCACCTAACTAGATGAAGAGGTTGATGGTCAAGAAAGAATTACATTTGGTGATAACTTAAAGAGCAAAGTCAAAGGATTGGGTAAAGTGGCAATATCAAATGATCATTCAATCTCAAATATGCTATATGTTGCCTCATTGAGCTTCAACTTGCTATCCGTTGGACAATTGTGTGATCTTGGCTTTCAATGCTTGTTTACCGAGAAGGAAGTGGTTATATCTAAGAAAGATGATGATTAAGTTATGTTCAAGAGATTTAGATACAACAACCTATATCTAGTGGATTTCACCTCTGAAGATGCTAACTTGAAGGCATGCCTATTCACCAAAACATCACTTGGGTGGCTATGGCATAGAAGACTTGCTCATGTTGGGATGAGCTCACTCAAGAAGCTTATGAAGAATGAATTGGTGAGACGGTTGAAGGATGTGAAAATTGAGAAGGACAAGCTTTGTAGTGCATGTCAAGCCGGCAAGCAAGTTGCAAACACTCATCCTACAAAAGCTTTCATGTCAACAACAAGAGCACTAGAGCTCCAACACATGGACTTATTTGGACCAACAACTTACAAGAGTTTAGGAGGAAATCTTTATTATCTTGTGATTGTTGATGACTACTCAAGATATACATGGGTGTTCTTCCTTCATTACAAGACCGAGGTTGCATCATGTTTCAAGAAGTTTGCCAAGAGAGCACAAAATGAGTTTGAAGTGAAGCTCAAGAAGATAAGAAGTGATAATGGAAAAGAATTTGACAACACAAACATTGAAGCTTATTATGATGAACTTGGGATCAAGCATGAGGTCTCCGCAACATATATGTCGCAGAACCGACCAAATTATAAGAGTACAAGTACAATGGTGTCCCACAAGCGGTTGCACTGTCATACTTGAACCCATATAAACCTGGTAGTCCGTCGAGTACCACGACGGGTCTCGATAAACGATTTACAACAACCAAGATCGTACATGATTCAACATACATGCCACATATTACATAAAGTTCACAGATACATTTTCATTATCAGAGTGTGAAACCAGTTATTACAAACCGAGTTTGATAGATAAAAGCGGAAGCAAATTAAGTTTGAAAGTAAAGTTTCCAACATAGTTTAGTACAGTGCCGAAATACGATCACGATCCACAAAAGCATGTAGAAGGATTAATAAGAAGCCTGCCCAAGGCTTACTCCTCATCCACAGCGGGATAGAAGCAACTCTTACAATAACCATGATACACAGTGCCATCTGCAACATGGGAAATAAAACCCTGAGTATGAGAAGGTACTCAGCTAGACTTACCCATCATAAACCAGAAATAAAATGACTCCAAGGATTATGCAAGGCTGTATAAGTGGGGATAGCTTGACAACATTTTGCATAAAAGCGATTAACTTAGCTATACAACTATGGTTCCAATATCAGGTTAATTATAACTATCCATCTCTAGATTAGCAACTATCCTGTGCCAAACATGTGGTATATCCATTTAAAAGCATACAATAGTAACCATAGCAAGTATTGCAATTCCATATTCATCCGAACCATCATGTTCCATAACATAGTTACTACGATGTTGGGACTAGCCAAGTTTCTCACTATCCGGGAGAGACGGCGATTTGAATCGATTTCAACCAGCTGGGAATTTATTCCTAACACAAACCCAGGCATACCACGTGAAGGCAGCCTTAGGTCACCTTTGGTACAACTCAGGTACACATTTCACGGGTCCGTACCACGCCGCACAATCTAGGACACCAGATGCCAGGACGTTCAGGCCTAGCCTGCCCTTGGTCTCAGTCTGATCACCCCCCGCAAGGAGCACACAACAGAACGGGTCCCGGCCTGAGTTGAGCTACTCGGCTTCGCGGTCGGAATGAGTTATCCGGCCAACTAAGTGATAGGCATGCGTTCAATCTTGTCAGAAGCACCAACAATGGTACGGTCCTTAATCGACATAGACGGGATAGATCCACACCCAAGACCTCCATGTCTTGTTGCTTCTCTATCGACATCCCGCCCGGTCTCCATTTACATTACCCCATGATTCTTTTCCACGATAGCAAATATAGCCAACCGTGCTCCGGTATCCACCTATATCTCGCAGGTGACAGGAAATCACCCGACTTCTACCGGTCTAAGCATGGCTAAGCATATATTCAATCCTGGACCTATACCGGTTAAAGGTGTAATAGCTAGACAAGGAATTTATATGCATCAAGTGGTTCCATTCAACTCTTATAACCTAATGCATCAATCATAAGTACTTAAGTAATTGTTTGTAAAATACGGGGAGACTTATAATGCTCTGGGGCTTGCCTCATAGAAAGGAAGTAGGGTGGTGATCAGGACACTCCGGAAGCTCTTCAGAATTCTGCTCCTCGCCTTCGGGAGCTGTGACTTGAGGATTCTCCTGCTGGTCCCCTTCCTCTACTTCGTCGAATTCCAACAATGTTATTTCTTCCTCCGATCCTAGATGCATGAATATGGCATAAGATATTGCGAATGCATACATGCGTACAAGTATAAAATAATGACACATGACAAATGCATTCGTATAAGTATTCTTAACAGCATGGTGTTAACAAATGCATTATATTTTACCGAGTAGGTGCATATCTCTTCTTGATTACTTAATCAAACACATTTACAAATCATTCACTACACACAAAACAGCAGCTGCTTGTTATACTTATAACTGAAGTTTTACTTATCCAAATGTTATGATCTTAGATTTTCTGGAAAGATTATAAAATTGTCTGCAACCCTTATTTAATCACCAAAAGCTAATTCACAATTTATCTTAACCAAAATAGACAATCAATCCAGCACTGTCTAGAAATTCCAGAGAACAAGCAAATTTGGAAAGGCTAACTTTAAACAGCTGTAACTCCTAAACCGTTTGACCTATGGTCCTGAAATTTTAACACAAGACATATGATGAAGTTATCTACAACTTTATTATTAACTATTTTTACAGCAAACATCATTTTTATCATGCAACTCATCAAACTCCAGAATCTGTCTGGAATCCATCCAATTCGCATTACAAAGTAATAATACTTCTACTTCATCTAATCATTCAAAGTTTGATGACACAAAGTCTACCAACAGTTTAAGCATACCAAATACATCCAAGAAAATATAATGGTGAAGCCCAAACTATTTCTTTATATGCCTTTATTATTTTATTTAGATACATAGGTTAAATAATAAACATATAATAGATGTACTTCATAAATTCTCAGAAAATTACAGTGGTTTACTAGTGCTACCAATAGACCACTGTAAAAGTTTCATGCCATTTTACCAAGTAAAACATCCTATACAAAAATGACAAGGCAGCAAGGCTTGAAATAGCATAAATAGAAAACCCTATTGAAAAGTGTCAAGCAATAGATTTCCTATTTTTCTTAGCATTCATATACTACTAGGATAACCTCCAACAAATTTCATGAATATTGGATTCCTAAATAATTTGTAAAAATTCATACAAGGATTACCTATTTATAAAATAAAAATCTATAACTACAAATCTATGCATGCACTGGTCCTCAAATTTTTACCAGAGCTCATACATGTCAAGAATAGTTTACCACAAAAAATTCATAATTTTTGGAGCAAAGCAACTCTAGATATAAAATAAACAAGTTTACATGCATTCAAAAACATATTTCAAATCTCCATTTAAATCATCTAAAATTTCTACTGAACTTGCTAATTTCATATTTTTCCTAAATACTACACTTCCTGAGGAACACTACCAAATTTATTTCACAATTTTTGAAGCTACCAAACTGGAGATCTAAAAATTACAAAACACACTCAAATCTGGAATATTTGAACTAGCCCTCAACACTGCTGTCGCTGACCGGTGGGACCCGCTGGTCAGAGGACCCCACATGTCATTGAAACAAGAACAGAGCAGCTACGCTGCGCGACAGTGGGGTGGCCAAAGCTCGCCGACGGCGAACTCGCCGGCGGTGACATCATCACGGCATGACCTACGTGACCTGGCGCATCGATTGAGCTACGTGGGTGGCCTTCTCGTCGGAGCTAGCGACTACGAAGGCGACTCTGGCGGCATGGTGGGGCGGAATGACGGCGGCATGTCGGAGGAGGCCACGGTGAAGCAAGCTCAAGCTCATACGAGCATATACTACCCAAGATGAACTCAACGCGCTAGCTAACGCATGGCGAGGTGGACGGTGGCGCTCCGGCCATGGTGACGGGGCTCGCGGTGATGCTCCGGCGAGGTCGTACACGGCACGGCGGCTTACCGGGCGCTGTTGGTGAGCACAGGCGGGTGCGGTGAGACTCGGTGATGGCAGTGGAGTGGCTACGATGGCGAATGGGCGAGGTGGAGCGAGCCGGTGCCGGTAATGGCGACGGCGGCACGCCTGAGCTGTGGTGGCTGCTGCAGTTGCGCGCAAGGACGAAGGAGGAGCCGAGGAAAAGAAAAATGGGGCGTGAGATGGATCGGGCGGGCGCTGGGGGTGATAATGGCCGGCTCTGGCCTGTTCTGGCCACGTTGGATAGGGCGTTGGCGATGCGCGGCCGTCGTGGCCACCACGCGGCGCGCAAGCTCTGCTTCTATCGGCCACTGACGATGGCCGATTCAGTTGGTTCAGCGCTCGCGAAACCGACTGACGGCGTGATTTGGCGAGGCACAAACTTCTAATCCGTGAAGAGTTAGCGTACAAAATCTAAAACAAAGTCATAGACCTACATATCAGCTACCATTCTTGTTCAAGGCTCCAGTCCTAATTCTCAACCAATATCGAGTAAAATCATCGCAAAACTGGCTGCATCGACACTGTCAGTTAAACTGACTTAGCGAAAATTTGTTAAGTGCTAAAAACAGTGCATTGTTGGATTTTTTTAGCTCAAAAAGACTAAGCTATGCACCTTATTAGTTCATGACCCAAACATAAAAGTTGTTCCCCATATCCAATACTACAACTTTGCTTTAGTGATCACATACATGCATAGTCTCTAGCACCTAGTTCAAACTTGGTCAAACATGCTACACTCAAATGATGACTTGAACAAGAACTATGACTTAGTGATCTATTTAGCCCTAGCCATGAATACCAAAGTTGTTCATAATGTTCTTCTAAACATGTTTAAGCTATTTGCAAGGTCACACTATCATTTCATGTATTAGTTGCACATAAAGCTTTCCAGTTCAACATACATATCATCACTTAAGTACTTGATCATGCAAAGTGATATTCATGAACCATGTTCCATTTGCTAACCTAAGTGTTGCTAACATGTTTTTGTGACTCATATCAACCATCTACATGTATTCATTCATGATCATATGCGTATATACCAAGAAACATAAAATAACAAGCAATGCTGCATATGTTTCAATCAAATGTTTCAAGTGTAAATGCTTATATATGAATGCTTGATGATCATGCTCATGCTATGCAAGTCAAGTTATGCAAGGCTAACACCTAGGGTGTTACAATATACTCCTCAACAAAATGGTGTAGTTGAGAGAAAGAACCGGACATTTATCACACTTGCAAGAACAATGCTTGATGAGTACAACACTCTCGAAGCTCTATGGGCGGAAGCTATCAACACCGCATGTTATGCATCCAACCGCCTATTCCTTCAAAAGTTTCTTGGCAAAACACCTTATGAGTTGCTCAATGGGAAGAAGCTGGACGTCTCATTCTTCTGGGTGTTTGGTTGCAAATGCTACATCTACAAGAAGCGGCAACAGCTAGGGAAGTTTCAAAGACGTTGTGATATTAGTTTTCTTGTTGGTTACTCATCAAAGTCCAAAGCATATCGAGTATTTAATCATGCCACCAGCTTGGTTGAAAAAACATATGATGTGGAATTTGATGAATCTAACGGCTCCCAAGGAGCACATGAGAATCTTGATGATGTAGGTGATGAACCATTGAGGGAGGCTATGAAGAACATTCCGGTTGGAGAAATCAAGCCTAAATATGATGAAGATGATGTACAAGTGATTGATCCACCTTCTTCATCAAATGTGCCACAAGATGGTGATAAAGATGGGAGAGTAGAAAATGAAGATACTCATGTCTCTCATGATCAAATGGTGGCACAAGCACAAGATGTTGATGCTCCACAACCTGCCCCTCAAGTGGTTGATAGAAGAAATTCACCTCTACTACAAGCTCATCCACAAGATCTCATCATAGGGAGTCCTTCAAAGGGTGTAATGACTCGATCTCAAAAACTTGCTTTATTTATTGAACATCACTCTTTTGTCTCTTGTGTTGAACCTAAGAATGTAGAAGAAGCTCTTCAAGATTTGGATTGGATAAATGCCATGCATGAAGAGTTGAACAACTTCACTCGCAATAAAGTTTGGACTCTTGAAGAGCGACCACAAGGTGCAAGAGTCATTGGAACAAAGTGGGTGTTCCGCAACAAGTAAGATGATCAAGGCGTTGTAGTGAGGAATAAGGCAAGACTAGTTACAAAGGGGTTCTCTCAAGTTGAAGGATTAGATTTTGGATAGACCTTTGCACCGGTTGCAAGACTTGAAGCCATTCGTATCGTCCTTGCATATGCATCGCATCATGAGATGAAATTATATCAAATGGATGTTAAAAGTGCATTTTTAAATGGCTTCATAAATGAACTAGTCTATGTTGATCAACCTCCTAGGTTTGAAGACCCTAGATATCCTAATCATGTTTATAGGTTGTCTAAGGCGATATATGGGCTTAAGCATGCCACAAGAGCTTGGTATGAACGCCTTCGGGATTTCCTTATTGAGAAGGGCTTCACCATTAGGAAGGTCGACACCACACTATTCACCAAGAAGCTTGATGGAGAAATCTTCATTTGTCAAGTATATGTTGATGATATCATCTTTGGATCATCAAATGAAGATTATTGCAAAGAGTTTGGTGAATTGATGTCGAAGGAGTTTGAAATGTCAATGATTGGAGAGCTTACATTCTTTCTTGGTTTTCAAGTCAAGCAAATGAGAGAAGGGATCTTCAATATGGATCTTCTCAAGAGGTTCAATATGGATGAATGTAAGCCAATCAAGACACCAATACCTTCTAATGGCCATCTCGACCTAGATGAGGGAGGTAAAACGGTTGATCAAACTCTCTACCGCTCTATGATTGGTAGCTTGTTATATTTAACGGCATCTAGGCCCGACATCATGTTTAGTGTGTGTATGTGTGCTAGATTTCAAGCTAATCCTAAGGAAGCTCATTTGGTAGCCGTTAAAAGAATCCTTAGGTACCTCAAGCACACACCAAGCATTGGTCTTTGGTATCCCAAAGGAGCTAGATTTCAATTAGTCGGCTGTTCTGATTCGGATTATGCTGGTTGCAAAGTTGATAGAAAAAGCACATCCGGAGGGTGCCATTTACTTGGTAGATCACTTGTGTCTTGGTCCTCCAAGAAGCAAAATAGTGTGGCTTTGTCAATCATCGAAGCGGAATACATTGCCGCGGGTGCTTTTTGTGCACAAATACTTTACATGAAGCAAACTTTGCTAGACTATGGTGTAGTTCTAGAAAAGGTACCACTTTTGTGTGACAATGAGAGTGCGGTAAAGCTTGCTAACAATCTGGTTCAACACTCTCGCACCAAGCACATAGATATCCGCCATCACTTTTCTTAGAGATCATGTTGCTAAAAATGATATATCACTAGAAGGTGTAAGGACCAAGGATCAATTGGCGGATATCTTCACTAAACCGCTAGATGAGGTGACATTTTGTCAGTTGAGGAATGAGCTCAATGTGCTTGATTTTAGTAACTTTACTAGAAAATGAGCTTGTGTTGTCCCTTGCATTGCATTGTAATATACAACATGTTTAATTTTTTGGTAATGCATTTAGGGCTTGTCTAACATGGTTAAGATAACCGCCGAAAAATGTGTGAAGAAGCTTAACCTTGGATCAAACTTGACAAGCAACTAGAATTACTTTCAAGTATTACATTGCATATGCATGTGTGTTGTTTTGTCGTTTCCTTTCGATTACCCTCTTATTGCCTATTTTTCTTAAAAAGAATTATAGCCTAAGGCAATATACTTTGAAAATTTTGAGGGTTTGAGAGAGGTCACTCATATCAGTCCCAATTAGTGTTTATTTGGGTCTTATTGAAGTTGGGATTTGATTATGAACAGGCAGCGCGAAGCAACATTGAAGATTTGCTAAAAAAGGGCGACCGGACGTTGCACCGGACTCTGGATTCCAGCGTTCGGTCAGTTCACAAGAGGTGAACAGAAGCGCAAGGGAGTGACCAAATGCTGAAATAGTACCCTTCCTGCGTCTGGTCAGAAGGTGATCTTGCTTCCGATCAAGCGAAGAAGGTGCATACAGGATCGACAAAACTCTGGCTGCGTCCGGTCAAGGGTAACCGGACGCGTCTGGTCGCAACTTGATGGGATTTGGACCTCTCTATAGTCGACTGGACTCTGGGTGGTAGCGTCCGGTCATTACCACAGGAGCGTCCGATCAGTTGAAATCATGCGGATCCAGAACTCGTTCTCCTTTCCTTATCCATCACGTTGGGGGGCCACCATACAACGTCGCCGTGGCTTGACCTAATCCCGTACCAATCGTGCTGACATCGCCCGTGACCTAGCCGTCGCATCCACGCCCACGCCATGCCATCTGCTCTGCCACCATGCTTGGCTTCACGACGTCGCTTGCAGCGCCGCTGTCCCGTGTCGCACTATGCCTCCTCGCGCCCGCGCGTTGCCGCACGCCCCGTGCACCGCCCGCGCCGCTCCTGCACAGCCGTGCCCTAGCGCCGCCGCGCCACATCATCTCTGCTCCGAACATCACCATGCCTGCGCCCCTGCTTCGCACCCCCATACCAGCACCGACATCACCAGCGCCTCCATCGCTGTGCTTACATTGCGTTGATCCGCCGCCGCACTACTTCAAACCCTAACCCTAGCTGATTCCCGATGGTGCCCTCGTGTTCCGTTCCTTTGCTCTTTGGTTCGCTAGTTCGTCAGGTAGCAAGCCATCGCCTCTAATTTTGTATCTATTGCTTGCTTCTTAAGGTTTCGTATCTCTAGATGTATATTGTAATTATTCATATATCCGATCTATTCTATCATGAAGCGAGTTAGTATTTTTGAGGATACTTTGGCAGTTGACAGTTAACTCGGGGCCAAGCCTGTGAGTGTCAGTTGGCAGTCGGTTCTTGTCAGTGGTAGTAGTTCTTTTTAGCTCCAGCAATGGCACGTGTCAAGAACACCGGAGGTGGTCCAGGTGATGAGGATCCGAGGCCTCCGCCTAGCTTGTCTGCTCAGGAGAAAGACAAGGCCAAGAAGACCACAACAAAGAAGCGGAAGCTTGTCGATGTAGAGGCTGAGAGAGCAGCAGCAGTTGCAGCGGTCGCAGAGCATGTAGAGAGTGGAGGAGCTCAAAGTGGTGTTCGCATTGCAGACCAGCTTTCACCAGCTTAGAGGGCCGCCGTCGAGCAGGTTGAGCGTCGTCATGGTAGTCCAACTAGGACTGTCATGCTTGAAGGACGTCGGGTCACTTTAGTTAACCTCAGGGGGAGCCACAGTAGCAGACATAGCCAGCAGAGCATACAGAGGGCACCCAGTAGACAGAGGAGACTTAGGAGGCAGAGGAGACCAAGGAGACAGAGCAGGCACCTCAACCACAGTTATGACGCTCTGGTCATACTCATGCTCAGGTGACACCGAGGCTAGAGACACAGCAGAGGGGTCTTGTCCGCCTCCTAGATCATAGGGTCCACCTCTAGTGTTTCACCTTGATCTGAGGGCAGCCATAGCCAAGCAGGTGCAACAGCTCAGGTTCATGCAGTTCGAGGACTGGTTTCCGCCGAGGCGGGATGAGCGTGCTTCAGAGGGATTCTATACACCATTATAGGATGACTTCTATAATGCTTATCTGAATAGTGGTGTGGCTTTTAGATCATAGAGAGTTTGCTTCATTGAGTCAGTTGTTGTAGCAGTAGGAGAGTAGATCCACCCTCACCTCTCTTACTTGCCAGGGTTGATAGACCTACTTGGATAGACTAGCCGGTATGTTCTATCATGGGTCCGTGAGTTCTACTCTTCACTTTGGATTGACCCGGGCCACAGGTTCATACACTTTGCATTTAGAGGCCGTGACTATAGGCTGATGAGCTTTAGGGTCAGAGAGATACTCAGTATTCTAGAGTCACCCATCTGCCTTCACGAGGTGTGCTACGGTCAGACAGAGCCTCCCAGATGCCCTCATGGCGGTCTTGTGCCTCCCATAGATCTGGTCTGACCTTGCTTTATAGAGCTTTTTGGTGAGGGGTCGAGCAAGACACCTAGAGACCTTACTCCTACAGCTAGGCTGCTTGATGCTATCATGAGGAGGACCTTGCTCCCGAGGATGGGCTATCACGAGGGATTGACTCGCATCCAGTTATGGCTAGTGAACTCTCTAATACAGCAGATAGTGTTTGATATTTGGGATGTCATACTATCAGAGATGGAGGACACTCTTGCAGAGGGGTTCAGAGGCCATCATCAGCTACCTTATGCTCACTAGATCACATTCTTGATTCGCAAGGCAGTTACAGTGAAGTCTCCAGAGATGATGGCTGAGTATACTAGTGCCACTACAGAGTTCCCTCCATACAACATGACCCAGATGCTCTGTCATAGCCACGCGAGGATGCCTAGCCAGCCGCGCCATCACCTAGAGGTGCCAGAGACTGCAGCCCAGCAGGATGAGATCATTAGGGGCGTAGCAGCGATAGAGGAGCAGCTAGATGCTCAGTAGGAGGGTATTATCGAGAGCGATCCTAGTGACAGTTCAGATGATGATTATCAGGCTATCCCTCAAATGCCTCCTCGATGACATGATAGTGAGGCCGGTGGCTCCAGCTTAGCTCCACCACAGCCACCACAGACAAACCTCGCTCTCCTTGCTATTCTTGAATGGATGAGGTAGGATCAGGCACATCAGGCTCAGGAGACCGTAGCAGCCCTAGCACAGGTTCAGGCTAGATAGGATGAGTTCTAGAGACAGTAGCAGGCTATATAGCAGCAACAACAGCAACTCCTGATCCAGCAGCAGTTACTTGGTTTTATGCAGCATGTCATTACTGCTATTGGCTCTGCACCGCCACAGTTTACACCTCAGCTCGGCTAGCTTGTCACCACTATAGTGACTCCAGCTTTACAGCCCAGTGGGCTCTAGAGTCAGGGACAGCTTGCTACATAGTTTACTTCACCGATAGAGTAGGTGTCCTAGTGGTTTGCTTCGCCAGTGCCAGCCCAGGGTCCTTCCTTCACACCTATTATCACGGGCTTCACTCCAGCTCAGAGCTCCTCAGTGCTTGTGACTAACACCCTAGTTTCCAGGAGCCTTGGTGCTACTTTCAGTGAGTTGACAGGGCAGCCTACACTGCCAAAGCTACATGTCCCTACTCCTTCCACAGTCGCTCTAGTTACTAAGACTATAGAGACGCTCCCTGCTTCTATTACATCATCAGAGCCGGCTACTATAGTGGTACCTACAGAGTCACAGGCCGCACTAGTCCCACAGCAGACCTAGACCGCTTCAGATTCACTTCCAGCGACAGAGGGTCAGACATCTCAGAGCTCTGGATCAGAGGATGATGCTACATAGTTTTAGATCGCTCACCACACCTCAACGCCTTACTCGTCTGCTCCTGCCCTGTCGACTGACCCTTAGGTTTTGGTGCTTGACGCCAAAGGGGGAGAGGGATCGAGTATGTTAGATCTAGGGGGAGCGACATATCTAGGGGGAGCTTATGATTTATTACTTTTGGCTTTTCATGTGTGATACATTACTATGCATTCATGTTTACTTTCATGCATTGAACTACATACGTGTGATTGTTATATTTATGTGATATGTGTGATACTTATGTGATATGTGACATGTGTGCTCTCTACTTTGATCTTTATATATGTCATGTCACTTCATTATGCTCATTTGGTTTGCTTCCGCGTTTTACTCTGATTCAAATGAGCTTTATTTCTTGTACTCATGCTTATTTCATATTTATTGAGTACATCATGTTGGCTTGGGTCATATAAGCATGCCTAACTCTTTTGTTCTTATTGTCAAAAGCTTATATGAACCAAGCATGTTGAAAACCTCATCTCTTTTACATACTCGAGGTTGTATTGTCATCAATCACCAAAAGGGGGGAGATTAAAAGCATCTAGGCCCCTAGTTGGGTTTCGGTGATTGATGACAATAAGAAATTACAATGACTAACGTGTGTTTTGCAGAGGCAATTAAGTTAGGTCATGGTAATGGCAATTGTTTGGGCAATCATGGTTGTCATGCCCCTACGATGGAAATCATTTCGGTTTTCAAAGGATGGATGACAAGGCTAAGGATGGACTAGTTCTAAGTGTCGTTTGGTGTTGAAGAGACACTCAGAGTAGTTTAGGACTTTGTTTTTCCTTTGGCCGTACTATTAAGGGGGGTATGGACTAGTAGCTTGACCTAGGTGAGTCTAGTGGGTTAGGTGTGGTGCACACTTGTCAAATCTAGCACTAGGTAGCTCCGGAGTAGCCCTAAGATCAATTGGAGCAAACTTCATTCACATATGATTTCGAGTTGGAAGTGAATGGAGGGTCAAATGACTGACCGGACGCTAGTCTGGTTGTGACCGGACGCTGAAGGGTGAGTCCGGTCAGTTCATTTGATCAACTGGAGTCGTCTGGTTGCGACCGAACGCTGAGTGAAAAGTGACCGAACGCTAGGTGTCAGAGTCTAGTCAACTCCAAAGAGGTTCTAGAGAGGGAATTTTCATGACCAGATGCGTCCGGTCAGTACTGACCGAATGCTGGTCAGGATCCGGTTACTGACCAGACGCTGAACAGAGAAGTGACCGGACTCTGGATGCCAGTGTCCGGTCAACATCAGTAAGGTTCCAAAGAGAAGTTTTCGTGATTGGACGCGTTCGGTCAGTGCTGAAGGAACGCAGGTCAGAGTCCGGTCACAATTTAATGGCTCTATGGAAGGGATAACTGACTGGACCGTCCGATCACCTTGACCGGAGCGTCTGGTCACCCCGCAGAATGCTGACGTAACCTCCTAACGGATCGTTTTGAATGAGGGGGTATAAATACTTCCTTTATTCATCCAAGAGAGGTCTCTTGCCCATTTGATCAGCTGAGAAACACCCTTGAGAGTGCTTTGGAGAGCAAGAGCCTAGTGAGGAGATTGAGATTTGAGAATCCAAGATTAAGGCCTTATTAGTGCAAGGAGAGTAGCAAGTGTGCATCCACCCTTCTCATTAGGCTTGTTGTGGTCAAGTGAGAGTTCATGCTTATTACTCTTGGTGATCACCATCACCTAGATGGCTTGGTGGTGATTGGGTGTTTGGTGATCATCCGACGGAGCTTGTGGATGACCCAACTCAAGTTGTGAGCGGTTGTGGGTGATTCACCACGACGGAGTGTCGAATCAACCCGTAGAGAGCACTTGATCCTTGTGCGGATCAAGGGGAAGCTACACCCTTGCGCGGGTCCTCCAATAAGGACTAGTGTGGAGTGGCGACTCTCCGATACCTCGGCAAAACATCACCACATTCCTCCTCCTCTCTTTACTTTGAGCATTTACTTTTGAGCAATTCAACTCTTGTCTTTACATTCTTATAATTGCCATGCTATAGTAGTATTGGAACTTAGGGTGCTAAACTTTTGTGCGGTAGATCATTAGAATCACATTCTAGGCACAAGGGGTGAAGTGGGCTAAATGTAGGGTTTAATTATTGCAAAGAATTTTAGAATTAGCCCAATTCACTCCCCTCATGGGCATCTTGATCCTTTCACGGTGAAGACCTTCTTCAACTATTCCAAAGATCTGATGGAATCCAGGGCGAGGCTCGTGAGCCAGTTCATTGTAGTTGGCGTGAGCATGATGGGAAGATAGTTTGCCATGACACCGGTATCTCCCCCGATGACGCGCACAGTGGTGGCATAAGCTTGTAGCCACTGTGTGGGGTTCATCCGCCCCTCATAGGGCTCGACCCCAGTGATCTTGAAACCACTAGGAAACTGGAGTGTTCGAAATGCTCTCGTGAATGCTCGGGGCCCTTCGGGATCATCACCATCAGGATCTACAGCATTGCCGGCATTAAGTGGCTAGAGGGCTGCATCCGGATTACTGAACTCTTGCTCGTATTCTTGACGCCGACGCACTTCTTCTTCATGTCGAGAGAAACGGTGCCCGTCGATATGACGTCGTGCATCACGGAGATTGTTGATGTGTGCTCAGACATCTTGGTTGACTTCTTGGTCGTGTTGGTGAGGGTAGTTGATGCGGTTCCCCCTAGCTCCCCCCTAGAGAGGTTGTCCATCATCGTGATGCTGGTTGGTGAAACAACTTCTCCTGGCGCGTCGATTGGATCTTGGCATGGCGGATCGGTGATTCAAGATTATCGAGTAGGAGGGTCCCTGATCTTGGTGGATCTCGTTGACCTAGCAGTGCATAGCTTTAAGCATTGCGGCAACCTTGGCGACCTCTGGCGTTTGCTTGAGCTGAGCGAGCTCATTAGCGGCCATGGCTAAATTGGCGCTTGGGGTCTTGTAGACATCGTGGCCATCAACATGGATGAATTTGTCATCGAGGTTGCAGTGGAGTGGGCGTGGCCTCCCTTGCGAGTCGAGCTGTTCTTCATTGTGAGCAGCTTCGGCTAGCACAATGGCGGCCTCATTTGCTTGGCGCTGCGCACGGTTGGCGTTTCTGTTGACACGAGCTGCGCAGTCCTCATCGGTTTCTCCATCATGTGGAGGGCTATCAACGCTGACATTAAAGATCCCGCCTCCTTGGAAGGGTGGGAAAGGAGGTTGGACGGCGGCGATTTTGGCGACAGTCTCTGTAGAGCCCTGGGACTCAGAGTCTGGATTCCCCTCTAGGATGGTGTGGAGGGTTCCTTCAGGGCGTCGACCGATGTGCAACATATTGACAGTCGGTGAGAGCTGGTCGGCGATCTGGTCGATGAGAGGATAGATGTCTCCCACCTGGTCAGCGAATTTGCTCCTTAGGGCATCCTAATGGATGGCAGCGGTAACCCCTGGAGTTTCCTGATCAGCCTCCGATAGATCAGAATCGGAGGGTGATCGGCACTTAACCAGAGTGGTCAGAGCCGATTCTGCAATGGAGAGGCAGTCGGCGAGCATCTGGCCAACCTGATCAATGGATGCGATCAGATCGTCGTTGTCGATCTGCTTCCTCGGGTAGCGGGGGAGCAGACGGTGAGTTGTTGGTGAAGACGACCTCGGAGGTGGTTCTAAGATCGGATCTGTTGTTGCAGGTGCTGGTGTTGTCGGCGCAGAATCAATCTACACTAGCTCGATGATCTCTCCATCTCCGCCAGCATTGATGACCCAGGAGATCGATCTGACCGTAAAGATCTAGCCGGGCTTCGGAGAGGACAAAGAGCCTGTAAAATGTACCATCTTGTTCGTCATAGAAATAGCACGCACACCCCTACCTGGCGTGCCAACTGTCAACAAAAGATGCTCGGCAGTCCACCGAGGGGTATCCCATGATGGTAGATTTGTCGAAGAGGTGAGCGAGATGGTGATAAGACACAAGATTTAGACAGGTTTAGGTCGTCTGATCGACGGAATACCCTACGTCATGTGTCTTTGGTTGATTGTATTGAATATGAGATGATTTTGAGGGGGGTCCCTACCCACCTTATATAGTCTAGGGGGCAGGGTTAGAAGTCAGTTAGATCTAGATCTATTCATCTATATGGTAAGTATTTACAAAGAATACAATATCTATCATATCAGAACAGATCCTTCTCTATCTTCAAGATTCTTCTGATTGCGTTGTGGTGCACACCGACCAGAGCCGAGCACCGTAGGCCATGATCTTATGGGCTAAACCTCCCCTAGTGGTGTGGCCCATGTCCATTGCCATGGGTACCTAGGGTTATACCCCCCACACCAATGATTAGAGGCAGCAACAATCATTGAGAGACTCTCAACGATCTTCTCAAGAACCAAGCTGGATAGGTGATGACAATCACCAAGAGTAACAAGAAATCCCAAGCCACAAAGATCAATTAGTGCCGCCAAATGCAATCTCTCAAAGGCAATGCACTAGAGGCTCCCAATCTCACAAACGTGATCGCCAAGTCAAGGGAGGGAGTGGGACAGTGTTCTTAGCTTTAGAGGGGTGTATGCACTTCAACAAATGGCCAAGAGACCCCCCTAAAAGCTAGCCAAACAAGTATTTATAGAGGTGTGAGCCAAATAGAGCCTTTAGACTTCCACTCAGCACTAGACATGCCTCACTATCCAACCACCCCCCTAGTGGTCCAACCACCAAGGGGTAACGGCTACATGTCAGTTCCCTAATTTTCAACTTCTTTTAATGTGTGAGTAGCCCCATGTTACTATTCATGTCCATGCCCTAACCACTAGACAAATCTGGTACTCACCAGAGAGCTCCAAAACACTAAAATTTGTCACTAGATAAGTCTGTTGCTAAGCATCGAACAAAACATGATTATTGTTTTTGAAGAAAAAACAAGATATGTGCGTGCTCTGGATGCATTGGTGGGCCATCTGTCATGGTCCGCGGTCCAACCGCCAGGACCCGATCAAGTGGCCCTAGGGTGGAACAGTTCCCCTGGTTGGTCTGGTGGCCATGCGCCATGTGGCACTAGACATAGCACTAGATTTTTGAACCGCCCGGTCTCCTGCACTCTATTGAACCAGGTGGTCCAACCACCTAGTCAATTTAGCCCTAGTTAAGTTCATCTTTCCATAGGCAACAACACAAATTTATTTGTCCAGTGCTAAACCCTAGGGTAGCACTAGACAAATCTGGTGGTCACATATAAACAGCTTGCCGAACTTTGTTTTCAAAGCCTTTTTTTAAAGAGCTCAACTCCACTTTCTCTTGCACCTCAGCACATCACTAAGCCTAATGCAAATACACATGAGACTCACACTTAGTGGCGCTAGATAACCAGCAACTAAAGATTTCCTCTTTTTATAGTATGACTATCTATCATAAACTCAACCATGCACTCTATTGCACCTTGGTTAACAAAAGCAAAGCCCTATCATATACGTTTGCCTTGTGGCTTGCTTTTGCTCCATCTTCTCTCCATTTGATGAACACTTGCATGCATGTGATCATGATCTCCCTCTTCATCACCTCCTATGCCTTGTTCGTCATCAAGTGGAGCCTAGCTAATCATACTCAACGAAAGCATTAGTCCACATAGTTGGCATTCAATTACCAAAACCAAACTAGGGCTTTTAGAGATGATATGGATAATTATTGTAACTAATAAGGGATGGCATGGATAACTTGTATGAAAGAACTACAAGTTAGTGGGGCACTTAGTGGGAACTAGGGAATGATGTGAACAACTTGCATGAAGAGATAGAACATCTAGTGGGGATTAGCTTTATTTATGTATATTTTTTTTGATCAAATCAGCAGGGGAATCCCCTACCTATTTTTTTGCTTTTCCATTAAATGAAAGAATATTTATGTACATAGAAACAAAGCTAAGAAAGGCTAAAAGGAAAAAATACAAGGCATCTAGGCCCAAAGAAAATAGATATAGATCACTGGGTTGAGTTGTGTTGTTATGTCTTCACTTATGATTCTATATCATCTATGTTATACGGTTTTGCCTATTTCGATGCCTAGTTTACTAAATTCAGTAGAATTTAGGTGTGATTGGTAACCTCCAGTGTCATTTCTAGTTCGGGTGCTACATTTGGTACTCGGAGCCAGGCTAGATTAGTAACAAAAATCTTAAAAGTTGATGTAGATTAATTTAAAATTAACACACTTTTGCAATATAGGAAGGTTGCATGGGTTGCATTGCATCTATGTGTTTGCTGGTTATTTTTCTTGTATTTCTTATGTGGATATGATAACATGTTGATCGTATCCTTGTTTTGACAGATTATAGCTGTGCCGCCAAGGAGTGCTTGTGTAGCTAACCTTGGCCGTGTTGGTTGTCACAATCATGGATGCAATGACAAAAAGGAAGACCATTATGGGGACCCACCATGTTAATCTACCTAAATCGAGTGTCACCCTCTTGACTTACCCTATTTAAGTAAATTATAACCTCTGTGATCCCCACCCGCATCTCCACCAAATCAAGACATAGGATCTCGGTTGCATATCATACACATATAGCCTCTAGAAATCAAGATTCCATCTAAACAAAAGATTACACAACTTAGCAGAATCATACATTACAATCATACCTAGCCTAAGACCGAGAGACCCCTCGACCAACCCCTCCAGGATCGTCCGGGGGCTCCTAGGACAAGGAATCCAGTCGAGCCTGAGCACGCCTGCCACCACTGCTCGGGGCTCGGGGGCTCGCCCGAGCCTCAAGCTCCTGATCAATGGATTCCTAGGCCCGATCCTTGTCTCCGTCCTGACCTTCGGTGCCCCAAGGCCCAGACACAGGAGGGTGCGCCCCAAGCTCTGAGGCTCGAGGGACACCCCGGTGCTGCCCCATGGGCATGACTCTGTCAACCACTCCTTCGATAGGGTCACGCATGGGGTGTGACACAAGAAGACAACTTCCTTCGCTAGCTCCAGGGGCTCAGGAGCTCCTGGGCCCGCATGTCAGCCCCTTGAGCTCACCTCCTTTGCCTCCAACAAGCCACCAGAAGGTGCACCCATGGGAGGCCGGTCCAAGCTGACAGAGCTAACACTCAGCATGTCAGAACAAAGCAGCCGAACGACACCCAAAGCTTCTTCGGCTCCACGACATCGCCACGGTACACACGGCACCATTTCAAGACCCTCCTGGACTCCGGTGCATGTAGACCATAGGCACAACTCCCCTAAACCACCATGTACTTGACCTACCTTGATATATAAGGGGAGGTCAGATCCTAAGAGGGGGGAGGACGATTCCAGGCAGATCATTTGAGTACTCCCGTTCCACTTGAGCTCTGCACCGAGAGTAGAGCAACCTAGAGAGGGGCATCGAGAGCTCATCCACCGCACCCATCGTCTTCCTCCTCTTTGGCGAGGGGGACGGCTCCACCAGCAGCAAGGCGTCCCTAGGATCAGCACCGAGCAATCCCCTACCAAATCTCTCTCTTTCTCCCTTACACTCTATTGTAACCCCCAAATTTTGGGTGCTCTTGAGTATAAGTGTAGGATCTCTAGTACGCCTAGAGGGGGAGTGAATAGGCCTATAAAAATTCAACTCAAATTGAAGTCAAATTCACCCACGGCACTGCCGCTCTATGAACGCGACACTGCCGCACCTATAGGAGAGTTCATAGTTCAAAATCTTCCTAACAAAATTTAGATCGGGTATATTTCTTAGCTTCCTGTAGGGTAGTAGATCATAGATCGATAACTAAAAGTGGTGGGAACACCACACACAAGTAGATCGGCCTCAAACTCTAGAAATCACCTCAACAACAATAGGAACACAAGTGTAGCAACACAAGCACAAGATGACACAAAGATTTATCCCATGGTTCAGCTCACCACCAAGGCTTGCCTAAGTCCACGTTGTTGAGGTATACCACTAAGGCTTAGGAGTTTGCAATCCTACCTCATTCTCAAGTCAAGAGAGTGAACTCTTGGGATGAGGGGTGCTTTTACTCACTGCAAGAGGTGGTTACAAACCTCCCGGGACTGCCACACAAGTTGGCAAGCACACGGAAAACACTCTAGGAGGCTAGGAGCCAAGCTCCAAGAGTAACAAACACAACCGCCGGCTAAAACGTGAACCAAGTGCTCTTTAGAGTTTGGGAATCAATGGAGCTGCTCTCTAATCGAGTTTTGGACCCTTATCCCTCAAGGATTGATGGGGAAATCAATGGATTTGCTTGGGGGCTTAAGGTCAACAATGGAGTGAGAGAGAGAGAGCTCCTGCTCTGTTTTGGGCGTGCTGAAGTGAGGAAGAAGAGAGCTGGTTACCGTTGGGAAGAAAGGGGAAAGGTATATATACCCCTCAACCCCAACGGTCACTTAAATCGCAGATAATCATTGGGGAGGAAAGGAAATATATATATATATATATATATATCCCTAGCCCTCAACAGACACCGCACCCAAGGGGTCAGGCGAGACGAAGCCTATGGCCTAGAGATCGGGCAAGACAGAGCCCATGGCCTAGAGGTCGGGCGAGACGGAGCCTGTGACCTTGGGGTCGGGCAAGATAGATCCCGCGACCTTAGGGTCGGGCGAGACGGAGCTTGCACCCAAGGGGTCGGGTGAGACGGAGCTTGCACCAAGGGGTCGAGCGAGACGGAGCTCGCACCCAAGGGGTCGGGCTAGCCGGACCAAAGGGTCAGGAGAGCCAGAGCCCGTGACCAAGGGGTCGGGCGAGCCTCTCTTCAAGTGCGGCTGTGACGCACCACACAAGACAGCAAGGGTAATAGTGAAGTGTAGATTGTCTTAGCTGTGAATCTAAGGATGCATGTGGCTGTTTGAGCACTTGGTAGCACATATTAGCTTAAGCATTGTGCCCCCCTTTATAGTACGACTTTTCTTATACTCAAATTCAATATATAAAATAATTTAAACCTCCTTTGAGTTTGAAGCCATCTACATTTATAATTGGGGGCTCCTCCATTTCGTGTACCATCCTCGAATATAAATTCCCTGCTTGTCATCTCGATAAATCTCATTAGTTCTCTAATTGCATGGTCATTATCACCAAAACCCATAATTAGGGCTTGATTGCACTTTCAATAAGGATCATCAGCTACTGGATGTAGGGAACCGATCGTTGAACCAGGACAAACCGTTACGTCCCCTCTATGATTCTTGTGTTCTTGAGTCCATCCGAGCCACCGGAGACACGCACTTTGACACTACCACGAACAACAATGCTTGCCGCGATTTTGACCCCATGATAGATGGGATTGTACTCTATTGGACTCCCTAATATATAGGCAAATGACTTTACATTTGGCATTAGCAAGAATAAAAGTGGGTTTGCATAAATAGTATTTTATACACAAAGTAAATGTTGTCATCATCTACATTTAAGCATAACAAGGTATGGCAAGTATGAACATTAAGAAATAAAATAGAGCTCCTGATCTTCCATGAGTCCTTTGTCACAACAAACTACTCTGAATCTAGAAGTCAAGAGCATGCTCAAATGTGGCCATCGAATGAGTAATAGAAGTCAAAACTTTGTAGAGGTGTACAAGTGAGCCCACGTAGGAAATAAGGTTGAACCTCGATATCCATGATCAGATAAGGGTTGACTCAAAAAGCTCCCAACCTTTCGCAAGTGTGGCTAGATCTCCATGAACAGTTTGTTAGTGAGCTGAGGTACTAGCTCTCTAACAAGGGCTTTTGACTAGGTTAGGTAGAGGGTGGTCTTGGGACTATATCTTAGCCTTCACATGAACTCCAAGGTGTTTAGTGACTCCGTCATCGTGTATGCCCGCACGTGGAACATGCCTGCATATGCGTAACACCTTTCTTACACTTTCATCCTCACTTTTTATAAAAGGGTTAACTCGGAAGTGCTACGTTTGGAATGACAAGGATTACAAGCTAGCCCTCACCCTCCTAAACTTCCAAGGTGGTACTAAAGCTAGCAACAACAACTCCTCATGTGCCACATCAACCAATAACACAACTATTACAGGCTTCTAACGCTTGGGGTGTTACATAAGCAGCAGATGTCTAGGACCTCCCCTTGGTACACCCCTCCACGAACACATGCAGCAAGGGTTCATGTTCTGATACCATTTGTAACACCCCACATCCAAAATCTAGATTATTTGGCCCAGCTCCTCACGTGGAACGAGCCTTCATATTCCATTGTAGATGATTCCCATTGATGGCTTCTGTGGCGATCCACTAGCTGACATGACTAGCAGATATCTGGTGGAGTGGAGTTTATGGGGCTTGGATTAATTCTTGTGATGCCATCACTTATGTCTTTCTTTAGAAGCTTAGAGCTAATTATTATCAGAAATCTTTCAAGGATAGGATGACTGATGCATTAAATCATATTTGACAAGGAAGTAGGACATTGGATGTGTATACCATGGAGTTTAGCAACATTGTTTGTTTTATGCTTGCCATTGCTAGTGATGAGAGTGTGAGAAGGCTAGAAATTTTTTAGGGTGCTTAATGCATGATATAGAGAAGCGATCGAAAGGAACCCACCAATTACATGCCTTGAAGGAAGCTGGAAGTTGAGTCAGATATTCAACTTACTATAATTCAATAGAATCATTCTGAAAGTGAGAGGAGGATAGACTGGGACCAAAAGAGGGCCCATCATAAGTGGAGAGTCGTCTTAGTGGCCCTAGACTAATCCAAACTAGTAGTCTTAGGGCCTGTTTGGATCCTTTGGTAGCCTTAGGGTCTGTTTGGATCCATTAGGCTAACAACTAGTTGCTAAAGTTTAGCCCTTGAGAATCCAAACAGATGGACTAATAAGTGGAATAAACTTTAGCCAAAGCCCCAACTAGTTTTTAGCCAACTAGTCCATCCAATCCAGCTATCAGGGGCTAAAGTTTCACCGGGTTGAAAAAAAGACACTAACACCCATGCGATCCTATATTCTAGCGCTCGGTTCCCCCTGCCTCGATCTTTCCCGCATCTACCCAGGCCGCCCGCAATTCACCCGGTTGCTGTCGGCGTCCCCCATCCGTGCCGTATCCATCCGTGCCAATCCATCTGCAGCTCACTTCCGCCCACCGCCGGTGCATTTGCCCTCACTGCCGTAGCCGCCCGCAATGCCAAAGCTACAGCTCGCCCTTGGGCCAGTAGGACGTGATGAGGCTATCGCCGCGTCCAAGCTGTCGCCCTATTGTCCTAATTTTTTATAATTTGGCCCTTTTTTTGAAGAAAATTTAAGTTTGCCCCCTAGAAGACGTAAACTCATCTTTGGACCCTGGGGTCGGCGTCAGGACTCATAGCGCCGAGGTAACATGTCTCAGCGCCACAGATCTTGGCTCTGAGGTGCCTGGCCGAGCACAGCAGGGCATCCTAGGTGGCGTTGACGTGGTCGGTACCTTGACGCCAGAATATATGGCGCCGAGGTCGGCACCACAGATCTTGACGCTGAGCTCGGGTGCACGCGGCAATGCCATTACTATCTCTGCTTTACCACGCATCGAGAACACACACTAGCAGTCCGGGAAATGAAGTCAGCGACCACGGATCCTTTCCCATCAGGAAAAAGAGAACTAGCACTCCACCGTTTAACACGGATCCGATGGCTCACGTCCAATCAAACATAAAGTATCAATATTTTACTTATGGCGCCGAGGGCGGCGCGGCGAACGTGCGCGGCCGGCGTGGCGAGCTCGCAGCCAGCACTGTGTGCGTGCATGGCCAGCGCGGAGGGCGGCGTGGTGAGCGGCTGGCCGGTGTGGGCACAGGGCGCGGCAACGGCAGCTAGCGCGGAGGGTGGCGTGGCAAACGTGCGCGGCCAGCGTGGCGATCTCGCAGCCATCACTGTGTGCGTGCACGGCCAGCGCGGAGGGCGGCGTGGCAAGCGGCCGGCCGGCGTGGGCACAAGGCGCGGCAACCGGCGGCCGTCGCGGGCACGGGTTGCGGCGAGCGTTCGCGGCTGGTGCGAAGGTCGGCACGGCGAGTGGAGCTAACAGCGCGGGGACTTGGACGCCGCTTGGGCGGCGTTAAAGCTAAGCCTACGCTAGTACGTGCCCGCACGGCATTGCCGCATGCTGTCCGATGAGGCGCACGCAGAGCGAGGGAGGTTGGAGCTTTCGACGTCCGTGAGGTGTCCGGCCCGATGGTGCTGGTCGCCCTCCAGCCTTTACAGGAAGTAGTCACATATGGCTAGCTAGCTAGCTAGCTCTAGCTGCTAGTCTATCTCCGTCTCACCAAGCGGTGGGCTATGCAATCAAACTTTCTTTTACTATCTGCGTGCTTGCCTAAGTAAAATATTAATACTTTATATTTGATTGGATGTGAGCCGTCGGATTCATGTTAAATGGTAGAGTGCTAGTGCTCTTTTTTCTGATGGGAAAGCATCCGTGGTCGCTGACTTCATTTCCCGGACTGCTAGTTTGTGTTATCGATGCGCGGTAAAGCAGAGATAGTAATGGCATTGCCGCGCGTGTCCGAGCTCGGTGCCAAGATCTGTGGCGTCGACCTCGGCGCCTTATATTCTGACGTCGAGGTACCGGTCACGTCAACGTCACCTAAGATGCCCTGCTGTGCTCAACCAGGCACCTCGGAGCTAAGATCTGTGGCGCCGAGACATATTACCTCAACGTCATAAGTCCTGACGCCAACCCCCAGGTCAAAGATGAGTTTACTTCTCCCAGTAAGCTCAACGTAAATTTTCTTTAAAAAAAAAATCAAATTAAAAAATTGGGCCGGCCGGCCCTCGCGATCCGTCCGCGAGGAGAATTTCCATTTGATTGGAAGCGTGTACTGGTTTCTTGTGAGCATTATTTTAATCCAATATTCCTTAACCATGGCGTAACAAAAAATACTAGCTTGTACGGCAGGAACTAGCATGAGGTACCTGGAAAACAAACCCAGGGGCATAATAGTCTTTGCAGTGAGACAGTACAACTTATTAGCCCGTGGATTCAAACAGAGTTGGGTTAATCACTAGTCAACTAATCACTAGTTGTAGCTAATCACTAATCCTAGCTAGTCCATCCAAACATGTCCTTAATCGTTCAAGCCAAAACATCTAGACAGATTTAACTTCAACAAGAAAAGAAAGTTGATCTCCCGAGTTTCAACTCGGGCGAGGCAGCAAACAGTGCGCAGCCACCACTGCTTACTAGCCCGATTAATCAAGTCATGGCTTGAGGTATCGTGACTTGTTGATTTAGGTCTTTTGACCGAAATATTCATGTTTACTCAAGTTAGGCACAAGGCAGCACCATTTGAGTCATACTATGTTTTACTAGGTCAAAGTAGTAATATTATGTAATAATATTGTTATTGCATATTTTCTTTGTCTCTTTTTAAGTGTCATTATGATATTCATACTAGTTATATCAAACATTTTTAAGTTTAACTAAGTTTGTATAAATTGTAATATTTGTATCTTCAAATAAGTTTATATTATCAAAATAGATTCAACGATTTATCTAACAATACTAATTATGTATCATAAATATTAATATTTTCTTGCATATATTTGATCAAAGTTAAATACGTTTAACTTGTCAAAAAAACAAGAATGATAGTAAAAAGGGACCGAGGGGTATCTCACGTTCCATCGTCTTTTATTTATGGTGTCAACTGCCAAGGCTGCAAATGGCAATGAGCGTCTTGATATAGGTTCCGACCTGTTAGGGCACGTTAGAGCTAGTACTAACTTTAAGCCAACTTTTCTAAATAGTGCTAATTTTTAGCACATAACTTTAATATGGATAGTCCTACATGACATTTTTATGTAACTTTGAAATATGTGCAATAGCTTATTAGCTATTGATCAATAGCTAAATTTTTTTTCTCTTCTATTAACATATAAAAAAAATACTTAGAGCTAGCTTAAAACACGATCGTTAGAGCTGCCCCTAATCGGATATTACTCGTCCATAAAGAAATGACATCACATACATATCACTTAATTTTAGAGAGCTTATGTAGGAGCAGGTCATGATGGTCTAGCTTCTTCATAGATGGATCCAAGTCAACGATCATCAATGCCATTACCATGGCACAGGAGTGGTAGTAGGCCACTCGTTTTTTCCACCTTGGAACTGGCGTGCGCATGCAGCTGCGGCGTGCGTACTGTACATACGTATACTACAGAATTGACGTCTACTACTGGCCATTTTGACCTACACGGCTACGCTGCACTTGGTCGAGGCGCCGAGGGCTCGAAGCAGTCCAAGCTGCACTGCACGTGTAATCATGCAGTGCTGCATCGCCATCGTCCTGCTTCGCTCACCTGTTTCGTAGACCTGGGAATTCATCAAGAAACAGTACCTGGTATATATGCAAGCTGCCTTGAGTAGCATGCATGTACTCTCGGCAACTACTGTCAGCCTGTTTGATTATAAATTAGAATAATATTTTTCTCTCACATCAAATCAATCAACAGTAAATAATCTATAATCGTTTACGACGAAACGAACAGACTATCGGCCTGTTCGCTGGTTGGTTTCTAGGCTGGTTTGGGCTGGCTGGTGCTGGTTTATTGTGAGAGGAAAACATTGTTGACTGGCTGGTTTGGGCTGGCTGAAACCAACAAGCGAACAGGCTGTATGTGTCCACGTTTGTGAGATGCATCTGTAAGCTCGCCTCGCCATCAAGGGTGAGTGAGAGATGAGCTGACGCGTGCATTGGGACAGTACGTGGTATATGGTCCTGTTTGCTTGGCTTATAAGCTATATTTTTTCAGTCAATGGATAATATTTTTCTCTCACAACAAATCAGTCAATATTACTTTCAGCCATGGCTTATCAGCCAAACGAACAGGACTATATATATATATAGACGTACTGTTCTCTAGCTGGCCGCAGAATAAGTTATTCTGTGACCACTTTGAGTTACGATAATTACTATACTAATTTACGAGATTATGGTAACTCCCTCATAAGTGATTTACTATAGCATTATGGTAAGTATTATCTTGAATTATAATAACTCATGTATCGTAAATATGTATTGTCATTATTATAAATTGATACAAATATTATCGTAAAACAAGATAGCCATATAATAAGTTATTCTGTGGTCAGCTGCAGAATAGCCTTAATAACTCCTCCCTGGCGCCTCCGATCCGCGTCGCAGTCACAGCGCAGGCAGCAGCCAGCGATCTACTACTTGCTTTGTTTACATAACATCAAAACGGATAATGGCTTCCAAAATTTATCATGCAAATAATTTGGCAAGTCATGATTTTAACTAATATTTGGTTTACTATTAAAGTTTGTCAAACTCTCATATTTGACTTGTCAAATCTATGACAATATTTTTATCCAACTTTTAACTTATCAAATCTTTAGTATGGTTATTTTGGATGCCAACCAAGCAGGCCCAATATATTTATAGTCTTTTCTATAAAGGATAAAGATTTTAAATTAAATCTTGATGTGCTTCCTTCGTCCCTAAATAAATTAATATGTAGAATCCGTGCCAATCAAATTTTCTTAAATCTGACTAACTTTATAGAAAAGAGTAATAAGATCTATGATGTAAAATGGGCATATTATGAAAAATATATTTTATAGTATATCTAATGATACTAATTTGATACCATAAATCTTGATGTTTTTTCTATTAAATTCGGTCAAAATTTAAAATATTTGACTTAAGACAACTCTAAAAATCTATTTATTCAGAGACAAAGAGATTATAAAAAAAACATAATACACTTCCGGACTCTGTAACACCCAGAAGAAACAAGGCTAAACCCGTAGGTGACTTTCAGTGCTGACTTACTAGAAAAAAGTTAACCACACATTTTTGTAAAAGAGGAAAAACACATTGACCACGCGCGTCAACTGTTGTGACACTGCTACTACCGAAACAGGTTTCTAAAACATATCCCATGTGTGAAATTAATGGATAATTGAGTACATAAATAACCTGGAAAAGAAATGTGTAGTCATTTTCAAAAGACATCTGTCCGGTTGGTGTTCTTCGGGTGGAACCTATCCATCTAGTTTAAGTACTCGACTTGATCGAAGTGCTCGTATTTTGTTCTTTTAGTGGTAGCCAATATGTTTGTCGATAGTGAGGCACCTGTACATGGTGACTTTTTTAATTTCAAAATTTATTGGCTCGGTCAACATGTTTGTCGATAGTCTTTCGGAGGTAATTATATGGTTTAAAATGTGTGCATGTATTCATATGGATGACTGTGCATGATGTTGATATTGTGATTAAAGAAAGCACTCCAGCATACATAGTGTCGGTGCGAAAAGTGACCAACAAGTAAATATTTATCGTTTTGTCGTACGTTGTGATCGGATGTGGCCTAGCACTCAATGACATATGGTTTATACTGGTTCAGACAACGTGCCCTACGTCCAGTTTGAGTCGGTCGGTGACTTTATTCCTGAATATAGGTGCTCGAAGTTTGTTGTGGGGTTACAAACGAGTAGGAGTAAGGTAGGGGATGTCAGAGGTCCGGTCGGACTCTGGACCGAAGGGCCGAGAGTGACGGAAGCTCCTACGTGCGCTAAGTATTAGAACGTATGCTCTGTGTAGCTTTAGAAAGTCTAAAGCTAGCAGAGAGTGAGTCAGAATGATCCGTCTGTTGTTTGTTATTCGTTGTCCAAAATCCTCTTTCTTTAGAAGAGAGCGCATCCCCTTTTATAGATTAAGGGGATGACCCTACAAGTGAGAGAGATGGAGTGTGTGCTACCTAGTCTTGTTGCCCACGCTGTCGGGTATGAGACGGTTTATCGGTGCCTACAATACTGTTGATGCCCTGATGCATGTGGTTGGTTCCATCGTGTTCTTCTGGTATGGCAAATGTCGGCGCCTACCATACTGTAGGATAAATGTCGACGTCCACAACACTGTTCGTTGTTTTGACATGCCTGGAAGGTTATAAAGTACCCTTCTGACATAACCTGACAGTACTAGCCTACAGGTATGCAGGGTATGGTCCTTAGTATTGTGGTTCACTTGAGCGCCCTGTCTTACTTGCTCCGCCTGATTCTTTGGGTCCTAACCGAGCGAGCGTCCCCGTTGCGTTGTTTCCCAGTCGGCTCCGACCGTGCCGGTCGGAGAAGAGCTATAAGCAGAGGTTCGGTGTACTCCCGGTTGGAGAGAGCGGGTCGGAGTCAGAGGCGAGCGTCGTTCCTTCTTTAGCCAGGCCTTTCGGTCAGAGAGGCAGGTTGCAGTCGGAAGCGAGCGTTGTTCCTTCCTTGGCCAGGCATTCTAGTCAGAGAGGCGGGTCGGAGTCGGAGGCGAGCGTCGTTCCTTCCTTGGCTAGGCCTTCCGGTCGGAGACTGGATTGGTCTTACGGCCTGTCGTTAGGTATCTGGGCTGGCCCAGGAGTTGTGCGTCGTTTGCAACGTCGTCTGCTGAGCTGAGCTTTTGCTGGGAAGTAGGTTCATTAGGGACCCCAGGTTTATGAACCCGACAGGAGCCCTCGAGCCCCGGGTGATTCGGGTAAAATCGTCTGTTTTTTTTTGTTTTGACAGCGAGTGCGCGCGAGCGCACCCGGTGGGTGTAGCCCCCGAGCCCTCGGGCGATTTGGGTAGAATCATCTGGGGGGCTTTTCGACTTGTCGGCGGGTGCAGACGACAAGCCGAGATACAAAGTATGCAGCCTTCGCAATCTAGCTTTAACACATCCAACCAGTTCCACTCAGCAAATCAAAGCCGACCTTACACCCTGCCACGCACAATAGCTCAACCAACCTTTGGCACGCCTTTCACGTTGCCACAAACCCACATAACCATTGATTCCAAATCACCACTATCCGAAGTCATCTACAGCTCACCCTGGCCTCCCTCCTACAAAACCATTAGTTTGCCCAAATTCAATGGAAGATCAGACCCATGCCAATTTATCATGAGCTTTGAGGTAACAGTAGCTTCCACTGGTGGAAATGAAGCGATGCTAGCCAAATCTTTCGTCATCGAAGCCGAAGGCGACGCGCTAGCTTGGTATTCGATGTTGAAGCCAAGTTCTGTGTATTCATGGGAAGACCTTCGGGACAAGATCTTAGCAAATTTTAAAGGATTCACAAGCGAATCCTTGACATCCATGAATTTGTTTCAATGTAAGCAAAATCAAGGAGAAGCCTTAAAAGACTACTTCCAAAAATTTGTGCAAATGAAGGCAAAAGCACCCAATGTTCCGAAAGACGTTGCTATCGAAGTAGCAATCAAGGGCCTTCGCATAGGACCCTTCGCAGCTCATCTAGCTAGGGAAAAGCCAAGGACCATCGAAGATCTTTACATCGAATTTGAGAAATATTGTAGATCTGACAATGACCTCCGCAGAAGGCTAGAAGAGCAAAACCAGAACAAGCAGTTACAGGATAATAGCAGGAATGTTCAGAGGGGCAACAGAAGCCAAGGCTAGCCATGGCCACCGCAAGGGCAAAACTAGCAGGTCTTTAATATATAGCAACAAGGAAGCTACCAACAAGGGCAACAACCGGCAAAGGCAGGCCCAAATAGGGCGCCTCAGAAACAAGCCAAAGGAAAGGAAAGTGGCCAAGGAAGGAACTGGAATAGAAACCAAAACCAAAGACAACGAAGGCAGTACTACTTCTTTCATGGAGAGAACAAGGGGCACATCACCAGGGATTGCCCAGATGCTAAGGAAACCCAAGAAAGGATAAAAACAGAGCAAATCTGCAACCTTCGCCACAACAACCCGCAAGAGACATAAACCATACCTTCGTTGCATCTCCTCAGCAGCAATACTGCCCAATATACCAAAGCCTAAACTCCACCCAAATTTACCCATCCACTTTAGCTGCCGCCTACTATCCAAATTTCCTACCCGCATGGCGACCAAGTACTCAGTAGCAGGGGTAGACTAGCAACCCACGGGCAGAAGCCAACCTCACCTACATAAACCCGAGGCCTCTGCACATAACATTCATCGAGACCAACCAGCCATCTCAAGTACACAATAGGCAGCTAGAGGCATTGCCTCCGCCCCCACCAAAACAACCGACAACTCCCAAAAATGAACCCAACCCAGAAAACCAGCTCAACCCTCACACACCCCTACCCACCATTAGCATGATATTGCCTATAGCCGGAGGCTCCTCGATGGAGTTCCAGACAAAGAAGCAGAAGAAAGATCACCTCAGGTTGATCAACAACATAGCAATTCAAGGCCCAGTGCGCTATACAGATTGGTCAAAGACGCCAATCACCTTCTCAGAACAAGATCTGTAGTTGGAAAGCTACCCTCACACTGACGCCATGGTAATCAAGGCTAACATTGCAGGATGGAAAATCAATAGGGTTCTCATAGATTTCGGAAGCTCTGTAGATATTATCTTTGTTAATACCTTCGACCAGATGAAGCTAAGCAGGAGCCAGTTGCAGCCTTTGGACTCACCATTAATTGGTTTCGGAGGAAGGAGGATCGATGTATTAGGAAAAATATCCCTGCCAGTCTCCTTCGAAGGTCAGGAAAACACAAGGATAGAATATGTGACCTTCGACGTAGTAGATTCTACTACCCCTATAATGCCATGTTCAGAAGAGGGTTTGCAAACAAGTTTAATGCAACCATCCATATGGGCTATCTGTGTATGAAAATGCTAGCCTTGCACGGAACCATCACAGTCCATGACAGTTAGAAGGAGGCAAGAAACATAGAAAGATCCATCTATAAATCTCAGCGCAATATCAATTCTATCGAAGCAGCCAAAAGCAATTTATATGAGCCTCCGGACATGCCGAAGAGCAAAACAGATCTCAAAGATCAAGAAGAAACAAAGTCAGTCCTATTAGAAGATGCAGTCCCAAATAGAAAGGTCACTATCGGAGGCAACCTATCAAAAGAAGAAGCAGAACTCATAAAAACTTTAGCTAAGAACAAAGATGTCTTTGCCTGGTCAGCCTCTGATCTAAAAGGGGTCAGCAGGGATATTATACAACACTTCCTTGACATCAACCCCAAAGTAAAGCTAAGGAAGCAGCGATAAAGAAAAATATCAGACGACGAAATCTTAGCAGTAAAGGCCGAAGTACAGAGGCTGTTAGACACAAACGTAATCAGAGAAGTCAAGTACTCAGAATGGCTGGCAAATGTAGTATTAGTACCGAACAAAAATGGAAACATGAGAATGTGCATAGACTTCATAGATCTGAACAAAGCATGCAAGAAAGACCCATTTCTATTACTAAGGATAGATGCCTCTGTCAACAAGGCAGCAAAATGCAAACGCTTTTCCCACTTGGACTGCTTTTTAGGATATCACCAGATCTAGCTCAACAAAGAAGATGAAGAGAAGACAAGTTTCACTACCCTCTTCGAAACTTATTGTTACATCCGAATGCCGGAAGGACTAAAGAACTCAGGATCAACCTTCGCCAGAATGACGAAGGCGGTCCTCGGCCCATAGCTACAGAAAAACATTATAGCCTACGTTGGTGATATTGTGGTAATGAGCAAAAATGAAGGAGATCACATATCAGATTTAAAGGAAACCTTCGCCAATCTAAGAGAAGCCGGGCTAAAACTCAACCCAGAAAAGTGTGTCTTCGGTGTAAGCAAAGGTAAAATGCTTGGGTACATCATAGGACCCAAAGGTATAAGGGCCAACCCAGACAAAACGAAGGCCATAATTTCAATGGTTGAACCATCAACCAAAAAGGAAGTCCAAAAACTCACAGGAAGAATAGCAGTGCTAAACAGATTCATTTCAAAGTTAGCAGAACATAGCCTCCCATTCTTTAAAGCTTTGAGAGGCGGAGACAAGGTGGAATGGGGGCTAGATCAGTCGAAGGCCTTCCAACAGCTCAAAAATTATTTGGCTACTAAATTTTTGGTGACAATGCCAGATCCGGAGGCTCCATTGCTATTATATGTTGCAGCCTCTGACCATGCGGTCAGTGGGGTGCTTGTCCAAGAGAAGGAAGAAGAGTCGAAGGTCATTCAACAGCCTATCTATTACATTTCAGAAGCCCTATTAGGAGCAAAATTGAATTACATAGAGATAGAAAAATAGCATATGCAGTGTTGATCTCCTCAAGAAAACTCAAGCACTACTTCCAGGCACATGAAATCACAATACCCTCTTCGCAACCACTCGGGGACATACTCAGCAACAAAGAAGCCTCTGAAAGAATAGGAAAATGGGCAACAAAACTATCCTAGTTCGAGCTCAACTATGTATCAAGAACAGCAATAAAATCTCAAGCGCTAGCAAATTTTATGGCAGATTGGACACCATCAGCACACAAAACCCTGTAGCGTCAGCCTCAAATCTGGACATGTAACACCCTATTGTTAAGCATTGCATTTGGCACTTGCATTTCATGAGCACAAGCATCATCCAAGCATTCATGAGCATGAGCATATGGAATTTCATCTTATTCTTTATATATTATCACATGTGATGTTGATTATATACATGCATATGCTTGTGATCATGTGTGACCAATGCAAGAGATGGTTGTGAGGTCACAAAAACACCTTAGACATGTCTAGGATGGTAAATGGAACAATATTTGTATTCATGACATGGGCCAATTTTGCTTCTAAGTCCTAGTTTACTCAAAATGTCATTTTTCATGATCCTACTTTGAACAAAGTTGAACTACAACATAGAGTGTTTGCATGGCAGTGCACCCTTAATAAAAGTTGTAGCTTATCTTATGTGGAACAAACTTTATTTAAGGTTCATGACCTAATTTAGTGCCTTACATGGTCGAATAGGGCTCACTAGAATCAACAAAAATATTGTTTCTAGACTTAGAAATTTTGCTAAGTCCAAAATGCTGATTTCAGTTTCAAGTGCACCACTTTGGAGCTTTGCAACCTGCTAACCATGATGAATTAGATGTGACTCCCTAAGTCAAAGTTGTAGATCTCACATAGCTCTACAACTTTCACTAATACCATTTTCACTGATTCACCACGGATTAGGAGTTACATGTGCACGAAGTCGTGCTATCAGTCGGTTCATCAGAGTCTGATGGCCACGAACGCACGCGGCGTCAGTGGCTGACGGCGCCAGACTACGGCCGCCATGTGGTGGCCGTACACCGATGACGGCTAGGCCAGTTGGGCCAGCACGTGGAGAAGAGGGCTATGCCCCTGCTGCTCAACTCCCACTCGGGCTCACTCCTTCTCTGCCTTGCCTCATGCTCGTTTTCTTCCATAGCAGAGCAGCGCCATCGCCGCCGTGCCTTCACCGAGCTCGCGTGCCACCACCGCTGCGCCATTGCTCAATAGCTAGCGCACACTACATCGCCGCGACCCACTCTACATCCTTGACCCATTAGCGCCTTAGTTTGAGCCAAGGTAAAGGCCTACGGGCCATTTCTATCACCGCGACCCTCGCCGAAGCACCGCTAAGCTTGCACTCACCATGGCCGTGCTCACCGGAGCCCTCTCGCCTTCTCCTTTCTCTCATTTTGGGAAGCCTAGGGTTAGGTCTAGCTCGAGCCAAGGGCCAGTTAACCACTACTATAGCATCAGCGTGAGAACACGCGACCACGCCGTGCGCTTGCGCCATGGCCGTGAGCTCAAAATCGCCGCGGCCGGTACCAACTAGACCCCGTCATCCCCCTCTAGCCCACGTTTCAGCACCATCGTGAACCCTAGCAGCTTATTTGATGATGGAGACCTGTCACCAACCTCTATCTCATCGAAATGGTGACCTCGTCGTCGACGCGCTCGCGCCACCATGCACGCGGCTGTGCCACTCTGACACCGCTACTGACCCTAATCCGCACCCGCAAGGTCCGCTAGGTCACCGTGAAGCCATAGCCGAGCTCGCCCTAGCCCATCGTGGCCAGAGTCGGCTGGTGCACCACCGCGCATCACCGTCGTGCCACCATGGCCACCATCGAGCTTGCTCCGACGCGCCTTTGAGTCAATCATGGGTACTATTCATCATGGGGTGTCAAGGGGAGCACATCGGTGGTGACCTCACCGCTAGTGACCTCGTCATCGGTGAGTTCACCGTCGGTCAAGCCGCTGTCCTACTTCTGTGCCGATAACATGTGGGGACCATTGACCTTCGGGGCCCAGCAGTCAGTCGCAGCGGGTGTAGCGAGCCGGGTACACGTAGTGATTTTAGTTTTAAATGTTTTCTTTATTCTTTTTCAGAATTTGATTCAAACTTCAAAAATTCATATCTAGAGCTAGGAGTGTCTAAATTGAGTGAACCAAATTTTGTTGGATTCATCATGAAGTGTACTATTTGATAAAAATATGAAACCTACTATTTGGGATATTTTTCTAGGGGAATTAAATTGAGCCTATATAAGTGCTTTTAAATTTGTTTCCATCTTGTAAAATGCATATCTTGAGCTAGGGGAGTACAAAAATTGTGATTCCAATTTTACTGGTCTTGTGTTGACATGATCTAGATAGGAAAAATGCTAAACCTATAGTAGGTATACTTGGAATATGGTCTTCCTATTTAACCTTGATTAATTGCTAGTTTCTAGTAAAAATAAATGGGGTAAAAATACATAACTTATGATCATGCAAATTTGTATACAGTGTTATGGTGCTAGGATGAAAGTAAAAAAAATATGAAATCTATTGTTTGACACTTTTCACTAGGCTAAACTATTTTTGCTAAAATAAGCCTACGTAACTTGTCATTTTTGTTGAAATGGCTATGCTTATCCAAATGGCATGAAATTTGTACAGTAGACTTTTGGAGTCATATGTACACTATTGTAATTTTCTAAAAATTTACTGTGCAATTTTTATATATGTTCCTTATTTCACCTTAGTGTCCAAATAAATTAGTAAAGGCATTTAAATAATTTATTTGGGCTTGACCATTATGTTTTCTAAAGTGTATATGATGTCTATGAACTGTTGGTATCATTGGTTGTGCCCAGATTTGATTGCTTGTATACAGTGAAATATTAATGGCTCTATAATTCAATTATAGTGACTGTTTTAGACAGTTTCTGTTGTTAAGTAAATTACATGGGTAAAATGATATTTGATGTGAATCTTGTCAATAACAAAGTTGTAGATTACTTACTTATCTTGCTTGTGTCAAATTTTCATGGCAATAAGCTAAATGGTTTGAGAGTTATAGCTGTTAAAAGTTGATCTCTAAAAATACTTATTCTCTAGAATTTTTAGACGGATTTGGGAAATTGCTTTGTTTGACCTTGATAGCCATTGAATCATCTTGAGATGACTATAAAAAATTTGTAGGCAGTTTTATAAGCTTTTCAGAAAGTCTAAGATCATAGTATTTGGTTGAGTAGAACTCTAGATATGGCCAAAATAATTAGCTGTTGTTTATAGTCCTAGAAATGACTAAGTCAAATTGTAATTGTTGTCTTATGTGATGCTTGTGTAGATGCTTAGGCTAATTGAGATTAGTTGTTAGCTACAGGTTCTAAGCCTCTTACTGATGATGAACAACTTTACCTTAGGTTACTAGAACTTGGTGAGTGTATGGTTCTTGTACTATCGAAGAGATATGCACCTACTCAGTAAAGATCGACGAGAAGAAAGTTATACATCTACTTGATCAACGAATGCTAAACTTATCATACATCTTGCGGATAACCATGCTCATGTGTATACACTTCATTAGGTCATTTCATCTCTTATGCATTCATGATACTCATTTCTGCATATGCATGCAATAGGTTCCCCAGAAGGAGTGACGCTACTTGAGTTCGAACACGAGCGTCAGGAGAAGGAGCAGGCAGCCTAAGAGCAGGAGGTTCAGGCGGAAGGAGTCAATGTGGAAGATCTTCCTGAGTGTCTTGACCACCAACCTTTCTCATTTTTGAAAGGCAAGCCCCAGAGCATTCTAAGCCTCCTATGTTTTCTAAATATCAACTTGAGTCCTTTTATGTTGATGCATTAAGTACTAGGGGTTGATTGGAACCACTTGCTGCATATAATTTTCTTGTCCAGACAAATATATCTTGAATCCTTTGTAGATCCAGGATCGAATATATGCTTAGCCATGCTTAGTCCGATAGAAGTCGGGTGATTTCCTGTCACTTGCTAGATATAGGTAGATATCTAATCATGGTTGGCTATAATTGCTATCATGGAAATAACCATGTGTCGATGAATAAAAGGAGACCAGACCGGATTGTGATAGAGAAGCAACAAGGCATGGAGGTCTTGGTGCCTATTTATCCCCGTCTGTGTTCGTTAAGGACCGATTCGCTATACGTCCTCATGTCATGTTGAATGCAAGCCTAGCACTTAGTTGGGCGGATAAGTCATTCCGACCATGAAGCCGAGTAGCTCAACTTAGGCCGGGACCTAGTAAGTGAAAGTGCACACACTGGAGGAAGTAAGGATGTGTGGAGAGTCAGTGGCATGAGTCCAAGGGCAGGACGGGCTTGAACTTCCTAGCAGACTAGTTGTATCCCTAAGGGTGCGGCACTGATCGGAGCCACGACTGTACCGGAGTTGTACAAAAGGTGACCCAACGTGACCCCAACGGGGGAAGTATGGGTTTGTGTTAGGAATAACTCCCCAGCTGGTAGGAATCGATTCGAGTCGCTGTCTCTCCTGGATAGTGAGAACTTGACTGAGTAGTGGCAACGTAGCATTAATTGATGGAACTTGATGGTTATGATAATGCTCAAATTAATACACCGGATATGGTTACTAATTCTTGTTAGTTTAATCATGTGATTGCTCTAGTACATGTGCTAATCTAGAGATGCTTAATTGAATAGGTATTCAATTTGATGTTAAAGATATTAAGTCTCCAAGTTATGTTACTTAAGCTTTTTTGTAAAATGTTGTCATGCTAACTCCATCGATAAAGCCTTGCATACTCCTTTGTGTCATATTATTTTTGGTTTATGACGGGTAAGTCTAGCTGAGTACATTCTCGTACTCAGGGTTTATTCCCTCTTATTGCAGATGATATGATGTATCATGGGCACTGTAAGAATTGTCTTCATCCTACCATGGATGAGGACTAAACCATGGGGCATGGTACTCCTAAGTTATCCTCTCTATTATGCTTTTACTAGAAATGACTGTGGTACTGGCATGTATTTGAACTAAGTGTGATATTAATGTCAAACTACTTTGCTTCCGCTATTTGAACTTGGTTTGTAATAACTATGTGAACTCCGATGTATGTGAGACACTTGTGAACCATTAGTGAACTGTGATGTAACATATGACTTGTTATGTTGAATCATGTACGATCTTAGTTTGTATGTTGGTTGGTTTGAGATCCTTCGTGATTTCATCAGACTACCGGGTTTATATGGGCTCAAGTATGATGGTTTGATCGCTTCGGTGATTGCTATTATACTTGTGCTCTTATAAATTGGACGATTCTGTTATAGAACACTCTACACAGACGGAGCATGGGGACATCTATGCGCTTGGGCCTCCGCATTTTGATAGCACCATCTAGCCTCCGTACAAAGTATGCAGCAAGGTTAGAATTCAAGGCAACAAATAATATAGCAGAATACGAAGGCTTCATACTAGGCCTCAACAAGACAAAGGCACTCGAAGCAAAAACATTATTGGCAAAAACATTCTCACAAGTCATAGCAGGACAAGTCGAAAAAGAATACATGGCACGGGAACTAGAATTTGTCAAACACTTGGCCACAGTAAGGGCTCTTGAGCGGAGGTTCTAGGGATTCACCCTGTAGTATATACCAAGAGCAGAAAATGCAAAAGCAGACGAGCTCGCGAAGACAACAGCAAACAACTTGCCCATACCAAATGAAGGCTTTTACCAAATATTACAAGCTCTTGCAATGCAGGTAACAGCGAAGGCATTGAAAACAGTTTTAGTTACTGAGTCTGAAGATTGGAGGCAGTTGATCATAGACTACCTAAACAACGTGCATCACACAGAAGATGAGGTGAGCACAACAAGAATGATAGCAAGAGCAAGAAGCTATACGCTGATAGATGGAATACTATACAAGAAAGGGGCTGTCCAACTGCTGCTCAAGTGCATACCTTAGAGTGAAGGCAAAAACCTTCTACAAGAAATCCACTCAGGGTTATGCGGCTCACACATTGGTCCGAGGGCACAATCTGCGAAGGCCATTAGGTAAGGATTCTATTGGCCTACGCACATCAAAGATGCAAAAAAGATTGTCAAGACATGCCAAGCATGCCAGAGCACCTCCCCACATCAGTCAAAACCTTTGACTGCCATACAACTTATCCCACCCACTTGGCCCCTGTAGAGATGGGGCATGGACCTGGTTGGGCCATTACCACCATCGCAAGGAGGAACAAGTTTGCAGTGGTAGCGATAGAGTATTTTACAAGATGGATTCAAGCTAAGTCACTCGCTACAATCACATCAAAGTCATTAAAAAGTTTTTTTGGCAGAACATAATTTGTAGATTTGGAGTACCAAGAACCCTAATAGTTGACAATGAAAAACAATTCGGCTCAGACAAATTCAAAGAATTATGCAAGAGTATAGGCACCAAGATAGCCTTCGCTTTGGTCGACCACCCAGAATCAAGTAGAGCGGTAGAAAGAGCTAATAGAGTCATATTCTCAGCAATATCAAAGACTCTATTCAACCTCCACAAAGGCAAATGGGTAGAGGAACTACCAAAGGTAGTCTGGTCCCATAACACTACAACCTCTAGAACAATAGGATTTACACCGTTCAAACTCTTGTACAGTGAAGAAGCAATGCTGCTCGAAGAAGTTAGGCATCAGAGCCTCCAAGTCTTAAAACAAGCCCTAACAGAAAGTTGAAGAGTACTCCAAGGAAATAATCGAAGGCACATGATTGGAAGCAGTGGAAAACATAACAAAGTACCAAGATCAAACCAAAAAGTGGAGAGACAGCCAAGTCATTAGAAAACTCATACAAGATGGAGACCTAGTCCTCAGAAGGAAACCTAATGTAGAAAATGTTGGAAAGCTTCAACCAAAATGGGAAGGCCCAAACATGGCAAAGGCCGCTGGAAGACTAGGGTCATTGTACCTGACTAACGGCAAAGGCAAAACAATAACTCACATATGGAACATCGACAGTCTACGTAGGTTCTATATCTAAAAATGTAAAAAGGTGGCCTCCGTGGAACTATAAGCGAAGGTCACCGCACCTCTCCTAACTTTCATATTTTCTATACATTCCATGCAAAAGGGCCTACACTCTTTTCCTCATGAAGGGGGCTCCTAATAGAGGTGAGGTTTTTAACAAGGTAGGACCCATGTAAAAACCTCTAAAAATATAAAGAGGAATTCTCCCAAGAATGAGAAGTGAAGGTCGAAAGTGGCTAGCAACGGAGCCATAGCATTCGACAACACAACAAAGACGACCTTCCTTTGCTTTAGCCGAAGGCTCAAAAGCTAGGAATGACCTCCAAGACCAAATTAGCCCGCAACCTTGACAAAGCCCTATCCACTTTCTGGCATCAAGGATTGATCAAAACGGCCAAAAAGGCCAAAAAACTCGACAAAGACCTACCGTCGCCGTAGTCATCGGGCGAAAAACACATGACGAAGACCTACCCTTATCAGGCACCAGATGACTATCAGGGATTAATAGCCAAAGTAAAACAGCAATAAAAACCAAAGATATGCTAGGTACAAAGAAATCCGTCGGCCTTATTACGATTTCAAAATGTACCTAAGCAATAAACATCGACCAACCACCAAAATTTAACAAATCGTACAAGTAGGAGACTATAAAATCTAGCGCCTTTCCCCTACACTAGCCCCAGTCAGGGCATTTTCATACCCCTACCTCTAAAAGAGCGCTAGGGGGGAAGCCAAACCAACAAAGAACTGGTATACTACAGAGCAAAGCAAGGAAAAATGGAAGTTGGGGTTTCCATAGAAAAGAGAGAACATAAGGTACCGTGCGAAGACTCGTAAAACTAGCAGCTCGCGCAGCCCAGCGAAGGCCACATTGAGCTTGTACGCATCTTACACCTAGTGTCGTATAGCCTTCGTGGGGCATTGTATGACTATAGTCCGGCAGCAAGCAGTCAGTGGCAGAGGTTGCGGGAGGGTATCGCACAAAGGCTCATAACATCCCCTCCACAACCGAAGACACCATCTAGCGCAACCCGGCATCAACTACGTTCAATGGCAGCAAAGCTGCTCCAGCATAGCCAAAGGCAAAAGCAAAAAAAACCAACGCAAGCGAAGACAATATCCAAGAAATGCTTCTTCGACCTCCATTGCTTGCTCAAATTGCTCTATGGCCTCTGGAGAGGCATCAAGAATCAAGATCTGCGCCTCCGATGAATGCTCAAATTGTGCCAAAGCCTTCGCAACATCAGCAAGATCGAATACGAGCACCTCAGTTTCTCCACTGTGACGTGTAGACTCATACTCAACATCGACCAGAGAAGAAAGAAGCTGAGGCAAGAGTAAGAAAATAAGTGCCGTCCGCTAGAGCCATTCGGCACAGGTAGCAATTGTAACCAGATTCTTCAATGAAACAAGTACCCAGCCAATTATTTCAAACTAACTTTATTCAAAGAAAGCAAACATATTACAACAGAGCGCATTGCAAGCGCAAAATAACACAAACGCAGACATAGCCTTACAAAAGAAAGAAAGAAGAAGGAGCCCAAAGACAGTAACAACACAAACGCAAAAAAACATTGAGGCTTTCAAAGCAAACATTACAAACCACGAAGGCCAACCAAACAGTTTGGCGCAGGTTTAAAGATAAACCGGTGGCCAAGGCCCTCGCCAAGCTAACGACTGAGTAAATTCTACATGTTCATCATCTATATCACGCACCACGAAACCAAACATATCATGAACTGAAGGACGAGGGAAAGTGTCACGCCAATACTCCCACAACTTTCTGCTGACATAAATACCATCTTGCATCATAGTTAAAGGAACAACGTCTTGCACCGGCCCCTGAGGGGTAACCAGCACAGATCAAATTTACATTAAGCTTACATGTATGCAAGACAGCGTGTGAATAACTCCATCCACTAGGCCTAAAGTGATATCTAAAAAACCTAGAAATTACACCTCCAGCGCCGTAGGTGCAGAGGCAGCTTCCCTGAGCTTTTGGGTGTCGGAAGCAATAGCAGGAGATTTTTGGCTCATTGTCTCACCGATGTTCGATGTATGTACCTCCTTAGCGGAATGTTGAGCCCTAGCCTTCTGCAAATCATACACAAGCACAACAAAATCAATAAGAACAAAAGAAAGAGAACCACAAAAAGATAGAAAAATCACGATGGATACACATATAGATAAGATACTAACCGTGGCATGGCGAGCCTCCGCCAGGGAGCGGCCATCAGCACAGCCACATTTGAGCCAAAAGTACTTCATAAAATGCCTAACCAACTTGGTAACTTCCCCCGAAGTCTCACCAACTTCTGAAGGCCCTTCGAATTCCCTTTGCCCTTTAAGCCTAACAAAATGCGTGCAACCTAGCTTCCCAAGGGTCTTGCAAAGATTTGTAGCACACGAAAGCGCACCAAAATCCATAGCGCCTCCGACAAACTACGGTAGTTTAGCAACATTTTCCTTGAACCTGGCAAGAATGCCATGGGTGGAGGCATCAGTTGGCAAAGGTGAAGTTGCACTGCCATAACCAGCTAGAGCCTCCCGATATAGCTCAACAGCTGAGACACCAGCAACCTGCGCCACTTCTAAACGCTTCTGTAGTAGATCAACTTGCGCACTCAGTCCTTGGCTCAAAGACTTCTCTGCATCAATCTCCTTCTGAAGGCTCTCATTCGTATCGACCGCTTTCTACAATCATGCAAGGGCAAGCTCTTCAGCGGCCTTCGAGGTAGCAACGTCCTTCTCCAGGGCCCCCATCTGGATCTTGAAATCCTCAAGAGTCTGACGGGCAACGCGAAGGTTAGCCACTTCTACAACAATTCCATTTCTTTTCTTCCTCAACCATGTCTAGCTTGTTCTAAAGGACTTCAATAGCCTTGTCCCTCTTGATAACCTCTTCAGACACGCACTCCTCAAGGATCTCCGACATATGATGTCCCTAAAAAGAACAAACATGAACAAAAATAGAGAAAACCAAGACTGATAAGGCGAAAATACAAAGCCCATGCACTAACCACACAATTATGCTCAAGATTGAAACACAACAGCTTGTTGAAATCCACCTTCTTAAAATGACGGCGGGCACGATCTAGCAAAAAGACAAAATATAAGAAAAAAGTAAGGCAAAAACCAACAGAAGAAAAATATGAAATGCAACCTCCTATCTCGCTGTAAAGAGCATGCAGGGTTTCTGCCCACCCACTTAGTGTATCGACAGAACCTTCGCCTGGAGCAAAAGCAAACAATAAGAACTAAACAACGGCAAGGTCAAAGAAAAATACAAGTGTTAAGCCAAGCAAACCTCCATCGACAGGGTGCGCATGCTCCGAAGGACCAGCTCCAAGTTGTGGCGAGGCCTTTGGAGGAGCATGCAACCCGACTCGAGCGAGATCCAAGCCAGCGGGGGTAGGTTTCTCCCCAGGAATTGGCATCTCCATTGCCTTGGTCACACCAACTAAGAAATGAAAGAACATATCAGGGGAGTGACAAAAATAAGTAAAATACAAAAAACACTTAAGTCAAATTTACCTAGGTGCAAGGGTTCAACAATAAAACCCGACGCTCCGATACCCATAGCACGGGACGAGGTCGGCACAGCCTCCGGACCTTGGGGCAAAACAAAGATGGCCGCTCATCGGACTCGGCCTTCGACTCCTCCAAATGTTGGGCCTTCATAGAGTGGCTAGCTTTGATAGAAGTAGTTTCCTCATTGGTGGAAGTGGAGGCAGAACTAGCCCCTGCAGCGTCACCCTCGGACTTAGACGAGTCGTCACCAAGAATACAGGCAACGGGTCCACACTGGAGGCTCCTGCCCTAGGAACAACAACCGTTGCCTTAACAAATGAAGCCATTAGGTCTTCATTCGGGCGGGCAACGGAAGCCTCCGACTGACCAACATCAACAATGGGGCGCGCAGCTTCTGGCTCATCATGGGCACTCTCTGCCACCTCTTCAGCGGCATCCACGGCATTCTTTTCCATCTTCCTCTTCTTCGCAACAACCTTCGAAGCGTCAGTCTCCTTCCTCTTCTTACACTTCGCCCTAGCCGTAGCAACAGGGGCCACAGCAGACGTCGAGGGCTTCGCCATCTTATCCTTGACCGACTTTAAAACATTCTTAGGAACCTTACGATCCCCCTACTTCACCTTCATATCTTCAAATACCCAGTTTAACCGGGGCATGGTACCGCCGATGGTGCGACGAGACAAATATTCCCTTTCGGAAATCTCCCCAAGGATCTTGGAGGCGGACTGCTCCACCTCACTGACGAACTCCTTGTTGGTCTTGTCTTCCGCACGGGTAAGATATAAACACGGACAAAACTCTCCCTCCGCGCTGTCGAAGACTGGTAGCTTCATCCTCACTAAGGTCATTCGTGGCCTATGTTTCCCCAAAGGCCAAAAATTGGACACCACCATCTATTCGACAAGGTCATGACCCCTAGAGAAGTGGCAGGCTTTGTCGAAGGCCGCGTCACACGCCGCTCTCTCCACATCAACCTCCACTAGAGGCCTCACACGAGTCGAAGGCTTCATGTCTCCCATTGTAGAAGCAAAAGGATACTTCTTGACCCTCAGCCCCGTCTTGGGAACAACCCTAGGAGTTTTCACATAGAACCAGTAGCGAGGCCAGTCCTTCTCCCACTTATTCTTCTGAGCGAAGGAAATCTCCAAACCACCATCCTTCTGAGCCCTCTTCGCCATGAAGGTGCAACTGACAAACTGATACTCAACTTCCACGCTGTCATCCTTTGCCTTCTTAGGCTGACGCTGAAGTTCATAATATGTGCAAAATGTATCAAAATCCAGGGGAGCGCCATATGTCTCGTAGGCGTAGCAAAACTTACTCAGCGTAAGAATGCCGTTGAGAGTAAGATGGTGGAGCTGTACCTTAAAAGTCTCGAGAACCAAGCGAAGAAAATAGACTGGAGGTTTGCGAAGGCCACAAGCAAAAAAATCCTTGAAGACAATAGCCTCATCAACCTCCGGCTGAGGAATAGTCTCACCGTGCAGAGGACGACCCTTCCCTGCTGGGAAGCAGCCCTCATCCTCTAGAGCCTTTATCGCCTCTTTCATCATGAGCGAAGGCCCAAAATCCCAAGACCTGGCCATTTGAACCTTCGCCTTCTTAACCGGGGAAACGGGAATCAGGTCTCCGATAGAAGCTTCAATATTCTCTAAATCGTCTTGAGCCTCCGCAGACGTAGACATACACTCTTCGTACCTCTTTGACCAACCCTCAGACCTCACGCCAAGCAAGCGGGAATAAGGACCGCTAAAGCTAGGCCAGCGAAGACTAGAGCTAGTAGGCGAAGCCACTTCCGAAGGCAGCACAGAACCAAAAGGACCAGCAGCGCAATGAAAATTCTAAGCCACCAAGACAAGACAGCAGAGCAACACAGGCGGAGCTTGGAAAGCTACAGGAGAGAAAGCGATGGCTCGAGCGGCACGAGGACGGGGCTCCCCTCCAACCTGCCCTTTATATAGGCCACGGGGCGATGCTTTGAATTCCAAACACCAACGGTCACGATTGTTCGTGAGCATCGGGCGCCGGACCACCGCGACGAGTCAAGCGGCAACACGTCGCCCCTCCAACGGTTCGATACGGGTGACCCAGGGGGGAAAGGTGCAAGCCTCCGCCACTCGGTATCAGTGTCGTACTTGAGGTTCACGGCCTGCTCGCATCGGACCGCACCCTCAAGGGGGGAACTATTGGAACACCAATACACGAGTAGCGGAGGCCAGTGCAAACACAAGCTAATACCATTGGAACATTTGTGTAAGTGTTTTACAGGGATGCTAGGCGAAGGCATCGCGTGGAGCCTGCAATGGAGTGGAGACCCCAGCAATTCAAGTGGAGGCCGCGCACGTTTCGGGAAGAAACCCAGAAGGCCTTTGCTAGCAGCAAGAAGGCCTTCGCCACCAGCCGTCAGTAGGACGAAAGCCTGAGCATGACCCTGAAGATGTCCGAAGGAGTCCATAGACAGAGACTCAGGAGCGAAGGCATAGACTCCGGTGGCTTGGGCGGAGGTTGTACTGTCTTTGCCCGAGAGAAAGGGGTCATCACAGTGCCGCGGCCCAAGATCGGAGATAGGCCTCCCACGGGTTTTGCCTCGTTCTCTAAAAATAAGGCAGATAATGATATATCAACACTATTCAAGTGTGGGATTATTCCCTCGGTGACACTTTAAAAAAAAAGGAGTTGGGCGTAGTCATAGGAGCCTCTGGTGGTGATGCACATGTCTGTGGTGGTGCTAGTGACGTTGAGGTCTTAGATGCCCTCTGGAGAAGACACTAGGTAGCGGTGACCTTTTGGACGCCATCGAGTTTGCTTTGCACATGGTGTGAACCTTCCAAAGCCATCGAGTACTCCATCGACCAGTTTGGTGTTGTGTTTCACGTGGTCGTGATGCACGGGGCATCACCCCTCACATATATAGCACTGCGGCCATGTTCTAAATAGCAGGCTAAGACATTTAGCGATCATGCTTCTCAAATAGCTAATAGTGGGCTCAATTGGGCTATAGTGGCTAAAAGCAGCTAAATTGTACATAGAAGCAAATAGCTTTCTCCTTTGCAAACAACTATACCTAGAGATAGCGGCGGATAGTGAGATTTAGAACCTTGACTGCGGGCTTGGGGGCCACACCATAGATGACTTAGGGTTGCCGCTGATCACGGCGAAGCTTATCTAGTTGGATATGGACCTGACAGGTGGACTAAAACTAAACATTAACTTGATCTCGTGATTAGCTGATATCACCTTCCAACAACCTACAGTAGGTACTAGCACATACTCTCTCAGTATCTGAGTAAATCATTTCTTAATTAACTAAGTGTGTTTCTACTACCCATGCAGTTTTTTTTAATATATGCAATAATTGATTGCTCTGCCTCTCTTTGAGCATGCAGCTAGGCATGGCAAGCGCTCTAGACACACTCTGCGGCCAAGCGTTCGGCGCGCGGCAGTACTATCTCCTGGGCATCTACAAGCAGCGCGCCATGTTCCTTCTCACCCTCGTCAGCCTCCCTCTGGCTGTCGTCTGGTTCTACACCGGCGAGATCCTCCTCCTGTTCGGCCAGGACGCGGACATCGCCGCGGAGGCCGGCACGTACGCCCGGTGGATGATCCCGTTGCTCTTCGCCTACGGCCTGCTGCAGTGCCACGTCCGGTTCCTGCAGACGCAGAACATCGTGCTGCCCGTGATGGCGAGCGCCGGCGCGACGGCCGCGTGCCACCTGGTCGTGTGCTGGGCGCTGGTTTACCCGCTCGGGATGGGCAGCAAGGGCGCGGCGCTGAGCAACGCCGTCTCGTACTGGGTCAATGTGGCGATACTGGCCGTGTACGTGAGGGTTTCCAGCGCGTGCAAGGAGACGTGGACCGGCTTCTCCACGGAGGCCTTCCGTGACGCGCTCAGCTTCTTCAGGCTCGCGATCCCGTCGGCTCTCATGGTCTGGTACGTCGTTCATGTCTTGATGAAGTTTATGAGTGGCTAATAATCGCATTTGCCATGCCACATTGATGAGGTTGCATTGCATTGCAGCTTGGAAATGTGGTCGTTTGAACTCATTGTGCTCCTTTCGGGCCTTCTTCCTAACCCACAATTGGAGACCTCCGTGCTATCGATCAGGTTGCAATTTGAAGTTACTGATTGTTCCAAGCCAAGGTTTATTTATGCGAATTCCTCCACATTGCTGAACATAAATGAAAACAAATGGCATTTTTTATTTACAGCCTCAACACTGCTACCATCGTGTGGATGATCCCCTTTGGGCTTGGCTCTGCTATCAGGTATGTAATAAACTTCTGAACCAAATCAAGCCATGATCATCACCTAATATAAGATCTGCTGCTCATTGCTTGTTTTGGTGCTGCTGACTTGATCTGATCATGGTGCAGCACTCGCGTGTCCAATGAGCTGGGTGCAGGGCCGCCTCAAGCCGCCCGCCTTGCGGTGCGAGTCGTTGTGTTGTTGGCTGTCTCCGAAGGGCTGGCCGTGGGTCTCATCCTTGTGTGCGTGCGCTACGTCTGGGGGCATGCCTACAGCAACGTCGAGGAGGTCGTGACGTACGTGGTGAAGATGATGCTCGTCATTGCAGTCTCCAATTTCTTCGATGGGATCCAGTGCGTTCTTTCAGGTTCAGAGTTTGAGCTACTTTCCTTGCATCTTTCAGAAATTCAACTGTTATGGAGTTTCTACCAAATTCGTGCATTCCAAACAGACCACGAAATTGCGTTCGTTCTCTTTTGATGCGATTGTAGGTGTGGCTAGAGGCTGTGGATGGCAGAAGATCGGTGCCTGCACTAACCTTGGCGCCTACTACATCGTGGGCATCCCGTCTGCGTACATCTTTGCTTTCGTCCTGCGTGTCGGTGGGACGGTGCGGTTTCCAGCTTCTCCTAAATGAAACTATCCCCAATTTTTTTTTGCGTGACGAATGTTTCTCAGTGTTCCAGTACGTACTTATTGACTGATGTCGTTCGTTTGTCTCACTGACAAACAGGGGCTTTGGTTGGGCATCATATGTGGGCTCATGGTACAGGTCCTTCTGCTCATGATCATCAGAGTCTGTACCAACTGGGATAGCGAGGTACATATATTCTGTCTCCCACCATTTATTGACTCTCTGATCAAAGAATTGGTCCTTCAAATTGCACACTTAGATACTACAACCCCACGTTCTTATATTACTACTACTATCTACAATTTAGTATACAACTCTAATGCCTCCAAATGGAAATTTGGCTTCACCTTTTATACCATTATATAAAGGGTGCAGTATATATATCAAATTCATTCACTGTTACATTTTGGTATATTAGCAAAATAAGGGTTACAAAACTTTCTTATTATAAGTTGATTTTCGTTTATGACTGAGAACTTTGTACAGAAAATCTCACTTTGAACCTTTGAATCCATATATAGGCAACGAAGGCTAAGAACAGAGTGTTCAGTTCTTCCTCTCCCGCATCCGAAACCTGAAATTGAAGTGCTATCATATACACTGGTGGTGAAACCAACTGCAAACGAACTTGGAAACGCCTATACCACTTACACCAGTACTGCATGATTAGCATTGCCACTTGCAATCTGGATTTTGATACATAAATGCGTCCCTTGATTCATGCAACATATTATAGCAGAAGCAGGGACATGGAAAGCTGCTCATGCAATAGCGTGTAACACAAGGATTTAGGAATATTTATCGCAAAAAAATGGATTTAGGAATATATGCCACCATTGTCCTCCAAATGGCCGCATCCTACAAAACTTGGGTAATCCCAAGACCCATATTTTTTTAAAGTGGGATGAAAAAGACATGCCATTACTTATGGTCGCCAATCATGCTTGCCTATCATTTCTACCACCCACGTTATTATCGGTGCCATCTCTTGATTGAAAGGCTGTTAAATGAATGGATGTGACTTCTTATATGATGATGCTGTTACAGACAGGGATATATATATATATATATATATATATATATATATATATATATATATATATATAGAGAGAGAGAGAGAGAAGTATAGATGGTGAAGTGGAGGCACTACACCTTATTCGGGCGTCGTGCGGTGCCCGACATTTTGGCCTAGGCAAGCAAGGCGACCCAATAGGCTTGTGCTAGCCCCGCCACTATAGGAGCCACCGTCAGTTCTTGCATAGCGCTACTGTTGCCATCACCGCCGCGCAAGGGTTGATGTTGTAGTTCCTGCACCGTGTGGCTGCGCTACGCTGCCATCATCGCCGACTTGTAGCCATAGCTAAGAGAGGCCGAGAGCGGTGCCCGTCCACCTAGGCAGTGGAAGGGATGACCAAAGAGGGCCAATGGGTTGGGGTGGACCGAAAGGGGAGTGGGGGAGGGGGAGGGTTAGCGGAGCAGGGTGGATCACCGTATCGGGAGGGGTGTGAGGTGGAACGGAGCCGGTCAAATTGTCGATCAGGAAGGTCTATGGAAGGGTGTGCGGCTAAGCGGAGCAGTATCGGAAAGGAGGAGATGGTGGCGGAAAATTCGGTGAAGTGAGGGTGGTGGTTTCTAATTTATATCTAGGATTGAGAACGGATCGGGCCGGCATAGTACCAGCCTATTAGTCGTGTCCTGCGTGGACTGGCAATATGAACCGGCTTGCCGGCTTAGTCACAACCTTACGCTAGTGTCCTGCCGGTGCTAGCACTATAGCCATGCATGTGGTAGTGCCATGCTTTTAGGGCCTGTTTGGTACAACTCAATCAACTTTTGTTAGCTTTCGCTCAAAAAGCAGCTTTGTTAGTAGAGCTGAAACGGTTTTGATGAGTCGTTTGGTAAAACAGCTTCTCATAGTACCAAAAATATTAAAGCGTCCATAATAATACCCATGTCTTTTTTTATGTTTCTCAATTTCCGGTATCTCTTTCCTTCCTTTATCCGCTCACACGGTCCTTGCCGCACGCATGCGCCATGCCACATCTCCGACCGTCCCCGTCCCCGTCCCTCTCCCCGGCACAGGCCTCTACTCCCGTCTCGGCGACCTACACCCTCGTCCCCGTACTCGGCGACCCACCCCCACGCCGCGGCATCCGCCCCCCCAAGCTGACATTTGCTCCCACGCCGGGATCCACCACTTCGCCGGACTTCGCTTCCACGCCGGTGTCTGCCCCCGCATCGATCGGCAACCCATTCCAGCGCCGGCACCCGCTTCCTCGCCGGGATCTACCACCACGCCGACCGCCGCTCCCACGCCGAGCTCCACCACCGCGAAGGGCTCCGCTCCCGCATTGGCTTCCGCCACCGTGCCGGGCTCTGCTCTCGCGCCGGCATCCGCCTGGAGGGCAACTTCGCCCATGGCAATGCTAGGACCCACCCACGTCATAAGAAGTCGGATGAAGCTACTTTCTTCAGCTTCACCATCTACCTTTTGCATGTGAGAGCACATATTCCGAAGATTGTGAGGTGAAGCTATTTACTGGCAACCGTTTGATAGAGAAGTGGCAAAACGGCTTTGTGAAGCTGTGCCAAAATCTCTACCAAACCGGCCCTTATGATGGTGACTAGGCCACCCAATAAGCCCGGCCTATTTGGCCATCTACATATACAACATACAGCAGTATAGCTACAGCTGTAGCCTATAGGGTTAGCATCCAGTTAAGATCCAGGAACACTAAGGAGCAAACTTTTCGGTCATTTATGATTTATGTTCCTACTAGTCCTGAAAAGAATCGAGCACTCTCATCCGAAAATAAATACCAGGAAATAGAGAGCAAGTAGGCGAATACGAAAACTGACGCTTAGCGATGGCGAGGAGTGGCAGTGAGGAAGCTCTCCTCGCTGCTGGCCGATCCAAGGAGAATCTGGACGTGCGAGAGGAGGTGAAGAGGCAGCTATGGCTGGCGGGGCCGATGATTGCCGGAGGGCTCTTGCGGTACGTGATCCAGATGATCTCTGTCATGTACGTCGGCCACCTCGGTGAGCTACCACTCGCTGGCGCCTCCATGGCAAACTCCTTCGCCACCGTCACCGGCTTCAGCCTGCTGGTATGTACCTTCGAGATGACCTTCCTGACGTCGATGGTCTTTGCCTCATTTATGTGGCTAATCTATACGCGTTGCAGTATTTGAAATTAATTAGTTTCCACGACGGAAATTCCATCGTTTCCATGATACTAAATCATCCATTTATGATCCAAATCGTTCCACAATTTTTACTGTTAGATTCCATCTTCTAGCGAGAGAGGTACTTGATCTTCGTGAAACTATTCATCATCCTCTTTAAATATTTAGTAGCAAATATATTCGTGTGTTGTAATGCAACATACAACTTGTTGCATGATTATTCGGATGACTTCTCAAAGATTTACGCAATAATTGTCTCGTCTGTTGTAATATGGTTTCAAATCAGGCCCTGTTAAGTTTCCAAATTTTTTTTTCCTCCTACGGTAAAAGAGCATGTTTGGACACATGTATAGAGTACTAAATGTAGACGAAAAAAAAACTAATTGCATAGTTCTCGGCAAAATCGCGAGACGAATCTTTTAAGCCTAATTAGTCCATGAAAAGCCTTAAGTGCTACAGTACCCCCACATGTGCTAATGACCGATTAATTAGTATCATTAGATTGCTAATGACCGATTAATTAGTATCATTAGATTCGTCTCGCAGTTTTCTGATGGGTTCTGTAATTTGTTTTTTTTATTAGTATCCAAAAACCTCTTCCGACATCCTTCCGACATATCCAACGTGACACCCAAAAATTTTCACCTCCCCAACTAAACACATCCTCAGATTCTGTACCATGGCTAGACGCACGCTATTCTAATTCATACGAACACGTGTTATGGATAGAAAAGAAAGGTGCACGAGAGCATTGTGGAAAGTAGAATATGACTAACAGGTCTACTTCTAACTTTAATTTTAGAGATAGATAAATAAATATGTTCCTTGAATTTTCTTAATTAAGTCCATCTTTGGGCATTTTGGCAATCGCAAACATATTGCAAACAAGCACCAATTCAGCGAGATTGATTGTTTAAGATAAAGCATTCTTAATTTCCGTATGCTCGATCCAACACACCCAAACAATGACTCATGAACAATTGAGTATAGTAACTCTTTCCCTTTTGTCCCAAAAAAATGACATTCTATTCTTTTCCCAAGTCAAACTACGTTAGATTTGACAAAAAAAAACTACAAAACAGTACAAATATTTATATTATTAAATAAATGTTTATTAAAATATAGTTTCATGATATGTGTTATAAATGTTTATGATTTTCCCTATAAAATTGATCAAAAACTTACAACGGTTTGACTTAGAATAGAGTTAGAGAGTCATTCTTTTTGAATGGAGCACTACTACAGAAAGTTCATCACCGCCGGTTTCAAACCTTCCTTCACCACTGTTTTTGCCGTCGTTGGTGATAGTCGAAGGCGATCACCACTGGTTTCGAGCCGGTGGTGGTATTGTTCATCACCGCCACATCAGTGTTCAATCTGACGGTCCTGTTGTTGCAATCATTATGGTGATCATGTAGACATCAATGCTGGTCCAGCGTACCATCCATCGGTGCTGATGTAGAGATCAATGCCGGACAAGCGTACCATCCGGCGGTGATGGTGCAGACATCAACGTCGGATAGGTGTTCCATCTGGCGGTGGCGGTGGAGACATCAAAGCCAAACCGCGTACCATCTGGCGGTGATGATGGAGATATCAACGCTATAGGGGCATACCATCTGACGGTGATGATTGCGACTACATTGGTCGGCCGTATGAATCGGTGGTGATGTAGGTACCAGCGCAGCTGGTCGGTGTTCCATCAAGCAGTGTTGAGAGCGGCATCACCACCATCGTTAAGTTTGTTCCAGCAGTAATGTCTTGTCCATTATTGTCGGTGTCGGCACATTAATAATATTTATATTATTAAATAAGTGTTTATTAAAATATAGTTTCATGATATGTGTTATAAATGTTTATGATTTTCTCTATAAATTTGGTCAAAAACTTACAACGGTTTGACTTAGAATAGAGTTAGATAGTCATTCTTTTTGAATGGAGCACTACTACAGAAAGTTCATCACCGCCGGTTTCAAACCTTCTTTCACCGCCGTTTTTTTGCTGTCGTTGGTGATAGTCGAAGGCGATCACCACTGGTTTCGAGCCGGTGGTGGTATTGTTCATCACCGCCGCATCAATGTTCAATCTGACGGTCCTGTTGTTGCAATCACTATGGTGATCATGTAGACATCAATGCCGGTCCAGCGTACCATCCATTGGTGCTGATGTAGAGATCAACGCCGGACGAGCGCACCATCCGATGGTGATGGTGCAGACATCAACGTCGGATAGGTGTTCCATCTAGCACTGGCGGTGGAGACATCAAAGCCAAACCGCGTACCATCTGGCGGTGATGATGGAGACATCAACGCCGTAGGGGCGTACCATCTGACGGTGATGATTGCGACTACATTGGTCGGCCGTATCAATCGATGGCGATGTAGGTACTAGCGCAGCTGGTCGGTGTTCCATCTAGCAGTGTTGAGAGCAGCATCACCACCGTCGTTAAGTTTGTTCTAGCAGTAATGTCTTGTCCATTATTGCCAATGTCGGCACTGTAATAATGAAACAAATACTATTTGGCTTACATCGCCATCAACATATATATACAGAGACAATATATCCAAACATACATCACCACCGAGACATAAATACATACAAAAAATCCAACCACAACAACATGTTTCTGAGAACACAAACAAACATCAGATCGTCCACAATGAAACCGGCATTAAAGTGAGGAACATTAGCACCTTGATTAGATGAGAAAATGCTCTCCCTCCAGACTCATGACTTGGTCCATAATGAAACCAGCAAGCTCTTCTTGCAACCCAGATATGTCCAAATTGGTCAGCTCCGCTGTACATGACCCTAGTTTCTGCAACACAAGACAAAGGTGAACCACAGTTAAGATGTGCATTACTATACACTCTAATTAGGTTACTAGGTTGTTAATTGACTAAAGGGGCCAGGGAACAACCTCTGTGTTGGAGTAGACATCTTGGATGAGGGTGGCAAGAGAGTATTATTTTTACTAGTTATGCATTTCATAATTCCCCTTTCAAATTTGTGACATAGCTCCATAATGACATGTATTTTTGTGACAAATCAATTTATCTATTGTCTTGTACATACAAGTTATCGATCATCTATCAGTATAAGATTCATATACTGATGTGTCTATTATATATTTTTAATTTTCAAAGTTACTATGGGAAGATCACAATGAATGCACAATACATCATGGCTAGTACACTCTTTCATGGAAGAAGTGGCGAAGTTTGTTGACAACACCAAGAAACATGGTTTGAGTGAGAACCGAAATGGAATCATGTATGTTCATGCTCTAACTGCAGGAACGAGTCGACATCATATCATATGACCCATAGGTGGCTAGATAGTGAAGTCAAATCTCACTTTCATGGAAGAAGTTTCATGGAAGAAGTGGCGAAGTTTGTTGACAACACCAAGAAACATGGTTTGAGTGAGAACCGAAACGGAATCATGTATGTTCATGCTCTAACTGTAGGAACGAGTCGATATCATATGACCCATAGGTGGCTAGATAGTGAAGTCAAATCTCACTTAGTCAGGTGGTTTCGTCTAGGGCCTTTTTATGGTGAGAGAGATACGACTGATACAACTGGAACATTAGTGTAGACAGACCAAGCGGTGAAGTCTCACTTATAGTCAGGTGATATCATATCATATCATATCATATCATATATGACCCCTAGGTGTGGCTAGATATTTCACAGACGAAGTGTAACATCCCGCGTCCACAAACTACATATATGTCCCAACTCCTCACAAGAAATGGGCCAGTCGATATCATATCATATGACCCATAGGTGGATAGATAGTGAAGTCAAATCTCACTTAGTCAGGTGGTTTCGTCTAGGGCCTTTTTATGGTGAGAGAGATACGACTGATACAACTGGAACATTAGTGTAGACAGACCAAGCGGTGAAGTCTCACTTATAGTCCGGTGATATCATATCATATCATATATGACCCCTAGGTGTGGCTAGATATTTCACAGACGAAGTGTAACATCCCGTGTCCACAAACTGCATATATGTCCCAACTCCTCACAAGAAATGGCCCAGTCGATATCATATCATATGACCCATAGGTGGCTAGATAGTGAAGTCAAATCTCACTTAGTCAGGTGGTTTCGTCTAGGGCCTTTTTATGGCGAGAGATGGCTAGATAGTGAAGTCAAATCTCACTTAGTCAGGTGGTTTTGTCTGGGGCCTTTTTATGTGGGGCCTTTTTATGGCGAGAGAGATATGACTGATACAACTGGAACATTAGTGTAGACATACCAAGTGGTGAAGTCTCACTTATAGTTAGATGATATATATCATATCATATCATATCATATATGACCCCTAGGTGTGGCTAGATATTTCACAGACGAAGTGCAACAACCCGCGTCCACAAACTGCATATATGGCCCAACTCCTCACAAGAAACGGGCCAGCAGACACATAACACCCCTCCTACATTTTTATCATCGCTTCGGTTAAAAGGCTAACTTAGAGAGGTGCTACGTTTGGAGCGACAAAGATTATAAGCTAGCCCTCATGTCCTAAACTTCCAATACGGTACTAAACCCACCAACTAGGCAACTACAACTTCTTATGTGCCACATGAGTTGCTAGTACTTGTATCTATATCTATATTTATATATACCTAAAAATAAAGAGGTTAAATTTCCGCCTCTTTGGTCCCATTATTTTGGTTTGATCCTTCCTTAGCTAAGTTCGTAAATGTGAAAATTACCTGTGTCTACCTCTCTATAACTCTCCTATTTGATAACCTAGATAGATAGGTAGGAATTCTAATCAAATAGATTCTTTCGATCCTGAGGAACCCGAGTAGGAATCCTAATCTAAATAGAAAAAATATAAAAATAGTAATTAGCCAAATCTTCGTTTGTTTTTATTTTATCCCGTATTCATCTGTCCACTTTAATGTTTTGTACGTTTCCAATTGAGTTTATGCTCCATCTTTTGTTTTTTTTTTCTTTTGTTTTTCTGCGCCTATCGATCGAGTCTGTCTCGCTCGATTGCCGATCTTGTTCGTGTTCCTCTCTGTACCTTTTTTTTCCTTGCTTTGCATCCGATTGGTGTTATGTACGCTTTTGTTTTTTCCTTCTTCGGTTGTTCCCTGGGTTCCAGTTGTCTGTTTTTGTTTTGTTTTCTTGGTCTAATTCGGTCTTTTCTTTGTTCCATACCTACGAGTCCTAATCTGTTTACTAAAAATAGTAGTACATAATAAAGCAGAGATTAGAATCTTAATTGATTTATTGTCATATTCATGACTCAAACTTATTACATATATAATCATATGAGTTAGAATAGCGTACAATTCAATTAGGGTATATAGTCTAATTCCAAACGGTATTAGAATAAATGATATATGATGTAAATTTCAAGTATGTTTGCTAGCCTAATATTAAAGGGCCTATTTAGTTGGCGCCATATTTTACCACGTCTAACCTTGGGCAAATCATAGTTACCACATAAAGTGTGGCGAGCAAAATAAAAACCACAATTATGGCAAATTTTGACACGAAGGAGAGCTTATGACATGTGAGACATGGTGCTTGAAAAGTGGGGCGTGATATAGTTGTGACAATGAACTAAACAACTCCCAAAAAAACTTTAGCATAACTAACCTTTGGTGTGGCAAGTTTTAGTAAGGAACCAAACAAGCCCTAAAGAACAAAAGGATTCTTTTATCTGTCTTTTTCTCTTCTCAAAATGTCTCCATGCTTCTCTTGATTTATATTTGATAGACTCATTACTCGTGTTCATATGAGTTAGAAACACATGCATTGTGCGTTCAATGGCAATCTGAAGTCTGATCCAATACATATTGAAATAGATGGCGTGATTGTTATATAAATCGCAGAGCAAAAAATTACCTAGGTGACTGCACAACAAGATATATGTTCCGTTAGAACGTACGGACACATTTGCTAGTAATAATAATAGTTCGGATTTGTAACAGCAAACCTGTGTAAACTGTAAGCTAAGTCTAAATGAATATTTACACGAATAGAACAGCTAAGTTCCAAAGATGCTCGTTGCGTGTCGCGGTGACATACTGACATGTCAGTGCAGTGCCTTTGCTGGTCTTGCTCTCATTCTCGCTGTCTCGCAAATCACAACACGTTAACAGAGGTTGAGAGGTAAATAAAGACAGAGAAGACGAGAGATCGAAAAGGGAGCCGCGCGCTCAACCATGAAGAAGGCGGGCGTCGACAAATCTCTCCTCGCCGCAGTCCAACCCGGGGAGAACCTGGGGGTGTGCGAGGAGGTGAAGAAGCAACTATGGCTAGCGGGGCCGCTGATCGCCGGCACGCTGCTGCACAACGTGATCCAGATGGTCTCCGTCATGTACGTGGGCCACCTCGGCGAGCTCCCTCTCGCCGGCGCCTCCATGGCCAACTCTTTCGCCACCGTCACCGGCTTAAGCGTGCTGGTAAAGTACATATCTACGTACTAATAACTTGGGTGACGTATACTTCCATGCCCCAATGAAATGCTTTAGGGTCTGTTTGGGTGGCTTCCCCACCGCGCCACAACTAGCCAAAGACATTTGGGCAGCTGTTTAGATTGCGTCTGTAACTTGCTGTAGGTTTGGCACGCCGAGTTTATTCTTCCTTTAGTTTACAGTTGATTTTTCCGCAAAGTTCCGTCAAATCTCTTGCGGCTGATTTATTCGCCTCGTTTTAGCGCGCTATAAGTGCCTTGTGGCAAGGCGACGATACCTTCCAAGCATAACCTTAATACACCCAAAATTAAATTTGAGATCATGCATGAAGTTCTTGGTATCTATTTAGTCATCTTTTTTTGTGGTTCACAGGCCCAGAACTAACTAATGGTGAATAGAGGGAGTACGTTTTGATGAATGAACCAACTAATGTAGTGAAAAGAAAAAGAAAAGAACTAATTAATGGTGAATGGACGGACTACGTATTTAGTTTGACTCTAGACTGGTGACATTGATTGACTGCAATTATTGTTTTAGTGGAGATCATTGTCTGCAGTGGTCCTCCGGTTTGCTGTCCGATATTGCATTCATCTTCATCTTTGTGCCATTGCCGATACTATTATCAGTCCTATCTGAATGATTCCACCCTGTCCCTACTGAGTACTGACTCTAAGTCTTCTAGTAACATATTGTTAAGTATCTGTACCTTCTAGTAAATAAAATAAAATAACTACTCGTATAAATAAAAAACGTAAAAAGAAGAAATATTCGGTAAACGTGTACTGCTTCAGTTTTGTTTAGAACTTGTGGGGCATTTTTTCTCTCTTGCTGGTCCGTTTTAACATTTATGAGTATATAGGGATATGGGATGTAAATAGGTATCAACAATACCATCACTCTTTTATTTTTGGTATTTTGCTTGCATCCCTACTTATTATGATAATGCGGCTACCTAGCTGCCTCTGACTTAGGTAGTTGGTGAAGGACCCAAACAGCGACAGGACGTGAATGGAAGCTCAATTTTTTTTACCCGAGACTTACAGAGCTGCCGATATTCTGAATCAATCTATGAATCTCTATTGTCTGGAGCAATTCTAGCTAATATCTTGTGGTAACAGCAAACTGTCCTAGAAATTACTAGGCTAGAAAAATACTACCTCGGAGGTGAAAAAAGACGAAATTGAACACCTTCAGCAAAAAACGGCCATTTCAGCCTGAAGTCTTATCAATGTCCAATCAAGCATGCTTTAAAATCGGTGAAACTTGGTGGAGGGGTTTATAACATCATGGAAAACATACCCATGAAAAATCACCTCACTTGAAGCAAGATGCATAAAGTTGCACGGACTAGTTTTGAAACCATCCTAAGCATGTTTTGTTGTTTTCACCGAGCTTCTCTCCAAGGAAAATTTCAAACTGATTCTAACGAGCTCAGAAATCATGGAACTTTGACACACCTTGACCATCCAATTTTTGAATCTATCCCCAAGAGATCATGCCAAAAATATCAAAACTTGGCAGGGAATTTTGAAATCCCCTTCCCAAATTGGGGTTTTGTGAAAAAGGCTCAAAAGTGGGAATTGAAACTGCTAGTGGGAAATCTGTCGAAGGCACTTACTTACTATGGGTGTCTCCGAAGGACAATAGCACCTATTAACCATTCAAGAACATCTCAAAAACTGCAACACAAATATCTTCAAGAAAATTATCGAAGGAGGCAAGAAACCGAGAGTTTCAGAAGGGAGGAACTTGGGAGATGAGAGCTAGGCTTCAAGCAACGACGAGACCAAGTTCCAAGTATCCAAAACCACTCAAGAAATGCCTAGGAAATCAGATCCAACATAGATTAACAAAATCAGCCAAGAAAATGACAGAAAATTTACAAAACGAGAAAATCAGTGGATTTAAGAGGAGACAAGAGTGGTGAATGTTAGCCCATAGGATCATCGGGTCAGGTGAATGAATCACTCACCAGTCTTGTCAAGTACCCGCTAGTGTTGCCGAGCATCCACTAGCTAAGCCGACCACGAACAAGCGTTGTCCGTCCCCACACACTATGGCTAGAGGTTGAAGAAGAGGGAGAACAGAGCATACACACATAGTACAAGACACCAGCGTTAGCCCAAAGCCCTGTATGGGAGATGGTAAATCTGAACTCTCTTTACTGAGTTGTCGTGGTAGTCTATTTATACAACTCTATCTATCTAGTCCTAGTACAGCGCACATGCTGCAACAGTAACTAGATAACACAACAGGACTGACTTCTGCGCCTGTCCTTGCATGTGGCTACAATGCGGCAGGTGAACCGTTCGGCGCCTGCCTCTGCAGCGGCTACAGTACCACAGTAGGGGGCCTTTTCGACGCCGCCTACCCTTGCTGTGTGTTCATACAAGGAAACAGTATATTATTATAACAATTCTTTCCATACTCATACTGCTATCCCTTGTACCCCCTCCATGCCGATCATCTCATTTAGCTCTGTGAGTCGAAGACGTCCGAGCGTCTTGGTGAGGACGTCCGCGAGTTGCCGACCAGTTTCGACGAACTCGATGATGACCTGCCCTCCATCGACAGTCCCTGAGAAAGTGGAATTTTATGTCGATGTGTTTGCTCCGGTCGTGCAGAACCGGATTCTTCGCGAGGGCGATGGTGGGCTGGTTGTTCACCATCAATGCTGGTGGGTGAGCTTCCACGTCGGTCAGCTCGCCTAGTAGCCGGTGCAGCCACACAACTTGGCACGCCGCTGTGGCCGTCGCTACATACTCTGCCTCGCACGTAGATAGCGCCACCACCTTCTATTTCAGCGACAGCCATGAAATTGGGGCCGACCCGAGGAAGACGAGCACGCCAGAGGTGCGCCGTCGTCCGTCGATGGCCCCCGCCATGTTTGCATCGCTGAGCATAGTGAGCTGCAACCTACTCCTGCTGGTTTTGGGAAAGATGATCTCTTGATCCACTGTCCCCTTGACGTAGCGCAGCAACCACTTCACCGCAGCCCAGTGATCCTCTCTGGGATCCTCCATGAAGCGACTGACGTAGCCCATGGCGAACACAATGTCTGGCCTCGTGTGGACTAGGTAGCGCAGACCGCCGACGATGCTCTGGTAGAGTGTTGCATCCACCTTCGCCGTGGTACCGGCCTTCGTCAGCTTTAGCCGCTCCTCTATCGGAGTCACGCATGGCTTGCACTCAGCCATGCTGCTCTGCTTCAACAGCTTGGAGGCATACGCGCTCTGACCGAGCGTGAGTTCCTTCTTCCCCTGTCTCACCTCGATGCCGAGGTAGTAGGAGAGTGCGCCAAGATCGCTCATTTGAAAACAAGCCGCCATATCGCGCTTGAAGCCGTTGATGTCCTCCGTGTGCGTGTCAGTGACGATTAAGTCATCCACATACACGCCGACGATGAGCTCCTCCTTCTCCCGTTGCCGCGTGTAGAGCGCGTGCTTGGTTGCGCACCGTTGAAACCCAAGCTCACCCAGCGTGGCGTCAAGCTTGGCGTTCTATGCTCGTGGGGCCTGTCGCAGGCCATAGAGTGCCTTGCGCAATCAGAGCACCCTGTGCTCCTCTCCCTTGACGGCGAAACCTGGAGGTTGCCTGACAAAGACCGTCTCCGCCAGTTCGCCGTTGAGATAAGCCGATTTAACGTCCAAGTGATGGACGTGCCAGTCCTTTGCTGCTGCCAAAGCCAGCAGCAAACGGACAGACTCTATGCGCGCTACTGGCGCAAAGACCTCCTCGAAGTCTATGCCCTCACACTGAACAAAGCCTCGGGCGACGAGGCGTGCCTTGTGCTTGACAATGGCGCCGAGCTCGTCCCGCTTGACCCTGTACATCTACTTCAGGCTGATCGGACGGCATCCTGGAGGTGGATCAATGAGCTGCCATGTCTCGTTTTCCTCGGTTGCCTTCATCTCCTGCAGCATCACCCGTCGCCAGTTTCCGTCGCGCTCGGGTAGCGCGAATGTGGGTGGTTCCTCTGCGCTGACGAGCAGCAGCTTTTGGTCAATGAGCAGCCGACCAGCCAGGCCTGAGGCCCCTGTGCCGCCGATGATGTTGTCAGCCTGCGGAACCGCACCTCCTCACCTTCGTGGAAGGCATCCACGAACTCAGTGATGTCACTTGGAGGTGAGGCGAACTCGATCAATGTGGATGGAGTTCTCTGTTCCACCGGAGTGCTTGGCACAGCACCTGGAGTGCTCAGCACCCTGGTTGCAGTGCTCGGCACTACTTCTAGAGAACTCGTCATAACTCTTGCAGTGCTCGGCACCACTGTAGGAGTGCTCAGCCTTAGTCTTGGAGTGGTCGGCACCACTGCAAGATCTCTTGGCTTCGCTACGGGAGTGCTCAGCACCCATCCTGGAGTGGTCGCCACCACTGCAGAACCTCCTGTCACCACTCTTGGCGTGCTCGGCATCCCTCTAGAAGTGCTCGGCACTCCTCTCTGAGTGCTCGACATCCCTCCCAAAGTGCTCGGCACTGCCCCAGGAGTGCTCGGCCCTACCGCTGGAGTGCTCAGCACCTCTTCCCTAGCGTCTCCACCACTGTGGATGACCAAGTGCTCAACGACGAAGGTGCTGGTGAAGCCGCCAGCATCCCCCATGCTCGGACTGGTCTAGTCCCAAGCCGCCTTCTCGTCGAACACGACGTCGCGCGAGACAAGTACCTTGTCTCTGCGTGGGTCATAGAGCTAGTACGCCTTGGTACCCTCCACGTAGCCTAGGAACACCATCAGTGTGCTCCTGTCCTCTAGCTTGGTGAGGTTCAGCATCATCTTCCTAATGTGGCCGATACAGCCGAATGTTCGAAGGAAGGACATGCTCGGCTTGCGCCCATACCAAGCTTCGAACGGTGTCTTGCCCGTTAGGGCCTTGGTCAGAGTGTGGTTGAGGATGAACACAACCGTGGTCACCGCCTCACCCCAGAACCTTGTCGGCATGCCTTTGGCCTTCATCATGGATCGAGCCATGCCGACCACCGTCTGGTTCCGCCTCTCCACCACGCCATTCTGTTGTGGCGAGTACGGCGCGATGTAGTGTCGCATCACACCCTGATCTACGCAGTACGCAGCGAACTCCACCGAAGTGAATTCGTCGTCGCGATTAGTCCTCAGCACGCGGAGCTTCTTGGCGCTCTCGGCCTCCGCGCGTATCTTGAACTTCTTGATCGCTACCGCCACTTCATTCTTGCTCGTTAGGAGTTGTAGCCACATGTAGTGACTGCAATCATCCACGAGCAGGAGGAAGTACCACCGACCACCGTTTATAGCAGGCGTGATTGGCCCGCAGAGGTCACTATGGATGAGCTCGAGAGCATCCTTCACGCGATACTTAGCCGCCTTTGGGAATGGTAGCATCCTTTGCTTGCCGGCTAGATAGCTGTCACACAGCTCGCCTCCGTGCTTGATGTGGGGAAGCCCTCGGACCATCTTCTCTAACCGACCAAGCGCGTCGAAGCTGAGATGTCTGAACCGGGCATGTCACATCCACGGTTCCTCGGTGTGCCTTGCCGCCAGGCACACCGGCTCCTCTACCTTCAGGTCAAGCAGGTACAACCGGTTCTAGGACCTCTTCACCTTGGCAAGAAGTCGCTGCTCCCGGTCCCTGATCCTAAGGACTCTGTCCTTGATTAGTACCTCGCTACCGCGCTCATCCAGCTGACCAATGCTAATGATGCTAGAACGCAACTGCGGGATGTAATATACATCCCTTAGCGCGTGGTGCTCCCCATTCTGGCACCTGAAGATGATGGTGCTGTGCCCTTGGATTTCCACCCGTGAGCCGTCATCAAACTTCACCGTACCGGTAACATCGTCGTCGAGCTCGGAGAAGGATGCCTTGGAGCCCGTCATGTGGTTGCTGGCACCAGAGTCCAAATACTACCACTGCTCCTGGTCGGTGCCCACACGTCCGAGGTGAACTTGGGCACATGGTTCATCGAGGTTGACAGCCTTCAGGGCCTTCCCAGATCCTTCCACCGTCGTCGCCTCTTCCTTCTCCTCGGCCTCGATGTCGTGCAGTGCACAGAACGTCGCCATCAGGATAGTGGCCTCATCATCATTATCATCATCAGCTTCCGCCAGATGTGCCTCAGCCTTCTTCTCTTGCTTGCGATTTGGGCACTCCCGTGCCCAATGGCCCATCTTCCCACAGCATCGGCAGGCATTGGGGTCGACCTGCTTCTTCTTCTCCGAAGAAGCCTTGCCACGGCACTTGCCATCGCCACCGCGGCTGGAGGAGGCTGCCTTCCCGGAGTTCCTCCGAGCAGCCCATTCCTCCTCTATCAGCAGTAGTTTGCCGCTGTCCTTCGTTGCTGTCGCCTGCTCCAGGCGCTCATCCATCGCCCACAGACAGCCTGTCATATCCTCAATGGTGAGTGTGGACAAGTCCAGCATCGTCTCTATGGAGAGAGCGATCTGGATGTACTTTGCCGGTACGGAGTGGAGGTACATGGAGACCGCCCCTGCCAGCACGGAGTGGAGGTATATGGAGACCGCCTCCTCTTCGTGGATGGTGATGCCATGGCTCTTCAGCTTGCTGATGAGCGTCTGCAGGCGGAGGGAGAAGTCCTCCACCATTTCACCATCCTTGAACTTGAGGTTGGCGTACTCCTGCTTCAGAAGCTGGGCTGTCGCCTTCTTTGCGCGGTCAGAACCGACGCACATCACTGCAATAGTCTTCCATGCCTCCTTAGCCGAGCTCTTCGCCCCTAATGGCTCCCTGTACTCCTCCGGTACAGCAGCGATGATAGCCTCCAATGCTGACATATCATCTTCCTCATTGTCGGTGCCCTTGTCAACAGCATTCCAGAGCCGTCGGGCTCTGAGCTTGACCTTCATGGTCACCGACCACTCTCCATAGTTGGTGCGAGTCAGCGTCGGCCAACTGGTGCCGCTGACCTCCCGCACCGTGCGAACAACGACCTCCGGTCGTGACTAGGCAGCCACAGCAGTGCCACTGCTGTCGCCCATTTCTGAACCGCCCATCATCGCCAACGATTAGTCTGCTGACGGCGCTTGTACGGTTCTGATACTACTTATTAGCCCATAGGATCATCGACTCAGGTGAATGAACCACTCACTAGTCTTGCCGAGCACCCACTAGTGTTGTCGAGCACCCACTAGCTAAGCCAACCATGAACAAACGTTGTCCGTCCCCACACACTATGACTAGAGGTTGAAGAAGAGGGAGAACAGAGCATACACACACAGTAACAAGACACCAGTGTTGGCCGAAGCCCTGTATGAGAGATGGCAAATCTAAACTCTCTTTACTGAGTTACCGTGGTAATCTATTTATACAACTCTATCTATATATTCCTAGTACAGTGCACATGGTGCAACAGTAACTAGATAACATAGCAGGACTGACTTCTGTGCCTGTCCCTGCATGTGGCTACAGTGCGGCAGGTGAGCCGTTCGGCGCTTGTCTCTGCAGCGGCTACAGTACCACAGCAGGGGACCTTTTCGGCGCCACCTTCTCTTGCTGTGTGTTCACACAAGAAAGCAGTAGATTATTCTAACAGTGAATTCCACACAATTTTCTTGAGGACTAAGAAATCATGAATTCACCTATAATTGGCCTAGCTCCCAACGTCCTCCCACTCATGTGAAGAAAAAGACTAAGAGATGGCTATATCTCCTATCTCTTGCCTTGCACTTGAACTCTTGGCTAACCATAGAAAATGAAAGAAGTGGATGGAGTGGCTGTCTTGGGCAGCCACTTCATTTATTTATAGAGCTAATTCACATTCTAAGAATGTCCCTACATTTAGATAAGAGTCACCGGCCACCAAAGACAAAAATGGTCCAACTGGTCTTCCATGCATCACACCGCAACATGGTCTAGTTTCATTCTAAATCAACCGCAATACCCGCAGCAGCGTGCATGCGGGGTATGCTTCTAGTTTATTAGTGTCACACGACCTCCATAGAAACCTTCCCAATTATTGAATCTCTTCTCAAAGCATGCATCCACTCTACTCCAATTCTTAATTTCTCATAATAATGAGAATATCTAAATACTAAATGATTGCAAAATTGCCCAATCTACAGCCAAAATGGCTCCTTGTATTGGCCTAATGCATTTTGGGCATCGGCAAAGTACTACAACATGTTTTATGAAAATTAATTTTAAGACATGACATCTGGTCAAACACACTAAGCAATAGCGTTTCAGATCAAGGGTTTTTTTCTACATCATGGAAGGAGTGGTGGGTGTTTGGCGACCTATGACCTTCCATATGTTCCAGCAGCGTACCCAACTTAATTAGTGTATTGTGTTCAAGTTGGGGCATGTTTTTTGTTCGACCAAAACTGAAGGAAAACTACAATTCAATTTGGTTTTCACGTACCACTAGATCCAAGTTGATCACCACACAGTTTTTCCTGTCCTGACCAGCTTGGCATGGCGAGCGCTTTGGACACCCTGTGCGGCCAAGCCTACGGAGGCAGGCGATACAATCTCCTGGGCATCTACAAGCAGCGCGCCATGCTGCTGCTCACCCTCGTCAGCCTCCCTCTGGCTGTCGTCTGGTTCTACACCGGCGAGATCCTTCTCCTGTTCGGCCAGGACGCGTACATCGCTGCGGAGGCCGGCACCTATGCCCGGTGGATGATCCCGGCGCTCTTCGCCTACGGCCTGCTGCAGTGCCACGCCTGGTTCCTGCAGACGTAGAACATCGTGCAATCAGTGATGGCAAGCGCCGGCGCCACTGCGGCTTGCCACCTGGTGGTGTGCTGGGTGCTGGTGTAAGCGCTCGGGATGGGCAGCAAGGGCGCCGCGCTGAGCAACGCCATCTCCTACTGGGTGAACGTGGCCGTGCTAGCCGTGTACGCGAGGGTTTCCGGCGCGTGCAAGGAGACGTGGACCGGCTTCTCCACGGAGGCCTTCCGTGACGCGCTCAGCTTCTTTAGGCTCGCGATCCCATCCGCTCTGATGGTCTGATACGCGATCAATACACATGTATGTTTGCATCGATCAGGTTCTACGGTGGTGTTGTACATATGGCACTACTGACGGTGCAAATTGTTGGCCCACAGTTACCCTCCTTACCACTACAGATAGCCTCCAGATCACTACAGATAGCCTTCAGATCAACGAGATGGTCTCCAGACCACTCCAGATAGCCTCCAGACCACTACAGATAGCCTCCATACCACTCCGTTGGTCTCATAGGATCACCGGCTCACGACAGTGAACCACTCTAGCCGATCTTACCGAGCACCGGCTCAGGCGAGTGGAGCACTTGACGGTCTCGTCGAGCACGCGCTAGTGTTGACGAGCACCCACTAGCCGTGCAGACCACGTACCGACGTTGTCCGTACCCACACACTACGGACGGAGTTGGAAGAAAAAGGAAGAACAGAGCAAGCACGCACAATACAAGACAACAGCGTTGGCCGAGGCCCTGTCTGTGTGATGGTAAATCTGAGCTCTCTTTACTGAGTTGCCATACATGTCTATTTATACAACTCTAACTATCTAGTCCATGTGCAGCGCCCATGCTGGCACAGTAACTAGATAACCTGATAGGGCTGACTCTGCGCCGGCCACTGCCTGTTCCTACAGTGCTGCAGGTGAGCCGTGTGGCGCCTGCACCTGCAGCGGCTACTGTATCACAGCAGGGGGCAAAGTCGACGTCGCCTTCCCTTGCTATGTTCACACACAGCAGGCGGCTAAGTCGGCGTCGCCTTCCTCTGCTGTGTTCATACAAGGTGGCAGTAGATTAGCTAACAATCTTCCCTTAATCCTACTGCTAACCCTTGTACTCCCTCCATGCCGATCATCTCCTTCAGCTCCGTGAGTCGAAGTTGTCCGAGCGGCTTGGTGAGGACGTCTGCGAGCTGCCGAGCAGTTTCGACGAACTCGATGACGATTTGCCCTCCATCAACACAGTCCCTGAGGAAGTGAAACTTTACGTAGATGTGTTTACTCCGGTCGTGTAGAACCGGATTCTTCATGAGGGCGATGGCGGGCTGGTTGTCCACCATTAGTGCTGGTGGGTGAGCTTCCACGCCGGTCAGCTCGCCCAGCAGCCGGCGTAGCCACACAACTTGGCACGCCGCTGTGGCCACCGCTACGTACTCTGCCTCGCACATAGATAGCGCAACCATCTTCTGTTTCAGCGACAGCCATGAAATTGGGGCTGACCCGAGGAAGACGAGCACGCCAGAGGTGCTCCGTCATCCGTCGATGTCCCCCGCCATGTCTGCATCATTGAATACCGTGAGCTGCAGCCTACTCCCGCCTGTCTTTAGGAAGATAATTCCATGATTAACCGTCCCCTTGACGTAGCGTAGTAGCTGCTTCACCGCAGCCCAGTGATCCTCTCTGGGATCCTCCATGAAGCGACTGACGTAGCCCACGGCGAACGCAATGTCCGGCCTCGTGTGGACTAGATAGCGCAGACCGCCGATGATGCTCCGATAGAGTGTTGCATCCACTTTCGCCGCGGTGCTGTCCTTCGTCAGCTTCAGCCGCTCCTCCATCGGAGTCACGCATGGCTTGCACTCCACCATGCCGCTCCTCTCCAACAGCTTGGAGGCATACGCGCTTTGCCCGAGCGTGAGTTACTCCTTTTCCTGTCTCACCTCGATGCCGAGGTAGTAGGAGAGAGCACCGAGATCACTCATTCGAAAATGAGCTGCCATCTCTCTCTTGAAGCTGTTGATATCCTCCATGCGCGTGCCGGTGACGATTAAGTCATCCACATACACGCCGACCACGAGCTCTTCCTTCCCCCGTCGTCGCGTGTAGAGCGCGTGCTCGGTTGCGCACCTTTGAAACCCAAGCTCGCCTAGCATGGCGTCAAGCTTGGCGTTCCATGCTCGAGGGGCTTGCCGCAGCCCGTATAGCGCTTTGCGCAATCGGAGCACCCTGTGCTCCTCTCCCTTGACAGCGAACCCTGGAGGTTGCCTGACGAAGACCGTTTCCACCAGCTCGCCGTTGAGGAAGGCCAATTTAACGTCCAAGTGATGGACGCGCCAGTCCTTTGCTGCCGCCAAAGCAAGTAGCAAACGGACCGACTCCATGCGCGCTACTGGCGCAAAGACCTCCTCGAAGTCGATGCCCTCGCGCTGGACAAAGCCTCGAGCGACAAGGCGCGCCTTGTACTTGACAATGGCGCCGAGCTCGTCCCTTTTGACTTTGTACACCTACTTCAGGCTGATCGGACGGCATCTTGGAGGTGGATCGACGAGCTGCCAAGTCTCATTTTTCTCGATCGCCTTCATCTCCTCCAGCATCGCCCGTCGCCAGTTTCCATCGCGCTCAGCTAGCGCAAACGTGGGTGGTTCCTCTACACTAACGAGTAGCAGCTCTGCGTCGTTGAGCAGCCTACCCGCCAGACCTGAGGGACCTGTGCCGCCGACGATGCTATTAAGTCTCAGGCTCTCGTAGATTTTGTCGCCAAATGGACGGAGGTCCAGCTACCGACCCCGGGCGTCACCCACGAGTACTGGACAATGTATTTCGATGGGTCCGTAATGGCGCCCGGCTTGGGGGCCAGAGTGGTTCTGATCTCCCCAGACAGGAGTAGGCTCCGCTACGCCATCCACCTCCACTTCTCAGCTTCAAACAATGCCGCAGAATACGAGGCCCTTATCAACGGACTCCGCATCGCCATCGAGCTCGGTGCTATGCAACTCTATGTCCGTGGAGACTCGGAACTAGTCATTGATCAGGTCATGAAGGAGTCCTCCTACAAAAGCTCCCTCATGACAGCATATTGTCAAGAGGTGCGCAAGCTCAAGGACAAATTCTAGGGGATCGAACTGCACCACGTCCCTCGAAGGGACAATGATGCCGCCGATTTCCTCGCGAAACTGGCCCAATGAAGCCCAATGAATCGCTCGACGTGCCAAGACCTTCATCGTGCTCGGTAATGAACTCTACAAACGGAGTCCGTCAGGGGTACTCATGAAGTGTGTCCCCGCCAGCCGGGGGAAGCAGATCCTCCTCGAGGTCCATGTCAGGATCTACGGACATCACGTGGCCCCAAGGTCTCTGGTCGAAAAAACCTTTCGCCAAGGTTTTTACTGGCCCACCGCTCTATGAGATGCAGAGGAGGTCATCCGCAGGTGCGAAGGATGCCAGTTCTACGCTCGACAAACCCATTTACTGGCGCAGGAGCTCCAAACCATCCCAATCACCTCGCCATTCGTGGTCTGGGGTCTCGACATGGTGGGACCCCTCAAGAAGGGCCCAGGCGGCTTCACTCACCTACTTGTAGCAGTCGACAAGTTTACCAAGTGGATAGAGGCCAAGCCCATCACCAACATCCACTCGGAAGAAGCGGTCAAATTCTTCCTCGACATCATCTACCGATTCGGCGTTCCCAACTACATCATCACTGACCACAGGACTAACTTCACCGGGAAGAAGTTCCTGGACTTCAGTGATGGGTACGACATCAGAATTGACTAGGCCTCGGTCGGACACCCGCGTACCAACGGTCAGGTCGAGCGTGCCAATGGCATGGTCCTCCAAGGACTTAAGTCACGCATCTTCGACCGACTCAACAAGTACGCCGGGTGATGGGTTGCAGAGGTTCCAGCGATCCTTTGGAGCCTAAGGATGACCCCAAACCGATCCACGGGATTCACACCTTTCTTTCTAGCTTACGGAGCCGAGGCAGTATTGACCTCCGACCTCGACCACGGCGCACCAAGAGTGAAGGCTTTCGACCGCGACCGAGCCATGGAGGCCCAACAAGATGCAGTCGACCTGCTCGAAGAAGCCCACGAGACGACCATCATCCTCTCCTCCCGCTACCAACAAACCCTCCGCAGGTACCATGAAAGGAAGATCAGAGGAAGGATACTCAAAGTCGGCGATCCCGTACTCCGGAGGACCCAATCAACGAAGGAAAAACACAAGCTCTCTCCACCATGGGAAGGACCCTATATGGTAGCCGAAGTAATCCGACCGAGCACCTACCGACTGGAGGACAACAACGGCAACGTTCTTAACAATACCTGGAACATTGAACAGCTACGTCGTTTTCCCCCTAAATTTAGTCTAAACCGCTTTTTAGTTAAAACATGCTCCCGTAAGAGCACCCCTGCCTGAAACACTTTCAGCCCAGGTCACTCGGGGGTTCCATAAGGGTACAATATTGAATATTACCTCTCTTTCTTTTTTACTATCACACGATAAAATAACTTTGCCCCCAAACGGAAACACATTCCATTCCTCTGATTACCTTACGTAACTCTGTTCTTACCCCCAATCGGACGCACCCCGCCTTTCCCTATGGGTACGAACAGCCAAGCCTCGCGGGCCACGCCCCGGGCTCCCAAGGTTGCACCCCACGGGACAAACAGGCAGGTACGACAAGAAAGAAAGGATAAAAACAAAAGTTATGCTAAGATAAACACAAGGAACGAATATTGTGGTTCTGTCACAAGGGCAGCACGGATGTATTCATCGATACAGAAAACTATTCACACACACAGGGACTCACCCACAAACTTAACTATTACATTCTCTACTGCTACAAATACTACTGTGGCCGCTCAACGACATCGCCTGGAAGCCAAAGAAGAAACCAGATGCAACCACTAGGGACCCGCTCGGCTCCACTCCTTTGACTTCAGCAAACGCAATAGATACCTCCAGGGCGTCGCACCTATAGATGCTCAGTAGAAGAACATGGAGCTCCTGACCTTCTCATGCAGTCGAGGCAGCTCCTGGGTAGGGGCGCCGCTACCAAGGTATGGTCACCATGGCTGGAAGAAATCTCATCAAACTTTATGAACTGGCCGACTTGAGCAGCTGTAGGCACGAAACCCTCCACCGACACAATCGTGAGTAACCTCCCCTCCGACAAAGCTCGCCCGGTAAAGATCCACCAGAGAAAATCTACACGCGGCTCCATCCTGAAGAAGGCCTCGTAGATCAGATCCAGCATCACCCGCGGCGACCTCCAGTCTGATATCATGCTCTGGGTTCACAAAAGGATCTGTATGTCCTCTCCCTCGCTCACTCTCTCTCCCTCACTTAGGAACCGCCGCGGCATACAGGCACTCTCGGTGAGAAGGAAGAAGGAAGAAGGAAGAGAGACAATAGTTGGAGAACAGGCAAAGGACTACGACGGAGAGCCCTCTCCCTCCCCCTATTTAAAGAAGAAAAGCAGACGATCAGAGCGCAAAACTCTGCCCCCATTCAATGCGGATGGGAAACGATGGGACACGCCCTGGCCGAAGGGACGCACACTGACTGACGGAGCAACACCGGGTCAGATCGAACATCGCCTGGCAAGGCAAAACATGGCCTAGGTATGGCCCACCACTATCGCACAACCGGGCGCGAAAACCGAAGTGTCACCACACGCGGGCGACTCCCCGCTTCCCCAGGACAGACCTGGGGAGACCAAAAATGAAATCTCCGCCGGGAGACCAACTGGCCCCCTGAGTCGATCGAATCGCTCAGTATCCACACTGAGGCACCAGTAGGAAGCGAAGGGATGCCCCATGTAGGCCATGCCGACCCCATCATGAACGACGAGCACGGGTCCCGGTCGGACGTTTCTGACTGAAGCTCTTCGAGCCCCGTCACTCCAGTCGTCAAGGTAAACACTATCAAAACCCCCTCTATTTCATTATAAATCATTTCATACATCCATATGCGCATTCATTCCATATGCCCACGCCTCCTGGACGATTCGGGCCCTGAACTGCCCGGGGGCTCGGGAACTAAGCATCGCACGTGCAGTGAAATGCATCAAAACGCTCCATGTTGCGTCACGAAGCGGCGGTTGCCTCATTCGACATGAGCAACCAACAGAGCCAGGGTAGAAAATTGTAGATGAGCACCATGTGGCCCTCGCCTGATCTGGCAGACCGGGTCACCTCAACCTACTCGTTCGATCCTAAACCTCTCGCCAGGCCCACAGAATCTCCATCGAGGGGAGGCCTTTAGGCCACCCGGGTCAGTCTCGGGAACGACCCAGGCATCTGCCGAGTTGTAGGTAAAGGAGTAGTGGAATGTCACAAGAGGGCTATGCCGACCCCATCATGAACAACGGACCTAGATTCCACTCGATCACACCCGTTAGCGAACTCACCGAGCTAGTCTTCAAGCCCGAGCGATCGGGACAAGCGACGAAACTCAGCCCCTCCGGTTGTGAGGCACCGAGGATGGGGTAGCGCACATAATTCACATCGACCCCTACGAAAGGCCTGATAGGGCTCGGGGGCTCAAGATGAACGCCAAAGGACAGTGACCTCGAACTCGCCAGATCCATGACTTCGACTTGCCCGGTCCCGCGGCGCGCACCGACGCCGGGATCCACGAGCACAACCTCGTCCGATCTTTAACTAACTAACTATGTTTTGGCTCCATCCGGCTTCACTTCTGACTACGCTCCAGACTCCTAGGACCGTGACCCCAAACTCACGTCAAACAGCTTCACTTCTGACTACGCTTTAGACTCCTGGGACCACGACCCTGAACTCGCGTCATACGGCTTTACTTCCGACTGCGCTCTAGACTCCTAGGATCATGACCCCGAACTCGCATCATACGGCTTCACTTCCGACTGCGCTCCAGACTCCTAGGACCGCGACCCTGAACTCACATCATACGGCTTCACTTCCGACTACGCTCCAGACTCCTAGGACCGCGACCCCGAACTCGCGTCGTCAGGATCCATGAGCTCCGGCTCGACCGATTCCTAAACTAACTAAACTAACTCTCTCAATCCATAGCGTGCACCGACGCCTGGGTCCACTCGCGACTCTTCCTCGCCCGATCCCACGGCGCGCATCGACGCCAAAGATCAGTGAGCTCTATCGCATCCAAACTAAGCTATCTCCATCCGCGGCGCGCACCGACGCCGGGGTTTGTCCCAAACTAACTCCCTCACCCGATCCCACGGCGCGCATCGACGCCAGGATCAGTGAGCTCTCTCACGTCTGAACTAACTTTCTCACCCGATCCATGGCGCGCATCGACGCCGGGATCAGTAAGTTCTGTCTCAATCCAATCCCCGCGCCTAAACACCTCGGCTGCACAACGACGCCTTGGTTAAGCAAAAATCCATCTCAGACTAAAAAAAACACACACACGCCCGCTAAAAACAAAAACCCCTAGACGGTTCTGCCCGAACCGCACGGAGGCTCGGGGGCTACACCCGCGGGTGCGCTCATGTGCACCCGCCAAACAAAAGAAAAACCTCCCCCGCTAACAACGTAGAAAACCCCCTAGCCGGTTTTGACCGAACCGCCCGGGGGCTCGGGGGCTACACCCGTGGGTGCGCTCACGCGCACCCACCGACAAGACAAAAATCCCTCGGACAATTCTGCCCGAATCGCCCAGGGGCTCCTATCGGGTTCATAAACTCGGGGTCCCTCGGGGACCGGCTTCCACGCTAAGGCTCGACCCGAGAGTCTAAAAACAAAAGGTAAAGGAGCGGTCCAGCAACCTACTGAAAGTCCTAGCCCAAGAAGAGCAACGCCCGCTCGTCAGCTACTTCGGCCCACCTATCCGACCGGAGCGCTCGCTTCGGGCTCCAGCCGCCTCCAGACGGCCTCTCCGATCAGAAGGCTTGCCCCAAGCCCTACTTCCGACTCTGACCCCACGTCTCTCTGACCGGGGTACATAAGAACCCTGCTCGCTGCTCTTCTCTGACTGGCGCAACTGAAGCCGACTGGGGCCATCCGACCGGGGACGCCCACTCGAAAGGGACCGGGGACGAACGGAGAAGGCAGCACGCGAGTCAAACCATGGTACATGGACCATATCCTATTCACCTGTGGGAATAGTGCTCCACAACCACCCTGACACAAATAGTATTGTAGGCACCGACATTTATCCTTACAGTATTGTAGGCGCCGTTGGACTCCCGTACGGCGAAAAGCCCCGCACATGCCTCTGGGCATCAATAGTGTTGTAGGCGCCAGGATTCACCATGCCCGGTAAACGTGGTGAGGCTCCTCACATGCCTCTGGGCAAGCAGTATTTTGCAGGTACCAACATCAACCCTTCCTAAAGAAGACAACATAACCTCCCACGTGCACCTAACATTCTACAATAACATCAATAGTGTTGTGGGCGCCTACCATTATCCAATCCTCGTCGGTGTGGGCAACAAGGCTTAAAAGCATCCATACCCTCTCCCTCTCACCTGTAAAGCCACCCGCTTCATCTATAAAAGGGGATGCAGTCCCTCCAACAGGAGGGCAACGATTGGATTCAAGCTCAGTTCCTTTAGATTCATTAGTCCAATAGCTCACAACCACAGAACCGCCAGGTTCGGACCTTAAGCACACGCTTGAACACTTAGCTCATAGCGGAGTTCCCATCGCTCTCGGCCCTTCCGACCGGAGCCGATCGGGCCTCTGGTACTCCCCATCTTTCTCCTTCTCGTTTGTAACCCCATTGCAGACTTCGAGCACCTGGGCTTAGGAATAAAGTCACCGATCGACCCAAACTGGATGTAGGGCACGTTGCCTGAACTAGTATAAATCCTGTGTCATTGAGTGCTAGGCCACCTCCGATCACAACGTACAACAAAACTACAAATATTCACTAGTTGGTCACTTTCTGTACCGATAGAAAATATTAGGGGCATTGTTGTGAATGATGACGAGGCCCTAAGTAGCACATCGACTTCTAAGAACTTCCAACCGACATGGTGCCCTTTAAGTTTGTCGAAACACAATGGCACAAACTCTAGCAAGAAGATGAAGCAAAAAGAGGGCTAACAAAGATGAGGGAAGAAATATTCCATAGGACGCATTCAACATTCCCTCAAACAACCAAGAAAGGAGAACGGCTGCTTGTGCAGACAAAACTGGCATGGATGCTCGGCCTGTGATGTTGCGCAAGGTGCATGGTGGCACAAGTGCCCAATCCAATAAACTTCAATTACCAGTAGGATTTCAAGGGCTTTTCGAGGGTTGACCCAGTTGTCGGGGACCAATACTAGGGTACCCAAAGAGGAGGGGCTAATGGTCATCAACATTAATTCATCTGAACAATCAAGAGCGCGACTATGGCTCCAACCAACCCCTAGGGACGCGGGCTCCGCCTCGACTGACCTCTGGGAAGCCTTTGGGGAAGGACTCCGCCTTGCCCGACCCCGAGGCCGTAGGCTCTGCCTCACCCGACCCTTGGGTTTGTGCTCCGCCTCACCCGACCCATGGGTTTGCGCTCCACCTCGCCCGACCCCAAGGTTGTGAGTTCTGCCTCGTCTAACCCTTGGAATTGCGCTCTGCCTCGCCCGACCCTAAGACCATTGGCTCTGCCTCGCCTAGCCTCTGGGGGAGGGCTCCACCTCGCCCAACCCTGAGGCCATGGGTTCCACCTTACCCGACCTCGAGGCCGTGGACTCCATCTCGCTCGACGGAGACCCATGCCGCCGCCAACCACTCTAGGTCCAAGTGTATGGGCCTAGGTCAAAGCTCTGACACAAGGAAGGAGACCGGCATGCCCCGATGTAACCCGTGGCCACGATGGGCCACACCTAAGGATTCACATTAGGAACAGCACCGGGCGTACCTATGTTGTTCTGCCTAACCCTTATACGAACACTTACAGGCGTGTCAGTTCACCATGACGTCCACCAGGACAGAGTGGAGCGCCATGACCGGCAGACGATGCCTACGCATGGCACCAGTGATGGATAGGGCCATGATGTGGAGCCATCCCTATTGACATCTATAGGGTCGGCAGGACCCGCATGAAGGATAAGAAGGACCTGGTGATCCTGAAGTCCTTCGGCTCTCTATCGTTCTTCTATTTCCCTCCGTTGTAACTCGTGCTTTCCCTTGGCCTATAAAAGGGAAATAAGGCACCCCACGAAGGGGATCGATCGATTGATGCCAGACCCGATCGAACCATCATGAACCCATTGAACCTCGAACCGACCAAAACACAACACAAGCACAAGGCTGAGCAACAACCGAGCTCTCGGCACCCGTTCACTCTTTCCACCAGAGACTTGGGACCAGTCCCTCTCTTGCTCGTTTGTAACCCCTACTACAAACTTTCAGTGCTAGTAACATGAGCAGCAGCAACGAATTGGACGTAGGGACATTCTATCTGGGCTAGTATAAGCCTCGTGTCCTCTAAGCACACCATCCGAGCCAGACATGCAATACTAGAAATTTACTCGTTGGTCGTAACTCGAAACACCGATAGTTGGCGCGCCAGGTAGGGGCCTTTTGCATGTCTCAACATCCACACCAGGCCTCGGATGGCTAGTCACGATGTCAGCTGGGTCCCGGGCGTGCATGTGGGCCTCGGGGACCTAGACTTCATCATCACGACGGAGGGAGAGCTGGTGCGGGCTCCCATCGTCATCCAACCTCTCCACTCCGCTGGCCTCGACTTGATCACCAAGGCGCTTGAGGAGCTTCAGCTGCACACACCGGAGGCTCACACCCCTAGGAGTGACCAGCTCCTCGGCTTTGACTATGGGAGGTTAGAGCGTTAGCTCGACACCTTTCTAGGACCTCGACGGTCCTGGGAGGACCTACGCTACCTCACCTTCTTGTTCACCAATGTCATGGTGCAGCTTGCTGGGGGAGAACTGCTCTCCCCGGAATACCTCATCCGGAGCGCCCCGACAGAGCTCCTGTTCGATCTCCGCAACGCCACAGAGACCATTGGCCACCTTGTGGCACAACGCACGCCTCCAACCCCCATGAACAACGAGTTCATGGGGATGACCTAATATGTCATGGAGTCTTTCCACGACCTCCTCGTAAGAGAAACGGAGTCACCCTCCACCTCTGACTCCAACAGGGGGAGCCATCACCCCTCTCGTGAATGTTTCATGATAGGTACCCTCGAGGGACACATCGAAAAGCATCCATGAGGAAGAGGCTACCCCAATGAATGACCTCGATGATGAGGTCGAGGGGGACGTAGGGGCCCCACCTCACCTACGGATGGAGCAGCTGAAGGCCCAGCACCAAGAGCTCGAGGGAGCACGACTCCAGCTCGAACAAGAACGCGTGGAGCTTGATCGAGAGATCGAGCTCCACGAAGACGGTGGGCTTGCGCGTGCCATGGCCCATGATGTTGAACTGAAGGATCATCGAGTATGATGAAGCCCTCCCACACTTCACCTGGGCAAGCCAAAACATCACCGTTGCGGTGGCCTTGCTCCGGGGGCTTCTAGGGCCCATGACGCCCGAGGATCGTCGGGCCCATCGTGAGATTCACACGCTACTCGAGCGTGCGATGGTGCAGTAGGCTGAGAGCTCGCTGTCTCAATGATGCGAGCTCGACGCCAGGTAATGCACGCCCTCAGAGCGACTCAACAAGGACACGTCAGTCCACCAGGCGCAGCAAGGTGATAGGCCGTGCACCATTGTTCTGGTGCATGAGCGTCTCGGCCGCCATCGTGATGCACGCGACACCCTTGATGCCCGCAGGCATGCCCGAAGCAATGCGAGGGAGGGGGCTAGCCATGGCTGTAACACCCTAGGTGTTAGCCTTGCATAACTTGACTTGCATAGCATGAGCATGAGCATCAAACATTCATATATAAGCATTTACACTTGAAACATTTGATTGAAACATATTCAACATTGCTTGTTATTTTATGTTTCTTGGGATATATGCATATGATTATGAGTGTATACATGTGATTGGTTGATATGAGTCACAAAAACATGTTAGCAACACTTAGGTTAGCAAATGGAACATTGTTCATGAATGTTACCTTTCATGATCAAGCACTCAAGTAATGTTACATGTGTTGACCTGGATAGCTTTATGTGCAACTAATGTATGAAATGATTGTGTGACCTTACAACTAGCTTAAACATGTTTAGAGTATCATTATGAACAACTTTGGTATTCATGTCTAGGGTTAAATTGGTCACCAAGTCATAGTTTGAGTGTATACTATCATTTAAATGTGACATGTTTGACCTAGTTTGAACTAGGTGCTAGAGACCTTACATGGTGGTGGTCACTAAAGCAAAGTTGTAGTATTTGATATAAGGAACAACTTTTATTTTTGGGTCATTGACTGATTTAGCTTCTAACATGCTTGAATTGGTCTCACAAGAATCAGCAAAATTAACATTTCAACACTTAACAAAATTTTCTAAGTCTTGGTTCACTGACCGACTGACAGGCTGACATTGGGGGTGATATTACTCAGTTTTGGTTGCGAATTAGAGCATGATCCCTTGACAAGAGTTGTAGCTGGTACATTAGGCTTCAACTTTGATGTATGAAAATTTTGCTGAAAGTCCACGGTCACGGAGTTTTCTTCATGGCAAAATGCGTCGTCAGGCTCGGCTTTGATTCTCTGAATGAACTAAACGGGCGATTCAGTGGCCGACCACCGGCAGGCTTCGCACGTCGCGTGGAGCCAGCGGCTGGCCGCGTGTCACCAGTGCCCTACCCAGCGCAGCAAAGGCAGGCCAGCACGCGCGTTAACACCCCAGCACCGCCCGCTCCCGCCCAGCGCACCATTTCACATATCCTGGCTCCTCCACCGTTCGCAGTGCCCGCAGCAGCAGCCGTCCCCGCGCCGAGAGTCCGCCATCGCCGTTGAAGGCACCAGCTCAAGCCTAGCTGCTCCATCACCACCGCAGCACTCCACCGCCACCCCAGCAACCCACTGCGTCCACCCATGTTCGCTGACGGTGCTAGGTAAGTCACAGCGCCGCGCACAAGCTCACCGGAGCCCCGCCGCCAACCCCGTCGTCGTGGCCACGCCGTCACAGTCCACCTCTCGCTACGCTAGTTGATGCGCTAGGTTTCCCATAGTTCATAGATGCTTGTACGCGCATTTGATTGAGCCGCCGAGGTCGTCACCGGCGTACCGCCGTCGTCCCGCCGCGCCATGCCGCCATGGCCGCCGCCGTCGGCACTAGCGTCGACAATAGGGCCAACCAAGTAGTGCAATAGATGCGCTAGGTCGAGTAGGTCCCCCCCCATGATGATGTCACCGCCGGCGAGTTCGCCGTCGGCGAGCTTTGGCCACGCCAGCAGCGTACAGCGCCGCCACTCTGCTTCTGAGTCAATGACGTGTGGGGTCCTCTGTCAGCGGGTCCCACCGGTCAGTGGCAGTGAGAGTATAGGATAGTTCATTAATTCTAGATTTTGTACTGTTTTGTAAAATTTGTATCTCCAGCTTTGTAGCTTCAAAAATTGTGAAATAAAATTGGTAGTGTTACTTAGGAAGTGTAGTATTTAGGAAAAATATAGTATTGATACTTACAGTAGAAATTTTGGAAGATTTAAATGGAAATTTAAAATGTGTTTTTGAATGCATGTAAACTTGTTTATTTTATATCTAGAGTTCCTGTGCTCAAAAAATTATGAAATTTTTGTGGTAAGCTTTTCTTAAAATGTATAAGCTCTGGTCAAAGTTTGAAGGTCAGTGCATGTATAGATTTGTAGTTATAGATTTTCCTTTTATACTTAGGCGATCCTTGTATGAATTTTTATAAATTATTTATGAATCCAATATTCATGAAATTTGTTGGAGGATATCCTAGTACCATATGGATGCTAAGAAAAATAGGAAATATGTTGCTTGACACTTTTCACTAGGGTTTTCTATTTTGTTATTGTAAGCTTTTCTATCTTGTCATTTTTGTAAAGAATGTTTTACTGTATAAAATGGCATGAAACTTTTACAGTGGTCTTTTGGTAGCAATAGTAAGGCACTGTAAATTTTTAAGAATTTATGATACACATTTGATATATATTTATTATTTAACCTATGTATCTAAATAAAATAATAAAGGCATTTAAAGAAATTGTTTGGGCTTCACCATTATAATTTCTTGAGTGTATTTGGTATGCTTGAACTGTTGGTCGACTTTGTGTTGTCAAACTTTGAATGATTACATGAAGTAGAAGTATTGTTACTTCGTAATGCGAATTGGAAGGATTCCAGACAGATTCTGGAGTTTGATAAGTTGCATGATGAAAATGATGATTTCTGTAAAAATAGTTAATAACAAAGTTGTACATAACTTCATCATTTGTCTTGTGTTAAAATTTCAGGACCATAGGTCAAACGGTTTTGGAGTTACAGCTGTTTAAAGTTAGCTTTTCCGAATTTGCTTGTTCTCTGGAATTTCTGGACAGCACTGATATGATTGTCTGTTTTGGCTAAGATAAGTTGTGATTTAGCTTTTGTGAATTAAATAAGAGTTGTAGGTAATTTTATAAGCTTTCCAGAAAGTCTAGGATCACTGCATTTGGATAATTAGAACTCCAGTTATGAGTACAACAAGTAGCTACTGTTTGTGAAATAGTTGATGAATTGTTGAAGTAGTTGATTGCATAATCAAGAAGAGATATGCACCTACTCAGTAAACGCGATGCACTTGTTGTTACTTAAACCACATGCCATTAAGAATATTTGCCAGAATGCATTCTTCATGTATCATCAAACCACACTTGTTAACATATTTGCATTTGCAATATCTTATGCCATATTCATGCATCTAGGATCGGAGGAAGAAATAACGTTGCTGGAATTCGACGAAGTAGAGGAAGGGGACCAGCAGGAGAATCCTCAAGTTGCAGCTCCCAAAGGCGAGGAGCAGAATCCTGAAGAGCTTCCGGAGTGCCCTGATCACCGCCCTACTTCTTTTCTGAAAGGCAAGCCGTGGAGCATTCTAAGTCTCCTAGTATTTTACAAATGACTACTTAAGTACTTATGATTGATGCATTAGGTTATAAGAGTTGAATGGAACCACTTGATGCATATAAATTCCTTGTCCAGATATTACACCTTTAACCGGTATAGGTCCAGGATCGAACATATGCTTAGCCATGCTTAGACCGGTAGAAGTCAGGTGATGTCCTGTCACCTGCGAGATATAGGTGGATACCGGAGCACGGTTGGCTATATTTGCTATCGTGGAACAGAACCATGGGGTAAAAGAAAATCGAGGCCAGACGGAGTCTATGCGTAGGATGACTCATGTGATTCCGTCTGAGCCGATTAAGGACCATACCGTTGTTGGTGCTTCTGACAAGATTGAACGCATGCCTATCACTTAGCTGGCCGGATAACTCGTTCTGACCGCGAAGCCGAGTAGCTCAACTCAGGCTGCGACCCATTATGTTGTGCGCTCCTTGCGGGGGGCGATCAGACTGAGCCCAAGGGCAGGCTAGGCCTGAACGTCTTGGCATCTGGTGTCCTAGATTGTGCGGTGCGGTACGGACCCACGAAATGTGTACCTGAGTTGTACCAAAGGTGACCTAAGGCTGCCTTCGCGTGGTATGCCTGGGTTTGTGTTAGGAATAAATTCCCAGCTGGTTGAAATCGATTCGAATCGCCATCTCTCCCGGATAGTGAGAAACTTGGCTAGTCCCAACATCGTAGTAACTGTGTTATGGAACATGATGGTTCGGATGAGTATGGAATTGCAATACCTGCTATGGTTACTATTGTATGCTTTTAAATGGATATACCACATGTTTGGCACATGATAGTTGCTAATCTAAAGATGGATAGTTATAATTAACCTGATATTGGAACCATAATTGTATAGCTAAGTTAATCGCTTTTATGCAAAATGTTGTCAAGCTATCCCCACTTATATAGCCTTGCATAATCCTTGGAGTCATTTTATTTCTGGTTTATGACGGGTAAGTCTAGCTGAGTACCTTCTCGTACTCAGGGTTTTATTTCCCATGTTGCAGATGGCACTGTGCATCATGGTTATTGCAAGAGTTGCTTCTATCCCGCTGTGGATGAGGAGTAAACCTTGGGCAGGCTTCTTATTAATCCTTCTACATGCTTTTGTGGACCGTGATCGTATTTTGGCACTGTACTAAACTATGTTGGAAACTTTACTTTCAAACTTAATTTGCTTCCACTTTTATCTATCAAACTCGGTTTGTAATAACTGGTTTCATACTCTGATGATGAAAATGTATCTATGAACTTTATGTAATATGTGGCATGTATGTTGAATCATGTACGATCTTGGTTATTGTAAATCGTTTATCGAGACCCGTCGTGGTACTCGACAGACTACCGGGTTTATGTGGGTTCAAGTATGACAGTGCGACCGCTTGCTAGCCGCCATTGTACTTGTACTCTTATAAATTGGTCAGTTCTGCGACAACGGCTACCACCCTCATCGTGGCAGACGCTATGACAATGGCGAGGACCGAAGCTCGAGACCCGACTTGCCAGGACCTGAGGCCTTTGGCCGATACATCCTCAACGCCGCCTTCCCACCACTGTATCGACCACCAACCCACATCCTGAAATACTTCGGGGAAATGAACCCCGGACCATGGCTCGAGGATTATCGGCTTACTTGCCAGGCCGGTGGAGCTGATAATGATGATTTCATTATCCACAACCTTCCATTATTCCTGGCTGATTTGGCACAAACATGGTTGGAACACCTTCCGCCCAATAGAATCCAAAGTTGGGTGGACCTGAAAGAGATCTTCGTGGGAAACTTCTAGGGCACATACAAGCATCCTAGGAACCCATGGGATCTCAAAAAATACCAATAGAAGGCTGGGAAAACCCTTCATGGTACATCCGGTGTTTCTCCCGGCAGTGCAACGAGCTGCCTAACATCGCCGATGCTGATGTCATAGGAGCTTTCCTATCTAGGACCACCTACGAGTCCCTAGTCCATAAGCTGGGACGTAAGGGCCCACGAACCACCAAGGAGCTCCTCGACATCACCACCAGCCATGCCTCGAGCGAGGAGGCGGTCGGAGCGATCTTTGACCGCCTCAAGGGCAAGGCGAAGTGGGATGAGGACGCCGGTGAAGGTGCCCCCAACCGCCCCAGCAAGAAGAAGAACAAACAGCGGCATGAGGGCTCACTCGTGGTTGACCGTAAGCGGGGTTGGAAGCCCGCAGAGTGTACCCCGAACCACTTCAAGAAGCTTTTCGAAGGGCCATGCCTGAATGATGCCTTCCCCATCAATCATCTCTACAAGAACTGCGGCCTCATGAAGCGGTTCTTGTCTAGAGGCTCCAACAAGAGGGAGCACAGGGGGGACCCCAAGCTAGCCATAGACGACACCGAGGGGAATGACGATGGCTTTCTGATGCTGGATGGCTGCCTCATGATCTTCGGAGGGTCGACGGCCTATGACTCCAAGTGCCACCAGAAGCTTGCGCGCCGCGAGGTCTATACAGCTAAACTGGCCATGCCTGCCTTCCTCCGATGGTCGGAGTCTGCCATAACCTTTAATCGGACTGACCACCCGAAGAGCGTCCCGCAACCGGGGAGATATCTGCTCGTGGTCGACCCGATCATCGGCACGAAGCAGCTCACTAAGGTACTGATGGATGGAGGTAGTGGCCTCAACATCATGTACGCCAAAACACTCGACACCATGGGCATCGATCGATCACACATCCGACTGACTGGAGCGCCTTTCCACGGCATCGTGCTTAGAAAGCAGGCTGTGCCACTTGGGCAGATCGATCTGCCCGTCACCTTTGTGGATCCGACCAATTATAGGATGGAGACCCTTACCTTTGAGGTGGTTGATTTCCATAGAACCTACCACGTCATCCTGGGACGTCCATGCTACGCGAAGTTCATGGCAGTCCCCAACTACACCTATCTAAAGCTGAAGATGCTAGGACCGTGCGAGGTCATCACCATTGACACCTCCTTCTAGCATGCCTACGAGTGTGAGGTCGAGTGCTGCGAACACGCCACGACAATCGTTGCCTCCAAGGAGCTTGTGGCCATCAGGAAGGAGGTCACCGAAGAAGTGCCCGACCCTAAGCGGTTGGCCGGGTCTTTTGAGCCTATGGAGGGCGCCAAGGAGGTCCTCATACCCCTAGTGGCTCCATGGGCACAGCAGTGTGCATTAGCACCATGGTTTCCTTCAAATAGGAAAGAACGCTCATCGACTTCCTCCGTGCCAACAGAGATATCTTTGCGTGGAAACCCTCGGACATGCCAGGCATTTCGAGAGAAGTCACCTTGAAGACCAGGCTAGGATCCAAGTAGGTGAAGCAGCGCCTGTGTCACTTCAATGAGGGGAAGCACAGGGCCATCGGCAAGGAGATTGTGAAGCTTTTGGCGGACGTGTTCATCAAGGAAGTATACCACCCTGAGTGGTTAGCCAATCCCATTCTTGTATGAAAGAAGAGTGGGAAATGGAGAATGTGTGTTGACTACACGGGTCTCAACAAGGCATGTCCAAAGGATCTATTTCCTTTGCCATGCATAGACCAAGTAGTCAACTCGACCTCAGGGTGCAAAACCCTTTGCTTCCTAGATGCGTACTCTGGGTACCATCAGATCATGATGAAAGAGTCCGACCAGATCGCGACATCTTTCATCACCCCATTCGAATCATTTTGCTATGTCACAATGCTGTTTGGTCTAAAGAACGCTAGGGCTACGTACCAATGTTGTATGCTCAAGTGTTTTGGGGACCTCATCGGGTGAACAGTTGAGGCCTACATGGATGACATCGTGGTCAAGTCAAAATAGGCTACCCAGGTCATAGCCGACCTAGAGCGCTAGTAGACCTTCACGAAACTCCGAGTAAACAGCATTAAGCTCAACCCCAGAAAGTGCATTTTCGGGGTCCCGAGGGGTATGTTGTTGGGTTTCATCATCTCTGAGCGTGGCATCGAAACCAACCTAGAGAAGATCTCGGCCATCACAAGGATGGGCCTGATTCAGAATGCATAGGGGGTACAGTGAGTTGCAGGGTGCCTCACCACGCTCAACCACTTCATCTCGCACCTTGGTGAACAAGGTCTCCCCCTCTATCGGCTCCTAAAGAAGGCCGACCATTTCGAATGGACACCCGAGGCCCAAGAGGCACTTGACATGGTCAAGCAGCTTCTAACAAAGGCCCCAATCCTAGTCCCTCCGACCGATGGAGAACTGCTTCTGCTCTACATTATGGCCACCATGCAAGTGGTCAGTGCCGCCCTAGTGGTGGAGCGAGAAGAAGAGGGGCATGCCCTGAAAGTGCAGCATCCCGTGTACTTCATTAGCGAGGTCTTGTCTGATTCCAAGACTCGCTACCCCCAAATCTAGAAGCTCATGTACGCCATCTTTATCGCCAAGAGCAAGCTACGTCACTACTTCGAGTTGCATACGATGATGGTCGTGACGTCCTTCCCCCTCGGTGAGGTTGTCCAAAACCATGATGCCACGGGAAGAATCACAAAGTGGGCACTCGAGCTGATTGGTCAAGGTATTTCATATGCCCCCACCAACTATCAAGTCCTAAGTGCTGGCTGATTTCGTTGTAGAGTGGACCGAGGTCCAAATGCCACTGGCAGTCGTCGACCAGGAGTACTAGACGATGTACTTCGATGGATCGCTAATGAAGAAAGGCACAGGCTCGGGGCTGGTCTTCATTTTGCCCCTCGGGGTACGCATGAGGTACATGGTTCGGATCCATTTCCCCTCCTCCAACAATGTGGCCGAGTATGAGGCACTCATCAATGGCCTATGCATTGCCATCGAGTTGGGTATTCGATGCCTCGATGTCTGGGGTGACTCCCAGCTAGTCATCGACCAAGTCATGAAGGAGTCAAGCTACCACAACACCAAGATGGCTACATATTGCCAAGAAGTACACTAGCTAGAGGACAATTTCGATGGTCTTGAGCTCAATCACATCCCAAGGCGTCTCAACAAGGTGGCCGACGTGCTGGCGAAAGCGGCATCCGGTCAAGAACCGGTGCCAATGCGCATCTTCGCTAGCGATCAACACAAGCCCTTGGTCTGCTATGAGGAGCCAGAACAAACCAGTGATGGGCTGACTGCTCTAGGCTCGAGGGCTAACCAGCTATCGGCTCCATCCGACCCTAAGGTCATGGAGCTTGACGAGGATCCAGCGACAGAGCCTGACCCTCTAGCCAACTAGAGGACACCTTACCTCGACTACCTCCTCCACGAGGTGCTGCCAACAAACAAGATGGACACTCGATGGCTTGCACGTCGCGCCAAGTCCTTTGTCATTGTTGATGGTGAGCTCTATAGGCGGAGACACTCCGAGATCCTACAGTGCTGCATCCCCATCGAGCAAGGGAAGCAATTGCTGAGCGATATCCATGGTGGGGTCTGCAGTCACCATGCGTTGCCTAGAACCCTAGTCGGAAACACATTCCAACAAGGCTTCTACTGGCCGATCGTAGTAGTCGACACCGAACAGATTGTGCACACTTGCGAAGGGTGTCCGTACTACGCTCGACAGACCCACCTGCCGGCCCAAGCGCTCCAGACGATCCCCATCACGTGTCCGTTCGCGGTCTGGGGGCTCGAGCTGGTTGGACCTCTCAAAAGGGCGCCCGGGGGCTATACGCACATGCTTGTCACTGTAGACAAGTTTACAAAGTGGTTAGAGTCTCGACCGATCTCCGCGATCAAGTCTGAGCAAGCCGTGTTGTTCTTCCTTGACATCGTCCATTGCTTTGGAGTCCTGAACTCCATTATCACGGATAACGGCATGCAGTTCACCAGAAAGAAGTTCCTCCTATTCTATGATGAATATCACATCCGTGTCGATTGGGCCGCCATGGGGCACCCATCAAGAATGGGTAGGTCGAGCGCGTGAACGGCATGGTCCTACAAGGCCTCAAGCCTAGGATCTTCAACCGATTGAACAAGTTTGGCGAACAATGGGTCGCGGAACTTCCCGCGGTGCTCTACAGCCTGAGGACGACCCTCAACCGGGCCACCGGCTACACACCATTCTTCATGGTCTATGGTTCCGAGGCTATCCTCCCGACCGACCTCGACTAGGGAGCACCGAGGGTCAGGGCGTACGACAAACAGGGAGCCGAGGCATCCCTCGAGGATGCCATGGACGCGACGTCACCCTCCTTTGCTCGGCCAAGTACCAGCAAGCGTTGTGCCGGTACCACAGCGGTCTAGTGTGGGGTCGGGCCTTCAACATCGGGGACCTAGTGCTCCGTCTCGTCCAGAGTAATAAGAACCGCCATAAGCTCTCTCCACCATGGGAGGGACCATACGTCGTCATGGAAGTTCTCCAACCAGGCACCTATAAGGTCAAGACCATCAACGGCGAAGTCTTCGTCATTGCCTGGAACATCGAGCAGCTACGTCGCTTTTACCCTTAAGATACGCACACTTTCTCTTATCAGTTTTGCTATCAACTCCCTGATCTTTAGTGACACCCAACCCCAGCAACAGCAAGGGGTCGGGTCTTACTCGAGGGCTAATAAGAGCATATCTAACCGGTAAACATTCTCTATGTCCGACCCTTTCTCACGTTAAGACCCAGAAGCGAGGTTTGCGGAAACCAACGCTGATTAAAACTGGTCGGACTATGAGAAACCTACGCCCCAGCTGCTACGGCGCCTTTGCTCACCAGCGTGATAAGAGTTTTTCCGCACCCCGGGTTTTTGGCCTTAGCTACGGAAAGAGTTGGTACACGTCTAAGAGTATATCCACTTGGCAAATATTCTTTGTGCCCGACCCTCTCTCACGTTGAGACCTAGAAGCAAGGGTTACAGAAACGAACATTGAGTAAAACTGGTCGGGCTACGAGAAACCTATGCCCCAGTGTCTATGGAACCTTTGCTCACTAGCATGATCAGAGTTTGTTCACCCGCACCCCGGGCTTTACGACCTTAACAACGGAAGGGGTCAGAACGCACTAATCTTTTTATGCGAAAAGGGGAGAAGGGCTAAAAATCTGTTAGGCCATAATGAAATTTAAGAGCTTGTCCACTTATTACAGGTTCGCCGCCTAGCGTATCTGCCTAACTAATTTCTTATGGGGGATGATCTCATCCTCTATCTCCGTAGGAAAGCCCTGTGCCAGTGGGTCACCCAAGCCGATCGAATGGCTCAGGCCAGTGCCGAGAGATGGGTAAGGAGCAGTAGGATGCCCCATGCGGGTTATGCTGACTCCATCACGAACGATGGACCTAGATTTTACTCAAACATATCCGGTAAGAGCTCCCCGAACCCATCACTCGTGCCATCGAGGTAAGTCCCGTGCCAGTGGGTCACCCTTAATTTACGCACGTTTTCTCTTATTAATTTTGCTATCGAGCCCCTAACCCTAGCAACGGTGAGGGGTCGGGCCTCACTCGGGGGCTGGCAAGAGTCTCCATTCGGTAGACATTCTCTATGCCCAACCGCTCTTCATGTCAAAAACTAGAGGCAAGATGTGTGGAAACAAACTCTGAGTAAAACTAGTCGGACCGCAAGGAACCTACACCCCAGCGGCTATGGCATTTTCTCTCACGAGCGTGATCAGAGTTTTTATGCCCGTACTCCAAACTTTAGCCTTCGCCTTCCCAGGAAGGGTTTGGAGGGTCCCACCTACAGAATCTCCATCAAGGAGAGGCCAGTAGGTCACCCAAAGTCGATCGAACAGCTCGGGCCGCTGCTGAGAGACAGGTAGGGAGCAGCAGGATGTTGTCGATGTTTGACCATCGATAGCCTGCCACGAGGGTACCTGGGGCAGTATGTTCGGGCTTCAGCGTATGTGGAATTCGACGGTAAACGCAAGAGACAGTCGATTTATCCTGGTTCGGACCCTCGATCGTTGATCGAGTAATAGCCCTACATTCAGTCGGCGTTAGCCTTTGCGTTGGATTGATTGTCAAGTGTTGTGTCATAAAGTCCCCTCTCTAGGATCCCTGCCCTCCTTTATATATTCAGGAGGCCAGAATCCTAGTCGGTTTACAATGAGAGTTCCTAGTAGGATTACAGAATACTACTACTACTACTAAGATTACATGGGAAGAATCCAAGTTAGACTAGATCTTCTCCCTTCCTTGCGGGGTATCCTGTGGGTCCCGCACCGACAAGCCCCCGAGCACTTCATGGTTGAGCTCTGGAAGCTTTGTCTTGTTCCTTTAGGTCTTGCCGAGTAGGAACAAGCGTCGTCCGAGTGCTTTCTTGAGCAAAACCGTGTAGCGCTTCGTGAGATCTTCACATGGTGTGTACCTTTTTGAAGAAAAAAGTACTCCCATTTGGGTATAGCCCCCGAGCCGAGCTGGAGGGTCTTCTCTTGAAATTGCTCTGATTCATCGTCGAAGGGCTCCTGAGCATATACCCGGGTTCTTTATCAAAAAGAGCTCGGATATAGCTAGGTACGGGTTCTTTTTGTCGTGAGGCCTTAAAGTGGTCTGTCTTGAAGAAGTCTTTTTGGTGATGTGCGCTTTTTTGAAGAAAAAATGCACTCACTGAGTGTAGCCCCCGAGCCTCTTGCTATTTGGAACAAAAAGTTGGAGGGTCTTGAATCTTATGTTGTTTGAAAACTGTTGTCTTGAAGAAGTTTTCTGAGTGATGTGCACTTTTTCGAAGAGTGTAGCCCCCGAGCCTCTTGCTATTTGGAACAAAGAGTTGGAGGGTCTTGATTCTGAGTTGTTCAAGGAACTGAAAACCTCTTCTGTTGCAGCCCTGTCTTGAATCTGAGTTGTTCAAAGGACTGAAAGCCTTTCCTATTGTAGCCCCCGAGCATATACCTGGGTTCTTTTATTCGAAAAGAACTCGGATACAGGATCTTGGCATGTTCTCTGGTAGTCTACTTTTGTCAGATGTAGTTGTATGGTGGTGGTTGAGTGTAAATGTTGTTTGTTCACGAGTTGTACAGTGTCGGTATATTCTTCCGAATATGCTCGTTCTTGAGTACTATTCCTTCACGCCTGAGTCCTCTTTCATTAAATTCTATCTTTTCACTGTGTCGTTTGTTAGGTTTGTTCCGTTGGTGCTCCCGGTCCATGTGCACCGCTTCTTTGGCCTATAAATATCCTCCTTGTGTGCTGTTTTGATTCATCAAGCATTTTGTTGCGTGGTCTGAAATCTCTATAGTCATGAATATGATAGTTTGTGAAGTAGAGCAGCCCCCGGGCGTATTTTGTAGTTCTTGTGTATCTTGTCATAGCTGGAGGGAGTCTTGTGATAGGGATTAGAGGTAAACTAATCTCGCAGCGGCATTGTACCGGGAAGTACGTGGCGGTAGTTGGAGGAAGTCTTGTGATGTGGGATACGTTCCTTCATCCAGCAGTTCTGGGTTGATCCTCGCCGCTTGCCCTGAGACTGTCCGGTGCAGATCAACACCATATCCAGCATCACATCGGACTTGGGTAGACAGATGCCTGCCGGCTTCCCCAGGTCTATGTTGTCCTGTCGTGCTGCTGATTTCCGCCTTGGATGCACTGTGTCCGTCCTTTGAAGAAAACAGTGTAGCCGAGTGCGGTTTGTTCTACCGAGTAGCAATTTGGAACACGTAGTCGTTCTAGAGCCTAGCTGTGTCTGGGTTCCTCTTTGTTACCTTGCTTGTCGTAGTACCGAGTTCGTTGGGTCTTGTAAGATGTGTAATCTTCTATTTTGTGAAACCATTTATAATGGAAAGAATCTTGTCTTCTGAGTTGTCATTCTTTTTTTCTGCTGAAGTCCCAGTTGTTTATGAGATTCTCGAGTTCTTTCTATAAGAACCGGGTTCTTGTGTTTCTTGTGAGGTAACCCTTCGTTGCTTCATGTTGATGAGTTCTTTTTGTAGCAATATGATAACTCTGCCATAGTGCTAGATGGATAAGTCTGAAATCTGCCCATTAAACTACCGTTGTGTGGATTTGTGTCATCCATCATTTTAGCTGTGTCAGTAAATGGACCGTTGCGTTCTCATGCCGTGTTTAAACGGGCCCGATGGGCCGCGTTTTACTGCTGTAAAATCTATTTAAAGGCCTTTGTTCTTCTTTTTCTTTACTGCCCTGCTTTTCCCTTGAAACCCTAGTCTTCAAAATTCTGCCGCCGTCGTTGTCGCCGTCATCTGAGCGCCGCTGTCTGAATCATCATTGTTTCTTAGTTCTTTTTTGCTTCCGCTAGTATATGGGTAGGAAGAAGTCAGCGAGCAAGTCCTAGGCAGCCTTTGTAGATGAGGAGGCATCACTTTCTGTTATTGAGAATCAAGAATTCATGGCCATGAGGGCTGCTCAGAAGATCTGGCCAGTTCCGACTACGACTGAAGATCAGTTGCGCGAGCTTGTTAGCGATGGTCTGATCTAGAGCAAGGACATTGCTGATTGGAAAGCTCTAGGCGAGCATCGGGTCCCAACTCTAGGTCCTGGTGAGATTGTTCTTTTTGTCTCCTTTATCCATGCTGGACTCTGCCTTCCTGCTTCTGCTTTTCTTCATTGATTCCTTGGTTATTTTGGGATTAGCTTGAACCATCTTGCTCCCAATGTTGTCCTCCATCTTTCTGTTTTTGTTCATCTTTATGAAACTTTTCTTGGAATTCCTCCTTCTCTTTATCTCTTCCGTTACTTCTTCCATCTGAAGCCTCATCCCCGTCGCGATGACGCCCATGTTCTTGGTGGCTGCGGGATTCAATTTCGCCAAGGTCTTAAGAATAAATTCTTTGATTATGACTTGGTTGATTCTGTGAGGGATTGGCGTGCCGACTGGTTTTATGCCGCCAATATGATTCCTCCTCTTGCTGTTCATTCTAGATCTGGTCCCATGGTTAATGACCGGTGGGAAAAGAATTCTCTGACGACGGCTGAGCTCCAGGCGATCAAGCCATTTCTTGAGAGGATATGTACTCTGAAATAGCAAGGCTTGACCGGCTTTGGGATTATTTCCAATTTTTTTGCCGCCGTGTTCAACTTCTGAAGGAACGAGAGAATTTTGGGTTTGAGTACTCTGGGGCGGAGGACCCTTCTCGTATGGTCCCTGCCCTTGAGTTGACTGATGAGGAGGTGCTCGAGCATCTTCAGAAGATGCTGAAAGGAGTAAGCGTCGTCCCGCTTGCTGTTCCTGAGTATTGTGCTAACAACTCGCCTCCTGCCGTGAGTTGTTTTTTCTTATGCGGGTACTTTTTGTATTTCTTTTGCTGTATCCACTTTTTGCTTAATCTTCCTCGTCTTGTTGTTTTACTCTTTTGTAGGAATTGGGGCGTAACTTCGTTGATCCGATTCCCCTCGATGATTGCCCTACCAATGTGGAGGCTGGGGACAGTCTTGCTGGGGCATCCTTAACTAGTAAGTTTCAAACCACCACGATGTTTCCTGGTGTTTCTTCCACAAACCTTGATGTATATGTAGAGTATGTTCCTCATCCAGTTCCTCGAGCTCCTCGTAGTGTCGGAAAGAGGGGGCGAGCGGATTGTTCTTCTGGTTCGTCTGCTGCCAAGAAAGCTCGCCAGTCGAGTACTCGTCCAGGTACTCAAGTTATAGGTAGCATGCTCCTAGGTGAGCATATTTATACGCTTTGTCTTCTTGTTGTTTGTTTGTGCCTTTAACCGAGTACTTTTCTCCTTTTTCAGATGGCGTTGTGGTTGCCATGTCCAAGAATGAGGAAGAAGAGGATGATGATGCACCCCTTGTCACGTGTCGGTGAGTTGTTTTCTTGTTTTTCTTTTGTTGAATACCTCTTTTTGTTCTAACTTTGGACTTGTTCTCTTGTAGTAAGCGGCCGTCGAGCTTGAGTTCTTCTGGGGCTCCGGTGCCTACCACGCCGCTCCTGTCACAGGGTGGCGGTGATGTTTTTGCTGCCATAGTTCCTCCTCTAAGGTCTTCTTTTGGTTTTATGAAGAAGAAGATAGCTGAGTGAGTGGTTCCTCGTTATATTTCTTTGCTTCTGTTTCCCTTTTTCCTGACTCATATTCTTATCATCGTGTTTCCTTATCATCTTGTAGACCCTCGCCTTCCCTTAACCCTCCACCGACCTCTTGTCAGTCCTCTGATGCGCCTCTGTGTGCAGAGTCTCGGGACTTGGAATGTACGGTCGGCGAGGTGGCTGTGAGGGAGACAGGGTCCCCTAGTGATCACACCGCTGCTGATTCGCTAGCTCCGGAGGTGACTGTGGCCACGGCAGTGGGTTCTTCTGAGGAGGTAGCCGGGCTTCCCAGGATATGGCCCTGGCCTTGCCTTCTTTGCATTAGGCGGCTTCTCCCTCTGCTCCCCTTAGTATCGGTGATCAGCGCTTGGATGATGATGTGTTGCAGCAGTTTGATGCCACTCATCAGTTATCAGAGCTGACTGCTGCCTGGGGAACCCTTGCGACTTCTTTTGGGGAAAAGCTCCAGGTAAGTTTTTCTGAAGTTCTTTCTTTGGATGTTCGTCTTTCTTTTGTTCTTATGCCTTTTTTCTCTCTCTCTCTCTTTGTTTAGTCTTTTTCTCGGGATCATACCGACTTCTTTTTCTCGTCTGAAACCAAGAAAAAGTTGTCTTCTGAGGTAAGTTCCCTGAAAGCAGAGCTTGATCTCTGTCGGGCCGAGATGGAGACTGAGCATCAAACGTACCAAAAGGAGGAAAAGGCTCTTCATGCCTGGGTTGTAGAGGCAGAGAAGCAAAGGGATGCTGCGGTGGAGGCCATGAAGAATGAGTGCAATGGTATTGCGGGTTCTTCTTGTTTCCTTTTGTATTCTGATTTCCCTTTCTGCTGACTTCTTTTTTCGTGCTTGTTCTAGCTCTCCGAGTTGAAAAGCAGAAGCTCTCGGAGGGTATTGAGGAAATGAAGATAACTATTCGCAATAGTCACAACAGGGCTGAGGAGGTAATTACTCGTGCTGAAGAAGAACTCATGCTTGCCAAGTTGATTAGGCGTGGAGCTGACAGGGATCTTGTGTAGATCCAAAAAACTATTGATGTAACAGAACCGCCCAATTTATATAAGATCAAGTACGGCTGTCCCCGCTAACACGTTGACACACACATACTTTCACTTATACAAACTCGGTAGTCCGCCGAGTGTCCCGAAAGACCTCGGTAAATCAACATCACAACCAAGATCACGTGATTAAGCAAATACACATCACATACACAGGGTTGCAGTCGAAATAATATTACATAAGGGTTCACAAATAAAAGTACAAGTTTGGGTTTCAAAACCGCTTAGTGAAAACAACATAGCTTTCAGATGATTACATTAATATAAGTTCTAAATATATTGCAAGCATAAGTGACATCATCCGACAAAAGCATATACATGAGAAGTAACTATAGAATCACCGAGCCCACCGGCGGTTAGCCACCATCTTCAACAGGCCGAGAACTCCACCTGCAACATGGTGGGATAAACCCTGAGTACTCGAATATACTCAGCCAGACTTACCCGTCGGAAATCAAAACAAATGACACCAAGGATCATGCATAGCTTAATTTAGTGGATCTGGCTGGACAACCTTTTTGCATAAAAGCTTGAGTAACCATTAGCATTATTCACCTGTACTAGCAATGACTTTTAGCCATTATCTACCATCTATATTAGCACATGTACTAATCAATCACTTGATTAAGTTGCAAACAATAATAACCATATCAGGTATTTCATGGCTCATTGTCATTATTATCATCATCATCATCATCATTTAACCATATCTTTAAATTTAGTGAATCTACGTTGCCGCTGCTCAGTCAAGTTCTCACTATCCGGGAGAGACGGTGATTCGAATCGATTCCTATCCAGCTGGAGGGGTATTCCTAAACACAAACCCTGCTTCCCCCGTCAGGGTCGCAAACGAGTCACCGTAACACCCTAGGTGTTAGCCTTGCATAACTTGACTTGCATAGCATGAGCATTATCATCAAGCATTCATATATATGCATTTACACTTGAAACATTCAATTGAAACATGTGCAACATTTCTTAGTATTTCATGCTTTCATATGAATATGCATATGATTATGAGTGTATACATGTGATTGGTTGATATGAGTCACAAAAACATGTTAGCAACACTTAGGTTAGCAAATGGAACATAGTTCATGAATGTCACTTCCCATAATCAAGCCTTAAGTCATGTTTCATGTGATTACACTAAATAGCTCTGTGAGAGCCTAATACATGAAATGATTGTATGACCTTGCAATTAGCCTAAACATGTTTAGAGTATCATTATGAACAACTTTGATATTCATAGCTAGGGCTAAATAGATCACTAAGTCATAGTTCTTATTCAAGTCATCATTTGAATGTAGCTTGTTTGACCAAGTTTGAACTATGTGTTAGAGACCTTGCATGGAGGTGGTCACTAAAGCAAAGTTGTAGTATTTGGTATAAGGAACAACTTTTATTTTTGGGTCATTGACTGATTTAGCTTCTAACATGCTTGAAATGGACTCACAAAAATCAGTTGTTCACTATTTTCAACACTTCAAATTTTTGCTAAGTCATATTCGACCGACAGTGCTGACAAGCCGACCTTGGGGGTGATCTAACTTGAATTCGGTTGCAAATTAGAACATGGTTCCTTGATAAGAGTTGTAGCTGGTACATGGTTCTACAAATCCTATTCAGACTGTTTATACTTTGGAGCCACGGATTAGCAGTTAAATGGACGGCAAAACTCGTCGTCAGGCTCGGCATTGCGTTAACTGAACGAACTGAACTCTGGTTCAGTGGCCGACCGGCGCCAGGACAGAGTCGCCGCGTGGAGGAGGAGACGGCCACGCATCGCCAATGCCCTGACCGTGTAGGCCACGACGCGCCTGAGCATGGCATTACCTTCCCAGCGCTCGCCCGCACTCAGCCGAGCACACCTTTCGCTTTGCCTCGGCCTCCTTCCTCGCCCGTAGCTGCAGCCATCCCCGCACCAAGAGCCGCCGACGTCATTGCCGACGACAGTTCATCCTCACTGCTCCTCTGCCACCGCAACAACTCCATCGCCACCCCAGCAACCCACCGCGTCCACTAGTGTTCACTCACCGCGCCCGGTAAGCCGCCGTGCCGTGTACGACCTCACCGGAGCTCCGCCGCTACCTCCGTCACCGTGGTCCCACCTAACCAGACCACTCCAGGCCACGCTAGAGCGCTAGCTAGGTTCGCCGTAGCTCTATGATGCTCGGCGTAGCATTTAATCGAGTCACCATAGCTTCCACCGGTGTCTCACCGTCGTCCCGCACCTCCACCCCGCCATGGCCGCCGCCGCCGTTGCTAGCTCCGACGAGAGGTCCCACCGAGTAGTGCAATGTGTGCGCGAGGTCGAGTAGAGCACCGTGTGATGATGTCACCACCGGCAAGTTCGCCGTTGGCAAGCTTTGACCGCGCCACCGCCGCACAGCGTAGCTGCTCTCTTTTCGCGTCGCTGACGTGTGGGTCCAACTGGCGAATGGGGCCCGGCTGTCAGCGACAGTAGGAGATAGGATAGGTCATTTGATTCTAGATTTTGCATTGTTTTGTGATTTTTATATCTCTAGTTTGGTAGCTTCAAAAATTGTGCAATAAATTGTGTAGCGTTCCTTAGGAAGTGTAGTATTTAGGAAAAATATATTCTTGACATTTACAGTAGAAATTTTTGGAGATTTAAATAGAGATTTGAAATGTGTTTTTGAATGCATGCAAATTTGTTTATTTTATATCTAGAGTTCCTGTGCTCCAAAAATTATGAAATTTTTGTGGTAAGCTAGTCTTAACATATATGAGCCCTGGTAAAAATTTGAGGATTAGTGCATGTGTATATTTGTAGTTATAGATTTTTTTTTATAAATAGTGAATCCTTGTATGAATTTTTATAAATTAATTATGAATCCAAAATTCATGAAATTTGTTGGGGGTAATCATAGTACCATATGGATGCTAAGAAAATAGGAAATCTGTTGCTTGACACTTTTTAATAGGGTTTTCTATTTATGCTAATTCAAGCCTTGCTGCCTTGTCATTTTTGTATAGGATGTTTTACTTGGTAAAATGTTATGAAACTTTTACAGTAGTCTATTGGTAGCACTAGTAAGCCACTGTAATTTTTTGAGAAATTATGATGCACATTTGGTATATGTTTATTATTTAACCTATGTATCTAAATAAAATAATAAAGGCATATAAATAAATAGTTTGGGCTTCACCATTATATTTTCTTGGATGTATTTGGTATGCTTAAACTGTTGGTAGACTTTGGGTTGTAAAAATTTGAATACTTATATGAAGTAGAAGTATTGTTACATTGTAATGCGAATTAGAATAGTTTCCGGACAGATTCTGGAGTTTGATAAGTTGCATGATAAAAATGATGTTTGCTGTAAAAATAGTTAATAACAAAGTTGTAGATAACTTCATCATATGTCTTGGGTTAAAATTTCAGAACCATAGGTCAAACGGTTTAGGAGTTACAGCTGTTTAAAGTTAGCCTTTCTGAATTTGCTTGTTCTCGGGGATTTCTGGACAGCGCTGGATTGATTGTCTGTTTTGGTTAAGATAAAGTGTGAATTAGCTCTTGGTGATTAAATAGGAGTTGTAGACAATTTTATAAGCTTTCTAGAAAGTCTAATATCACAGCATTTGGATAAGTAGAACTTCAGTTATAAGTAAAACAAGCAGCTGCTATTTTGTGTGTAGTGAATGAAGTGTAAATGTGTTTGATTAAGTAATCAAGAAGAGATATGCACCTACTCGGTAAAATATGATGCATTTGTTAACACCATGCTGTTAAGAATACTTAAACGAATGCATTCATCATGTGTCATCATTTTATACTTGTACGCATGTATGCATTCGCAATATCTTATGCCATATTCATGCATCTAGGATCGGAGGAAGAAATAACGTTGCTGGAATACGACGAAGTAGAAGAATTGGACCAACAGGAGAATCCTCAAGTCGCAGCTCCCGAAGGCGAGGAGCAGAATCCTGAAGAGCTTTCGGAGTGTCCTGATCACCTCCCTACTTCCTTTCTGCGAGGCAAGCCCCGGAGCATTCTAAGTCTCCCAGTATTTTACAAATGATTACTTAAGTACTTATGATTGATGCATTAGGTTATAAGAGTTGAATGGAACCACTTGATGCATATAAATTCCTTATCCAGCTATTACACCTTTAACCGGTATAGGTCCAAGATCGAATATATGCTCAGCCATGCTTAGACCGATAGAAGTCGGGTGATTTCCTATCACCTACGAGATATAGGTGGATACCAGAGCACGGTTGGCAATATTTGCTATCGTGGAAAAGAACCATGGGTAATGTAAATGGAGACCGGGCGGGATGTCGATAGAGAAGCAACAAGACATGGAGGTCTTGGGTGTGGATCTATCCCCGTCTGTGTCGATTAAGGACCGTACCATTGTTGGTGCTTCTGACAAGATTGAACGCATGCCTATCACGTAGCTGGCCGGATAACTCGTTCCGACCGTGAAGCCGAGTAGCTCAACTCAGGCCAGGACCTGTTCTATTGTGCGCTCCTTGCGGGGGGTGATCAGACTGAGCCCAAGGGCAGGCTAGGCCTGAACATCCTGGCATCTGGTGTCCTAGATTGTGCGACGCGGTACGGACCCGTGAAATGTGTACTTGAGTTGTACCAAAGGTGACCTAAGGCTGCCTTCGCGCGGTATGCCTGAGTTTGTGTTAGGAATAAATTCCCAGCTGGTTGAAATCGATTTGAATCGCCGTCTCTCCCGGATAGTGAGAAACTTGGCTAGTCCGAACATCGTAGTAACTGTGTTATGGAACATGATGGTTTGAATGAATATGGAATTACAATACCTGCTATGGTTACTATTGTATGCTTTTAAATTGATATACCACATGTTTGGCACGGGATAGTTGCTAATCTAGAGATGGATAGTTATAAATAATTGATAAAGGAATCCTAATTGTACAATAAGTCAATTGCTTTTATGCAAAATGTTGTCAAGCTATCTCCACCTATACAGCCTTGCATAATCCTTGGAGTCATTTTATTTCTGGTTTATGACGGGTAAGTCTAGCTGAGTACCTTCTCGTACTCAGGGTTTTATTTCCCATGTTGCAGATGGCACTGTGTATCATGGTTATTGCAAGAGTTGCTTCTATCCCGCTGTGGATGAGGAGTAAGCCTTGGGCAGGCTTCTTATTAATCCTTCTACATGCTTTTGTGGACCGTGATCATATTTTGGCACTGTACTAAACTATGTTGGAAACTTTACTTTCAAACTTAATTTGCTTCCGCTTTTATCTATCAAACTCAGTTTGTAATAACTTTTATTCGTACTCTGATGATGAAAATGTATCTGTGAACTTTATGTAATATGTGGCATGTATGTTGAATCATGTACGATCTTGGTTGTTGTAAATCGTTTTATCGAGACCTGTCGTGGTACTCGACGGACTACCGGGTTTATATGGGTTCAAGTATGACAGTGTGACCGCTTGCGGGATGCCATTGTACTTGTACTCTTATAAATTGGTCGGTTCTGCGACAGCTGGCATCAGAGCAAGATTCAACGTTAATTGTCACGTGTGTATTTAAAACAAAAGTTTTTGTTTTCCAAAAACCCTTCTCTAGCAACTTATAGCTATATAATAGGTATTTGAAATCTAAAGTGTGCCAATGATCACTTTCCTTATGCCCAAATTAAGGACTAATAGGTGGCTATTTAAGTACTAACATGGGGGTTTTTACTTCGTCGTCCATACGGCGTGCTATTGTATGGATGCCATTCACTTGAATGGTAATGTATGGATCAAATGCCTCTACGCCAAGGTAAGATGATGAGTGACATGACCGCAAGATGTGAGCGTGCGGTCGAGGAGAGTTAGCTTTGGTACGGCTATGTATGCATGCTTGCATGTGTATATGGTGCGTATTTAATTGTGGGTTTAAATTGTTATCGGGTAGTTTGATACGGAAGTATATGTATGGGTATACATATATGGAAGTATTTAGATTTACATTCTGCATATTTCATTATGGGTTTGGGCTGAAATAAAATTCTTATGTAGGTACACTAACAACGAAACATGTAGCTCGACTAGTTACGCTATATATGAGAGAACGTATGTATGCCACCGTGTCTACCGCTAGAAACAAATTTTTCCTAAGTTTGTGAGGACGTACGGAACGAGCATGCATCATGATAATTATCATTCACATAATTAAATTGTTCCTCCCCTTATAAATTTCTTACTCGGTTATGTAACTCTTATCCATTATGGTCTTGTCTCACCAAGTGGTACATGTTAATGGTGCAGATGGCACGCACAAAGCAGACCGCTCGCAAGTCCACCGGAGGTAGAGCTCCCAGCCGTCAGCTTGCTCCATGTACCCGTCAATGTCACACGTTTCTTGGAGAGTTTGGGATGCCTACACTCTTTGTGGAGAGTGCTCAGCTATGTAGGCTATCTTGATGGAATGGAGCCCCGCTACTTCTGGGCGAATGAGCAGTTGGAGGAAGGTCTCTTAGTTACTGTGGAGGCCGTTGTTCATCCCCGAGGTGATGATTCTGAGTGGACAGGTTGGTGTTATGAGTCAACTGGCAGGACTGCTGAAGAAGCAGCTGGCAGGGCAGCCTTTGGGATACTGAGGGATATCATGGATCGTTTTCCTCAGGAGCTGGCAGCCGCTTTGGTTGGAGTATTTCCGAGGGGCAACCCCTCCACCAACTCATGGCAGCAGGCAAGAGGAAGATCTTTGGAGATTGGTGCAGCAGAAGGGCAGAATAGTGATAACCCTGCCATGAGCGCCATGTTCGCAGTGATGAAGGTGTTAGATGGAGTAGAAGGTAGCCTAAGACGTGTGTCTGGTGCTCTTGGTCATGCCCACGAGGACCGACGTCAGCTTCAGAGGGAGCACGACATCGAGATTGAGAGGCTCAATGTAGAGATGGCTCAGTTAACTCACCAGAGGAATGAAGCCTGGTCCAGGGAAGATGTTCTGAGAGCTCGACAGTTTGAGCTGAAGCAGCAGCTAGCCAATGCGGAAGAATACAACGACAACCTACATGAGGAGGTTCATCAGCTGAATAACCAGCTCCACCCTTACGTTCTGCCTGGAGCAACAGAGAAGGGTCTAGAGGAGGACGAGGAAGAAGAAGAAGTGGAGCCTGAGAAAGAAGTGGAGCCTAAGGGAGGAGAGGATCCTACCTCTGACCTCGATAGTGATCATGATGAGGATTAGATCACTTAGTACTTAGTGGAAGGGCTAATGTATCACCTTTATTCATGTAATGGACCTATAGTTCAAATTTAGTATTGGTAATCCGACTATCATGTAATATTGTTAATCGCACGACTATCGCACGTTTGGTTGAACATCAATGCAATTCTAGTCCTTGTTGGTGATCACGATTTAAATTTGCATGCGTTATGAGCGCGATAAGTGGTCAAATTGAGGATGCCATGTTGCGAGAATGAATTGTTATGCCTCTGTTTTTATTGTGAATTTGAGAATTTTCTCCAGTAATTTCAGTTTGGCATGATTATGATTCATCTGCAATCTCTTGACATCAACCAATAATCGCTTATTGTTGCAACTTCGTAGATGACGCGCACCCGTGCTGGAGCTGGTAGAAGTCATGATGGCAATGGTGATGACTTACCACCACCGCCGCCGCCGTCTGCTCAGGAGTTCTTTGCTTAGTTCTTGGGGAGCCAAAGGACAATGGAAGAAGCTCTGCGCCTCATTGCGTAGAACACCGCTCATGGCCACCCACAGCAACTAGGGGCCGAGCCAAATCAGCACAGTACATTCAAGGAATTTCTGGATACGAAGCCTCCTATCTTCAAGGTGGCTGAGGAACCACTATAGGCTGACGAGTGGCTCAACACCATTGAGTAGAAGTTTCGCTTGCTAAGAGTCACCGAGCATCTGAAAGCTGAGTATGCTTCTCATCAGCTGCAAGGACCAGCAGGGATCTGGTGGGCACATTTCTTGTCATCACTGCCTGCTAATGCGCGAGTGACATGGGAACAGTTCAAACTAGCTTTTAGGGGACATCATATTCCCCCGGGACTAATGCGCATGAAAGACGCTGAATTTATGAGGCTCACTCAGGGAACAAAGACTCTCACAGAATACATGCACGCATTCAACAACCTGTCCAGATATGCTCCAGGTTTTGTGGATACTGAGGAGAAAAAGATAGAGAGTTTCAAGCGGGGCCTAGGTACCAAACTGATGAAGACCATGGCCAATTCTAGGTGTGCCACTTACAACGAGTTTATTAGTGATGCTCTGACCCAGGAAAACCACAATAACATGCAAGCGGCTGCTAAGAGTCGCAAGAGGGCATTCGAGGCAGGTGCCTCCGGATCTTCACATGCAAGAGCGCCTATCACAGCTAGGCCACAATTCCGTCCACCTGCATCCAAGTTTAGGCCACCACCACCTAAAGCTCAGAATGGCAGGCCACAGAAACCATTCCGTAAGGCATTCACTATTGCCTTACCAAAAGGGACTGGTAGTCAGGGAAGCTCCACCGGACCGAGGAATAATCAGCCATGTTTCAACTGCAACCAAATGGGTCATTGGGCCAAGGAATGTCCCCACCCCAAGAAGAATGGCAACCCAAATCAGAACAATTAGAGACAGGCGAACACAAGGGCACGTCCGGGATACGTGCATTATACCGCGGTTGAGGAAGTGCTCGCTGGAGAAGTTGTCACGGATGGTATGTTTCTCGTCAACAAGCATCCCGCTGTTGTTTTATATGATTCGGGAGCTTCTCATTCCTTTATGAGTCAAGCATTCGCATCTAGGCATGATCAGGAAATAATTGAAGTAAGCAAAGGGGGTTATAATATAAGTTTAGCAGGGGGTACTATTTCTACCAAAAAGATAGTCAAAACGTGCTCATCTCTATACAAGGGAGGGAGTATACAACAGATTTGATAATATTGCTGGGGTTATCGATAAGTGTAATCTTAGGCATGAATTGGATGAAGGATCATGGTGTTCTCATTGACACCAGCACCCATACTATTATGTTGAGAGAACCCACGGGAGGGAATGCTTTTCTAGTACAACTCTCCCGCAATTTTGAACTCCAACATTTAGCCTGTGCTATCCAAACCACCACACTTTGTGATATCCCAGTGGTTTGTGAGTTTCTAGATGTATTTCTAGAGGAATTACCAGGCTTACCACCTGATAGGGAGGTGGAATTTAAGATTGAGTTAGTGCCAGGTACGACACCCATATCCAGAAGGCCCTATAGAATGCCACCCAATGAGTTAGCAGAACTTAAGGTTCAATTACAAGATCTATTGGACAAGGGTCTTATCCAACCTAGCTCATCTCCGTGAGGATGTCCAGCATTGTTTGTGAAAAAGAAGGACAAGTCATTGAGAATGTGTGTAGATTATAGACCACTCAATGCTGTGACCATCAAGAACAAATATCCATTGCCTTGCATCGACATCTTGTTCGGTCAGCTCGTGAATGCAAAGGTATTCTTCAAAATTGACTTGAGATCGGGCTACCATCAGATAAAGATCAGACCAGAGGATATACCTAAAACTGCTTTCTCTACTAGGTACGGCTTATATGAGTATTTGGTTATGTCTTTCGGACTAACAAATGCTCTAGCCTACTTCATGTACCTGATGAACTCGGTATTCATGCCCGAACTTGACAAGTTCGTGGTCGTGTTAATCGATGATATATTGATTTATTCAGAAAATGAGTCAGATCATGAAGAGCATCTAAGGATTGTTTTATCTAGATTGAGGGAGCATAAGCTTTATGCAAAGTTTAGCAAATGTGAATTTTGGTTGAGCAAAGTACCTTTCTTAGGTCACATCTTATCAAGAGATGGAATCTCTGTAGACCCATCAAAAGTACAAGAGGTCATGGATTGGAAAGCCCCAACTTCGGTTCATGAAGTTCGGAGTTTTCTAGGGTTAGCAGGATATTATCGTCGTTTCATTCCAGATTTCTCGAAGATAGCTAAGCCAATGACCAGACTACTTCAGAAAGATGAGAAGTACAAATAGACACCAGAATGTGAAGCAGCTTTTCACACCCTCAGAACTCTGTTGACTACAGCACCTGTGCTAGCACAGCTAGACATTAAAAAGCCTTTCGATGTATTTTGTGATGCATCGGGAATAGGTTTGGGTTGTGTGCTTATGCAAGAAGGAAGAGTTATTGCATATGCTTCTCGGCAGTTGAGAAAGCATGAAGTCAACTATCCCACTCATGATTTAGAACTTGCAGCAGTGGTTCACGCATTAAAGATATGGAGACATTACTTGTTGGGCAATGTATGTCATATATATACTGACCACAAAAGTCTCAAGTATATCTTTACCCAACCAGAGCTGAACATGAGACAACGAAGATGGTTAGAGCTAATTAAGGATTACAATTTGGAAGTGCACTACCATCCAGGAAAAGCTAATGTAGTAGCAGATGCACTCAGTCGAAAGTCTCATTGCAACACTATGGAAGCATTATTGGAAGATGGATTCAACTTGTTACGTCCTGCTGTACTACACAATATCACGATCAGTTGTTCACTTGAGAGCAAAATCATAGAATTGCAGCAGACAGATGTAGGAATAAGTCACATCAAGAGAAAAATGCAAGAGCAAGAGACCAGGCATTTCAGATTGGATGGAAGAGGTGTGTTATGGTTTGAGGACCGACTTGTGGTACCAAAAGACCATGAGCTGAGGAACCAAATTTTAGATGAAGCTCACTCGTCCAAAGTGTCTATCCATCCGGGTAGTAGTAAGATATACCAAGATTTGAAAACCCGTTTTTGGTGGACTAAGATGAAGAAAGAGATCACAGCCTATGTCGCTAGGTGCGATAACTGCAGTAGAGTAAAAACTGTTCATATGAAATCTGCCGGATTACTTCAGCCATTGCCTATCCCAGGTTGGAAATGGGAAGAAATCAGTATGGACTTTATCACAGGCCTTCCAATGACACCACAAGGTCATGATTCAATATGGGTTATTGTCGATCGTCTCACCAAGTCAGCACATTTTATACCCGTGAACACAAGGTATATAGTTGGGAAATACGCTGAGATATATGTTTCCCAGATCATGAGACTACATGGAGTACCCAGGACTATAATCTCAGATCGAGGACCACAGTTCATAGCTCGTTTCTAGGAGCACTTACACCAGGCTTTGGGAACCAAGCTAATCAGAAGTTCTGCATATCATCCACAAACTTCAGGACAGACAGAGCGAGTAAACCAAATCTTAGAAGATTTGCTTAGAGCTTGTGTTATATCTTCAAAAGGTTCATGGGAGAAATGGTTACCTTTAGCTAAGTTCTCCTATAACAACAGTTATCAAACGAGTATCAAAATGGCTCCATTTGAAGCATTGTATGGCAGAAAATGTAGAACTCCATTGAATTGGATTGAGCCCGGTGAAAGGAGATACTTTGGTATTGACTTTGTCAATGAAGCCGAAGAGCAAGTGCGTGTGATCCAACAGCATATGAAGGCAGCTCAATCGAGACAAAAGAGTTATGTTGATAGAAGAAGGAGACCACTGACTTTTGAAGTGGGTGACTATGTATACTTGAAGGTATCGCCCATGAAAGGTGTAAAGAGATTTGGGATGAAAAAGAAGCTTTCACCAAGATATGTAGGGCCATACAAGATTTTGGAACGAAAAGGAAATGTTGCGTATAAGTTACAACTTCCACCAGAGATGAGTGCAATATTTGATGTCTTCCATGTTTCTCAGTTGAAGAAATGTCTTCGAGTACCTGAAGAAGCTATTGCACCCACCAACGTGCAGCTTCAATCGGATTTAACCTATGAAGAAAAGACAATTAGAGTATTAGAGGAGTTGGAAAGAGTAACACGGAGTAAGATTATTAAGTTTTATAAGGTGGTGTGGAACAATCATAGTGAACAAGATGCTACGTGGAAAAGAGAAGATTATCTACGAGAAGTTTATCCTGCCTTTTTCCAAGAATGGTAGGTCTTGCAAATCTCGGGACGAGATTTTTATAAGGGGGAGGGGTTGTAACACCCTAGGTGTTAGCCTTGCATAACTTGACTTACATAGCATGTGCATGATCATCAAGCATTCATATATATGCATTTACACTTGAAACATTCAATTGAAACATGTGCAACATTTCTTAGTATTTCATGCTTTCATATGAATATGCATATGATTATGAGTGTATACATGTGATTGGTTGATATGAGTCACAAAAACATGTTAGCAACACTTAGGTTAGCAAATGGAACATAGTTCATGAATGTCACTTCCCATAATCAAGCCTTAAGTCATGTTTCATGTGATTACACTAAATAGCTCTATGAGAGCCTAATACATGAAATGATTGTATGACCTTGCAATTAGCCTAAACATGTTTAGAGTATCATTATGAACAACTTTGATATTCATAGCTAGGGCTAAATAGATCACTAAGTCATAGTTCTTGTTCAAGTCATCATTTGAATGTAGCTTGTTTGACCAAGTTTGAACTATGTGTTAGAGACCTTGCATGGAGGTGGTCACTAAAGCAAAGTTGTAGTATTTGGTATAAGGAACAACTTTTATTTTTGGGTCATTGACTGATTTAGCTTCTAACATGCTTGAAATGGACTCACAAAAATCAGCTTTTCACTATTTTCAACACTTCAAATTTTTGCTAAGTCATATTCGACCAACAGTGCTGACAAGCCGACCTTGGGGGTGATCTAACTTGAATTCGGTTGCAAATTAGAACATGGTTCCTTGACAAGAGTTGTAGCTGGTACATGGTTCTACAAATCCTATTTAGACTGTTTATACTTTGGAGCCACGGATTATAGTTAAATGGATGGCAAAACTCGTCGTCAGGCTCGGCATTGCGTTAACTGAACGAACTGAACTCTGGTTCAGTGGCCGACCGGCGCCAGGACAGAGCCGCCGCGTGGAGGAGGAGACGGCCGCGCATCGCCAATGCCCTGACCGCGTAGGCCACGACGCGCCTGAGCATGGCATTACCTTCCCAGCGCTCGCCCGCACTCAGCCGAGCACACCATTCGCTTTGCCTCGGCCTCCTTCCTCGCCCGTAGCTGTAACCGTCCCCGCACCAAGAGCCACCGACACCATTGCCGACGACAGCTCGTCCTCACTGCTCCTCCACCACCGCAACAACTCCATCGCCACCCCAGCAACCCACCGCGTCCACTAGTGTTCACTCACCGCGCCCGGTAAGCCGCCGTGCCGTGTACGACCTCACCGGAGCTCTATCGCTACCTCCGTCACCGTGGTCCCACCTAACCAGACCACCCCAGGCCACGCTAGAGCGCTAGCTAGGTTCGCCGTAGCTCTGTGATGCTCGGCGTAGCGTTTAATCGAGTCGCCATAGCTTCCACCGGCGTCTCACCGTCGTCCTGCACCTCCGCCCCACCATGGCCGCCACTGCCGTTGCTAGCACCGACGAGAGGTCCCACCGAGTAGTGCAATGTGTGCGCGAGGTCGAGTAGATCACCGTGTGATGATGTCACCGCCGGCAAGTTCGCCGTCGGCGAGCTTTGACCGCGCCACCGCCGCGCAGCGTAGCTGCTCTTTTTTCGCGTCGCTGCCATGTGGGTCCAACTGGCGAATGGGGCCCGGCTGTCAGCGACAGTAGGAGATAGGATAGGTCATTTGATTCTAGATTTTGCATTGTTTTGTGATTTTTATATCTCTAGTTTGGTAGCTTCAAAAATTGTGCAATAAATTGTGTAGCGTTCCTTAGGAAGTGTAGTATTTAGGAAAAATATATTCTTGACATTTACAGTAGAAATTTTTGGAGATTTAAATAGAGATTTGAAATGTGTTTTTGAATGCATGCAAATTTGTTTATTTTATATCTAGAGTTCCTGTGCTCCAAAAATTATGAAATTTTTGTGGTAAGCTAGTCTTAACATATATGAGCCCTGGTAAAAATTTGAGGATCAGTGCATGTGTATATTTGTAGTTATAGATTTTTTTTATAAATAGTGAATTCTTGTATGAATTTTTATAAATTAATTATGAATCCAAAATTCATGAAATTTGTTGGGGGTAATCATAGTACCATATGGATGCTAAGAAAATAGGAAATCTGTTGCTTGACACTTTTTAATAGGGTTTTCTATTTATGCTAATTCAAGCCTTGCTGCCTTGTTATTTTTGTATAGGATGTTTTACTTGGTAAAATGTTATGAAACTTTTACAGTAGTCTATTGGTAGCACTAGTAAGCCACTGTAATTTTCTGAGAAATTATGATGCACATTTGGTATATGTTTATTATTTAACCTATGTATCTAAATAAAATAATAAAGGCATATAAATAAATAGTTTGGGCTTCACCATTATATTTTCTTGGATGTATTTGGTATGCTTAAACTGTTGGTAGACTTTGGGTTGTAAAAATTTGAATACTTATATGAAGTAGAAGTATTGTTACATTGTAATGCGAATTAGAATAGTTTCCGGACAGATTCTGGAGTTTGATAAGTTGCATGATAAAAATGATGTTTGCTGTAAAAATAGTTAATAACAAAGTTGTAGATAACTTCATCATATGTCTTGGGTTAAAATTTCAGAACCATAGGTCAAACAGTTTAGGAGTTACAGCTGTTTAAAGTTAGCCTTTCTGAATTTGCTTGTTCTCGGGGATTTCTGGACAGCGCTGGATTGATTGTCTGTTTTGGTTAAGATAAAGTGTGAATTAGCTCTTGGTGATTAAATAGGAGTTGTAGACAATTTTATAAGCTTTCCAGAAAGTCTAATATCACAGCATTTGGATAAGTAGAACTTTAGTTATAAGTAAAACAAGCAGCTGCTATTTTGTGTGTAGTGAATGAAGTGTAAATGTGTTTGATTAAGTAATCAAGAAGAGATATGCACCTACTCGGTAAAATATGATGCATTTGTTAACACCATGCTGTTAAGAATACTTAAACGAATGCATTCATCATGTGTCATCATTTTATACTTGTACGCATGTATGCATTCGCAATATCTTATGCCATATTCATGCATCTAGGATCGGAGGAAGAAATAACGTTGCTGGAATACGACGAAGTAGAAGAATTGGACCAACAGGAGAATCCTCAAGTCGCAGCTCCCGAAGGCGAGGAGCAGAATCCTGAAGAGCTTTCGGAGTGTCCTGATCACCTCCCTACTTCTTTTTCTGCGAGGCAAGCCCGAAGCATTCTAAGTCTCCCAAAGATATTTTACAAATGATTACTTAAGTACTTATGATTGATGCATTAGGTTATAAGAGTTGAATGGAACCCACTTGATGCATATAAATTCCTTATCCAAGCTATTACACCTTTAACGGTATAGGTCCAAGATCGAATATATGCTCACCATGCTTAGACCGGTAGAAGTCGGGTGATTTCCTGTCACCTACGAGATATAGGTGGATACCAGAGCACGGTTGGCAATATTTGCTATCGTGGAAAAGAACCATGGGTAATGTAAATGGAGACCGGGCGGGATGTCGATAGAGAAGCAACAAGACATGGAGGTCTTGGGTGTGGATCTATCCCCGTCTGTGTCGATTAAGGACCGTACCATTGTTGGTGCTTCTGACAAGATTGAACGCATGCCTATCACGTAGCTGGCCGGATAACTCGTTCCGACCGTGAAGCCGAGTAGCTCAACTCAGGCCAGGACCTGTTCTATTGTGCGCTCCTTGCGAGGGGTGATCAGACTGAGCCCAAGGGCAGGCTAGGCCTGAACGTCCTGGCATCTGGTGTCCCAGATTGTGCGGCGCAGTACGGACCCACGAAATGTGTACTTGAGTTGTACCAAAGGTGACCTAAGGCTGCCTTCACGCTGTATGCCTGGGTTTGTGTTAGGAATAAATTCCCAGCTGGTTGAAATCAATTCGAATCGTCGTCTCTCCCGGATAGTGAGAAACTTGGCTAGTCCCAACATCGTTGTAACTGTGTTATGGAACATGATGGTTCGAATGAATATGGAATTACAATACCTGCTATGGTTACTATTGTATGCTTTTAAATTGATATACCACATGTTTGGCACGGGATAGTTGCTAATCTAGAGATGGATAGTTATAAATAATTGATAAAGGAATCCTAATTGTACAATAAGTCAATTGCTTTTATGCAAAATGTTGTCAAGCTATCTCCACCTATACAGCCTTGCATAATCCTTGGAGTCATTATATTCTGGTTTATGACGGGTAAGTCTAGCTGAGTACCTTCTCGTACTCAGGGTTTTATTTCCCATGTTGCAGATGGCACTGTGTATCATGGTTATTGCAAGAGTTGCTTCTATCCCGCTGTGGATGAGGAGTAAGCCTTGGGCAGGCTTCTTATTAATCCTTCTACATGCTTTTGTGGACCGTGATCATATTTTGGCACTGTACTAAACTATGTTGGAAACTTGACTTTCAAACTTAATTTGCTTCCGTTTTTATCTATCAAACTCGGTTTGTAATAACTTTTATTCGTACTCTGATGATGAAAATGTATCTGTGAACTTTATGTAATATGTGGCATGTATGTTGAATCATGTACGATCTTGGTTGTTGTAAATCGTTTTATCAAGACCCGTCGTGGTACTCGATGGACTACCGGGTTTATATGGGTTCAAGTATGACAGTGTGACCGCTTGCGGGACGCCATTGTACTTGTACTATTATAAATTGGTCGGTTCTGCGACAGCTGGCATCAGAACAATTGGTTCCAACCAATTCCTATACTTAATGCGTCATCAACAATAAAAGATACTCAAGATATTTGTAAAAACATGGGAGACTTAGAATGCTCCGGGGCTTGCCTGGGATCCGACACAAGTCAGTTCAGTTAGCTTGCACCGTCTTGGTGACACCTTCGGTCCTGGCACTTGCTTAGTCCTTCCATCTTCGGGATATATCCACCAAACCAAATCTTCGGGTTTGGCTCCAACATTGCATCCTTCACGTGGTGCATCTAGCGTACCTAGATGAGATGCAATATACAAGTGCATAAATATGAAGAATAGTACCATGAGACGCATCACAAAATAGCAAGCAAGACAAGCATAGTTTACACTAACACACTTAAGTACTTTGCGATGCTTAACTTAAACATCACACAATCTATCATGCTAAGATGGCAAAGAAGACGACAACACCAAGCATGACACAAGTTTCCCAAGATCTCAGGTGCTCTAACTCAGTCATCATTCAAGGCATAAGTCACACTTAACAATATACAAGCAAACACCATAATTGGAATCTACCAATTTCTGGAAATGCAAACAGCAGCTACAAGATTTAGCTATAACTGGAGTTACACAAATCCAAATGACTTGCAAGAGGACATTTTGGAAATCTTATGAAATTATCTACATTTCATCTATAACCATCACAGCATGATTCCCAAGTTATATAGGTCGAAATTATACCTTTATAGAAACTAGTTCACACAAAATAGAGAGCAACAAATCCTGTATTCTAACTTTAAACAGTTGTAACTCAAACATTACTCAGCCAAATGATACCAAATTTTAATAGCAGCTAGATACATAAATTATCTACAACTTTTGTATAAACAAGTTTCACAACAAAGCACATTATCATGAAGAACTTTGCTAGGTTCCCAGATCTGTCCATAAACCACATTTGCAAGAAAATAAATATTAACTTATGTTGCAAACACATAATTAGGCAAAACCAACTTTACCAACATGTCACACATGACTAAAGAACACCAGAAACCCTAGTGTCCATGACCAAATAAATTCTTTTAATGCATTTCTTAATTTATTTTTGATAACAAGGTGACTTAATGAACATATACCAAAAGTATACAATAAATTCTACAAAAATTGCAGTGGCTCACATATCCTCTCATTAGTCTACTGTACAAATTTTACTCCATTTGAATATGTATAGCAACCTCTATGAAAAAGACAAGTTGCTAAAGCAAGAAATCATGTGAGAGCAAGATAAATCAATAACTCACTCATACTTCATCCAATACTCATGAAATTTTTACCACACATCAACTATCAAATGAGTAGCATTCCACAAAAATTTCACTTCATTTGGCGCCCTAGATCTACAGTTATGGAAAATAATAAATTCAACTAGCATTATAACCTTACTGCATAAATCTATTTTTACCACAAAATATTTAAACTAAAACATGTCATATTATAGATCTAGTGCATATAGAATTTCACAGGGATTCCAAAAAGTCCCCATTTGCTATTTTATGAATTTCCTATGAATTACTATGAATTTCCAAAGATTCAACAAATTTAAAACAAATAGGTCCAAAAGGCACTATTCATATGAGTCTACGGTTTGCAGTTGGACCCTTGGATTTGCTCTAATTGATGCACGAAGTCCCTCACCGGGGCAAAACAGAGGAGGCGGAGGGGGATTCGCCGGTGCCGGCCGGAGGAGGCTCGCCGGCGGCGGCGAGTGGCGGGGAAGCGTCGAGGGACCCGCGCACACCCGCAGGTGCCATCGGCTTGCCCCACAGCGGCCCGAGGCCCACTGGCCACGTGAGCAGGCGGCACGGCGGCCATGGCTCCAACAACGGCAGTGCTACAGTGGCGGTTCTGGCTGATGAAGTGGCGCGGGAGGGATGGCGCTGGTAGTGGAAAGCGTTGGGGCTAGCATCAAGAGCAGAGGAGGCCCATGGCTCTCTGTCCCCACGTGCTCGCGACTCTCGGCATTGGCGGACATGGTGGTCGGCTTTGCGTTCTCAGTGCCTCGGATGCGCGTGAGAGTGAGAGAGCCACTAAGAGCGAGCGAGAGGGCAGACGGACGGGGCCTCCTTGGTGTCGACCGCGGCCAGCGACGCCAGGCCGGTCACGGCGCGTGGCGGCCACGCGGCGGCAGCGACCTGTGGTCGGTCGGCCACTGTGCCGATTCAGAAATTTTGATTCAGCGAAACCAACCAAGCCTGACAGTGTACTTTCATCGAGTTGCAACTCCTCAACTGTGATGATCCAGCTCATGGTGTAATTGACAAAGTTCGAGATCCAAGTGAGTACTACAAGTTTGCCAATTTGAGTACGAGCTCAATCGGCTTGATTTGGGAGCTACAAGGCTAACAAGTTGGGTACAGAAAACTGAAACTCGATTTTATGACTTAGAATATTTCAGTCTCTCCAAATGACCCTCAAAACTGACTTGTGGGCCATTTTAGAGCATGTTGTGCACATTTTCATGACTTAGCTCCTAAATAAAGTTTGTTCCTTATAAAATTTGCTACAACTTTGCTTTAGGTTGCTCAGACATGCAAACACTCTAAGTTGTACTTTTTAAACAGTCAAACAAAAGAGCTCTAGTGGTCAACACTAGTCAAACCATTACTTGAAATCATAATTAGGCAACATGGTCAACATGAACATTGTTCCTAATGACATTCTAAGTGTAGCTAAGTTGTTTAAGAGGATAATTGGCCACACCACATGTAACACCCGGTGTTTGGCTTCCACATTTGCACTTGCATTTCATGAACATGAGCATCATGCATCCATTCACAAGCTTATATCACATGAAACATGTTTTTGAAACATTGCAACGTATCGTTATGTTTCATGTGTGTTGTTTCCTTTACGAAATGAAAAGTGTGCAACACTTAAGTGCAACATGTGCCACTCACTTTAGTGAAACAAAGTTAGTTAATACTATGCAACAAGATCATGAAACATGTGAAACATGACTATGAAACATTTGTAACATTTTAGGTGTTTTTCATTGTTTCAGTACATACCTTGCTTGATTCTTGTGTGACCAATGTATGGTGTGGCTAAAAATTCTTTTAACTAACTTATTTACACCTAGAATGTCATTTGGAACATTGTTCATGTTGATCATTTTGACTAATTAGGTTCCCAAGTCATGGTTTGACCAATTTTGACCCCTAAACCCTTTTGTTTGACTATTTAAAAAGTGTAGCTTAGGATGTTTGCATGTCTGAGCAACCTAAAGCAAAGTTGTAGCAAATTTTATAAGGAACAAAAGTTATTTTATGATCATTCCATGAAAATGTGCTGAACATGCTCAAAAAGGGTCCACAAGTCAGTTTTGAGGTCTAATTGGAGACTTAGAAATTTTCTAAGTCTGTGAACCGATTTTCAGTTTCATGTGCTTGACTTGTTAGCCTTGTAGCTCCCTAACCAAGATGAATCAGCTCAAGGTCCAATTGGCAAAATTGTAGACCTCACTTAGATCTTCAACTTTGTCAATTACACCGGATCCTGGATAATCACGGTTGTGGAGTTGCAATGCGTTGAAGGTTCGCTGTTAGGCTTGGTTTTGGAATTCTGAATCGGCGCTACAGTAGTCGACCGGCTTCAGACTTTCAGTGCCGCGTGGCGCCGCACGTCGCCAGCGTCCTACCTGCTTAGGCCACGTCGGGCTAGAGCGTGCCAGCACAAGCCACAGCGCGCGCCCGTGAGCCTCCCAGCGCCACATTTCGTTTCCTTGCTTCCTGCCTTCGCTTTCGCCTTCCGCAGCGGCCGCAACGAACCACCGCCGTCGCCAGTTGCTCCGCCGAGCTCGCGCACGCTCGCCACCATGACTCGCCTCGCTCCATCTCGCTCAGAACTCCGCTACCATCCCACGAATCTCGTCGACGTCTTCTCTGAGCCGTACGAACCCTAGGTGAGCGGTATTGCCGACTCCGCGCACTGCCGCGCCATGGCCGCCATGGTCGCGCCGGTGACCTCATCGTGGCCAGCACAGCACCGCTCCCCTCCTCCTTTCTTAGCTCTCTCGCTTAGTCTTCTCCATCACGTGTAGATGCTCAGATGTTGATGCTACCACCAATGCCGGTCCAGCCACGCTGGGACACGGCCGAGCGCCGCCGTGCGCCATGGCCGACGTGCTTAGGGGCCGCTAGGGTCTAGGCTTAGGGGGTCAATCGATGCGGGGGACTTTGGGGAACGCGCTGGGAGCCATGGTTTTGCCGGAGGAGTCACTGTCGGTGAGCTCCACTGCTGCCTCGCCATCGCGTGTGCCTCCCCTGCTTCGCTGTCGCTGACCAGTGGGTCCGGCTGACGCCCGGGTCCCACGCGTTAGTGACTATTTGTTCAAAAGGATAGTTCAAATTTTCAGTTTTTGATGTTGTTTTGTAAAATGTATATCTCTAAATTGGTAGATCCAAATTGAGTACTTCCAATTTTGTTAGTATCATGGTGAAGTCTAGTATTTAAGAAAAATATGTCGTGAGCACATTATGTAGAAATTTTGGATGAATTAAATAGGAACTTGAAAAGTGTTTTTGAATGCATGCAAACTTGTTTAAATCATATCTTGAGTTTCTGTGATCCAAAAATTGTGAAATTTGGTGGGTAAGCTAGTATTGCTTAGTAGAAGCTCTGGTTAAAATTTGAGAGTCATTGCATGTGTAGTTTTTGAGTTATAGATTTTCCATTTATCATTGGGGGATACTTGTGTGAATTTTTGTAAATTATCTAGGAATCCTATGGCCATGAAACTTGGTAGAAAGTATCTTAGTACCTTAAGGATGCTAGGAAAATATGAAATCTGTTGCTTGACACTTTTCACTAAGGTTTCCTAATTATGCCATTTCAAGCCATTATGCCTTATCATTTTTGTGTAGGTTGTTATACTTACTCAAATGGTGTGAAATTTTTATGGTAGTCTACTTAGGGCATGTAGTATCTACTGAAATGTTTTTAGATTTAATGGTGTAGTTTTCATATATGTTTACTATTTCCTCTAATTAATTAAATAAATTAAGAAAGGTATTAAAAGAAATGTTTTGGGGATGAACACCCTACTTTCTGGTGTTCTTGTGATATGAGTGATATGTGAGTAGAGTTAGTTTTGTACAATTATGTGTTTACATCATAAGTTATTAATTATTTCGTTTGCATTATGTCCCTCTGGACAGATCTGGGGACTTTGGAAAGTTCCCCATGATATTTTGATTTGCTATGAATGTGATGAATACAAGAGTTGTAGATAATTTATGTATCTAGCTCCTATCAAAATTTGAGGGCATTTGGCCCAGTAGTTTAGAAACTACAGCTATTTAAAGTTAGGTTCCAGTTTTGCTTACTCTCTGTCTTGGGAGGACAGAGTTCTGTTGATCAAAGAATTCGACCTGGTAAAGTGTTGAATCATGCTTTGAGGTCTGAAAATGAATTGTACACAATTTCATAATATTTCCAGATTGTCTTGTTGCATGTCATTTGGATTTATAAATCTCCAGTTATGGCTAGTTTACTGCACCGCTACATAGTCTTCATTTTGCTGAAATACAAATGCTTGAGTGTATGCTTGATGCAATGTTTCTGTTGTTTGTTTGGGGTTAGCCTAACTTGAGAATATGCTTAGGTGTAGGTGCTAGGTCATTAACTGAAGATGAGCAATTATACATTAGGTTGTATAAACTTGGTAAGTAAAGTGATTTGAATAGGGCTTAAGTTGGAATATGCAAACTACAGCGAACATGCGCATTCCTCGAGCATCCCTGACATTCGTTCATGTGCATCCATGATATTTATCTTGCGCATTCATGCAATAGGTGTGCCGGAGGGAGTGACGTTGCTGGAGTTCGAGGGAGCCAACCAGGAGGAGGAACCCGAGGTGCAGGAAGCCGAGTAAGAAGTCGTCGTGGAGGAATTGTCCGAGTGCCCTGACCACCAACCTTCCTTGTTCCTGAAAGGCAAGCCCCGGAGCATATTAAGCCTCCCATGTTTTTACAAATACATTGAGTATCTTTTATTGTTGATGATGCATTAAGTATAGGAATTGGTTGGAACCAATTGCTGCATTATATATCCTTCCTTGTCCAGATATCGCACTGGAATCCTAATTAAGTTCAGGAACGGGTTAAATGCTTAGCCATGCTTAGTGCGGTAGAAGTCAGGTGATTTCCTGTCACCGCAAGCTTTAGGATGAGGTGGATCACGGTTGGCTATATTTGCTATCATGGAAAAGAACCATGTGAATAATGAATTAAGACCGGGCGGGGTCTTGTGTAGGTTTGAACATAGTGACTCCGTCTGAGTCATTTAAGGACCGATACGCTGTACGTCCTCATGTCATGTTGAACGTAGCCTAACACTTAGCTGGCCAGATAAGTCATTTCGACCACGAAGCCTAGTAGCTCGACTCAGGCCAGGGACGCGAGCAGTGGCGTGCATTCTAGAGGTAGTAAGAATGTGCGGAGAGCCATTGGCATAAGTCCAAGGTGGGTTAGAGTCCCGAACAACCTTGGTAGAGTGGTTCTTTGAGAATGTCGATCTATTCAGACTCGCGACTCCTGAATCGTACCAAAGGTGACTTGTTTGTGACCCTGACGGGGGAAGCAGGGTTTGTGTTTAGGAATACCCCTCTAGCTGGATAGGAATCGATTCGAATCGCCGTCTCTCCCAGATAGTGAGAACTTGACTGAGCAGCGGCAACGTAGATTCAATTAATTTAACGATATGGTTAAATGGATGATGATGATAAGGTTGCCACAATGAATACCTGATATGGTTATTAATGTTTGCACCCTAATAAAAATGATTGCTTAGTATAGGTGCTAATATAGATGACAGGTTAATGGCTAAAAGTCACTGCTAGTCAGGCTAAGAGTTGATCATTATTACTTATGCTTTTCTACAAAAAGAAAGTGTCAGCCAGATCCACTACATTAAGCTATGCATAATCCTTGGTGTCATTTATTTTGGTTTTCGGCGGGTAAGTCTAGCTGAGTACATTCCCGTACTCAGGGTTTATTCCCTCTTGTTGCAGATGACCTTCTATATCAGGGATTCTGTAAGTATTGTCTCCACCCGGCGGGTGATGAAGACTAGATCATGGGCATGATCTCCATTTCTCTTATCTGAATGTTTTTGCGGGTTGTGATCAGCGAATCAATATGTGTATTTGAACTCGGGTGTGTAAGTTAAACTATTTGCTTCCACATGTTTTACAAGACTGGTTTTGTAATAACGATGACTCTGTGATGATGTAATCTATTTGCGAACATCTGTGAAATGTTGTAACGTACGATATGTTATGTTGAATTACTATGATCTTGGTTGTATGCAAGTTGGTTTGAAATCCTTTGAGATTTCAGTTGACTACTGGGTTTATATGGGCTCAAGTTCAAGAATTTGATCATTTCGGCGATTGTTTTTGTACTTGTGCTCTTATAAATTGGTCGGTTCTGTGACACCACACATTGGTCACACCAAAATCAAGCATTATATGCATTGAAACCAGGAAAACAAGTGAAATGTTACTTTTGTTTCAAAGCCATGTTTCATATGTTTCATGAGTTGGTTGCATAGTAATAACTAACCATGTTTCACTAAAGTATGTAACATGTTTCAAAAGTGAGTTGCACATGTTGCACTTAAGTGTTGTACACTATTCATTTCACAAAACAACACACATGAATATAAACATATGTAGCAATGTTTCGAAAGCATGTTCCAAACAATCTAATCTCATGAATGAATGAACGATGCTCATGTTTATGAAATGCAAGTGCAAATGTGGAAGCCAAACACCAGGGGTGTTACAATTGAAGACTTGACTGGTAAGTTAGCGATGGCTACTGAGAACTAGAATGCTTTGTGGAAATCATTTCGGTCAGTAGCCGGTCTTCTCCGAACTTCAGCAGATGATGGTCAATCTTGGGCTCAGTTTATTCCCCAAGTTCCGACCCGTTTCCAGGAGTTCATGAAGAGGTGCGCCCAACTGTGTACCAGAAATGTTCTTGCCCAGGTCTGGGTTCTTTCTTCGGAGTTTTCTTTGTCCAAGATTGCTGATGAAGCCAAAAGTCAAGAATATCTGGATGCCATTGAAAAGGTGGAGCCTGAGGTCGACGATTTAGCTAGGAGAATTGTTGATAATCTTAATATTGTTATTTCTTCTCCTGATGACAATGCTTAATGTAATTGACCTTTGTACTCCAGCCTCTGTAATAGGATACTAAACTTCTTTTTGAATGAAGATTGAATGAAGATTCTTTATTTTTTGTTGATGTCTTCTTTGCCTAGATGTCTTCATCTTGTAAACAACTTGGTTTAGGTAGATCGTTGTCTTGACAAACTTTCTTGATTTGTCGAGTGCTTGACTAGCTTTCATCTACGCCATGTTAACAACTCGGTATATGTAGATCGTTGTCTTGACAAACTTTCTTGATCTGTCGAGTGCTTGTCTGGGTTTCGTCTGCGCCGTGTAAACAACTCGGTATATGAAGATCGTTGTCTTAACGAACTTTCTTGATTTGTCGAGTGCTTGTCTGGCTTTCGTCTGTGCCATGTAAACAACTCGGTATAGATCATTGTCTTGACAAACTTTGTGTTCTTGTTAGTACTGAAAAGACTTAGGACCGGCAATCTCAAGTATCTTCAGCTTCTTCTTTTCAGCTTTTTTGCTTAATTCTAGATGTGGCCAGCATCTGGCTCTTTCCCTGGTTGTAAAAACATCTTAGGATTGGTTCGGGTGTTAGCTTATTAGCTACCCTCATCAGCGGGCTCAAGCATCTTTTTAGCTCTTTTGCTCTTGGCCGGTATGCTCAGGCATAATTTCAGCCATTTTGCTTTTTGGTTCGGGTGTTAGCTTATTAGCTACCCTCATCGGTGGGCTCAAGCATCTTTTCAGCTCTTTTGCTCTCGGCTTGTATGCTCAGGCATAATTTTAGCCATTTTGCTTTTTGGTTCGGGTGTTAGCTTATTAGCTACCCTCATCGGCGGGCTCAAGCATCTTTTCAGATCTTTTGCTCTCGGCCGATATTCTTAGGCATAATTTCAGCCATTTTGCTTTTTGGTTCAAGTGTTAGCTTATTAGCTACCCTCATCGGTAGGCTCAAGCATCTTCTCAGCTCTTTTGCTCTCGGCCGGTATGCTCGGGTATAATTTCAGCCATTTTGCTTTTTGGTTCGGGTGTTAGCTTATTAACTACCTTCATCGGCGGGCTCAAGCATCTTCTCAGCTCTTTTGCTCTTGGCCAGTATGTTCAGGCATATTTTCAGCCATTTTGCTTTTTGGTTCGGGTGTTAGCTTATTAGCTACCCTCATCGGCGGGCTCAAACATCTTTTCAGCTCTTTTGCTCTCGGCCGGTATGCTCATTGGAAACAACTCGGGGAAAGTCATATTAAGACATGCATTGTCAAGAAAAACCATCTTTATTGATCATGAACGTTGATAAGCCATAATAAGACATATGTTGTCGAGGAACACTATCTTTATTGATCATGAATGTTGATCTATGTGGTTTGTACATGTATTCTTCCTTGAGTTGTTTTCATGCGTAGAATCTTCTTAGTTGGCTGATGTGCCATGTGTTGTTGACTTCTTTTCCATCTTCAGTTATCAACTTATACATGCCTGGTTCGGTGACTTTTGTGATAATAAAGGGACCTTCCCATGGGCTAAGTAGTTTATGGCGTCCATCAGTTTTTTGAATTCTTCTTAGTACTAGGTTTCCGATTTGTAGTGATCGAGGCTGAGTATTCTTGTTGTAGTGGCGTCTTAATCCTTGGAGGTATCTTGCTGATTGAAGGGTAGCGTTTACTCTGAGTTCTTCTGTACTATCGAGTTCTAATCTTTGGGTGTGTTCTGCTTCTCCTTCGTCATATTGTTCTATCCTTGGTGACGTCCAGATCAAGTCGGCAGGTAGTACGGCTTCTGATCCGTAATCTAGGAAGAAAGGTGAGTATCCGGTGGCTCTGCTTATTTGAGTTTGTAGCCGCCATACGACCTTGGGTAATTCTTCAATCCATTTTGATTCATAGTCCACTAGTTCTTCATACAATCTTGGTTTTAATCTGGCTAGTATGAGTCCATTAGCTCTTTCTACCTGTTCGTTGGCCTCTAGATGTGCGACTGATGTGTAATCTATGCTGAAGCCGCAATCATGTGCCCAACTTTTGAATTCTATAGCTGTGAAGGGAGAACCCAAATCTGTGATGATTCGATTGGGCATGCCGAAGCGGTGCATAATGTCTTGAATGAACTCGATTGCTTTGGTTGCGCTGTATTTTGCGAGTGGTTTGTATTCAATCCACTTGGTGAACTTGTCAATTGCTACAAAGATGTACTTGAAACCACCTTTTGCTTTCTTGAGAGGTCCTACTTGATCCAGCCCCCAGCAGGAGAAAGGCCAAGCGGGTGGGATGCAGATGAGATTGTGAGCTGGCACATGAGCTTGTCTTGCGAACATTTGACAACCTTTGCATTTTCTGACAAGTTCTTCTGCGTCTTTCAAAGTGGTTGGCCAGTAGAATCCGGTGTGGAATGCCTTGTCGACTAGTGTTCTTGAAGCGGCAAGATTTCCACAGCAACCTGAGTGTATTTCATCTAGGATCTCTTTGCCCTCTTCAAATGAGACACATTTTAGGAGTACTCCTGATGATGCGGCTCTTCTGTAGAGCTTTTCCCCTACTAGGACGTAGTTCTTGCTTCTACGAACAACTCGGGTAGCTTCCTCTTTATCTGTTGGCAACTTATTCTCTTTGATGTAATCAATAAAAACCTGGGTCCATGAGGTGGTGATTACCAAAATCTGGGTGCCTTGGGCTGTGATTTTAGGGGTTATCTCACCGAGTTGTTTGATAGAGGGAGCTGATAATTCCTCTATGAATACACCAGGTGGGACCTTTGCCCTGTCCGATCCGAGCTTGGCGAGGACGTCTGCCGCAATATTAGAATCGTGTAGGATATGTAGAATTTCTAATCCTTGGAAATGTTTTTTGAGTTTTCGTATTTCAGCACAGTAAGCACCCATGTTTTCTTTGGTGCAGTCCCAATCTTTGTTGACTTGGTTGATGACTACTGCTGAATCGCCGTATACGAGTAATCGCTTGATTCCGAGGGTAATTGCCACTCGGAGCCCGTGGATGAGGGCTTCGTATTCTGCTTCATTGTTGGTAGCTTGCCATAATATCTGAAAGACATACTTGAGTTGTGTTCCTTCTGGAGAAATGAAGAGAACGCCTGCACCGACTCCGCCTAGCTTGAGTGATCCATCAAAGTACATCTTCCAATGATCAAGGATGGTATTTGACATAGGTTGTTGAATTTTTGTCCACTCGGCAACAAAATCAGAAGGGCTTGAGATTTAATTGCCTTCTGTGGGGTGAAATTGATATTGAGAGCACCAAGTTCAACTGCCCACTTAGATATGCGCCCTGTTGTGTCTCTGTTGTGTAGGATGTCTTCGAGTGGGAAATCTATCACCACGGTAATCTTGTGGCTTTCAAAATAGTGGCAAAGCTTGCGTGAAGTGATCAGGAGGGCGTAGAGTAGTTTTTGCACATGTGGGTACCAGATTTTTGATTCTGACAGTACTTCGCTGATGTAGTATACGGGGCATTGTACTTTATATACACGCTCTTCTTCTTCTCTTTCTACGACAATCGCTGTGCTGATCATAGTAGAAGTTGCCGCAATGTACAGCATCATGTCTTCGTATTTCTTTGGAGGTGTGAGAACGGGTGAGGAGGTGAGGTATGCCTTAAGTCTTTTGAAAGCTTCGTTGGCTTCTTCTGTCCACTCGAACTTGTTTGTCTTCTTTAGTAGTTTAAAGAACGGTAACCCTTTTTCACCGAGTCTTGATATGAAACGATTGAGGGCCACCATGCAGCCTGTTAGTTTCTATACATCTTTGACACTTCGAGGAGGGCCCATCTCTGTTATGGCCCGAATTTGCTTGGCGCTGGCTTCGATTCCACGATGACCGACCAAGAATCCGAGTAGTTGTCCTGAAGGAACTCCGAATACACACTTGTTTGGGTTCAATTTCCACCTCCACCTTTTCAAGGTTTCAAAGGTTTGCTTTAAGTCTTCAATTAGTGTATCTGGGTTCTTTGTTTTTACTTCTACGTCATCCACGTATGCCTCTATATTTTCGCCAATCTGTTCACCAAGGCACGTTTGGATAGCTCTTTGGTAAGTGGCACCAGCATTCTTTAATCCAAACGACATGGTCTTGTAGCAGTAGGCACCGAATGGAGTGATGAAATATGTCTTGCTCTGGTCTTGTTCCTTTCATGCGATCTGGTGATATCCTGAATAGCAATCAAGAAAGGATAATTGGGCAGATCCTGCTGTTGAATCAACTATCTGATCAATGCGTGGTAGCCCGAACGGTTCTTTTAGGCAATGTTTGTTGAGATCTGTGTAGTCGACGCACATGCGCCACTCATCCATATTCTTTTTTTGTACTAGAACTAGGTTTGCTAGCCAATCTGAATGAAGGATTTCTCTGATGAATCTGGCTACCATTAGCTTTGTGATTTCCTTTTTAATTGCTGCCTTCTTATTGGGTGAGAATCATCGTAGCCGTTGCTTTACAGGCTTGGAGCCTTCATTGATATCAATTCTGTGCTCAGCCAACTCTCTTGGGACACCTGGCATGTCGGCCGGCTTCCAAGCAAAGATATCTTTGTTGTCCCGAAGAAAGTTGGTGAGCGCGAGTTCCTATTTTGCGGAGAGGTGGGTGATGATGGTTGCCGTTTTGGAGGGATCACCGGTGCCCAGGTCGATTTGCTTGACGTCGGCTTCTTTTGGTGGTGCGAGGATGCTGGGTTTTTTAGCCGGTATCTCTAGCTCTTCTAGGCTCATTTCAGCTGCAATACTGGCTATTTCTTTTCTACCATCGGCGGCTTGTGCTTTTGCTGCAATTTGGATTGCCTGAACGTCGTAGTCAAAAGCGCGCTTCAAATCGCTTTGAAGAGAAAGGACACCATTAGGCCCTGGCATCTTAAGCAATAGGTACGGATAATGTGGTATCGCCATGAATTTTGCTAGTGCTGGGTGCCCGAGGATTGCGTGATATGATGAATCGAAGTCTACAACTTCAAACTTGATGAACTCTATACGGTAGTTCGAGGGAGTTCCAAAAGTAACCGGTAGAGTGATTTGTCCAAGTGGCATCGTTGCCTTGCCGGGTACTATGCCATAAAAAGGGGTGCTCGTTGGTGTAATCATCCCAGTGAGTTGTAGTCCCATCTTCCTTAGAGTTTCTGAAAAAATGATGTTGAGTCTAGCTCCCTCGTCGATTAGTACTTTTGTGACAGTCATACCGGCAATAGTTGGATCTAGAACCAGTGGGTAATGGCCTGTGTTTCCTACGCTAGTCCATTGGTCTTCTCTTGAAAATTGGATTGGATACTGTGACCAATTGAGATATCTTAGAGTAGCCGGTTCTGCTGCCATGATGGTTCGTAGAGCTAGCTTTTCTTGATGTTTACTTCTGGAGTCTGGGGCCCTGGTGAAGATCACTGCTACCGTTCCCCTAGATTTTTGGAATCCCTTGTCTTCGTGGTTGTCTTCATTTTTTTCTGATTGTCTTCTTTAGTGCTCTCCTTACTATATTTTCTTGTGTATCGATCATTGAAGGTGTAGCAATTTCCGATGGTGTGATTTCCTTTGGGGTGCAAGATGCAATCCATGTTTTCAATGTCGTCATACCTTCTAGGTTTGGAAAACTTCCTTGATTTGTCAGTCACCGCTACAGTGTTGCCTGGTCCACGTTTTCTCTCCTGATGTCTGTTGTTTCGATGATTTTGCTTGTCCGGGTTGTCTCGGTTGTTTCTATCCGGGAACCTTTCTCGTGTCCTCTCCTCTGCAGTAATCATCTTTTCTACTGTTCATCTAAATTCTTCATTGTTTCTCGGATTTTCTTTGCAGAAGTCTTGAAATTGCCACCTAGCCATGATTTCGTGAGAGAAAGCTTCGATTACTTCTCGTTCGGTGATGTCATGTACTTGAGCTCGTAGTTCGCCAAATCATCGATAGTAATTTCTAAGACTTTCACCTCCTTTCTGCTTGAGTCCTTTTAACTCTGCGTGGGTGATTGGGTGTGTAATGATACCCGCGAAATTTTCACAAAAAGCTCTTTGCAAGTCCTCCCAATTTCTGATTGATCTTGGATTCAATTTGTCGAACCATTGAAGGGGCATGGTTTCTAGGGCCATGGGAAAGAACAAGGTCTTGATATCGTCGTCTCCTTCGGCTAGTTCAATCAATTGCGAGTAAATTCTGAGCCACTGCCTTGGTTCGGTCTTGCCATCATACTTACAGTGGTTGGACGGCTTGAACTTGTAAGGTAGTCGTATTGAAGCAAGTCTGTTTGCAAAATAGGGGAATCTATCATGCGTTCTGGCTTCTTTGTATTCTGATTCAGCACCTCCTTCCAGCCAACTGTTGTTTTGGTGAGAGTAGTTCTGCGGGGCTGTCTGAATGGGTGCTTCGCTTCTAATCTGTCTTGGTTGTTCGACTCGGTAGTTTTGACTGTGGTCCCTTCTACTTTCTCTGTTGTGACTTCCACTCGGTCCAAGTCTCTCAAAAGCGGACTTCCTTTGGTTTTGATCTTCCTTCCTATGAGATGTTGACCTGGCAGGTAGTCTTGAACGGGTTCTTCCGTCATGCGTCCTTAGGACTGTTGACTAGAGAAAGTCCCGGAGCTATTCTTGTTTTTCACTGGGATGTGAGGTCGCTCAGAGTTCTTCTAGTGCTTCTCGGATCTTATCGTAGGGTGTATTCGCTGTGCGTCCTTCTTCGACTTCTCGTTCTGATTTTCTTCTATTGTACTTGGCCAGATCTGACTCATATCTGATCCAAGCTTCCTTATGCTGCCTAGCACGGTGTTGGCGTCCTTGTTTCAACTTGTTTTTTCTTTCTCTGGCTTGCTTCTGATCCTCGGTCTCACCATCGTGCCCTAGGGTAAAGGGTGATATGTTGGACTCAGATTCATCCGATGACCTGACGTCGGGTGCTTCTAGGGGGACCAATGGTGATCGAGGATGGCGAACCATGAATACTTCTCATGCGTGAATTGTTCTGCTATCAGCGTTGGTTTCCACACTGTCGGAGTAGTTGATAACCTTAGTAGAGGCTTTGAGGTCCCAGATCGAGTCTCCTTCTTGGTAGGGTAGAATCGTTGTTGTCGTTGTGCCGACTAGTTGGGTACCTCTATCCTCAGGAACAGAACCTGGGCAGTGGACAATGCAGTCTTGAGATGTTATAGTTAGTACGAGACCTTCCTGAGCTCCTTTCAGTGGCATTCTAAGCACCGGATCGAAGGATCCTTCGGGCCATGTCTGATAAGATGTTGCCATGTTGTGGAGTCCGAACAGAAAAGGACCCGACTTCTTGAAAAGACTCTGAGTGTACTCTGAGTTGTATTCTTGATAGGCCAAGGCCGCGTTCTTAAGCCCCATCGGAAAAGAACTCAGTTTCTCGGAAGAACTCAGGTAAGACTCCATTTTGGATGCGGAACTTGAGTTTGAGTCGGATGCGCAAAGTCGCGAAATCTGAGTTGGATCGGACATCGCGAGCTGCGTGAATCTTCCAAAGAGTTGATCTATCGTAGTCGCCGAAATAGAATGGTCTTCATGGTGATCCGAATCTTCGAGGAGACGGCTTTGGAGCTTGCCATTGTCACCTGCCTCGCAAATACATGAACCAAAGATGAAGGTTGATCCTATCGAGAAGATCATGTTGATGAGGTCCGTCGAGCTCTCGGATGCAAATTCGCCGAAAGCCCCTACCTGGCGTGCCAGCTGTCGATGTTTGACCACCGATAGCCTGCCATGGGGGTACCCAGGGCAGTATGTTCAGGCTTCAGCGTATGCGGAACTCGACGGTAAATGCAAGAGACAGTCGATTTATCTTGGTTTGGACCCTCGATCGTTGATCGAGTAATAGCCCTACGTCCAGTCGGCGTTAGCCTTTATGTTGGATTGATTGTCAAGTGTTGTGTCGTAAAGTCCCCTCTCTAGGATCCCTGTCCTCCTTTATATATTCAGGAGGCTAGAATCCTAGTTGGTTTACAATGAGAGTTCCTAGTAGGATTATAGAATAATAATACTACTAAGATTACATGGGAAGAATCCTAGTTAGACTAGATCTTCTCCCTTCCTTGCGGGGTATCCCATGGGTCCCGCACTGACAGATGCCCCATGCGGGTTAGGCCGACTCCATCAAGAATGATGGACCCGGATTTCACTCAAACGTATCTGGTAAGAGCTCCCCAAACCCGTCACTCGAGCCATCGAGGTAACATTACCAACCCTCGCTTCTACTTTTCTAGTGCATGATCATTCATTCATCCAATCTCATGCGTGCATTCATACATTCATCCATACATTCATCCCATACATCCAAGCATTGCATATGCAATTATTGCACCACAACGCTTCGCCTCACGTCACAAAGCGGTAGTCGTCTCATTCGACATGAGCGGCGAGCGACCAAGGTTCGAAGGCTAGCCCACGAAGGGCTCAAGGCCGCCTCATGTCAAATAGGGCCAGGGGAGAAAAACGTAGATGAGCCCCAGTGGCCCTTGCCCAACCCCACTCAGAAGCGGATAGGGACATCTTGACCTTATCGTTCGATCCTAACCTCAAGCCAAGCTCACAAAATCTCCATCGAGGAGAGGCCAGCAGGCCACCTGAGTTGGTCTCCGGAATGACTCGGGCATCTACCGGGAGGTGGGTTAAGGAGCAGCGGAATGCCACATAAGGGCTATGCCAACCGTGTCATGAACGATGGACCCAAATTCCACTGAGACATGCCTGTTAGCAAGCTCACCGAGCGCATCACTCGAGCCATCGAGGCAAGTGACGTTAGCTCAACCCTTTGGTTGCGAAAATTGTAGATGGGGCAACAATCACAAAGGCGAGCCGACCCTCGACCGGACCCTCACATGCACGGGGGCTCGAGGAAAGTTCGACTCGCAAGGAGACCGAATGCACGGTCGCAGAATAATGGCTCAGATCCCAAGGAGGGGGTACGTGCGAAAACCAAGAATAACGTTTCTAAAACAAGAGACACTTTTTCCTGCTAGTTTTGCTATCCTCTCCTTGATCTTTAGTGACACCCGACCCCAGCAATGGCAAGGGTTGGGTCTCACTCGGGGGGCTGATAAGGGTATATATACCCTTTCTAAAACAATCGTCGTGCCCGACCCCTTCCTCATGTTAAAAGACCTAGTGGCAAGGTTTGCGGAAACGAATGACTGAGTAAGGCTGGTCGGGCTGTAAGAAACCTATGCCCTAGTGGCTATGGCACTCTTGCTCACCAACATGATCAGAGTTTGTTCACCCATGCCCCGAGCTCTACGGTCTTAACAAACGGAAGGGTCAGAACGCATTAACCCCTTTTCACACATAAAACGGGAGAAAAAACAAACTTGTTCACACCAAAATAAAAGAACAGACTTGTTCGAACAAAACACAGGGGTCGGAACTTGTCCGATTATTACAAAAATGGTCATCCGACCTATCTAACTAACTAGCCCCTCCGAGGGAGAACTACGTCTTCAATCCTGTCCACCAGGTCCTGCAAAAGGGGAGCCACCGCTGCTTCCATCTCCTCCAGCTCATGAACTTCATAGCCAGGCGTGTAGCCATGGCTAATCATCTCTAGATCGATGTTGTCCCCATAATGAGAACGAGCAATCACGAAGGACTGATTCACTCCGGTGCAAAGCGCACTCCTTTTGAGCTAGGACACCTGAGCCGTGATCTCGATGACATGAGCCGTGAGCGAGCTGGTCCCCTCCGACCGCACCACCTGAAGGTCATCACAGACCACTCGAAGGGCGGTGCTCAAGATACCGAGCTCGTCACTCTTCGCCTACAGATTCTTCCTCACCTCAGTGAGGTCCACGGCCAGCCCGGCAGAAATGCTCTCAGCCTCCAGCTTCTAGGTCATCGCACTTTCGAGCTCACCATGGAGGGAGCCGACCTTCTGCTGCGCATCATCGCGCTCTTGGCAGGCCTAGTCATGGTCTCGAAAAGCCTGGTTGTGCTCCTTGTGAGCCACACTACGTTCCGAGAGGAGCATCTCCACGGTTTGGAGCAGCTCATCCCACTCCTTGTGTAGCCAAGCGACCGCCGTGGCATCTAGGCTCGCCCTCTTCTCCAAGGCCACTAGCTTCTCCTTGGCCCCTAGCTTTACATCCCTTTCCTTCTCAACCTCGCCCAGAAGGTCAATGATCCAGTGGTGGGTCTGGGCATCCCTCTAGAGTAGCTCATCCCGCTCCTTCCTGACCCTAGCGGCTTCTTCGTCATCCTTCCGTGACCTCACCAACAGGGCCTCGAATGCCTTCTCAGCCTCGCTAGCATCTCGACGGGCCTCGGTCACTCGCGACTGAAGATTGGCCGCCTCCTCGGTGAGGGGAGTTAGCTCAGCCACCCTCCGCTAGGCGGCAACAAGCTGAGCAGTCACCTCCCCACGTAGCCATGCCTCCTCGATGAGGTGGTCCCAGGTCTCCTTCTGTTGATGAAGGAACTGAGACTTCCCCTGGCTGCGAGCTATGAGGGACTGCAGGAAGACGATGATCAGGATACAAAAAATAGAAAAAGGAAGATAAAGGCAAGAAGCAGGATGAAGCAATACCCGGCTGGAGGGAACGATGACATCGCGCAACATGCCCATGGCATGGTTCAGGGCCTTGAGCATGGACGCGATCGCTATGTCGAGGCTCTCCTGCTCCATGCTCTCAGCGGCACCATCAAGGGTGAAGAGTGTCGACGCTGGATCCTGTGGATTCATCCACCAGAGCAGGGGCACGCCCCACACGGGTGAGCCGCTGCCCACTGACGTTAGGGCCAGGGATGACTCCTCGCTGGCTCCAAGCACCGTCGACCCCTCTCGCCGTGATGTCCACGATGGGATTAGTGGCACGGACGCTGACCTCTCTCCCAGCACCACGACTCCTAGGGACCCCTCAGCCATGTCCCCATCTGGCTGACCCACACCAAGCACCATTGCTTGGGCTGCTAATGGCACAAGTCATGCTGGTGCCTCAGGCACCACTACGGTTACGCCCGGCTATGACCCATCTATCACGGTCACCGCCACCTCCACCAGCATCAGTAGGGTCACCACCAGCTATGCCGCACCCCCCGTGGTCGGTGCCACGAGCACAGCTAGTAGCCCCATCCATCCCATCATCGGCAGCAGTATCGCGGCCATCACCAGCTGCTTTGTGACCTCTGAAGCCACCCCTTGAGCGAACGTGGTCACACTAGCGCCACTCCCGCTCAAAACGGGCACGACACCAGCCGATGGCTGCCGCCTCAATTAGAGGGCGACGCTCTTCTTCGGTGCCAACACCAAAGGATTACACTGCCTGTCGACGCTGCAAGGGATGAAAAGCATAAGTCACGATGAAATCCAACCAAAACAGAAAAAACAGAGGAACCGATAGCTTACCTCAACGCCATCGGGCGGTAGATATGTTTGGGGAACGAACCCCCCGACCCTCACTCCACCTCATCAAACAAGGCTATTTTGAGCCCGCCCCCTACTCTTGGGCAGAGGGGCCCGCTCCCCTTGGCTCTTGAGGCGCGACGGTGGAGCCGCCCACCTCTGCTAGCACCTCGGGAGCGACGGCAGAGCCTCCCGCATCTGTTGGCTCCTGGGGCAGGCCGATGGTATGTCCCGCCTCCACTGGCTCCTCAAACATACCCTCCCCTCTGTGGAATAGGAAGGGTCCCAACACCTACAAGGACAAATCGATACCTGTTAGCGCATCTTTGTTCTCTAGGTTGTCCCACTCGATATCGTTGTTGTCACCATCGTCATCATCATCATCGCTATTGGTGTCCTCCCCCCATTCCCACGCCTGTATCTTTTGCTGCTTCTTCCTCTTCTTGTCTTCCTTTGCCCTCCTTAGCTACTCGCCCTCGGCGTGATTCGCCATCCTCACGGCCGAATCCCTCGGTAGCGACATCGGGTGATCCATGAGAATGAGGTCCCTCGGCTGGTCCCGCCCCTCTCAAAGTTAGTCTCAAGGGGTCAGGAAATCGATTGGAGAAAAGGGGACTTATGAAGACAATGTTGCCTGACTCCGGTCGCATCGGAGGATGCCCCAACACCGGGTAGATGAAGTCGAGGGCGGCACCCACGTCATCCTGCAAAGGCTCCATCGCCTCCTTGATGCATTGCGCGATCTCAGAGTTGGGGAGCGTCCCTCAGTGAGCGCCGTTTCGTCGAACGACGCCTTGGGCGCCATCGCATATAGCGGGAGCGCGTGCGTCATCAATGGCGCCACCCTGCTTGCATGGTAAGCCTTGATGATGCCTAACCCCTTTAGGATGTTCTCCTTCAAGATGTGGATGGCGGTGATGTGGTCTCAAATCTTCTTCTTGTCCTTCTTCGGGATGCCCCACTTTCTCCATTGCTCCAAGGCCTCTTCGATCAGGCGCCCGGTGAACTCTAGCAGACGGGCGGCGGTGGCATTCTTGAGGTAGAACCACTGCGAGTGCCACCCCTTTTTGGACATTGACAACCACATGGATGGGTACTCACCGACCCAATTGTTCCGAAGTTGGATGCCAGCGCACCCCATCGGCATGTGCAGCTCCTGCATGCCGCTCTTTTCCCTCTACTTCTAGAGGGTGACGGTGAAGAAGTGCCTCCACAAGTTGAAGTGGGGGCTAATTCTTAGGAATCCCTTGCATAGGGCGACGAACGCTACCATGTGGTGGATCCCATTAGGATTGAGATGCTATAGCTCGATCTTATAGTAGTGCAGCAGCCCCCGAAGAAATTTGTGGGCAGGGGTCGCGACCCCATGCTCGTGGAAGTGGGTGAACAACACCACATAGCCGTCGGGCGGCAACAGCAAATCCTCCTCACCGGGCAGCAGCCACTCCTCGGCCGAGCTCCATGCTCGGAGAAGACCATGATGGACGAGGCCCTCCATGCGCTAGAAGGTGATGTCGGAATGGCACCACGGTTCCATTGGAGGTGGGGGTAGATGGATGCGGGCTCAATGGCGATGGAGATGCAGAGGCAGGAAACCCAAGCGATGGCGGTGGTGGCATGGCTGAGGAGGCAAGGATGCAACGTATGGAACCCAGGGGCTAACCCTTTGGTTTTATAGGGGCAATGGGTGAGAGGAAACCAATCGCCCACCTAGATCTCCGCACCTGCCATGACCTACCACCATGACTCACCGTGAGACGTGCACACGCAATCTATGTCCATTCCCTCGGAAAACTTGCCAAACATTTTGTCTTCCTGAACGAGCCATGACCCATCATAGGTAAAAGGGATACAGATCTAAAGACACTCCTACAGCCCATCTAGGCCTAGGAGTTCGAAGGTTGGCTCACCGACGGGTTCGACATCCGCTCTGGGCACCTTTAGAGTAGGAGGAGGAAAAGGATGGCCCCGCTAGCGGCAAGTACCCGAGTGCAGGAGTGTCGCGGGCATCCCGGCCCACATTCGAGTCTTGGCCGGATTCGATCCATGGTTTTTCCTTAAAGAAAGGCAGAGAGCCCTCAGGACCGGTCGAACAAACCCGAGAACTATATGGATTGACCGCTGAGAATCTAGAGCCGATCACCAGCTGACCCAAGCCGGATCCCCATGAACGGGATGTCGGGTCCCCACTCGGACTAGCCCATTAATGGCTCACCAAGCACCATGATTCATCCATAGAGGAAAATCATGACATGGCTCGGCCCTTCCATTTTTATCAGAAAAAATGCTTGAGGGAAGACAATCGCGAAGATGAACTGATCCTCAACCGAACCCCTGCTATGGGCGGGGGCTCGAGGAAAGTTGGACTCGCACAAAGGCCCAACGCTCGGTCGTAGAACGACAGACCCCCATAGCGGTCGAAATTAGGAAAGACCTTTTCCAACCAACCAGATCTTAGGGCTATACCCTCGAGGGGTCCTATCTCGATGAAAGGGAATCACCGTCCCCAGGTCATGACATGGGCGACAAAAGAAGGCCAAGGCCCTCAGAGTCGTACTGTTCAGAAAAACCTCCGAAGGAGTATTCTACTCCACCGTAGGCTCAGGGCTACTGTTAGGGACCAATACTAGGGTACCTGAAGAGGAGGGGCTAATGGTCATCAACATTAATTCATCTGAATAGTTAAGAGCACAACTACGGCTCCAACCGACCCCCAGGCATGCGAGCTCTGCCTCGACCGACCTCTGGGCAGCCTCTGGGGAAGGACTTCGCCTCGCCCAACCCTTGGGTTTATGCTCCACCTCGCCCGGCCTCTAGGCGAGGGCTCAGCCTTGCCCGACCATTAGGCCATGGGCTGCGCCTTGCCCGACCCATGGGTTTGCACTCCACCTCGCCCGACCCTTGGGTTTGCGCTCTGCCTCGCCCGACCCCAAGGCCGCAGGCTCCACCTCGCCCGACCCTTGGGTTTGCGCTCCGCCTTGCCCGACCCATGGGTTTGTGCTCTGCCTTGCCCGACCTATGGGGGAGGCCTCTGCCTCACCCGACCCCAAGGCCGTGGCTCCACCTCACCCGACCCTTGGGTTTGCGCTCTGCCTTGCTCGACCCTTGGGTTTGCGCTCCGCCTCACCTGGCCCATTGGTTTGCGCTTCGCCTCTCTCAGGCCTTTGGGGGAGGGCTTTGCCTCGCTCAACCCCCAGGCCACAGGCTGCGCCTCACCTGGCCCATGGGTTTGCGCTCTGCCTCACCCGACCCTAAGGCCGCGAGCTCTATGCCTCGCCGACCCTTGGGTTTGCGCTCCGCCTTGCCCGACCCTTGGGTTCGCGCTCTGCCTCACTCGGCCTCTGGGGGAGGCCTCTGCCTCGCACGACCCCAAGGCCACGGGCTCAGCCTCGCTCGACCCTTGGGTTTGCGCTCCGCCTCGCCTGACCCTTGGGTTTGCGCTCTGCCTCGCCCAGCCTCAGGAGGAGGGCTCCGCCTCACCTAACCCCAAGGCTATGGGCTCTGCCTCACCCGACCCTTGGGTTTACGCTCCACCTTGCTCGACCCCAAGGCTGTGACCTCCACCTCGCCCAACCCTTGGGATTGTGCTCCACCTCGCCCGACCCCGAGGCCGTGGGCTCCGCCTCGCCCGACCCCAAGGCCGCAGACTCCGTCTCACCCGACAGAGACCCATGCCACCGCCAACCACTCTAGGTCCAAGTGTATGGGCTTGGGTCAAAGCTCTGACACCAAGGAGGAGACCGGCACGCCCGATCTAACCCGCGGCCATGATAGGCCATACACGAGGATTCACATTAGGAACAACGTCGAGCGTACCAGTGTTCTTCTGCCTAACCCTCGTACGGACACTGATAGGTGCGTCATTTCACCATGACTTCTGCCAGGACGGAGTGGAGCACCATGACCGGTAGATGACACCTACGCAAAGCACCAGTGACGGATAGGGCCGTGATGTGGAGTCATCCCTATTGACATCTATAGGGTCGATGGGACCCACATGAAGGATAAGAAGGACCTAGCAATCCTAAAGGCCTTCGGCTCTCTCTCGTTCTTCTCTTTCCCTCCACTATAACCCGTGCATTCCCTTGGTATATAAAAGGGAAAGCAGGGCACCCCACGAAGGGGATCGATCGATTGAGGCCAGACCCGATTGAACTATCATGAACCCATCGAACCTCAAACCGACCAGAACACAACACAAGCACATGGTTGAGCAGCAATCGAGCTCTTGGCATCCGTTCACTCTTTCCACCAGAGACTTGGGACATGTCCCTCTCTCGCCCATTTGTAACCCCTAATACAAACTTTCAGTGCTAGTAACATGAGCAACATCGACAAACTGGACGTAGGGACATTCTGCCTGAACCAGTATAAACCTCGTGTTCCCTAAGCACAATATCCGAGCCAGACATGCAATACTAGAAATTTAATCATTGGTGGTAACTCGAAACACCGACACTAGTTGAAACTAGGACAGATTTGGTGACTTCCTCAAATGGAAGAATGGTGTGGGAGGTACGACCTTAGATACCCATGGCAGACTACAAGGGTTGCGCCCCTAGGGGTGGTCCAACCCACAAGACGAAGCCTTACGGAGCATGATGCTGCTCGGAGCGCCCCATAAGACACCTAGAAGATATCCATAAGATACAGATACTACGAGATCTGTTAGGATACGTTCGATCTCGATGTAATCTGTTATTACTTTCTGGCTATCTCCTAGATCGAACTGACTTGTAACCCTACCCCCTAGACTATATAAGGCAGGCAAGGACCCCCTACAAACACACGCAATATCATATGATCGCCAATAAAAACCAACAGACCACAGGAGTAGGGTATTACGTCATGCTGATGGCCCGAACCTATCTAACTCTTGTGTCTCTGTTGCCTTCTTCTTCTTGATTATGCGCACCTCTGCCGATTAATCTACCTTCATGGGATACCCCTCGGAGGACTGCCAAGCATCTTTTGTCGACAATTGGCGTGCCAGGTAGAGGTGTGCATGCTATTTCTATGATGAACAAGATGGTATGTTTTGCAAGCACTTCGCCCTCCCCAAAGCCCGACCAGATCTTTATGGTTAGATCGATCTCCTAGGTCATCAACGCTGACGGAGACGGAGAGATCATCAAGCCGATGCAGATCAATTATGCGCCGACCACACCTGCACCTGCAACAGTAGATCCGATCTCGGAACTGCTTCCGAGGTCGTCTTCACCAATAATTCGTTGCCTGCTCCCCCACTATCCAAGGAAGCAGATCAACAACGATGATATGATCGCATCCATCGATCAGGTTGGCCAGAAACTTGCCGACTGCCTCTCCATCGTAGAATCGGCTCTGACCACTCTGGTTCAGTGCCGACCACCCTCTAATTCTAATCCATTGGAGACCAATCGGGAAACTCCAGGGGTTATGGCCCTACCCTTTGGGCTCACTAGCATCACCGCCTCCTATGAATATGCCCTAAGGGGCAAATTCGCCGACCAAGTGGGAAACATCTATCCTCTCACCGATCAGATCGCCGACCAGCTCTCACCGACTGTCAACATGCTGCAAATCAGCCGACGTCCTGAAGCATCCCTCCAAACCATCTTGGAGGAAAACCCAGACTCTGAGTCCTAGGGCTCTATGGAGACTGTCACCGAAACCACCATCGTCCAACCTCCTTTCCCGCCTTTCCGAGGAGGCAGGATCTCCAATGTCAGCGTCGATAGCCCTCCATGAGATGGAGAGACCAATGAGGACCACGCCACTCGTGTCAATAGGAACACCAACCTTGCGTAGCGCCGAGCAAATGAGGCCACCATTGTGCTAGCCGAAGCTGCTCGCAATGAAGAACAGCTCGACTCGTAAGGGAGGCCATGCCCACTCTGCCGCAACCTCGATGATGAATTCGTTCGTGTTGACGGCCATGATGTCTACAAGACTCCAAGCAGCAACTTGGTCGTGGCTACTAATGAGCTCGCTCGGCTCGAGCAAATGCCAGAAGCCACCAAGGTTGTCACCATGCTTAAAGCGGCGCACTGCCAGGTCAACGAGATCCACCAGGATCAGAGACCTTCCTACTCGACAAGCTCAATTCGCCGATCCACCATGCTAAGATCCAATCGTCGCCCCAGCCGAAGCTGTTTCACCGACCAATAGCGTGACGATGGACAACCCCTCTAGGGGGGAGCTAGGGGGACCCACATCGACTACCCTCGCCAACATGACTAGGAAGTTGACCAGGATGTCCGAGCACACATCAACAACCTCCGGGATGCACGATGTCACATCAACGGGCACTGTTTCTCTCACCATGAAGAGGAAGTACGCCGGCATCAAGAATACGAGCAAGAGTTCGGTAACCCAGACAGAGCCCTCCAGCCACTCAACATCGGCAACGCTATAGATCCCGACGGTGATGATACCGAAGGGCCCCGAGCATTCACTAGAGCACTCCGAACACTCCAGTGGCCCTGTGGTTTCAAAATCACCAGGGTCGAGCCCAACGAGGGGTGGACGAACCCCACACAGTGGCTACAAGCTTATGCCAACGCTGTGCGCGCCGCCGACGGAGATACCAGTGTCATGGCAAACTATCTTCCCATCACGCTCACGCCAACTGCGATGAACTGGCTCATGAGCCTCGCCCCGGATTCCATCGGATCTTGGGAATAGCTGAAGAAAGTCTTCACTTACAACTACATGGCTATGTGTACTCGGCCAGCCACCAAGCACGATCTGAATCGCATCTACCAGAAACCGTCCGAGCTCCTCTATAGCTACATCAGGCGATTTTCCAAGATGAGGAATTCTATTCCCAACATCACGAAAGCAGAAATCATCACCGCCTTCATCGGAGGACTCCATCACCATGACCTTTGCTCCAAATTCAATCGCAAGCTGCCAAAGGGGATCGACGAGATGATCACGACCGCCGATCAATACGCCGACACCGAAGAGGCCAAAGTTTGCTTCAACGAGGATGTAGGAAATCACTGCCCAACTCACCGCAGTGATGAGCACCCCGATGAATGATGCCATAGTGACCGCCGCTACGACGACCATGGCCACCATCATGACAATGGCCGTGATCGGGCGAAAGGATCCAAAGCTGGTCAATATCGCCGCCACCGACCAGACCACACCATCGCTGCTGTTGACAAACCTCACGCCAAGCGCAACTATGACAAGTAGTACAAGAAGATCCTCAAAGGCCCGTGCGCCCTCCACAAGAACAGCAAGCACAAGATGAACGACTGCCTTGGCTTGGCTAAGGAGTTTAGCGCCAAAAAGAAGGACGACGACAACGACGACGAAGCCAGAGGTCACTGACCACCTGGGGACAACAACAACGCCTTCTAGGATCACGACAAGGTGGTCGCCACTATCTTTGGGGGCCTCACCACCGCCGAGAGCAAAAGAGATCGAAAGCTCACCGCCCGTCGGGTGCTCGCCATCAACACAGAAGACACCATCACCAACCTCAGCTATCGCCCTTGGTCTGAGGTCCCCATCACCTTTAGTAGGGCCGACCAATGGGCAAACATCCTTTACATAGGGTGTTTCCCCCCTCGTCCTCGATGCCACCGTCAAGAAAGTATTCTTCAGGAAAGTACTCATCGATGGCAGAAGTGCTCTGAACCTCCTCTTCATCGGAGCCCATAAGGAGCTGGGCCTCGAAATAGAAGACCTCACTCCCTCCAACTCCTCCTTCTAGGGTGAGGTACCTGGCAGGGCATCCAAACCACTGGGAGAGATCACCCTCCTAGTACAGTTCGACACGGCTAGCAATTTCCACGTCGAGCACATCAACTTCTACGTTGCCGACTTCAACACTACCTACCATGCCATACTTGGTCAGCTAGCTCTGGCCAAGTTCATGGCCATACCGCACTATGCCTATCTAGTACTGAAGATGTCTTCACCTGCTAGAGTTCTGGCTCTACGAGCCAACCTCTCCATCGCCTACGCCTGTGAAACAGAGTCTCGCCCTCATCGAAGCCACCGACCTCTCCATCTAGACGGCTAGCATGGTCACCGACACCAAGACGGTGCCCACCGATGACCTAGAGATCCCAGCGCTGGAGCCTCCATGTGCCTCCACCAAGTCTAAAGAAACAAAGGAGGTCAGCCTTGGCCTCGATGACCCCACCAAGACCATCAAGATTGGGGCTCATCTCGACCCCAAATAGGAAAGCGCGCTTGTCTCCTTCCTATGTGCCAACACCGACGTGTTCGCTTGGAAACCTACAGACATGCTAGGGGTACCACGGGAGAAGATCGAGCACTCCTTGAATGTCTCACCGACCGCCAAACCGATCAAACAGAAACTCCAACGATTCACGCCAGACAAGAAGGAGGCTATTAGGGTAGAAATAAAATGGCTCCTAGCTGCCGGATTTATTAGAGAAGTGTATCATCCTGAGTGGTTAGCAAATCCAGTTCTTGTTCAAAAAAAGAATAAAGAATGAAGAATGTGCGTTGATTACACTGATCTCAACAAACACTTCCCTAAAGACCCCTTCGGTCTGCCTCAAATAGACGAGGTTGTAGACTCCACCGCTGGCTGTGAACTCCTCTCCTTCCTCGACTGTTACTCTGGCTACCACTAGACATCCCTTAAAGAGGACAACCAGATCAAAACATCATTCATCACGCCTTTCGGTGCGTATTGCTACACCACCATGTCCTTCAGACTCAAAAACACCGGGGCGACCTACCAAAGGGTCATCCAGATGTGCCTTGACCAACTGATAGGCCGCAATGTTGAAGCTTACATCAACGATGTGGTCGTCAAGTCCAACACTGCCGATAATCTTATCGCCGACCTCAAAGAAACGTTCACCAACCTAAAAAGATACAGATGGAAGTTGAACCCTTCAAAGTGCATCTTTGGAGTTCCATCTGGCATACTCCTAGGCTACATCACCAGCGCCTGCGGTATCGAACCCAATCCCGACAAGGTCTCCACCATCACCAATATGAAATGGCAAACCTGCGTAAAGGATATACAGAAGCTCATAGGGTGCATGGCTGCTCTCAGCCGCTTCATATCATGCCTTGGTGAAAAGGGACTACCGTTCTTCAAACTACTCAAGGCCTCCGAGTGCTTCTCCTGGTTGGAGTAGGCCGATACGGCCTTCGAGTAGCTCAAGTTGTTTCTAACAAAGCCTCCGATCATGATGGCGCCTTGACCAGATGAAACCCTATTGATCTACATTGTCGCCACCTCTCACGTCGTTAACATAGCTATTGTCATTGAGTGCGAGGAAGCTAGGCATGCCTGTAAGGTGCAACATCCGGTCTACTTCATCAGTGAGGTTCTCAATGAGTCCAAAACTTGTTACCCTTAGGTTCAGAAGCTGTTATACACCATTCTGGTCACGTCGCGCAAGCTCTGCCATTACTTCGAGTACTACAAGATCACCATGGTCACTGAGTTCCCTCTGGGGGACATCCTCCACAACAAAGAGGCCAACGACCGCATCATCAACTGGGTAGTCGAGCTCGGCACTTACTCCATAGAATTCAGAAGCAGACTACCATTAAATCACAGGCACTGGCTGACTTTCGCTGAGTGGACCAAGATCCAAGAACCCATCCCCACTGCCTGCCCCGAGCACTGGGTGATGTACTTCGATGGCGCCCTCAACATCAATGGTGTTGGTGCCGGCATTTTGTTCATCACTCCAACTAAGGACAAGCTCCGTTATGTTCTCCGAATTCATTTTCTAGCCTCCAACAACGCCGCGGATTATGAAACCTGTCTCCATGGACTCCGTATAGCCATCAAGCTCAGCGTCAAATGCCACATGGTGTACAGAGACTCCGCGCTGGTCATCATCTAGGCCAACAAAGATTGGTCCTGCTCCAACGAGAAGATGGACGCATACTGCGCCGAGATCAAGAAACTCGAAGGAAAGTTCTAGGGTATCGAGTACCACCACATGGTACGAGACCAAAATCAGCTCGCCGACCACTTATCTAAGATAGGCTCTTCACACGCCATGATTCCGCCTGGGTCTTCATTCAAGACCTCTTTACACTGTCTATTAAGGAAGAGAAGGAAGTTCAAGAGACCCCCCCCCCGCCAAGTAGCTGGTACTTGTAGTACCTTCGCCGGCTGTGGATTGGAGGGAATAGTTCATCAAGTACCTCACCAGCACCGATGTACCCACTGATAAGACAGAAACTGAATGCCTCATCCATCGTAGAAAGCATTATGTGCTGGTGGACGGGAACTTGATGAGGAAAAGTGCCAAGGGATACTACAGAAATGCATCACCCAAGAAGAGGGAGTGAAACTACTTCTTGAAATTCACTCTGGCTCCTGTGGCAACCACGCGGCCTCCAGAAACCTAGTTGACAAAGCTTTCCAAGCTGGTTTTTACTGGCCCACAGACATCACTGACGCAGAAGACCTCATCCAACATTGTGAAGGATGTCAATTTTTTGCCAAGCAAATACACGTGCCGGCGCAGGAATTGCAAACCATCCTAGCTTCTTTACCTTTTGCTTGCTGGGGACTGGACATGATTGGGCCTTTCATGCCTACGCCAGGTGGTTTTTGGTATGTATACATCACCATTGACAAGTTCTAAAAGTGGATTGAACACAAGCCGCTTGTTTCGGCTACTACAAAGAAGGCAGTTGAGCTTTTTGAAGATATCATCCACAGATTCGGTCTCCCAAACAGCATTATCACTGACCTCGGAACTACATTCACTGGCCACCATTTTTGGGACTTCTACGAAGACCGATGCATCTCTATCAAATACGTCTCTGTTGCCCATCCTAGAGCCAACAGCCAGGTCGAACAGGCGAACAGCATGATCCTCGATGCCCTCAAAAAGAGACTATACCAGAAAGAGGAAAAGCTAGTCACAACACCGGTGTGTCTCCATACTTTTTGGTCTATGGCTTAGAGGTCGTACTTCATGTGGACATTGCCTTCCAAGCACCTAGGGTGGAACATTATAATGAAGAGCAAGCCGCAGTTGTTCGGACAGAGGATGTCGATAGAGACGAAGAAGAACATCTGATCACTTGCATCCGCACAGCCAAATACCTAGAAGGCTTGCGAAGATACTACAACTGCAATATCAAAGGTCGTTCATATGTGGTTGGTGACCTCGTTCTCCATAGAAAGCAGAAAACCAAAAGGGATGCACAAGCTCTCCTCCCCCTGGGAAGGGCCTTACTTGGTCAAACAGGTTACCCAACAAGGGTCTTACCAGCTAAGTGACATGGATGGAACTGATATCCCCAATTTGTGGCACATCGAGCAACTTATACATTTATATCTTTAAAATGCTCTAGATATGTACTCTCCACTCCATAATGAATGAAGTTTTTGTCGCCATAATTTGTCTCCATTATTTCTCTACTCTAGTTTAATCTCCATTTATGATTACTAGCTCTGAGCTGCTCCTTAACAAATGCTGACAATTATACATGATCTCCATAAAAGCTCCGCCCCGTTTCCCCATACTAAAATATCTCTAAGATATTTCACCAACCATCAAGCAGCACACGTTCTGCTCTACATTCTTTAGAGAAAACCTAGTCTCCAATCTCTCCCTACACGTGCTACGGGCTCTGTGCTCTGCATTATGGCTGATCGGCTATGGTTCCTCGGTCACGCATGTTCTTCCTACACGTGCACAGGCTCCAATGCTCGACATTATGGAATACAGGCTAGCCAAGGCCAAGAGCCCAGTAACAAACCAATTGCTCGAACACTACTTATACCATGTATAAACACGTTAGGGTTAACAACAAGTTTCTTTTTCACTGAAAGTGCTAGCAAACTGCATAAACATGCACACGATGTCTACATACAACATTTATACAAATACATAAATGTTTGCTTATGTCCTCGTGCATCTAACTCTCCTCTCTAGATGTTACGTACAGGTTTCTCTCCACTCAGGTCATTGCACTTGGCCCTCACTGTCTACCTCACCGAACAGATCGACGTCGCCAGCCAGCTTCTTCGCCGTGTCCTCCACCTCATCCTTCAGCTGCTCCTGCTTCGTCGCACCCGTCCCTCTCACGAATTCGGCGCCTATCGCTTGAAGGTTTATGGCAGGGTAGTGAGACTGGACCACCACCAGGGCATGTGTCACGATAGAGACAGCGATGTCATGGTTGAAGCTCTTGAAGTTCTCCCACACCGCCTTGCACCTATCGATGATGGCATCCAGACATGGCGGCCTGTCATCGGGCTGAGGAGCTACCTCCATGTCGATGTAGTCGAGCACCGGCCTGACTTCGGCCACCACGGCATCAAGTTTTCCCCTCTGGGTCTTGGCCTCCAGCTCTAGCACGTCGAACTATGCCTTGGTCCTTCGACGGTATTCTATAGACACCAAAGGGATTCGTCAAAAGAAGCAATCATATCAGCAACAACTCCGACCATGAACTACTCACCTTCCAGTTCCTCGGCCAATTTCTCCACTCGCCTAGACGCCTTCTCCTTCCCCTCTTGGAGTTGATCGATGACTTGACACAACTGGTCGAGCTCCGCATCTTGCCCTACAAACATGACGGTCATCAGCAATACCAAAATTGTTCAGCAATGCACAAAAGATTCACCGATCCGTCGTACCTTTCTTCTGGTTGGAGACGCTCTTTAGCTGCTTAGAGGTGCGCCCTAGCTACTCAGAGATGCTTCTCAGCTGCTCAGAGGTGTGCTCCAGCTGGTCGAAGATGGTCCTCAGTTGCTCAGATAAGGCGCCCTTTTGGTACTCCAGGTCCCTCGCGTTTGATTCAGCAAGATCTCTTTCGCGCTAGGCTCTCTGGATGTTTTTCTCCATCATTTTCATCGCCTCCTTCAGCTTTGCGTTCTCCTCAGCAAGGGGCTCCATCCTCTTGATTAGCTGCTATCATTATATGATAGTTCATGCTATGTCCTGCAAAGCATCAAGATTGTAAATGACCTTATTCTCCAACACCAAAGACGGACATCGTCGATGCAATACTAACCTCAATTTGCTTCATGGCTATGGAAAGGGTGGACCGTAGCCTCTTCACCTCCCTAGAGGTGTCCTCCTCCTCCACAACCACAACTTCGTCCCCCCGCTTGCGGAGGATGCGGACGGCCTGAGGTCATGATTCTTCACACTCAATCTCCATGACCTCATCCTCTTAATCCATAGCTGGTGGCGCTCCCTGGGGGCTCGGTTGCCGCACTAAGTGACCAACCACGCCCCGTGGCATCTTCAGGCACGCCACTTGTTCCTCCGACGCTGTCGGCCTCTGTGCCCCAGACTCCAGCACGGCATCGGCAGCTCCCGCCTCCGCCCCCAAAAACACGGCGGCTCTCATCGTCGCTCCTAGTGTCTCTGGTGCAGCGGCCGCCGTCATTGCCAACCGCTCTCCGCCGCCACCTCCATCAGCAGCGGTGGTCAACTCCACCACAAACCGACGAGCGCTCAGGGACTCCAGGACGGAGTCTGTCCACAATGTCTCTGCACCAGGAACAGCCCCAGCTACTCGCCAGTCTAGCCGAAAGGATTCAGGTCCTCTGCGTGCCCCATTCTGCATCAGATCAGCTCATCGATCACCACAACTATGAAAATCGGAAAGCTATTGATCCCAAGGCAAAGATACTTATACATCAGCTTCATGGTAGACGGTTCTGCACTGGTGCTGCCTCCCTAAGCACCCAGGCGCTATTCTAGGGGTCAACCCGTGTGTCCTGGGCTAGAGGTCTTGTGGCCCCCGCTGTCGGCGTCTTTTCTGCCTGCTGCTTGGGGACTCCTTCCCCTCCCTCCGATTGCACCTCCGTGCGCGTGTTGTGTGATGGCGCCATAGTGCTCGGAGGGGGAGCTACGGGAGCGTCATTGTCGTTCGACCACTCAGATATCGCCGTACTTTGTGTCCGAGCGGTCCAATCGCCACCAAGCGAGATGCCGCTAGGCCTGCGGGGAGCAATATCCACTGTTCTCCTCTTCTTTCAGGCCAGCTCATCTTGCGCCACTCTTTTCTCCTAGACCTTCTCCAACACCGGGGGGGGACTCTCCATCTAGCTAGCACCTGCTCCTCCGGATACGGTCAAGATTTTTATCTAAGGAGGTGGGTTCGTGCAGTTGAAGGCTCTCGGCTGCCCTAGCATGCTGAACGGCGCGTTTGGAGTGAATAGCTCTATGACCCGACATAGCATAGCCTCCTTCGTCAGTCTCTCCAACCTCTCCTAGGTGCCGTCAGTGTCTCCTTTGAAGTCATAGCCCGGATGGGCCCTCTCCTTGTAGGGTTGGATGCGGCGCACTATGAAGCTCACCGCCACCACCACTCCATTCACCTTCATGCCCTTTATCAGCCCGAGGAGCTACTTCACTTGATCCATATCAGCACTGGTCAGCTTCTCGACCAGCTCTTTTGGTTCTCCAGAATTTGGTCAATGTCGCACTAGATGGCAAGATGACTCTGCTTCATGTAGAACCACCTGGCATTCCACCCCTTTAGCGAGGTATTTAGTGGCACAGTAATGTACTGTAACACCCTAAAATTAGCTACTTTCTAAAAAGAGTAAAATGGTTTCTGTTAATTGTTTTGTGCTCATAAAAACATAGGTAAAAGAAATTTTTCATTAAGTTAAAATCCAACATAAGGGTAGCAACATGTTTGCGCATACATGCCGTTGCATTGATACTTTTGTGATTAGTGGTTTCGAAAATAAATTCAAATCTCAATCTTTAAAATATTGCTTTCAAGTAGTGGTTTAAAAAGAATTTGAAAACTTGCAAAAACAAAAGTTAGATAAGATGCCTTGTTTTCAAAATCCAAAGGCTTGGAAAAGGTTTTAAGATACGTTAGAACGATGCCTCTCTTTCCGGGAATCTTTCTGACCTTTTTTGGGATTAAATTCCTATTTTTTAGAGCTTTGTCTTTTTCCTCGATCAATTCAAAAGTCTTTTTCGAGCGCTAAAACCAATTTGGTTGTGTTCCTTATTCTTCCATCTATCCCTAGGAATTTTTTCTGGTATTTTTCAGAGCTTAGAGATATTTTTCGGAGCCTAAATAGTAATTTCAGATTTTCTAGAATTATTTTAATTCCGAAAATCAATTATTTCCTAATATATCTTAGATTTCCAAAATCTCCAAACCCTGCGTGTATATATATATATATATATGCCGGCGTAGCCCTCGACGCCAGGATTCTAGAAGTATGATTGGTTTTTCGAGCCGCCACTCGTAGCCCCGCAGATCGGACGCCGAAGTTTGGCACAGCTAGGTTTCCGGCGAACTTCCGGCGAGCTTTTTTGGCCAAACCGTCGCGTTCTGGCGTCGACCACCACCACCACGAGGTAGATCTCGTCATCCTCTACCACGTCTTGCCATCCTTTTCGTGAATCCATGCCCGTTCATCGTTTCCCTAACCTCTCTTTTTCTTCTCCGACGAGGAACCACCATGGCTGACGGAGCTTCTTCGTTCTTCGTTGTCCGGCGCTATAGCACCATCTCCGCCCCTTGACCGCACTCCTGCGCCTTCACCGCATGGACCCGGCACCCCTTCCCTAGCCCCGTGGACACCCGCGCCCTACACAGCAGGCGCCGCCGTCGGCCTATGCAGGCTCAGCCGTGTAGGCCCTGTGTTGGCCAGCCGCCGCCACTGCCTTGTTGTGCGCGTGGCGGGCTGCCAGCCACGCGGCCGTGTGCCGCCGCTAGCCTGCCAGGTCCATCCGTGGTTGAGCCCCTCTGCGAGCAGCAGCAGCAGCAATCTACCATGGCTGACATGGCCACGTACGTGTACTGCACGCAAGGAAGAAGGTGACCCAAGGTAATTACAGTTTTGCCACCCAACGAATGTTTGGCCGTAGTTTATTCGTTTTAATTATGTTTCAGTTCGTTCCAGTTGCGTTAGTTTTGTGTCGTCGAGATCTACGCAGTAGCGCTATTAGTTTTCATATCACATGTTTATGAATTTATTTTATTAAAATATTAATTGTGTCTATAATTAATTAATCGATGTTTAATTAAAGTCAATTTAGGTATTTGATTTTGATTCGATTGCGTGAGTTTCATCGCAATGTGTGATACGTGTTAGCAGCGTCATCCAATATAACAAATGTTTCTGAATTTTAATATAAAGTATTAATTTAATCTATATTTATTCAATAGATTTTAATTAAAAGCAACTACATAGGGTTAACTTCGTTCTTGTCGTGTTAAATCGTGCCAATATAAGGTACGTGTTAGTAGCAACGTTAATTACGTCACATGTTCATAATATTATAATTTAAATATTAATTTGATTAATGATTACATAAAGTTGTTTCTAAATAAAAGCAACTTAGGACAGTATCCACCTTTTATAATTACTTGTTAATTAAGGTCAACTTAAATATGTATTTATTAATTATAATTTGCTTAGTTTCAACATGATTTATATAAAGTCAGTTAAAATGCTTTCACATGCATTTTTCTCTTGCAAAGTTAAAGCTAATTTGATTAAATGATACGTGCATGTTTATGTATAAAATATGACTAGTTCAACTCGGCTTTTAAAATAAAATGTGATTTTATGTAATCTGAATTAATATGCTTCATATAGTTTTGCTCAATTAAAATAAATCAAGCATATAGGCTTTTTCTCTCTTTTGTAATATAAAATCCCGATAGTCGTTTCCTTTTTAATGATAGTTCTGTTATCGATGATTCTTGCGTTCCCGTGATTGTAGTGATGATCCCACTCTTTTAGTATATTGTTTTATATGCAAAATCTTTCGGTAGATGTATCTTTTCAACCGTAGCTCCGATTAGCGTGTCTCTCGTGACTGTGTTCGTAGCGATGTGTAGAATCGTATTTCAAACTCTTTTACTTATTTTTCTATGATTGGTGTATTGTTTTGATATAGATGCAATTGTATGCTATGCATGTATGTATATGGATGTTGTGTGGTGTTCTACGATTACGTCCAGTCGGTGAGATATACGTGGTGATCTAGAAGAAGAAGAAGGACGTTGAAGATTAAAGCTTACCGAAGGATCGGTATTTAAGGCAAGTGTACCAAAGGCCCTTGTACCTATGAACAATTACTATTCACATTCATGCATGTGTTTAATTTGATATACCCTTAAGGACTTTACCTAGATGAATTCTTGTACCACATATCCTTGTTACCTAGGGTTTGAGTATGCATTTTGGATAGATGCTGCAGCACTGAACATAGAATAATAGTTAAACATGACTAAAGACATTATGTAATATGATAATATGAAGCTTTTTAGCAATAGATAGGGGGCTAGAGTACGGGGTTGAGTACTCTAGTGCCTCTCTATAAGGACTTACAGCATGATCGCTTGCTCGTATACGATCGTGGATTATAAGCTGAAACAGTATTTTTATCTCACATCAAACCAACCAGCAGTAAATAATCCACGATCATTTACGGCCTGTCGAACAGGCTGTTAATCCTAAAGCGGCAACCCAGGAGGTTCCGTACAACCTCGAGTGTAATATGGCTCTGACTTTAACCTGTTAACTAGATTGTACTAGCTCGTCTGTAGCTCCAGTAAGGGTAAGAGGGTATCTTTCCTTTTTCTGCTAGGATGTGTGTACCGTGCTGCGATACCCACGTGTGCCACTCCTTAGTAGATACGACTTATTAGTGCGACTAGCTAAGGGTTTCATAGTGAAACCTTGCCACACTTCCTAGGTAGAGGTGTAGTGGGCTTTGCAAACCCCGGCATTGGGAATCATGGCTCGGTGGGTAAAGATGTACAATTTCTACAGAAATATTTGACCTGTTATAACAGCCGTGCTCACGGATACGAGCGGTCTGGATCCTTCAAGATTAGTGGTTACTATGGATGGTGGATGGCTGGGAATTGACATAAACTTGACTATACTTAAATATCACTTGGGAATTGGGATTGTTCACTAAAGTAGTGATATAGGATGCTAAAACTTGATCAACTAAAATTGTGAATCGCAGTCAAACAGTGTCAAGCCTTTTGAGCCTCATAGATCCCTTTGATATACTTGCTAAGCATGGTGAGCTTACACTTGCTTTACATCCAATGAAAATCCTAGATGGGTACCAGATTTCTAGTCTGGAGGAGTTAGGCTTGTTGTCAACCAGTCAGTCGTCCCTGTGGATTTGGAGTCTTCCCGTAAAGATCGGAGTTGCCTTTCCGCTGTCTATACTCTGAGGTTATATTCTTTATACTAATACGTTATGTAATAAGTATTGTCTTTGATATTATCCTGATTTGTGGCTATATGTGAGATTTGACTTCTTGGGCTCACATATAGTGTGTATCTGGTTTTGTCTTTAAAACCGGGTGCTATAAAGTGGTATCAGAGCAATGCTGACTGTAGAACGTAAGCCTAGTTAGCACTGGTCATTTCTAAAAACCTATTTTACTATAAAACTATTTCTCCACCTCCTTGACTCATTGAATTGAATATTTCTAATCCTTGTCCTATTGTCTCCCCTCCTTGATAGCTCCCTTTGAGCTCTACATTCTTATCTCCTTGAGTTGTTGTTCTTGATCTCTTGCAAACTTTCTTGTATCACCTCTATTCAAATTATCAAAGCCCTGATAAGATGTTTTCCCCTAAGAATGCCTACCAAGTAGCTAGAAGGAACGATTAGTAACGAGCTTGTATTTCATGTTTGTATGGTTTATATTTATGTTATGGTTGAGTTGGATCTTTATAATGAGTGCAGTGAATTTGTGGGTTATGCTCACAATTTCATTTATATTAAAGGTTTAAGGTATAAGGGACAAGGAAATAAATTGTTTCGGTTCTCTTTCTCTTGTTTCCTACTTTCTGTCTTCCGGAGCAGTCTGACTTCTATGGCCAATGTTTCCAACCTCTGCGCAACCAAAAATTCTGAGAAAATTCTGGGTGAATGCAGACTTCAAGATTTTTCTTTTCCCGCAAGATTCACCTTGATAGATATTCTGGTTTGGGAAATATGAAAATCACAAGGCGATACATCTGCGTTGTCTAGAATCTAGAATAGTTTCTGTTGAGCAAACATTTCGACCAAGTTAACTATAGAATCTGAAGGAGTGGTCTAAAAGAAAGATGTGGGGAATTTTATAAGCTTTCCAACGGTTTAAGATGCAACTTTATTGGATAAATGGAACTCGAGATATGGATGTTTTTCTATGCTGTTGTTTTCTATCTACGGGAAGGATCAATTTTTCTTATTCTTATCTATGTCCACAAGCTCTCTGGGATGTCGGAGGATGATAGTACACCTTGAAGAAAGTTACATGTTGGATGTTGGTGCCCATATCTCATCTCTTCTTAAGGGGGGTAGCCAAGCTAAGAGTGTTGCTAGTTGGTGAACTACAAGGAGTTCGGATCCACGTCAAGATTGACCTTCGAGCTAGCTATGGTTGGGAGTTCGAACTTCACGTACCTAAGATATAGACATATACAAAGAGTTGCAAGAATGCTCAAGACTAAGATTAACTCTTGAAAACAATTGGATTGGTTCTGATTTCTATTTAAAGCGCTTTCCATGAAATGAAATCTTCAAAAGATGTTGGAAAATGAATTAACAACCTTTTGATTCAAGAACTTTGAAAAACTTTTTTAAAAGTTGTTTTGAACTAAGTTCAAAAAGGGTTTAAGTTTGTTTTCTCATTTTCAAGATTTGGTATTCGAAACTTAATTTCAAAAGTATTTCACCAAAGAATAAGAGATGATTTGAAAAGAGTATTAAAGTTTAAAAGATTCAAAAAGAGTTGCTAAAGACTATACTTGAGACATTTCAAAAGTTTTGATTTAAATTTTGAAAGACTCTTTTGCCTTAAAACTCATTCAAAAGAAAGCAATTTGATTTGAACCGCTTCACTCAAGGTTTTAGTTTAAAAACAGATATTCATAAAAAGTTTGAAAGTATCTTATTCCTAAAACTTTAAAAAGTTGAAAGTGAAATCAGATTTGAAAACCCACTTTGCTTTGAACTAAATTTCAAAAAGAGTAAAATTTATTCGGTTACTCTTCAAAGTGCTATTCTAAAAACACTTTTGAACCATTTTATTCTAAAACACTTTGAAAATGACTCTAAAGTGTTTTTAAAATGGGTTGTTTGAAAAAGACCGATTGAAAAAAAAATTGGGTTGTCTTATTTCAAATTTTATTTGAAAGGTGTTCAAAATGCTTTCAAGATATTTTACAAAATTTTGAAAAAATTGGTTCAAAAGTTTGCAACAATTTGCATTTGGAATAGGAGCACTTTTGGCTTTGAATTAGAATTAAGTTTGATTTCAAAACAAAATTTGAAAAGAAAAGGTTTGAGTTGATTTCAAAAGTGTATTTCTAAAAGAAGTCTTCCAAAATGGTTCAAAAGGGTTGAAAATTATTTGATTTGATTTGATTCCCCAAAAGTCTTATTCCAAAAAGAACTTGAACATGTGTACTAAGTCTTTTGTTTGACTTCAAAAGAAAATGGGATTGAAAACTTACTCTCTTCATTTCTAAAGTAGTTTTGAAATTGATTTGTTTTGATTTAAGAAATCCCAAAAGAGTTCATTCAAAATGAGTTGAAAATGAAGTTCGAATGTTTAATTTGTTTTCTAAAATCTTGAAAATCCCTTGTTTGAAACATATTTCAAAAGAACTTGAGTTGATTTGTCTGCTTTTTATCTGAGATTTGATTATAAAGTCGAGTTTTCAAAAGAGTTTGAAAAACAAAGCTTAGTATATTTACCTGAGTTTCCAATGATTTGAAAATGGTTGGGTTTATTTCAAAACCTTAAAAACATTTATTCAAAAGAGTTTCAAAACATGGTTGAAATATTTTCTTGAGTTCTGAACATAAAACATATTTTGAAAGCTATTTCAAAAGGAGTTGAAAAAGAAAATTTGTTCAGTTTTGATTGAAAGTCTTCCTTTTAAAAAGTAAAACTTTTCAAAATGCATAAAAATGAACCATAGAATTCAAAGTTCTGATTCAAGCTAAGCAAGATCTTTTGAAAGCTTAACATATGGATAATAAGATTCATTAGAACAGATTAAGAGAAGCAACAAGATCGGACTTGGAATAAGATGGAACAAGAATCTGCAAGAGTGGCCACACGATGAGTTCTCATACAACACAAAGTGAGTATCAAGATGATGTCGCTCAAGGAAGAGAAGAAGATCTCAAGTTGAAGTATCCCTCTCTTCTTTGCTCTTCTTCTCCGAATCTCGAGGACGAGATCCATCTTAAGGGGGGTAGAATTGTAACACCCTAAAATTAGCTACTTTCTAAAAAGAGTAAAATGATTTCTGTTAATTGTTTTGTGCTCATAAAAACATAGGTAAAAGAAAATTTTCATTAAATTAAAATCCAACATAAGGGTAGTAATATGTTTGCACATACATGTCGTTGCATTGATACTTTTGTGATGAGTGGTTTAGAAAATAAATTCAAATCTCAATCTTTAAAATATTGCTTTCAAGTAGTGGATTAAAAAGAATTTAAAAACTTGCAAAAACAAAAATTAGATAAGATGCCTTGTTTTCAAAATCCAAAGGCTTAGAAAAGGTTTTAAGACGCGTTAGAACGATGCCTCTCTTTCCGGGAATCTTTCTGACTTTTTTTGGATTAAATTCTTATTTTTTGGAGCTTTGTCTTTTTCCTCGATCAATCCAAAAGTCTTTTTCGGGAGCTAAAACCACTTTGGTTGTGTTCCTTTTTCTTCCATCTATCCCTAGGAATTATTCTAGTATTTTTCAGAGCTCAGAGATATTTTTCGGAGCCTAAATAGTAATTTCAGATTTTCTAGAATTATTTTAATTCCGAAAATCAATTATTTCATAAAATATCTCGGATTTCCAAAATCTCCAAACCCTGTGTATATATATATATGCCGGCATAGCCCTCGATGCGAGGATTCTAGAAGTACGATCGGTTTTTCGAGCCGCCATTCATACCCCTGTAGATCGGACGCCGAAGTTCGGCACAGCTAGGTTTCCGATGAACTTCCGGCAACCTTTTTCGGCCAAACCATCGCGTTCTGGCATCGACCACCACCACCACGAGGTAGATCTCGTCGTCCTCTACAACGTCTTGCCATCCTTTTCGTGAATCCGTGCCCGTTCATCGTTTTCCTAACCTCTCTTCTTCTTCTCCGGCGAGGAACCACCATGGCTGACGGAGCTTCTTTGTTCTTCGTCGTCCGGCGCTGCAGCACCATCTCCGCCCCTTGACCGGACTCCTGCGTCTTCACCGTGCGGACCCCACACCCCTTCCCTGGCCCCATGGACTCCCGCGCCCTGCACAGCAGGCGCCGCCGTCGGCCTGTGCGGGCTCGGCCATGCACCCTGCGCTGGCCAGCCGCTGCCTTGTTGCGCGTGTGGCGGGCTGCCAGCCGCGCGGCCGTGTGCCGCCGCCAACCTGCCAGGTCCATCCGTGCCCGAGCCCCTCTGCGAGCAGCAGCAGCAACCTGCTATGGCCACGTACGTGTACTGCACGCAAGGAAGAAGGTGGCCCAAGGTAGAAGATGCAGTAATTACAGTTTTTCCACCATAGTTTATTCGTTTTAATTCCGTTTCGGTTCGTTCCAGTTGCGTTAGTTTTATGTCGTCGAGATCTACACAGTAGCGCTATTAATTTAAATATCATATGTTTATGAATTTATTTTATTAAAATATTAATTGTGTCTATAATTAATTTATCGATGTTTAATTAAAGTCGATTTAGGTATTTGATTTTGATTCGATTGCGCGAGTTTCATCGCAATGTGTGATACGGGTTAGCAGCGTCATCCAATATAACAAATGTTTCTAAATTTTAATATAAGGTATTAATTTAATCTATATTTATTCAATAGCTTTTAATTAAAAGCAACTACATAGGATTAACACTTCGTTCTTGTCGTGTTAAATCGTGCTAATGTAAGGTACGCGTTAGTAGCAACGTGAATTACGTCACATGTTCATAATATTATAACTTAAACATTAATTTGATTAATGATTACGTAAACTTGTTTTTAAATAAAAGCAACTTAGGACAGTATCCACCTTTTATAATTATTTGTTAATTAATGTCTACTTAAATATGTATTTATTAATTATAATTTGCTTAGTTTCAACATGATTTATATAAAGTCAGTTAAAATGCTTTCACATGCATTTTTCTCTTGCAAAGTTAAAGCTAATTTGATTAAATGATACGTGCATGTTTATGTATAAAATATGACTAGTTCAACTCGGCTTTTAAAATAAAATATGATTTTATGTAATCTGAATTAATATGCTTCATATAGTTTTGCTCAATTAAAATAAATCAAGCATATAGGCTTTTTCTCTCTTTTGTAATATAAAATCCCGATAGTCGTTTCCTTTTTAATGATAGTTCCGTTATCGGTGATTCTTGCGTTCCCGTGATTGTAGCGACGATCCCACTCTTTTAGTATATTGTTTTATAAGCAAAATCTTCCGGTAGATGTATCTTTTCAACCGTAGCTCCGATTAGCGTGCCTCTCGCGACTGTGTTCGTAGCGATGTGTAGAATCATATTTCAAACTCTTTTACTTATTTTCTATGATTGGTGTATTGTTTTGATATAGATGCAATTGTATGCTATGCATGTATGTGTATGGATGTTTTGTGGTGTTCTACGATTACGTCCAGTCGGTGAGATATACGTGGTGATCCAGAAGAAGAAGAAGGACTTTGAAGATTAAAGCTTACCGAAGGATCGGTATTTAAGGCAAGTGTACCTAAGGCCCTTGTACCTATAAACAATTACTATTCACATTCATGCATGTGTTTAATTTGATATACCCTTAAGGACTTTACCTAGATGAATTCTTGTACCACATATCCTTGTTACCTAGAGTTTGAGTATGCATTTTGGATAGATGCTGCAGCACTGAATATAGAATAATAGTTAAACAAGACTAAAGATATTATGCAATATGATAATATGAAGCTTTTTAGCAATAGATAGGGGGCTAGAGTATGGGGTTGAGTACTCTAGTGCCTCTCTATAAGGACTTACAGCATGTTCGCTTGCTCGTATACGATCTTGGATTATAAGCTGGAACAGTATTTTTATCTCACATCAAACCAACCAGCAGTAAATAATCCACGATCATTTACGGCCTGCCGAACAGGCTGTTAATCCTAAAGCGACAACCCAGGAGGTTCCGTATAACCCCGAGTGTAATATGGCTCTGACTTTAACCTGTTAACTAGATTGTACTAGCTCGTCTATAGCTCCAGTAAGGGTAAGAGGGTATCTTTCCTTTTTCTGCTAGGATGTGTGTACCATGCTACGATACCCACGTGTGCCACTCCTTAGTAGCTACGACTTGTTAGTGCGACTAGCTAAGGGTTTCATAGTGAAACCTTGCCACACTTCCTAGGTAGAGGTGTAGTGGGCTTTGCAAACCCCGGCATTGAGAATCATGGCTCGGTGGGTAAAGATGTACAATTTCTGTAGAAATATTTGACCTGTTATAACAGCCGTGCTCACGGATACGAGCGGTCTGGATCCTTCAAGATTAGTGGTTACTATGGATGGTGGATGGCTGGGAATTGACATAAACTTGACTATACATAAATATCACTTGGGAATTGGGATTGTTCTCTAAAGTAGTGATATAGGATGATAAAACTTGATCAACTAAAATTGCGAATCGCAGTCAAACAGTGGCAAGCCTTTTGAGCCTCATAGATCCCTTTGATATACTTGCTAAGCATGGTGAGCTTACACTTGCTTTACATCCAATGAAAATCCTGGATGGGTACCAGATTGCTAGTCTGGAGGAGTTAGGCTTGTTGTCAACCAGTCAGTCATCCCTGTGGATTTGGAGTCTTCACGTAAAGATCGGAGTTGTCTTTCCGCTGTCTATACTCTGAGGTTATATTCTTTATACTAATACGTTATGTAATAAGTATTGTCTTTGATATTACCCTGATTTGTGGCTATATGTGAGATTTGACTTCCTGGGCTCACATATAGTGTGTATCTGGTTTTGTCTTTAAAACTGGGTGCTACATGTACTCACCCGCCATCCCATCATGGAGCTGCAGATACACACCGCCGACCGCCTTGGAACCACCCTCGCCCTTCTTCTTCTTCAGCCAGAACAGGTGTCAGAAAAGATTGAAGTGGGGAAGAATGCCAAGATACGCCTCATAGAAATGGATAAACACAGCAATGTGCAAGATCATGTTCGGATGCAGATTGCACAGGCTCACTCCCTAGAACTCCAACAGATCCCGCAAGAACGAATGTACCAGAAGTCCTAATCCACGCCAGAAATAATCTTCAAATACTATGACTTCGTCGGTGTGTGGCATCAGATAGGGATCACTGTCGGCCGGACGCCATCCGGCGGTGACTCAGTCAGGAAGAACGCCCGCCTCCACCATCTCGTTGAGCTCCGTCTCCCCCATGAGTGATAGGACCCATTCCTTGTCACGGCTTGCTCTAGCGGCTGCCTTCTTCGGGTTACAACCTCCCCTCTTCGACGCCATCCCTTAGATCTCGATTGAAACTATTTCCTTTGCACAAGCTCTCTAGCCCTAGCGGCAGAGTGCGTGTGAGTGCGAATTGGGAACCATGAGGGCTAAGGAGGGACACAAAGTGGTGAAGTGGCAAAGGTGGGAGTGCGGAGAGCGGCGGCGCAGTTATAAAGACACACTCTCCACTTTTCACATTCAAGGGTTTTTGGGAAACCGCACCATGATTTGTGCCTTTCTAAATTCCTCAAAGCGGCGCGTAGGGCCGTTGTCTGGGCTTCCGCGCAACTACGGGCCATGTCGCCTGTTTTTTTTATGCAACTTGGAACTACACACCGAATATTCGCTGACTTCTCCACAATGTAATCAAGGCTCAGTAATTTCTACTGTACAGCCATTACTTTGGCTTTTTCTCCACGATTTGATTCATCTAAGATTTCTACTTGTGGCTCGAGGACTACGTCATCATTATGACTTAGTTCCTCACCACACTAGGGACTTTCTTCTGGTTACTGTTGTTTCTGACCCTGGCACCACGTGACCACATCACCTACTGTCAGGCTCAGGGACTAAGTGGGCACACTTCACCTTGCGATGATTGTGTGCTTTTCATTTCAGGGCTCCGCCTATGGACTGGTTGCCTGCTCGCTGGTCTTTTGCCTTTCTTCTACTTTCTGGACCCTAGCACCACATGACTATGTCACCTACTGTCAGGCTCGGGGACTAAGTGGGCACACTTCACCTTGCCGTGAGTGTGTTTTCTCTAATCTAGAAGACTCCATGCCTCCTAAAGTTGAAGACAATTACCTCCCTTTCTCGTGGTAGGACTCTAAATGGGCACACTTGGTTCACAGCGAGAAAAATTTCGATTTTGAACTTGAGCTGCTTACATCCTTCTGGCAATCCTTACTTGGGATACACTACTCGGTGACTCATTATGGTGGTTGAACTATGAGTCTGACTGCTCGGCTTTGTTCACACCTGCTCGGACAAGCTTAAGATGGCGTTGCAAAGTGGATACAAGGCGCTCGGGAACTAGCTGTGGGGGGTACGACCCTGGATACCCATGGCAGACTACATGGGCTACGCCCCCAGGGGTGGTCCAACCCACAAGACAAAGCCTTGCGGAGCACGACGCTGCTCGGCGCCCCCACAAGACACCAGGAAGATATCCTAAAGATACTACTAGATCTGTTAGGATACGTTCGATCCCGTGATTCATGTAATCTGTTATTACTTTCTAGTTATCTCTTAGATCTAACCGACTTGTAACCCTACCCTCCAGACTATATAAGGCGGGCAGGGACCCCCTCAAAACACACGCAATATCATACGATCGCCAATACAAACCAACAGACCATAGGAGTAGGGTATTACGTCGTGCTGACGGCCTAAACCTATCTAACTCTTGTGTCTCTGTTGCCTTCTTGTTCTTGATTACACACACCTCTGCCGATCAATCTACCTTCATGGGATACCCCTCGGAGGACTGTCGAGCATCTTTTGTCGACAAATGGATTGCATCATTGCATTTCTCTCATTGAGCTGATCGAAAAATATATATGGGACATGCAGCGGTGCCAGGACAGGACAACCTTCCTTGCAAGCCAAGTTTACTAGTTTTATCCCTCCCACAGGCTCACAACCGTGCGGTCGAGAGAACCTACCTCTTTGTATGTGGCCTGGCCCCTTACTCTATATAAGGGCAGCCAGGGCACCCTTCCAAGGGGATGGACTCTCAAGACTCCATTAGGGCTATCCCTCTCCACTCTCCTACCTCTTTCACTCTTCTTGCATACCCCATTGTAAGAACTTTAAAGCATTCAATCGAGGAACACGCACTCAAACTATCTCTGAGATTGAATGTAGGGCTCCAGCCTAAACCAGTTGTTGGCGGTCCTTAACTCAAATATTTTGCCCGCCAAAGTGCATTAAAATGACAACATTTCAAGCTACATCATAATAAAATATTATTTTATCTAACAAGTTTCACGAGTTTTGGTGCCCTCTTTTATTTTGCAGGACATGAACATAAATGCATGGAAAATTTCACCGAAAGGCGCTTTTCGACGTTGATTTGCGCAAAGGAACAATAAAGACACCCATCAACTCAACTCATTCGGACCAAAAACCCACCGAGGAGCGAACCATGTCCAGCCCATAGCCCCATGTGAAGGCAGTGGCGAGGGGGCTTGGTTAGGGGGCGGTCGACCCCTAGGGTCGCCTGACCCCCCACTGGTGCCTCTCGGCCACCCCTTCGATAGGCAGTGGCATGAGGGCATGCAAGAAGCGGTGGAGCATGTACTCGTGCCAAAAATAGTTCTCCACGCCACCTTCAAGCTTGTATAAATAGAGGGGGAGAGCCTCCTCTCAAACACACACCTACCTTGAGCTTCATCTTCACATATTTTGTAGTAGTGCCCCTCTAGGTGCTTCACACCTAGTTGTAATAGAGAAAAAGAGGAAGAGAGGAGGGGAATAGAGCAAAGGAGGAGCCAGGTTTGTCGGGTCCTCCTCAACTTTGTACCTCTACGGAGTCGACTCGACTTGAGTAATATCCAAGTTTTCTTTTGTTATTTTCAAGCATACTACTTAACTAAGTTTAGTTGTTGCTATGCTTACTTATGGGAACTCCACTCGACCGAGTGCTCTAGTCTAAGAATTCAGGCTAGAGTAGTAATCGTTAGCGTAGACGTGGTGTCTAGGTTAGTGTTTACCTGAGTTTGTGCCCAATCCCACAGATAGTTATGGTAGCCCCAGAGGTGACAGCTCTGACCAGGCCTTTGTAATCCACCATGTTCAGATTGGTGTTTTTGTAGAGCTTTTTGGCAGCCTGACCCCGATCACCCCTTCCCAGTCTTTTCAAGAATCGAAAAGGTACTGTTGCTCCGAAGTAAGTGAGTTTAGTAATTAAGCTTGGACCTTGGTTATCTAGTTTACTTGGGAAAACCTTAGAAAACCCCTCTCTACCCACAAAAACACTTTATCCTTGGATGATCTTGATCCTTTCTAGTACACTTCACGTTCTACGTGGAAATCGATACCTAGAAATACTCCGGGTGAAAGCTACAGCGGTATCCGTGCACTTGCGAATTTATCTATTTGCGTTAACAAATACCAACACCAGTATAACTCCTTGTGTCTTTGGATGCTACCATTGTGTTGCTAGAGCAGCGCGACATACGTACAAATTCACTTGTCGGGTGACAAAACACCAACATAACACACTTTGGGAGCATCATAACCCTCCATCTAGTGGCGGTTTGGATCAATGGCTCACAAGCTCCATCACGCGGATTGCTAGCGTGGCACATTGAGTGGCTCCTACTCCTCTCTTAGTACAAATACCCCCTCACTCCATCTCATTCAAGGCACACAACACAAGCAAGAAGCTCTCCACTCTCTCAAGATGTAGTAGTACTAGTGTAGTTGGGAGTTAGGGTGAGTAGTGACCTTAGTCTCCGGGTTCCTAATCTAGTCTTCTAGAAGGTCTGGTATGGTCTTATATCTCCTTTCTCTCTTTGTAAGATTTTACTCTTGTATTTAGATTCTTGCTCTACTTTACTTAGCTTTTGCTTGTGCAACCTTATACTTGTTATATTGTTGTTATGGTTTGGCTTAGCATATAGCTATTATATATGACATTGTGATCGAAGCCCATACCTATATGCAATCAACACCTGTCATAGGGTCCTCTAGTCGATCTGTGTGTGCACAATTAGAGTAGTGAGAGAAGGTGTAAGCGTGGTGCTTATACACTATCTTGCCTTTGGTTACTGCTTGTCGCACGGATAGTTGTGGTAGCTAGTAGGTTGTGACAAGGCCTATCTAGTCTGAGTATTCCACCACGTGTTTTAGGCAAGTTATTAAAATGGTAAGGTTTCAGTAACTGTGTTGAGGCTTTGGGTAGGAGCTAAGTCTCCTATTGTTGTGTCTTCCACCTAGTATACTTATTGTGTTGACTCAATCTCTGTCTTGCAATTACATGACCAAGGTATAACCATAGAAGTAGAGCTTGAACCATAGGAAACCTTTTACTCACTCATTGTCCTCCCTACTATCTAGACTTCTCATCTTCATGTTTGGACTTCTCTTGTGTGTCACTACCCTTATCATATACATCATTTACCCCCACTCTAGTCTAGTTGGTATAGTAGTTAGTGGACACATGATGGTTAGCTATCACCTTTTTTAACCATTGCTTCCCTTGAGGATAAATACGATACCCTAGAATACTCCTAGGTGAAATGCTACAACGGTATCTCTATGCGCTTGCGGAATATTCTACATGAGCATAATAAATACCAACAATCCTCAAGTCACATCATATCTTGGACCAACAATAAGCCTCCATTAAAAACCATTTCTTTAATATTGTGATCCTTGTTTGAATATCTTATTGATATGAATGTTGAGATCAATCAAGCCTTAGTTTGATTCACATAGTTTGACATATATGAATCAACACCAACATGGTCAAGCCAATTTATAATTCCTTATATCCTCTTCATTTTGGCTTGACACTTCTAATACTCACTTCAATATCTATCTTCATACTTCTAGCTTGATCAAATCAATGCATAGTGATTTTCCAAATCTTTATCCATACAAGCAAACTAATGCAGAGACCATCTTATATCCATTATACATTGTCTCCTTTGTCATTTGACATTTGCTTGCATTTCCTCACTCATGCATTCTTGATATATTGTTCAATACTTAATCAAAGCCAATCCACTATCAAACTCTTCTTGTTCAGACAAAGCAAGTCATTATTGAGACAAATCCAAAATCACCAACTCATGTCTCATTTGCTAGTTGCCAAACATGCTTGTTTTCTCATGATGCTATGATATCCCACAACATAGAAGCCATTTCATCAGCTCCATTTGCATTGTTGTCTTCTGCTTGAACTAGATTGTTTCCATATTCTTCTAGCACAACAATACTTAATTTTGGCCTTCATTTGAACACTATATGGAATACCATTAAGTTTGAGTTCTTGTTGAACCTTTGATACACTTCTCATTATACAATCTTCAAACACTTAGCAAACTTGTTAGACCTTTAATTGTGTTGTCATTCAATCCACCAAAACCCACAAAAGGGCTAGATGCACTTTCAATCGATCCTCCATCAAGCCACTTGTAATCAACACAAAAAAAATCCATGGTTTGATACCTTGTAGATGATATGATTCACTTCATGTCATCACATGGTCTTATTGGTTCATCAATCATAGCTTCGCTTGCTCTTCAATAAAGAAATAGAAGCATCGTGTGTTCGATTTTTTCAAAGAACAGAAAGAGTAATAACTTCTTATTAAATATATAGAACATAGATAGAATATAAAATACAAATCAACTAATCTAATTTTAGGTAGATATTATTTCATATATATAGAGGGTTTTTATTTTTATATATTTTGATTATGCCCTATGACCTTTGAGTGCGGTTTGAACTATTGACTTACGTAATTGGAAGTAACCAATTAGGTTTACGACGAAACCTAGAAATCAATCATTGATCCAATTTAATTACCTCTGTGGGATAGACCTCAACAGAAAATTGTTGAGTAACGCCAACAAGTGATTGAGTTCAGTAGTTCCTCATAGAAAATTATTGACACTAGAGATACGGTAATATGAAGAAGACAAAATTGTTTGTTTCTCCATTCCACTCCATTTAGATCTAAGAAAGAACCCAATACAATGAAATTCCACTAGGATAAAAAAAGAGAAATAGATACAAACACAAGGTCTCAAATCTTGTTATAGAATTTTTGCTTCAAAGAAAAGAAATATCATATATATTCAACAAATAAAATAGAGTCGGTGAATGAAGCGGATTCATTAATAACTCAATTTACAGATAAAAAATGACCATTGCACTTGGTCCATCGGCGCTAAGTCCTTCGCTCCAGCTTCACCGCCTCGACGGCCCATTACACCCGAGCTTCTGACTTGCCCTTAGCAAACCGGTCCATTGTGGCCAAGCCATGCATCTTGATCTTCTTCACCTAGTTACATGACATCATGTCATGTCTCATATGCAACAAGCTCCATCTCACTAGATGAGCACTCACAACATGTCCAACCCACCTCTCCACCATGGCTACAACACATTAGTCTATCTAAGATTGTCACTCAACTAGCAAAAACCAAACTAGGGCCTTTTAGTGCTACGCCCTCCTCACACCCAAGCACGACTCTTCATATGCACCTTCGTATGGGGCTTGATTTTAAAACAAGAGGGTAAAAGCACAATTAAAAATAAATAGTAAAAATCACCATTAGCTTCGATATTAATTGTGGGGCATATAATAGCCCATCTATTTTTTAATTAGAAAAGATAAGAATCAAGAACCACACAAAGCACAAGTGGTGGGAGCCCGTGGTTTGCGTTCAGCCCTCCAGAGTTCGAGTCTTAGGCTCGATGCCAGTGTTTCACTAGTTTTTTTTTTTTCCAGTTTTCGTTGTTGATATCCTCAGACACCCATAGATAATAGGGAAGACGATACACACCTGTTACTAGGAGTTTTCGTAAACATCTTGTAGGTGTTAGGTTAGGTTTGATCTAGCGTGCAGTGTGTCACATGTTTAGTTATAAATTCAAATGTTTGTAATAATTTGATCTTTCTTATGCCATTTTTTTTTGTTACTGTCGGCTATTGAGAAAGAACAGCGGAAGTTTGCTAATATGCCAATACCATTTTAGAAGTAAGAAAATTTTATTTTTATTGCCAAGGAATGTTCGCTGTAACACATTTTGTTGCATTTGCAACTATAAGTGATTCATGTGTGCTCTGGTATGTTCTTATTAAAATGTACCAAGCTCCAAGTGCACACTTTATTAATGAAAATGTAAATTTCTCTTTATAACTTTTATCACCAAATTAATTATAAGGCCTTGTTTAGTTGCACCAATTTTGCATCTCCAAAATTTGCACAGTGTAAGATTCTTCATCATATCACATCACATCAAATCTTTGGACACATGCATGGAGTATTAAATATTGACGAAATCAAAAACTAATTACACAGTTTGGTTGTACTTTACGATACAAACGTTTTGAGCCTAATTAGTCAACGATTGAGACAATTATTACCAAATAAAAACAAAACGACACTGTTGCTACAGTGTTGCTACAGTATTTCGGGCGGCGCAAATTCTGGGCAACTAAACACGGCCTAAGTATAGTTCCCGTAGCGATCCGATTTCGTGCGAACGCTCCGCTCCACCGCGCTCGCATTGCCCCGCTGGCCCCTACGTACGTCAAACCGTGTCTTCTACGTGGCTCTGTTGGGCCGCAGCCCAGTGGAGAGTCCCATCAACTCCCAAATAAAATATCAAACGGAACCGGCTGCTAGGCGCTGCTTGTGCGACTGTGCAGGATACAGGATCACATTTTCGTCTTCAATTTTTGGACCGCCTCTTGTCAATTATTAATTGCAGGTACGAATGATATTGGTAGTTTTTTAAGTTAATTCACGTCGAATACCTTATAATTTAAAATATTTTTTAATTGCTTACCTTATATTTTAGGGTAGAAAGAGTAAAAAAAAAAGTAAAACCATTTTTGTTAAATTTCTATAAACTACGTCTACATGATATATCTCTACAACTAAAAAGCGCTAAAAGGAATCGTCTACGCTCCGGTCTCGCTCGCCTTACTAACGTGCGTCAAACTCTGTGCGTCTCCGTTGACCCGCTCCCTCGAAGTCTGTGTCGACTCCATCGTCTAGGGAATAAAAATGCATGTGCTAGATTGATTAATGAAGGCTTTAATTATAGGCCATATTCGCTTCGCTGAAAAGTCATGGTTGAAAGTACTGTCCGCTGATTTATTGTAAGAGAAAAACACTATTCCTTCGTTAAAACAGTACGGCTCATAAGACAAGCGAACGTAGCCATAGCATGGAGATTAATCTTACGCCTCGCTCGTGGATGCAACATCGTTCGTTGACACAGCCGCAGATGCGCCACCATCCGCTCTCCCTACTCACGCGCCTCGCCCCGCTGTTAGATGCGCCACCGCCCGTGGCATAGCCACAGATGCGCTGCCACCCACCATTGATTGGTGAAGGAAGTCGATAGGGATGGGCGTCATAGCACCTATGGATTGAAGTCATCGCCGGTGTCGTGGAAGAGTCACCGACGTGGATGAGTAAAAGCATGGAGCAACCGCCGCCATTGGTGACCTAGAATGTGGGCAAAAATTCATGAACCCATACAATGCGCGGTCATATATCTAGTAATAATAATAGAAAAATAAAAAATTCCAGCATTACGCCGCCACTTCCTCCATATCAGGGCACCACCAATGGAGGCTAACACTTCTAGTGGATCTATTACAAATAAAGTGATCCACATATATTAGGAAATATTGAGCCACACAATGCAAACCATCACCACCTGTGGTTTGCAAATAAACTTTTTCCTTTCGTCATACCTCAGCTTTATTTTCTCCCCCTCTTCTTTTTAGCATGAACCACTTTCTCTTTTCTCAAGCGCTAGGTAGCGTGCCCGTACGTTGCTACGGGATTACTAACAATTTGTAGTAAAAACACACGAATCGCACGATAAGATAACAATACCGTAAAAATTAAATACCAATGTTAAAGTGATAGTTAATCCAAAAAGCATAGTTTGTGAAATTAACAGCCACGGAGAGCGCGGTGTCGCAGGCTCACAACTCTACTGTATAGACTTTTTCGTGATGCGGCTACGATCATGCTCGTGCGTTGCAACGGGAACAAGATAATGCCACGATAATTTTAATTCGATCGTGCGTTGTATTGTTAAAAAAATGATTTCGACCGTGACGTTCATAACAATCCGTTTGTAGCCCATAGTTGTAATTTTGGATGGAGACATTTATTTAAATACCCATGCATCTCCTACTCACAACAATCACAAACCGTATTTTTAGTTACATATATAGTTTTTTAGTTTAGTGCCCATACTTTGCCTAAATACCGGTCGCTCCAACAAATCACCCAACCTCTCACAACCCGGAGGTGAAAGCCTGCAGTGCCATGAAAATTAATCACTCAATTTACGCTCATTGATGCCTCCTTATGTACTGTCATCATTCTACAAAACCATGGAAAGCCTCATGAAGGAAGCCTCATGTTAATGACAAGAATAAGCCTTTTGCAGATGATGGCACTCCGAAGGAAGAAAAAGATTGGTATCAAACAATCCCTACTAAACCTCGGGCCCAACACAAGGCCTTAACCTAAGCCTAAAAACATTGATTACTTAACTATCAGTCAACAAGCTCATAGTATATACTTGATAGGACAATTACTTAACAGGTTCTTCTGAGGACACTTGCATAAACATTGCAGTTACAAAAGCTAATAAGAAAAATACAGTTTAACAGTTTAGACTTTAAAAACTCTACAGGGGAACAAAGAAGGCAATGGTCAACCTGTTAGACACCCGTCGCCGATGATCGCCTGGTCAGCAAACTTCATGTCCTAAGCAGTTGTGGTGAGTTACGCAATAGGTCGCAGGTCGGTTGGCTTTGGCTATCAAACATACAAGTAATAACTTAATGAAATATAAGTGAAATCCATGAAGCATTAAATGGATGAATAGTGTAAGAACCTGCATGTCGGTTGGCTTTGGTTATCAATCAGATTTGAGCATGAGCAAATTCCTTGAACACAGTAAATCGTGCACCATTCAGACTGCATTCAAAGTAATTTGTATCTGATCGCCCTATTCATGATCATAGAATCAATTAGATATGTTGGCTAAGGCTAAATTAATGTGGTTTATGATTATATGATGCCTGAACTTATGTGGAAGGTAAATGAAGTTGAGATGAATAGCGAGTTCATTTTTGTTAAAAAAAATGTGCAGCTATTCACTTCGCTATTGTCAGTTGGTGAAAAGAGGAACTACTGCAACCAAGCTATGAATATATGGAACGTCGACAAACTGATGCTAACTATATATAAAGATGAGCAATTGGGCAATCATTCAGAAATTTTAAAGAAACTAATAAATGATGGTGTGAGATCGAAAACAATTGATTGAAATAGAAACACAACAGATCTACAGTTGGACTTGGAAACTCAAACTACTGACAAAAATAATCTACAAGCCTTTCCACGCTCTATTAAACTAAAACTAAAATTTAGATGGATATGCCAAAATAAGATGTCAACAATGACGTTCACGTACTTAGATCTTAGCTGATGACAAGATTGTGACAATATTAGAAAGAAAAACACAAAGTGTTTGGGTCTTAGCTGATGACAAGATTGTGACAATATTAGAAAGAAAAACACAAAGTGTTTGGGTCTTAGCTGATGACAAGATCTTACCTAGAAAGTCATGGTTACACAAACTGAAAGTTGATCCATCGAGGACCAGTGAAAGACATCAAAATTGAGAGAACTTCAGAAGATTAACAGCCTAGTGAACAACCGACCTGCATGACCAAATTAGTTAGTGAAAAGACCAAATTACATTAACAGCCTAGTGAACAACCGACCTGATCGCGATTCACAGCCTTTCGTCAAGACTCAATACAAGTTAGCGATGGCAGATTCAAAAAGCACAGGGTTAAATTTGCTGATCAGCTTGCTTAGGAACGTCCCCCTGAAAACAGTGTGCCTAGACTTCTATAGAGTGCAGTGCGCCACTCAAACTGAATTTAGGAACACACCATTTTTCACGAGGCGTGTTTGGCCAACGCCCATTTCATCAGAAAGCTACAATTCCGTCACGGAAGCAATCGAAAAATTAAGGCACACAAAACTACAAATCAAGGGAAAAATCCAAGAGACAAAAAAAGGTAATCAATGCTTAATCATTTGCACGGCACGACAGTGGCGAGCCCACCTGGCACTGGGCGTGCGCCGCAGTACGTCTGGTTCGAGGTCGGCAGGGAGGCCGAGGAAGCCGCCGAAACGGTCGTAAGTGATGTGCGAGACGTGTGGCACGTCCGTGGGCCGCCCAATCTCGATCCACTCCTCGTCGCTGTCCTCCTCGTGATCGTCGTCGTCGACACCCACGGCGCCGGTGCTACACCGTCACCAGTGACTCCGCAGCACCCCATGATGGCGCCCACTAGCCCTCCCCCTCCTCCTCCCCTCCCCGACCAGAGCATCATCTAACCATTATTCTGCTACAGAACCTAACCATTTTGAAAAAAATGTTATATTGATTTTTGAGTAAACTCAAGTAATCACAATCTCAACAAATATTTAATTCAAACATCAGGAAGGACAATGTTACTTTACAACATAGTTAAATTGTATGTATCTCGATGGCAACCAAACAATTGACAAGATAACTGCAACAACCGAGCATTTCCAAGAAGCAACAAATATGGCACTAAGTCGACAGGACTTACCAGAGGACATAGATGTCATGAGGATACAGTGACAAACATGGCATACATTAGCGAGTAGAATCACATGCCCCGTGACAGGCAGCAAAGAATCAGACCAGTTTCAATTCTAAATACCCTGCTCAAGGTCATGCAGCACCATCCCCAGCCTATAAGCACTACATATAGAGAAAGCTATCTGATTTTTCATCGATCCATGCCACAAAATCCTAGCGAGCAAGCTATGGAAATGGTCCACATCTGCCTCAGGACATGTTGCCTATAAGCCCATAATTCTGTTTCATGGGATACTCTTCAGTTTTGCTAGAATGGGAGTTGTATTTTCTATTAACAGACATTTATGGTTTTAAATGGAGTTATATCATGACATCCGAGAATATAAGCAAGGTGTCTGCCGTGTTATCAATTACAAAGTAAGAGGCATGTATCCTCCATCACTATAAATGGTGAGTTTGTGGTGTCAGTGCCCCCGCAGCAAACTCTTAACAAATATTGTAACGCTATTTATTAATATTATAAAGTATGTTGATACACATGCCACTGAAATCAGATTGGACTCATGTCTATATCTTTAAACACAGAGTGTCATACAACAGTATTCTGTTTGAGCTTTGAATCAATATCTCTTCTTAGTCGCTTTGGAGATTGAGGTCACATACCAAGCTAACAAATGGCTAATTTATTTACTGTCTTAGCCGATAAGTTCAGCTAGGCTCATGACTTATCTTCATTTTATAACCTAAGATCATTTTCCATACATTCAATCAGGGATAAAGTGCCAAAAATATCAAATTGACATTTCACTCCCCAACCGGACCTTTGAGGTGAAACCATGAAACACACTGGTCAGTTATAGGCTATAAACATTGCCATGGTCGTGGTGAAATACTGAATTGGAAGCCCCAACCTCCCAAACCAAGTGTCAATCCGATGATATTTTGTAAGTTGAGAACTTGAGTATTTTGTAAACTTAAAGTTTGATCACTTGTTTTGGTTGCTCATCCATTGTTGCATATACTACATCCATTCTACGCTAATTGTTACTGTTCAATACTACTTGTAATTATCATTTGTAACTGCAATTGGGTTCTTTAATATACTGATATTCTTTTGGTGGCTACAGTAGTATGGATGTGATGCAAAAGAAGGCAAGTGCTCTTGAAACCGGTAACTTGTGAATTGTGACACCCGATGATGATCATTTCTCATTTAGATATAGCTATAAATTCAGTATATATTTATTCTGTCGACAATTGAGGTGAAATGAAGAATTTTCAAGATTTTTGAGCTGAATGTTTTTTAGGAGGATGCTGGAGCATTCATGATTCAACCCTTACTGAGTGATAGATGGAGCAGCAGTGGTAGTGCCTAAGCGATGGGATTAGGGGAGGATTTTGAGTGATGGGCAGAGCAACCATGGTAGTACCACAGCGGTAGGATTAGGGGAGGACAGGTTTGATGCAGTAGCATTGAGAGCCATTGGTCATCGGTTAAGGAAAAAATGTGATCTGGCCATTGAGCTACTAATGGCAGTTAGGAACGACACAAAAAGGGTGGAGGAGGTTGAAGAAAGGGCTTTGTGTGCGACTATCTTAGGTTATCATGCCCATAATATAAAAAATATGCACCATTTTTGCCATGCATGGTCTGGACACTATACCATGAGTACAATCATTTTCAATTTATGTGGAGGACCAGATATTCAGATTATCAAATAAGTAGAAAAGCACTGAAGCACCCAAAAAGAAATAAGCTTTGTCCTTTTTCTACAATGTGAGATAACATTGCATCCATATATTCGCTACCAGTAAAGCAGATAATCAGTACTCGTCACAGGAAATCTCCAACCAAAAGTTTATCTCCACTCTACCAATTTCAAAAAAGAAAAACCTCACTCAATAGCCTTAAAGAAAATTATACCACAAACCTTGATTGCTGGTTCAACTTCTCTAAGCCTATGCTTGTCCAGATATTTCAATCACGTTATGCAACATCAAGTCAATTCCATATGAGTTCAGTAAGATCTCTTTCAACAACCTTCTCAATTTCCTGCAATGAGTACTGTAGCAGTTCACAAATTGCTAATCCATCATCAAACATAGAAACATATGTAGTCTAAAAGTGAAAAGGAGTACAATTTTTCTACCTTGTTCTTTACAAACAGGAGAATGTATAAACAGGTACTCCATCTCAAATAAATTGGCAACGCATACACTAAAGGTAGCTGTAAACCAAGAAAAATAATATAATTCTTGTTGCATTGGTCCTGTCATTATGACTATTTCTTTTGCCCTATGAGATGAAATCCAAACTGATTTTTTCCACTGCATTTGTAAAAGAACAAAAGTCAATATATATATCACAACCTGATTTGACTTCAATGGTAGTAGTAAAAATAGAGAAACCTGATCTCAATGGTAGTAGTCAATATATACATTAGAGTCCTTCAACTGCAGTTACCAGTAAATAGTACCGATCAAGTACCTGCAAACGCACAATTGAATCAAATAAAGAACCTTTCTGAATATGCATTTATTGTACCAAGAACGAATTGGTCCTGGGATGGGAGCAGATCGGAACCCCGATGCCATTCATCTCCTCTGGCTCCTCCTCCAGCGAGGCAAGGAACAGATCGGAACCCCGAGGCGGACCGAGCCCGCGCACGGATCGATCCAGGGATTGGCGAACTAGGAGAGTAGATCGATCCGTGCACCCTGAGCGGCGCAAACCCTAGCGATGGACAGAGAAACAGGAGGCGAGGGGTGGGAGCTTTACCGGCGCAGGAGTTGGCAACGTCGACGGAGCCATGATGAAGGCTCGCCGCGCCTTAGTGGATCCGTCCCGCCACGCGATGGGCCGTCGTGGCCGCTGCCGCCACGGCTGAAGAGCACTCCGCACGCCGCCTTTAGGAAGCCGCTCGACGGGGCCTGTGGCCGGCGGCCCGGCGTCCTGGGCGGGTGGCCTCGCCTGGTGCCCTGCCTAGGGTTCATCCATGTGGGAGACGAGAGGAGGAGTCTGCGAGTCGCACATGTGGGAGAGGGGGAGGGGAAGACCATGCGCGCGAGGGAGCGCAGAGCCGGGTCCACCGCACGGACGAGCGAAAGAGGGAGGTGACGGGCGCGTGGGATCGCACAGGGGGAGAGGCAGACCCAAAACAAATGTCGCACTAAAAAGTGTCCATGCTTTGTTCTTTTTAGTTGTAAGAGATATGTAGCTTCTACAAACCAATATAACAAATATAGAGCACATATTTTTTTATCTGATCTTACGTAGCACCTCGGGGCTACCGGTAAAAGAGGAGTGTTGGGAATCCCTCCTATCACCTGACGTACCACTGGCTTAATACACACTCTATGAGCACCACCGCCAGGTGGGCCCAATGCTTGTCGGCACCTTGGGACCTCCGGTTAGTGGGGACTGAGTTGCGATGGCATGAGTCCACTTGTACGAAACAAGCGGAGAATGGGGGGAGAAAATGGTGATTTTGCCATTATGAAATGTGGGCTTCGCTGTTTTGCTATTCAACAGAAGGGATTCACTATTTTGCCATTATCAAACCGAACACAGCCACTAGAATGCCATTTGACCGATTTATTGTCCAATTTAATTATTATTTTATTCTCTCCATACTTTCATTCCTGTTTTATCCCTCCTTTCTTCCTGTTCACGTAGAGAGAGACCGCCGCCCGTCGGAAAAAAAACGCCGCCGCCGTTTCTTCGACGTTGCCGGACCACTGCCGACGCTGCTCCAGGAGGACGGTGCGACCACCTCGACGTCCGGCCGCCGCCGCGGCCGACTCTACGCTAGCCAGTCACGGCCGACACGATGCGAGTTCGCCATGGCGCCAGGACCAACGCCAGATCTGCGAGCTGCTGTTCCTACCCGTCGCTGGCCACCCACACGAGCTGCTGCTCTTGCCTGTCGCTGGCCGCCCACGAGACCTACTGCTCCTGCCCGCCGTTTGGTCCACGCGAGCTGTTGCTGCCATGGCGCCAGGACCAACGCCAGATCTGCTCGCTGGCTACGGCCGGCTGCGAAGCTTGGCTGGCTGCCGGCAACAGCCGAGGAGGTGGGCTGCCGGCGACGGCCACGACAGACGAGCCTTTCCCTCTCCTCACGTCCTGTATTCGTCTCATCTCTCTTGTTCTTTTTTTTCGACTTCTTATCTCTCTTGTTTGTGCTCTCCGTGAAAAGGGACAGAAGAAAGGAAGGGCTTTAGTGCTCTCGTCAGTGAGGAAGAAATGAAGGGATAAGAGCAGGAGTAAATCGGGAACTAAAGGATTGAGAGAATAAAAGAATAATTAAATTTGATAATAAATCAGTAAAATAATATTCTAGCGGTTTTGTCCAGTTTAATAATGACAAAACAACGAATCTCTTTTACGGCAAAACAGCCGAACCCACGTTTCATATTGCCAAAATCACCATTTTCTCGAATGGGAGACGACGTGGTCACGCAGAGGAGAGTTTAGCGAAGGGCTTTTTAAAAAGAAAGGGGGAAAATTAGGGCGAGAGAAAAAAAAAACCAGCGAAGAGGGAGCGGGAGATCGAAACCCTAGGCGCGGTCAGCGGCGATGGCGGCGGCGGCAGCTGCAGCGCCGGAGTCGTACATCGGGAGCCTGATAAGCCTCATGTCCAAGAGCGAGATCCGGTACGAGGGAGTCCTGTACACCATCAACACCGAGGAGTCCAGCATCGGGCTCAGAAACGGTAGGAGGCCATAGTGCCTATCCGCTCTCGCTCTCTTCTCGTCCTAGGTGGTTTTGTATTCTGTTGGTGGAGGAGGATAGTTGTGCGACCATGCGTCAGGGTTACGATTCACTCGTATTTAATATGTCTATTATTATATGTTAGGTTGTGAATTTTCCTTTACACGATCCTCTTTGTTAGGTTCTCAGTCTGTTTTCTCCTTCACAATTTTCAGTTATTTCTTAAAGACTTGAACCAGACTGCCTGTTAATACTTAATGCTTCTGTGAGATTTCACTGAAATGTGGCGCAAATATGAGTTGGGTATGCAAAGTTGCTGCTTTGCTAAGGTTCCAGCCCCCTTGTTGCTCAGATGCTCAAATCTTGTTATCTTGCACTGTGTGTTTTCTGCTTCCCTGGAAAAACAGCATGATAAGATAGGCTGTAGATTGAAACTTGGCACAAGGTGAGGTGGTTACGGGATGGTCCATGTCCTAAACACTTTACAAGCAAGGGCTGTACATTAGTGAGCTATGGAAAGCCCTTTCAGTTTTGTCCATTTGGAGTAATCCTCCACTTGCTGACTGTAACGTTGGAAATGTGAATTATTGAGTTTTCTGAGGCCTAGAGCGAAACTAAAACTCGGGGCCCCTTGATATAATAAGCACTCATGATCAAGGTTCCAAAAAGTGCTACGCACTCCAAGCCACTGCCTAGCACCTAGGAAGATTAAGCGTAGATTAAACACGAGATAGCGTCTGTGTTTTTTTTTTATTCATCTTTTTGCTGCTGGGAGCAAGATGAGGAAGTGCCAGTCAGGAGCCTAGATACAAAACAAAGGTACCCATGCAATCAAGGCAGGCTGGGTGGCTGGCAGAGCAAAATCATTGTCTGTGCAATGAAAAGCATACAAGGGAGCACACAAACATTTGATTCATCGCTTGTAAGGATAGAGTTGCCTAGCAATGGGTGGATTAGTGTCACTAATTCACAGGTTCATATGTACATTTGTCAGGTTCTTAGAACTACACATTCAGAGCATTGCAAGTTCACCAGGTCCAGAGCATTACAGGTTTGCACTTCAGAACATCACATGTGAAGAGAATGTGAAGAAAAATGTCAAATCCACAACACACCAAGGCTGAGATGGCCAAATCGGATCAAGACATCAAGATCAATTTGATTTCATGCAGATTGGATGAGAAGTCAAGAATGGGAAGTGTGGAACTCACCTGAGAAGCATGGGAACGCGTGGAAAATGACCCGTCTGAGGAGCCACGGAGGCGAAGGGGTTGGTGGAGGGAGGGGGGGGGACTCACTCTGTTCACTATAATCTCCCTACAGTCAATTATAGCTCACTCCGCTCGTCTAGTACTCGCTACGCTTCGGTCTAAACAACCTTACCCTTTCCGTCAATTATAGCTATTGCCTAAGAAAATACCTAGCAATCGACTTTCCACCCAAGAGGGAAGTTGATGGGGATTTTCATAAGCTGATTGAGTTGAACTGACCATTTTATTTATTCCCGAAGGCAGGGTTAAATGCACCAGATTTTTCTCAATCATAGCTAGCTTGATGTTCAGGTATGCATATGCTTTGCCTTGCTCAAGGGTGATGATCAAGTCAAGCATATTTTATTTAGACTTGTCACAATACCAGCCCGAACTGATATCACGATATGTTTATTTTTGGGATATTATTGTTGAAGTATATTATATTGCCCTTTGGTGGGTTGTGGTGGTGTCTGGTTCTCCTCACATTCGGAGAAGGAATGACGGCGGCGCTAGGGCTGATGGTGAGGAATTTGGGTTCCTTTTGATAACCTAGCTTCCAGCCCATTATCCTTATCTACTCGCAACTTTTGGTGCTCCCCTGTCCCAAAATTCCAACTGTGCTTGCACGTGCTCTCTCTCCCACACCTTGCTTTTAGGTTTTTCTGTGTTTCAGCGCATGCGCTCGTTCCCACCTGGCCACCCCTGCTTGCGGCAGGTGACTTGCTATCGGTTTGATGCTGTCCAGCATTTAAAGCAGGGCCTAAACGACGCGCTAGTGTTTAATTGGCCATGCAGGGACTAAACGACACTCTGGGATCTGATCGTCGCTTAATCGCGTCCTAATTGTGCATTTAGTTACGTTTTTTTTAACACTGCTCATGATTGCAACTTGTAATGACTAATGCAACCGAGTATAGAGTACTGACCGATGATTAGTCTTTAGGCTAATGGATAACCATTTGTTAGACAATTCACAAAAATCACAATTTTGATCAACTCGTGTATGGCTGTGCGGTCCATTCCCTAACGAATGGATTCGATTCTCAATTTAGAATTTAGAAACTACACTAAGGGGGAAGGGAACCTACGGTGGTTTCTTCAGCCTTGTGGGCTAGTGCCTAAGCTCTCCTACGTGAGTCATGCTCCATGGAGTCAGCTAATGGTGGATCAAGGTGATCGGTGAGTTGTAGTGCGGCTTGCTTCGTGCGGCGTGGCTCAGGCAACATCAATTAGTGATGCGTCTCGGTGCTTGGCTGCTACCTTTTTGAGTTTTGGTGCTTTTTGGGGCCATATATACAAATGCTAGCACTACATATATTATTACATACCTGGAAGGGGTGGCCTTTGTTTCGGGGGGCTGGAGCAGCCACCCCTCTGCTCTACACTTAGGACTGGCCCTGGGGCTAGAGTGGCCACCCCTCTGGCCCACCCCCAGGACCGGCCCTGGAATTATCCGTGCTTTTCCATACTCATGTCTGGCTAAAATTGTAAGCTAAAAGGGTCTTGGGACCTTACTCAACTTTGGAATGTCTAGTCACAGCAAAGTCGAGAATGGCATGGCTTCAAGGGTCCCATTGTGTTTTGTTACCAAAACTGGGAATTACTTGACACCTGTTTTAGTGTGGACAAGAAGGGTAGATCTTATTTTTAGGCCTAAATACTTGAGTTCCAATATATATTCCTTGTTGGAGATGTTTATGCCACTTAATGTTTTTTTGTATCGTGTGCTTGTTTAAACACAGCTAATCTTCCGTGGTCAACATGTCAACTGACTTGCTCCTCTTTTGTAGAGGCTAACAGGCAAATGGTCCCTTTTAGGCATTGGGGATGTGTCTACATTTTTTATTTTTACCACCCTTAGTATAGTCGAATCAGTGAGAATTCAAAGTTACACAAAGTGTACCTGCCTTTTTTCATAGAGCAAATAGTAATCTTTGAATGTTATATTAATATAATAACTGGGTCCTATATTTATTTAGCAAGTGTCTGCTTGCTCCTTTTTTTTAGTTTAAGTAATATCCTTATCTATTATTAGCGTATTTGAGTATCTATTCTTTTTAAAACCGTTTCATTTATAGATAGAAGGTAGCTATCTAGCCTGCCTAGATGGTCATCGAAACCAATTAACTTTTAGGGATCCCCCTGTCTAGACTTTAGACGAGTTAGTATATGAAGCCTGATTAATGCCTTTTTTGGTCAATGTTCTGGTTATTGCACTGCTACATGGCCATTAGCTGATTTGTTTATTTTGAAATTGTAAGATTGAAGGGCTTTTGTTGTTCATCGATCTCAAATCCACTGTACTTTTGATTTATGTTTGCTGTATAATGTCAACTAGTAGTTCTCCACAGTGGGAGTTTACAGCAACTTACATTTGTTTCATTTGTCCTTGAAGACAACAAGATGCCTTAAACATTTTTTCTTGCAGCTTTCATTAAAAGACACCTGAAGCTTACCCCTATAGTTCTTTCAGCTCAAAAAAGTTATTTGTTGTTTTTTGTCCATTCTGATTATATTAACAGGTCACTCTTTTATGTACCTTGGTGCAGTTCGCTCATTTGGAACTGAAGGTCGTAAGAAGGATGGCCAACAGATTCCTGCCAGCGACAAGATATATGAGTACATACTCTTTCGAGGAAGTGATATAAAGGTAATTGTATTAAAATAGAAAATATACCATGTGTAGAACTTATCCGTTGCGAGCCTCCTCCCGGCGCGCTCTCCGCTTCCGCTGCCACCCGTCATCCCTCCCTCAGGCAGCGTGGCCCTGGATCTGGGGGCATGCTGCCTATCCTCCGCCTACCCCCTTAGGCGAGGCAGTGCCCCTCCGCCTAGCATTTAAACGCGTCTAGGCGAGCGCCTTGTGGAACACTGAATAATCTAGGTTGTTTGGATCCCTAGATTATAGGTGCTAAACTATAGGATTTGGTCTCATGAGCACATATAATCTCCTATTGGTAGGTTTGAGAAGGACTTTAGGATTACAATAATCTGTTGATTGGATTATTATTGTCCAACCATAAGAGATCATTTGCCAAAGGGCGCCTAGCTCAAACGGTTAGGTGACCCAGCGGCACTCCTTAGGTCCTGGGTTCGACTCCCCGTGGGAGCGAATTTCAGGCTGAGGTTAAAAAAATCCCCTCGTCCGTCCCCATAACCAAAGCACTGGGGGGGCACCGGCCCAATTCTCACTTGGGCGACGGAAAGCCACTGTGTAAGGGTGGGGGTGGGGGTTCGGGGGTTTTCTCGGCCGGGTGAGAAGGTCCTTCTTCTTATTTGAAATGCTGCGGGGGCAGTCTTAACCCCCCCGGTCGAGTTTTTTTTTATAAGAGATCATTTATCTGATTACTATAATCCAAAGGTTATCCAAACAGGCTAGATGTGCCACCGTTGATTTCCATATCTTATTAGTTATTATTCCTTGTGCTATTCAGTATGGTAAACTTCATTGTCCATTTTAATCATGTAATTAGTCAGCGGCTTAGAGCGCAGATGGTTTCATAAATCACATCATGTTTAGATGCAGCAACTGGAAGTGCTAGAAAAACAAATTGACTATTCCAAGCTCCTGAATCAGGCAACTCCCTGGTTCGCTGTGGAGCAAAGCCTTTGCTGATGCAGTATAGCTTGCTGGATAAGGGTATTGAAGGAAAATTTTGGAGGGTGCAATTGTGTCCATAAAGATGTTTGTCTGCGATGGGCTCTAGTTAGGTTTTGTTTTTCTTTTGAATCTAAATCAGGAGTGTGTGTCACGTCATGAATCGTGATTCTAATAAGTATTGTAAGAACTTACCTCCATTTTATATGGTTTTACTTAACTGATTATATCTATCATGAAGTACATATGATTTGTGATATCCTATTGTACATATTGAGGTCCTAACAGCTTTGTTCATAAGCATCCCCAAAACCATAGTGATTGATTATCTGAGTCAGTTGCCTTAAATTCGTTTATTTTTTCGTTGCTGATTCACTGTTTCCGTTGATCCACCCATATACTTTTCCCATTGTTCATTTGCTTTTCCGATACTTCTATCATAATCTTCCCAATAGTATCTTAGCCTTACCTTTTACTGCAGGATTTGCAAGTCAAATCCTCTCCACCATCTCAGTCAGCAACTTTACACAATGATCCTGCTATTATTCAGGTAATCTTTTGTTACTCCAGTACTTGAATTTAAATCCTTTTGTGTGAAGTATGAGAGGTGGCTCACTGTTATTATTCTTTTTTTTGCAGTCACATTATCCTCATCCAGCTTCACTGTCTACAAGCTTGCCTTCTGCTGCAAGCACAACAGCAGTTAATCCTACTTCACACAATGCTCCATCCATGATTCAGATGCCACCACCATTTCAAGGGAATTTGCCCCCTTACCAATCTGGCACCAGCTTACAGTCATGGAACTCGTCACCTATGCCATCATCAGTGAATGGCACTGGCCTTACAATGCCACCAATGTACTGGCCAGGATATTACACACCACCAACTGGGTTTCCTCATCTGCAGCCGCCACCCTTTCTTAGGCCACCACACAGTTTGGCTGTTCCACAGGTCCTGCAGCTTCCTGTACAATATCCTGGACTTGGATCTTTACCTGCTGGATTTCCAAGTTTGCCAGAGCTTCCTTCTTTTCTTCAACCTGGTAATAGTAATAGTTTAAGTCAAACTTCAGGTGTACCTACATCTGTGTCAGTACCTGCTTCATTGAGTACATCAGAAACTGAATCATCAAGAAGCCAACTGCCAAATAAGTGGTCATCTGATTCTGCTTCTGTAGTGTCTGTGGGTTTTACTCCTCCATCTGTGACTCCTTCAGTTTCGACAGATGAACCCTCAATGCCTGTGTCACAGGTCTTGCCTTCTCTGGTGAACAGTAAGCCAGTAGCTCTACCTAACTCCACCGGGCCCTCTCTCTCCACTGATAAGCCTGTGATTGTACCTGATGCTTCAGTGCCTACCTATCTATCATCATCTCAGCCACCATCTTCTAATGATGCAACTCTAGTCAATGTTGCGGAGCAAGTTCCATTGGTAACTCCTGGGCAACTTCTGTCAACTACTTCCTCTACAATTGTATCATCTCATGCCTTGCAAACTTCTGCTGTGGTTCTATCCTCTAAGGCTGCCCCCTCTACGGTTCCATCCTCTCAGGCTACATTGTCTGTAGCTTCACCCACACAGGTTGCTTCCTCTTCTGTTTTGTCGCAACAGGTGGAAGTGACCAGTGAAAGTAAGCGAGCCAAGCAGCGTGAGTGGAAGGCAAAACAACCTGTGGTTGCTACACCTGGAAATAAGGAGCCCATATTGCCTGCGCCAAAGCCCGTGCTTCAAAAGGTACTGGAGTATATCTACTCCATAAGGCTCAACTTAATCTGCATACTTTGTGATCACTTCCCTTCTCATTCATCTAATTCTTTTGGTTTCAGCCTGTAGCAGTTTCCTCGTATGTCCAGTACAACAATAGAGGCCGGGGAAGAGGAAGAGGCCGCGGAAGAGGAAATGGGGTATGCTTATCTGAAAACATGTTTTATCCTACTAACTTTGAAAATCTAGAAATTTTTGAGATGTGAGGTTGCTCCGTTTATATTCTTGTGTTGCGTTATTGTCACTCAAAGAAAAGGCCATTTCTGATTTCACATCCTTAGAGAAAGCACTATCAATAAGTTTGGTCCTCTTGACTACTTTGTTTTTGGTATTTTTAGCATTCTTTTGTAGCCTGAATACCTTGTGCAAGTATAATGTAAAAAACTACTCCCTTCATCCCAAATTATAAGACATTTTTGGCTTTTTTAGATACATGGCTTTTGCTATGCACTGTATAGATACATAGTTAAAACAATGTATCTAGAAATACCAAAACGTTCTATAATTTGTAATGGAGGGAGTACAACATAGCTGGACCCTGTTCTGATCAATGTTATTCTTGTTTGGTTGGCCTGTTGGGGGCTCCCTGTTATTAGACTTTTCCTAATTTTGGGCTGCAAGATTTTGCAGTGTACTATCCTAGTATTTTTTTTTCATAAAATGTCTTCAAAAAGTATTTTGTATGTTTGTGTCAAACTGTCAACCATGTGTTAATCAAAGTTATCAGTTTATAAACAAACCATGTCATCTTTTAGTGCCATAAAGTAGTTACAATTGTACTGTGAAATGCATATGCGTTTACTAGCATGATGATGCGTCTTAAAATGCCTCTGTTCTGTTTTCAGCCCCTTGAGGACATTCTTTAGAGTCTGCTTTGCTTTTTTATTAGATTGTAGTATTCACTGTCATTCTCTCTACAGCAATCACATCCCATAACCAAGTTCACAGAGGACTTCGATTTCATGGCAATGAATGAGAAGTTCAACAAAGATGAAGTTTGGGGCCATCTTGGTAAAAGCATAGGGCAGTTAAATGATGAACCAAATGGTTACGAAGATGATGTTCTAGAAGATGATGAGATATCTCCTAGAAAGCCAGAAGCTAAGGTATGAGTTCTGTTGGATTGCTTGTCGTGATTTACTATTCAGTATGTTGGATGCTGATTAACCATTTCTCTTGTGCCTGAAAAGCCTGTGTATGTTAAAGATGACTTCTTTGATTCACTCTCGTGCAACACAATTGACAATGGAGGGAGGAATGGAAGAGTGAAATTCTCCGAGCAGAGGAAAATAGACACCGAGGTATTGACAGACATTGAATCTTTACCTTTCCATATCACCTTAGCATTCAGTGCATATGATAATTTATTTTGGCTGTAGACCTTTGGTAACTCAGCAAGGCATCGACCAATGGGCATCCGAGGTAGGGCCCCCCGTGGTGGGGGTGGTGGCCCTCGTGGTCGTGGCTATTATGGTAGAGGATATGGATATATGGGTAGGGGCCGTGGCTACTCTTACCCAAATCACCAGTCGTGATACCTCGGTGTCTGGAAGCACAGTGAATGTCAATGGCAAATTGGCCAATTTGCGTAGTAAACTGAGATGTATCGCAGATTACAGTGCTGCTGTTGTAAGTGCCTATTAGAGGTTCCTTTTCTTCTGCTATAGATAAAATGCCTTAATAGTTTGTTTACTGATGTGACAATTCAAGAATCAGTGTCAGTTTTATTGATGGTAGATTGGAGTAGAAGCTTTCGCATCTGTATCTTTCTTGTCAGTGTCGATGGTCATTTATTTATTTCCTTTTGGAGGTAGAAGCTGTTAGCAGACTAGTAGACGTGACATAGATCTGTCCAGTACCAACACAATAGAGTTCAGGTAGGAAAAGGGATAGAGTTCAGGCACTAGTACTGACGATCTGAAACAAGAAAGGGGGGGGGGGGGTGGAGAGTTCAGCGTAGGGAAGCAAGCAGGGGAAATCGATATAAAAGTTGGAACGCAAACAAAGGATGATACACGAGACTGGAGCAGCAGGTACACGAGAGTGAGTGGATCGGTAGAGGAAGAACATTAGTACTTTAATTTTAAATTATAAGTTATTTTGACTTTTCTAGATATATAGCTTTAGCTGTGTATTTAGATATAAATATGTCTAGATATATAGTAAAATTATTGTTTTTTGAAAAGCTAATACGTCTTAAATCAAAGGAGATACAATTCCTACGCATTGGGAAGTTGTTCGCCAAAGCACATTAGGATTGTGATAATGTCATCTCCACTTTAATACTAATAAGAGGATTAGTGCACGGTACTATCCAGCAGTCCAGGGCAAAGGTACTTCCAACTGCTCCTGACCGCCCCTTGATTTTAACCTTTCAAAAAAGATTCACTAATTTAAAGAAAAAACAAAAAAGAAATTCCATTGAATTGTATTTTTATCGATCAATTAGAATTGTCTTCTTGAACTAGAGAGAGTCAACCTGTTTGCTTGTTGATTTCAGTCAGGGTTTATCAGCCAGTTAACGGTGTTTTCTTCTCATAATAAATCAGCACCAACCAGGCTTATTAAGTCCAGAAACCAACCAGTGAATAGGCTCAGGATGAGATAGACGTGTTACGATATGATTTATAAACTATTGAAGTATCCTGTAAAAACCCAAAAGTCAGTTCCAGTTTTCAACCTTCGATGACGACCCTCGGAGAAATTCCCAATGTGATATCTTCAGGACTTTAAGTGAATCCTCAATTGATTTTGAGCACTCTCAGTTGGTTAGTGCTACATTCCATGGCTCAAACAAGCTAAAGCTAAGCAAGTCAACCTTTGGTCAACCAAAGTCAACCAAGAGTTTGCATCAAGCTCAAAGAGCACGTAGCAAACCATAATGAAAATATCAATATATGGAATTAAAGATTTTTTTTGTGAATTAGTATTGTTTTCTTTTCTTTGCTTTCATGTGATGCTTCGTATATTGTAGTAAAATAAAATAAGCTTGTAAGGAAACTGAGTACAACATCCATTCAGAATGGAGAGTGTGTCTACTATACAACCATGTGTTTTATGCAGTTTTAACATATGTTTTTTTTCACCATAGGATTAAGATCCAACAGCCTTCACCCTTCTTCTACCTCTAGCCTCCAGCCTCCACAGATCATAAATTTTTTTTTCTATAGAATGACAAATCATAGATCCGCCGCCGCTGCCGCCATGGCCGGCGCGGGCGCGGGCGCCGCCGCCGCCGCCGCCGCCCGCCATGGCCGGCGTGGGCGCCGGGGCGAGCTCGCCGGTCGCCGGCGCCGGCGCCGGTGGTCACCGGTGAGAAAGAGAGAGGGGGAGAGAGAAAAAAAAAAATCCATGTGTTTTTTTTTACTCAAACGTATGTGTGTTGTATAGCATTTCTGTTGAGGACAAGGAGAATGCTCCCATGTTGCTGTAACTGAACTGTAGTTTTGACTTAAGAAAATATTTCAAGCCGTCATGTTATCAACACTCTGTTCACTGGTTGGTTTCTGGACTGATAAACCTGAGTGCTGCTGATTCAAGCGAACAGGCTGGAAATCAGATAGCTTTCCACCTCCTGACGGAACGGATTCGATCTGCGTCGGAGATGCGGGTACCTGGCCAGAGGGCGGCGGCAGCGGTCGGCCATGAGGCGACTCCGAGGTCCGAGACCCAGCTTGCTCTCCTCTCTCCGCTGCGTTCAAGTCGGCACGGTGGCCAACGATTGGTGTGGGCCGTATTCTTTTGGGCCCGCAGATTTCGACAAGTCAGATGAGCTCTGAAGCTAAAGCCCCGCCGCCCTAACTTCTCTCTCTTCCTTCTACCGCCGCCGGCGCCACTCGCCCACCGCGCCGGAACGCCATGGTGGTCTCCCGCTTACTAGCGAGCCTCTCCCCATCCCGCCTCCGCGCCCCCTCGCACGCCCCTCTCGTCCTCCTCCACCGCCTCCTCTCCTCTTACGCCGCCGATGCGTCCTCTTCTACCTCCTCCGCCGCGGAGGACTACCTCGTATCCCGCTGCGGCCTCACCCAGGCGCAGGCGCTCAAGGTCGCCGCGAAGCTCTCCCACCTCCGGTCTCAGGCCAAGCCCGAAGCCGTGCTCGCCTTCATCGATAGCACCCTCGGCATCCCCGCCACCGACATCGCCAGGGTCGTCGTCTTTGACCCGACATTCCTCTGCGCCGACGTGGAGAAGAGCCTTGCCCGCCGCGTTGCCGAGCTTCGCGACCTCGGCCTATCACGGGATGAGATCGCGCGCCTCGTTACCCTCGCCCCCCAACTCCTTCCGGAACAGATCCCTCCGCAGCAATCTCGAGTTCTGGCTTGCCGAGCTAGGGTCCTTCGACAAGCTCGTGCAGTCTCTTAGGTCGTCCTCCGGCTTTCTCAGCATTGGTATCGATACGGTTGCCAGGCCCAACGTGTCCTTGCTCCGGCAATGCGGTATGAACATTTCTGAGATTGTTGGCAACAATATGTACTCCAATCGGCTGATCATTTTGAAGCCGGACCTTGTCAAGGATGCTGTCAAGCGAGTGGAGGAGTTGGGCTTCAAGCGTGGATCAGTGATGTTCCGCCGCGCGCTTACTTTCGTTGCTTATATGGACAAGGAGCTTATCGCCAGGAAAATGCAGCTGTTACAAAACCTTGGGTTCTCAAAGGCTGATGCACTGGCAGTGGTGAGGAAGCAACCTTTCATCCTGGGCTTGTCTGAGCAAAAGGTTAGGGGAAATGTCGATTTCTTGATGAAGGATGTCGGTCTGGAGGTATCATATATTGTGCGAAGGCCAGTGCTGCTCATGTATAGTATTGAGCGGCGGTTGTTACCCCGACATTGCTTGCTCAAGGCTCTCAGGGAGAAGGGACTTCTGAAGGATGAGCGGGACTTTTATACCACTGCTTCGATGAGTGAGAAGATCTTTGCAGAAAAGTTTGTGCATCCTTTCAAAAATCTTGTCCCAGGCCTCACCGATGACTATGCCTCCAAATGTCTGGGAAAGGCAACGGGTGGAATTAGGCAGCCAGAAGACTGAAATGGATCTTGCTGAGGCTTGTAGTGGAAAGCACAAATAGGTACTTTTTCAAATTTGCCATCTGTGCAAATATTGCTTTCTTCACCATTTAGTTGTTGATTCATATGATTCTACCTACTTACTTTGTAATCAATTTCATTTTTTAATCACATACAATGGGTGTATGCTGCACTTCAAATGCTCAAATGGTAAACTAAGTGCTCGCCTCATGTGTTAGACATAAGAAAGATGAACACTTATTGTTTACATGGTTTAGTTGTGTTGTTACTTTTCTAGTTATTAGAGCATCTCCAATAGTTCCCCAAAAAATGGTAAATCAATGAGTTTTCCGAGTGGCTAAAAAAAGTTGAGAGCATATTTGTTGGGTTCCTCCAACGGTTTCTAAAATCCCGGTCCTAAAATATAGAAGACAAACTATTTCTAAATCATCCTAACCACTTTATATTTTCTTTCTCTCTTATTTATTTGCATTAGGAACCCTATCGTACTCTTTATTGTTCCCCACGTCCTTTCACCTCTAGATTGGCTGATGGATGCGCGCGCGTATATATCCACGCGATTAAGTAGAGTTTTCTATGTGCAGATAGATTGGGAGTTGAGATAGGGAGTTGTTGGAGAGCAGTTTTTTTTTAAATCTTGCCAAAAAATCTAGATTGGGAGTGGCTTTTAGAAACTCTTGGAGATTATCGTAGAGACCAGAGTCTTGGAGCTAACTCCGCTTATGGTGGGGCGCCTTTGGTGTCCCAGCATAGCAGGTCCCAAGTCCTGGTAAAGGAGGAGGGTTGTGTTAGGCGTGGCGAGCCAATGTAAAAACTTAGCCACTTTAATGGAGATGAAACCCAAAAGAATCCTGTTGGGGCGTAGTCTTGGAGCTAATGTAGGGTCTGCTCAAGGAAACTTTGTGTGTTTGGGATCTTCGTGCTCCATGGTTAGACCCTTTAAGGGGCCCAACAGTTTGGACTTGGGTAGGTTGAAAAAAGACATCCAACCATGGCTAGAACGACCCATGCCTTTTAGGCTCTTTAAATTCCGTGGGTGGCATAGCTACTGAGATCAATGTAGTGGAGCGGTGCAAATAATCCATGCAGCTTCAAGTTCTCTTTGTTAACGGAATTTGAATGGTTGAGGCGCCCAACTCATAATTGGTCAATTTGCAGGTTCAATATCTGCTGGGAGTAGTAATGTTTCACAATGAAAGGAAGACATGGTAAGCTGGATCGCACATCAGTTGGGATACTTATCTTTGAGAGTGCAGTACGAGATAGAGGTTGTGTCTGTATCAACGATTTCTACTGAAGGCGGTAAGATTGTGTCATATCATTGATTTCTACTGAAGGCAGTAAGATTATATCTTGAGCCGTTATGTTATGTACTTATGTATCTATGAGCTTTGACGAAAATTGATGCATGAAGCTCTATCCTAGATTTCTGTAATATGTGGAATATGGTTTTCCTTTGGTGCAAATCCAATAATCTAGATTGGAAGAAACGAGCAATCCCATACCCCACTACTTGACAGGGCATATCTGCTGTTTTGTTGTCTTATAGAAAGTGAACTGCAGCTCCTTCTCTCAGTCATGTAAGGTGGTGCAGTTGCAAAATCTGCACAATTTCCTCTTCACATTTTTTCTTTGAAGAATAAGGATGTAGGTCAAATGGGAAAGCCTGCCGTAGGGTAGGTACCTATACATTCATGGTAGTTTATGATTATGTTCATATAGTCCTGCATATAAATTAACAAAAGACAAACGGGTGAGTTGTACAGTTCATATAATTAGCTTGGTAATATATAGTTCTCCCAACAGATTTAACGCTGACTGAATCCGTCGCAGCAGTATAGTGGTCCAGATCTGCAGTGCTGGTTGGCATCCTGCCAGGATGCCATAACATGCAAGCACTGTTCGCCTAAAGGGCCGTTTAGCCCGTTTACACACCGTTTAAACGCTACACGGTGGTACACCGTTTCCGTTTAATCGGTTGTTTTGACTGTTTAAACGGCCGTTTTCCCCGTTTAAACACCCGTTTTGCCCAAATAATGGGCTAAACGGTAGGTGACCGACTGTTTACCGTTTAGTGTTTAGGATAACACTGCATGCAAGTTATTTCTAATTGCTGAAGAGGTTTTTAATTCACTAACAGGCAAGTTATCTTGTGTTTTCTTCTGAATGTGCACCATGAGAAAACCTTGCATTTGAGTGGGCTTGTAGCTTGTTGCTCTACTTTGTAAAATTTAGCTTATGTTATGTTGTACCCAAAAAAATTAGGTTTGTTCCTCTTAGAAAAAGAGCTCCTTTCTGTGGTAACCATACAACAAAATGGCCTCTAGCTGAGTTGGTTAGGTGGCTTGAGTAGCACACCTCACGTCCTAGGCTCGACTTCATGTGGGAGCGAATTTCAAGTTGTTAAAAAATTTCTCTCGTTTGTCCCATGCCAAAGCACAAGTCTAAGGCTAGACCCCGGTCATGGTCGTTCTCACATGAGCTATGGTGCCAGCGATACTACGCCTTGAGCAGAAATGACTTTGTCTCAATAACAGAGTGGTCACCGTATGATCCGGTGCGTCTGTATGGCATTTGGCGGATCATTCGGTGAGGCTTAGTCCTTGGCTATGGCCAAGTGTCCCTCCCACTGATGTGCGTCGTATGATCTGGCGTGCCTCCATGGCACTTGGTGGATTGTCCGGTGAGTTCAACTTGACTTAGTGATAAATTGATCAGATTACTAGTGTGCACCGCATGATCCGGTGGCGACCTCGTGACTCCCTTGCTGACCATTCGGTGGGCCTAGGTTGACTATGTGACAAGTTTGGCCAACTCCCTGTGCTGCATTGTATGTTCCGGTGTGACTATGTGACAAACTGATGGACCATAAGCTCATTCAATCACTCGCAATAGGCTTACTCCATCGTGGCTAGAGCTTGCTGGGTCTGAGAAACAAGAAGGGTACTGTTTTACTGTACCAGTCTGGTACATGTTCTTAAACTGGCCACAGAAACCAGATACAGATCTGTCTTCAAACCTTTGTACAGTGCTCCCACTAAGTTAAGCTAAGGTCTTGTACCATGCTCTAATTGGAACCTATAACACCAATTATATTATATGCTTCACCTTCCAGATTCATTGAGGCCAGCTCAGTTCTTCAATTGCAGCTATATTCCCAACTAATCATTGTGGGAGACTGGCGAGCACCAACATATGATCTGGCATCGGCAATGGTGGCCGACGGTTCATCCGGTGATGTCAGCTTCTGTTAGCTTTTTCTAATGGCTAGTAGCCCCTTCACCCTCCATATAAGTGCAACCTCTAGCTTATTGGAGCTGCTCTTCCACCCCATTATTCTTGCCACCACTTATAGAGAGGATTATGAAGCTATTGGAGATCCATCCAAGCGAAGAAGTGAGATTTTAGTGTTATCCTTGAGTACTACCTGTGTTCTTGCTTGGATTTCTTTGAGTTGGAGCTGAAGACTTGTTACCTTTAGTGATTACCATCACCTAGGTGGCCCGACAGAGGACTTGGTGACCTTCCTCAGTGGAGTTCTTATTGAGGAGGCTCAAATTGGTATACATGGTTTGAAACTTACCATTCCGGATTGGAGAATGGGTATTCATGAGGTGAAGTGGAGCTTAACCGAGTCTTGGTGGCTATTTGGTCCTCCAACATGGACTAGGGGTTGTCGAAACAACCTGACACCACGGGAAAAAAATTTGCTTGCCTCTTTGCCTCTTTTTTGATTCTTGTATTATTTCTTGCCATGCTCATTTGTGTGAAAATTATTTTGAGTGCATCTAGGATTGCACTGTAGACTGCTTAGCATTGTTTCAATTCTTGCTCTTAAGGACCTATAACTATGTGTGATCTTTTGCTTAAGATTTCATTAGGTATGATGGCCCAAAGAACTTCTTAGATTGCTTTTGTAGAAGAATTTAGGTGTTAAGGTGCTAAGGGGGGTTTAGAATTTGCATAGGAAAAGATTGTTGCTTTAACTTTTACCATGCACTCATGAACTTTGATTTTGAAACTAATGAATCAGAGTGTGAAACATTGTACTTTATATTACAAAAATTGATAGCACATAAGGTTTCATATCGATTGGCGTTGGCTGAATGTACCATGTTAGTTTGGCCTTGATAATTGTTCATTGGAACGTGAAATTGTTGCATTGCTGATGTATGAGGATCATATGTGTATGTTGCTATTTGCTAGCATTATTAAAGTTCAAATCATGTGTATTACTTGACGAAGGCTTTTGAATATAATTTCATAATTTGCATATCCATTACTTAGTAACTAGACGATGCAATATGCTCATCAACCGGTCTAGCAATATCAACATAAGGTTTCACTGTACTTGCACAATAATTAGTAGAAGTATGTAATGTAATGTATTTGTAAGTTGGACCTTGGGCCTGTAATAATGTAATTGCAGTGCAGAGTATTGATAGCTCTGTGTGTGTCGAGCAATAGGTCTTGATCTGTTTGGTCATGAACAGCAGTACGGTAGTAGAATAAACAAGAACAATATAACCGGCCCTAAAGGCCAGATGTTATATGATGGCAGAAACAATACGATTTATCAAATTTACAAATAGCTAGGGCAGAAAATTTGATTTAGCTGCAAGGTGTAGATGAAATAATCGTTACCTAAGCCCTGTTTCGGATTCTTAAAAATCAGTTTTTGGCTCTAATTTCTAAAATTTGGATTCTGAGAAAAAATTGGTGGGGTGTTTGGATCCCCAGTTTTTAAGAATCTGACTTCATTTATTGCTTTATGGTAACAAGAAACTAGCAAAAGCTGGGTGTCAACAGCTTTCTGTTTTTTAAGAATTTGACAAAAATTGATAGAAAAACTGCCTTGTTTGAATCCCATCCAATTCTAAAAGCTAAAAACCGGCAAAAACTGGAGGGATCAGGCCCCCTAGTCGACTTGCAAAACAAAAAAAAACATTGATGTAAAAATGCGCCAAACACCTGAGCACGTAACGTGCAACCCACAACAGTGCCTCTTGCTGCACTCACTGCGAAAACTGGCCTGGCCTATTTGCAAAACCGGCCCAACCTGTTTGTAAAGCTGGCCTAACCTATTTTAATAGCCTTCATTTGTTAATAAGTAGAAGGATGGTTGGAATGGCCCAACCCCAAACTGTTGAATCTCTTGCCCGGAAGGACCGTGTGGGGGCATGTGTGCTTTAGGATGTGAAAGCAGAGTTGTCACGGAGTAGTCAAATCTGACTGACTCTTGTACACTGAAAGGACCAAAGTACACCGATCATAATAGAAATATGCAATCTAGGGCTAGTATGGGGTATTTTGGTCCGCTAGTTGTAAAAAGAGCGCTATAAATAGAGCTCTCCATGAATAAAGGCGGGAAGATCACTATTTACCAGATTTTACTCCACTGTTACACCTTTACTTCTCACTTCACTATATGACTTGGGTAACCAATCATCCAAGACTTCTGTCGACAACATTTGACGTCCACCTGCGGTTGAGGAAAGACCGAAAGAGCAAGGTGATGGACAACCTTAAGAGTTCTAAAAGAGCCCAACCCACCCCACCCATTTCTCAAGACCTAAACGGGGAGACTCTCCCGAAGGCCAGCCTGTTTGCTTGCTCGTATACGATCGTGGATTATAAGCTGGAACATTATTTTTCTCTCACACCAAACCAATCAACAGTAAATAATCCACGATCGTTTACGACGAAACGAATAGGCTGCATATCACAGCTGGAGGAGTCCTATAGGTGGCTAGCCACAGGAGCGAGCGGCGGTGCCTGTGACTACTCTAGGGCACTACGCCGGCTACATATGTTTTTTTCATTACAACTGTGATGTCTGTGATCCATTATCCTTGTTTTGATCGAGTTGTTAAATGTCGTGGTATCAAGTTTAACTTGTTCTTTTTTTTTTTGGTGACTAGTTCCAGTTGTGCTTAGTGTGGTAACTGGTAACGTTGATGAGCCATTTAAACCAGGCTAAATTAGACAGTTCAGCAGCGGCCCCAAACTATGGCATGTCCGTGAGCGATGTACTTTCATCAAACAAAAGTTGCCTCCTATGGGAATAAGGGTAGGCGGTGTCAAACTAGTTATAAATTACAGAATAACTTTTACATGATCACTAAAAATGCACCAAATAAGTTACATGTGACGGCAAATATTTCTAAAGATTTGCAACATCTTCAATGCGCTACTGCTAAGCAGGTCTCTTGGATGGCCTAGAGATGCTCGTACCACTATCTTCACTGTCATTATCTTCAACCTGTAAGGAGTGATTCAGATGTCTATAAGAATATAAATACCATTCCCCAAAATAGTATTCTGAACACATGCAATAAGAAATAATAAATATACAAATATAGGATGGGATCATCTGCATTTTTCAGGCGCTACAAATGGTTAAATCAGACTGGCACTATGTGCTCTGTTGATTGATTACAGTTTTTAGTAAATTGCCAAAAACAACAATCAGCACCTAATAACTATCAAAAAATTATAACTTCTAAATTAGTTTTTTTTTAAATAACAGGGTAGGGATATGAAAAGAGGAAGAAGTCTAGCTAGAAGAAAAATCCCCGCAGCAACTATGCCCTAGTAACACCAAACTAGAACTGGTCCCAAGAGCTGTAGTTTTTTTTATAGTGGGGAGCAAATTGTTTTATCAATCATGAAGGACACCTGGCCATTTTTGTATTATAGAAGAGCATACAAATTATTGTAGTTTTGTCAAATTTACTCCACATTTTAAGGAGTTCTCAACATCTTTCAAGGTTTTTCCTTGACCAAATGCTATTAATTTTGACTCTTTCAAAGGGTTGTACAGGTTTATAGCTCTGTCGTGAAATAAAGCAAGACATAGCAAAGTATCGCAAACCATTGAACCCCATGTGGATTTGGCATCATAGGTGAGTGATGTGCTCATATGCATGACTTTAACGACACATGCCAAGCAGTGGCACCTGGATGACTTTTTTGAAAGTTATTTATTTCTACAGAAGCTGTCAAGTCAATCTGCTATCCACCTTTAAAGAACAATCAAACAAATTACTTGATTGTGTTCTTTGGCCTAAAGTTCAACTACATATTTTGTTCTTCATGTAGCATATTCTACATCAGTTAAAACTAGTCCATTAGGAGGTCAACTTCTATGGCGTGCAATGATATTCTAACTGGATGTTTGCTCTTTGTTTTTTAAACCCACATCAGGTGCTTACTTACCTTTTGGAAAGCTGGACAATATGGCAATTCATATGAACTTTCCTATGAAATTGTTGTTTCTATGCAAAGATAATCCAACTTACCTTATCAGTGCCATCCCTGTCTGCTGTCTGCTGGAGGTAGCCTGAATACCGAACAGAACAATTGTCATTATCATGAATCCGTGATTCCATGACTAATGAGGATGAAGATGAGGGAACATTGAATGCACTATCACTGCTAGATCTTTTCCTTGTCACTTGCAAGTTAGCAGTAGAGCCTGTGTCATCCATGTTTGAGGCATTGATCATATCATCTCGAATAATCTGTCTGTATGGGGCCTTCACTTCAGTAGGCTGTGACTTTTCGTTCTTGCCATTAGTAGACAGTACCCTTTGGTCCATCGATGAAGTGCTTGGAGATAATTTCTTCTTCAAAACAACCTTTGGGATATCAAAATTCCTGATATTATTCAGATTGTCGTCCACAACTTCGCCATCTAGTTCAGCAAGTTTTGCAGCTGTGTCCAATTGCCACATTGTGGAGATGGCATCATCTAAGCATTCCCGCGCCATATGAAGTTCTACTATGGGCTTAGGGTAGTTAAAGCCCAACTCAACTCCAGCAACTTGTAATATAGAGTTAGGAGCACCCCATGGACAATGGATCCATTCTGTTGGCATTCTAGCAAGTTCAGGAATCCAAGTTCTTACATATTCACCATCTGGATCGTACTTTTGACCCTGAACCTACTTTCGCATAAAACAAAAGGCCAGTCAGGACCTCTTTTGTATAAATAAGTTAACCCCCTCCAGAACAAAGCATTTACCAAAAATAAATAAAAACCGGTACTCACTCCAATGACAAAAACATGTCATTTAGGAAAACATTTTGTCAAACCATAAAAATTACAACATCAATAATAATTATATTATTTAGTATAGAAACATGTAAGTTATATGTCTAGAATTGTATTTCATAATAATTTGCAACCATCTTAAATTTCAAGGATCTTACAATATATTCTATAAGAAATTAGTGGTCAAAGATAAGCATTAAATAAAGACAATGCAAAACCAAATGTATCAAGTATTTTAGACCGGAGGGAGTAGGTGACTATAAAATATCTGTGGAGGACAAAATGAAAAAAAAATGCAGCCATCAATCCCATACATGTCCGAGGGACAACCCATCCTGTTGCATGTTTAATAACCTACAAGAAGCAATATATTTCATTTAAGGCGAGAAAGGAAAATTATGCTTTTCACTAAAAATACAAAGTGGACAGTGCCAATTGTTTGCCCTTTTCAGGCCTAGGCAGCTCCACTAATAAATACAACAGAACCAGGCTACCCGCAATTGCCTTGGTTTAGCATTAACTACCAATTACACTTCTTTTAGAATTCAATAATTCATCAAGCTCTGAAGAAAATAGTTATGCTGTTTCTACTGAGCATCGTTTCATTAACAAATGAACAGCATTTAGTAAGAACCTATAGTGTCAGCATTTTTTTTTTCAGAAAAGTGTAGTGCCAGCAATGATCACACAAGGTAAATCCATGAATTATTCATGAACTGGAGTTCCTCATTTAAACTTGTGTACAAGTTAACTTTATGTAATCAATTAGGTTGAACTGTTGGAAGTAATCACTGCATAACCAGTAGCTTAGTGTCAAGTCTTTTGTTCAGAGTCTGAGTCTTCGTTCAGAGTTTGTTTAGAGTTAGTGTTGTCCTGGTTTCCAGGCAGTAGTTGGTTAGTGGGTCAGTTGCCTCAGTCGTGAACTATAGTTTCTAGGAGCCACTATATGGCCAGCTGTTAGTTACTTGAGCATGACTCTTTCTTGTAAACATTTCAGTTATAAATAACAGGCAACAACAAAAGCTGCATCTTTGCAGCGCCAAAACAATTGAGTCCTTGTGTGTTCTTGTGCAATCAAGTAACAGCAGTGAGTCTGTGAGTTGACAGAGGCATACATCAACTAATAGTTCAAGTAAGATTTGGAGCTAAAATGCATTGTTCTTGTAATTCCATACCTCTGGATTATCAAGACGGCTGAGCTCATGTCCATCAGGCAAACTCCCAGATATGTACTGCCAACCAAGAATATCACTTTCTAGGTCTGCATCCAGAAGCACATCCCAAAAGTACTTCATTCCCCAAATCCAGGGTATCTGTAGAAATTTTACAGCGAAACTTGAAACAATCACTCTTATCCGATTATGTGTCCAACCAGTAGCCCAGAGTTCCCTCATGCCAGCATCTACTAATGGGTATCCAGTCATTCCCTGTCTCCAAGATTTGAAACGGCCCTCATCCAATAGCCAGGGATAATGCTTCAAGTTACCCAGAAATGATCTTTCGTGCGTGAACGGGAAGTTAAAGCACAAGTACCGCGAATATTCCCGAAAACCAATTGATCTTAGGAACAATCGAACACTCTCCTCAGCTTCATATTTTCCTTCATTTTGCCACTTGACATGATGCATTGTAACAAGTTGATAAACCTTCCTTACACTCAACTCCCCGAAATGGAGATATGGTGACAATAATGACGTTGTAGTTCCCCCAACCTTCATACCATGTTTTGAATATTCTAGGAGACCACAAGACACAAATTCGTCAAGCATATTCTCTGCATTGCGCCAGCCAGGAGACCAGGCCCTGCTTAGCAAAGCATTGCTTGATTCCACATCCTTACTAGATTCAAGACCTAGATCATCAATCGAACAATAGCGAACATTCACTAGACCTGAGTTTTACAACAAATTATTAAAATTAAAGCAGAAGTATGCCGATTTGTTGACTGGAGAGACGTTAAATCCAAATAGTTAGAGGAGCAATCACTAAAATTCAAATGTGGAATACTCGAATGAATAGTACTTTGGAGCAAACAACTAACTCAAGCCGTTCTAGACATTATATGAGGAACCAAGACTAAAAATAAAATTTCTATTTAGTGCAGAGAAATAGAAATTGTACAGATGTTCAAGAAAAGAGAAAATGATGCTATGGCAAAAAGTTACCTGGCGCTGCCACCAGCCTTGTAGGTGCAAGATATTGTGATATCTCAATAGGTAGATTCATGCATTTCTCCCAGTACTTGTTAAAGGTTGTAAATGCCTGCCCATTCTCATCATAAACATCCCATGGCTCGTAAAGTAGATCACCATTGAAACTTTGGACAGAAATACCATGGGCTGGAAGCTCATTCTTGATTTTGTCGTCAAGCACAAGTGAAATAGGGTCTACAGTGTAGGAAAGAATAAAAAGGCATCGCAAGAGAACCGAAGCAGAATAAATTGTAAGTGGCGAATGGGTAGAGCATGGATAATGCAGCACAAAAACTCTGTGCCAACTTTGCAGACCAAATAGTTAGAGGAGCAATCACTAAAATTTTCTACCTAGGAATTTCATGTTTAGTAGAAGATGGTAAACCACAACTAATGTGAGCTGCAGTGTAAATACCAAAGCTTTGGAGCTAGAACTCTGCTAACTGTTTCACTTGTATCACCTCGAGATTAACATATTTGCTGGCCCCTCTTGATCTGGAGCTAATGGTGCCTAGACGTAATGAAAAAAAGCTTTGCAGAGTGGTGGACAAAAGCAAGTCAAAAATTGGAAAGGCCCAAAGAAGAGGGTTTCAAAGTGGCTTGGACCAAGTGGAATCACAGTAGATGTCTCTTTCCCAGCACTTCTTCAAAGCGGAGATGAGGCTGTGGTGTAATGCTGGATCTTGAAAGCTGAAGCAGTTTTCTTTTTTCACTTTCTTTGTCGTGTAGAGGGCTTAATGTGGGTTTTGTTGTTCTGGTTGGGTCGATATATACGTTTGTATAACAGGTGATCATTTCGGGTGTTATCTTGTAACCTCCTCATACCTCCAAGGTGGGGTAAGGAGGTTTATGGAACTCTTTCCCCTTTTTCCCTCTCTTTTATACACAGATGCAAAGCTCTCCTGTGTGCTCTAGAAAAAAAAAAACACAGTCCAATATATGCAATTAGGTCGAAACATTTTAAGACTAAAAAAGTTACATACTGTAACTGGCTGAAAGCTTTGAATATGTAATCAAAGGACCAAGTGAATCATTGTAACACCCTAAAATTTGTATTCTTTTAAAATAGTTAAATTTGATTTATTTATGTAATTATGTGTGCATTCAAATATAGGAAAAATAATAATTTCTGTGCAATTAAAATCAATCTTAAGGATAGATACATGTTGATGCACTCATGCTGTAGCATTTTATTTATTGGGTTGAGTGGTTTTGATCCAAAACTCAAAATGATTCAAAAACTATTTGAAAATGAAGTTGGAAAATTGTTTTGGAAAAAAAGAAAAGCCAATTCTTTGTCCCTCCCTCTCTTTCTCTCATTTGGCCTGCTGGCCCATTCCCCCCCCCACCCCCGCCGGCCCGCTCACCCACCTTCCCTTCCTTCCCCTTCTCCCCTTTCTCTTCCTGGGCCGGCCCAACTCGGGCGAGCAACCACCGCCGCCGCGCCCTCCCCTCCTTCTCTCCCCACTGACGCCCTGGGCCCGCATGTCGGCGCCGACCTCTCCCTCCGTTCCCACTTCGCACGCGGACGCAACCGCCAACGCCGCACCCACGTCGCGTCGTGGGAGCGCCCTCCCCGCGCCCCGGCCTCTATAAATGAAGCCGAGCCCGTCACCGCTCTCCCTGCTGCCTCCCCCGCTCCACTCTCGCATTCGCCCGAGCACGTGGAAGTCGCAACCTCAGCGCCGTGTTCCGCCGTCCTCCCTTCGTCTCCGCCTCCGATTTTCACCGTGGTCAGTTTCGCTGTGCTCTCCTCTCTCTCCCCGACCTTTTCCCATGGCAAATGGTGGCTAGTATGGCCATTTTCGAGTGCGCCGGCGAGCTCTCGCCGCCGGCCATGGCCACCACCGCGTCGGCCGTGTCCTCCGGCCGCGTTCTCGGCCTAGGCGAGATCGCCTTCACCTCCTCTCTCTCTCTCTCTCTCGGCGCCCTCGGTTCGTCGAACCGTGGCCCGAAGGCCTTGTTTCCCGCTCGCCGACGACCTCCTCGCCGCAGGCCATGGTGCCCCGCCCTGCCGGAGCACTGTTCCGGCCGCCGGCTTTCCCCTCTCCCCCTTTCTCCTAATCTGAGCCGTCCATCCTTGATCCAATGGCCCAGGATGGCCGATACCCCTTCGCGTGGCAGAATTGCTTAAGAGCCCCTCGGCTTTATTCTTTTTACACCCGCAGTCATCGGCCAGATGAAAATCCTGATTTTTCTTATTTATTTAAATTCAAAAATAATTCATTCTATTTACAGAAATGCCACTGCATTGTTTTGCTTATAAAATCGTCGTTTTAGCTCCGAATCGTCCCGTTCAAATTTCGTTAGGTTCGTAATTAAGTTCTCTACATATTAATACCACTGTCAAACATGTTTGCAACATTTAAATTTTGAGGTTAGATTTAATTAAATAAATTGCTATAGGAAACCCCGTTTAATTCATATTTTTTGTGTTTTAGCTCCGTTTTTCGTGAACTTCGCGTTTATGTGATCGTAGAGAGACGTAGATTCTTTTTAAGAACCTTTTTATCTTGTTTTTATGCCCTGGTGTACTGTTCTAATCCCATAATTGTTTGCTTTGCATGAATGCATTTGGAATGCTTGTATGTTGCTTTGTTGGTCGAGTTCAGACGGTGAGGAGAACGTTAGAGACCAAGAGTTCTTTGACGACCAGCAGGAGCAGCCCAAGTTCGTTGAACAAGGCAAGTATAGCATGGGATCTACCTTGATGTCCTATTCACCATTTATTAATTTCTCATTTGCATGTGTCTAATTTTGATACCCGTAAGTACATCCTAGTGATTTAGTACCCTGTTTTCTTGTCTCCTACGGGTTATATGCATATGGGTAGTTTGTTAGCGCTCAATGAAACTGTACATGATCTACATAATGACTAATGGTTCTATAGAACGAAAAGGTAAAATTTGCTTTTAAATAACTGAATTATAGGGCGAAGGAGCAAATGACTTTTGATCATGATGCTCTTGGCCCTCCATAAGGACTTATCTGTCGGTAAAAGCTGGGACTGACAGTGCAACTGTGAGGGTCATATGGCTCTGACTTTAGCTCAGTAATAGGACCTTTTCTAGCTTGTTAGAGGTTACCTTTATGGCGCAAAAGGTGCTTGCCACGTTGGGTATAGGGCTGCCTCTGTTCCTATGTGTATAGCCGCGATGGAGATGTGTCATAGGAAAGGGGGTCCCTACATCTGCCTGCCGAGAAAACCTAGCGGCCCTAACTTATTAGAGAAACCTATGAAATGGCTTCATAGTGTACCCCACCCACTCACCTTGACAGTGTTATGGGAGTAATTAACCCGGGCATATGGGAATCATGACTCACGGTGAAAGTGCACAACCTCTGCAGAGTGTTACAAACTGTTATAACAGCCGTGCTTACGGCCACGAGTGGCCCAGAAAACTCACAGAATAAATGGTTACTTATTGTTGTTCATTTATGATGTTCTACGAAGATAATATGATTCAATTGTTTCTGATATATGATCATATGGGTTTAATTAGAGCTTAAGCATAACTTGATAATAGTTGATGATAAAATCTTGACTTACTAAAAGTGCTAACCACAGTAAACCATAGTCATCTTTTTTTGAGCTTTCATAACCCCATGTTATCTTGTTAAGTATGGGAAATACTTACGCTTGTTTACTTTCAATATTGGACAAAAAACCCGGATGGGTAACAGATGTCAACGGATATGAGGAGTTTCCAGAGGACTTTTAGGCTTGTGGTCAACCAGTTGACCGTCCCTGTGTTGGAGCTACCACGAGAGAGCTACCTTTTTATTTTCCGTTGTGTTGTGTAAGACTATGTGATGGTATTAATCGTGATGTAAGATACACCGTGATGATACCTTTTGTAATTTGTCAACTTATGTGTGTGACTGATCCCTGGACACACATGAGTTTTATGCATTCAATTTTATCCTAAAAATTGGGTGTGACAAATTGGTATCAGAGCCCGGTTGACTGTAGGACGCAAGCCTAATTAGAGATGGTCGTTTTAGCATCTTTGCTCCACTGGTTTCATGCTTACTGTCTCATTCTTGTTATTTTATTAAAATATCTATGCTTTTCATACCTTAATCTATTATATAAAATTGTTGATTCTAATTCTATCTTACTCTAAATCTATAGATGCCTCGTAACCCGAAGACCGCCCGCCTCAGCTCTGCAGGCTACCGTGCCATGTTCACCCCCCGTGCTCCACAGGAGAAGGAGATTGTGGTCATCTCCGATGATGAGGTGGAACCCTTGATCGAGGAAGATGAGGAGTGGATGGCTACCCCGACTCCCGCACCAGCATCTGCACCCGCACCTGCTCCTACTCCAGCTGTTGCACCTGTCTATGCTGTTGTAGCTACACCAACGGAGTCATCAGCTACTTCACCAACGCCTGTGCCACCCCCAGCCGTCCCTGTGTTGGATGAGGAGATGGGCTGGACGTGCAAATACTACTTCAAGCAGGCCCTGGAGACGGCCTACTACCACACCCTTCTTACTCAGGTGCTGGATGACTACTACACTGATCTGCACGCCTCCATCAACTATCACCGTGCAGAGTACCAGCACCCTTTGGAGGCAACTTTTTGGAAGGTAGAGCTGGTTGTCACCGCCTGGAACGACATAAAGAATGGACATGAGGTGGAGACTGTCCATAGTGCCACTGCCAGACGGGCTCATGCATTGGTTGGCATGGAAGATGCAGCGCAGGACGCTTACATCTACTACCATGGTCGTCGTTTTGAGGCCATGAAGGAGGATCGTTTTAGGTTCCTTACTCGCAATGATCATGAGAGTAATTGACAGGTCCTGGCACTACCAGAAAGTGATCCAACTCTGGAAGCAACAGTGCGACATGTCCATGCCATGCAGGGGGTAGATGAAGAAGTCAAGGGAGAGCTGCGTGCATCGCAGAGGGCTGAGAGGCGTCTCCAGAAGCAGGTTGACGGGCTGCGTGCTCAACTTGGGCTGCCACCGATCTACAAGAAGAGCCCCGGTCGTTCACCATGGTTGACACAGCCCCATAGGTGTTTGGTGCCTTGTATAAAGCTACGACGTTGTTAGTTCGTGTGTCATGTCTAGTCTTGTTTTGTCTTGTGAACTTTAGTGATTAGATGCTTTTAATTGTGAACTTAAATGATTTGGAGTTTGTTTGATTGCTGGAAGTTTGTGGGCATGTCCACAAATTCCATAGGTTTGAACCTTAAGTTTAGATGAGGTCTTAATGCAGATGGGTTGCTTTATCATATCTCTGCTATGCTGTTTTCTGGAGCAGCCTGTGTTCTTTATCTTGTATCTCGAGATCTGAGCTGCCAAAAATTCTGAAATTTTTGTGGAGATATCTAGACTTCTGTATCTTTCAAATGTCTCTGGAAACACGTTGATATCTGTTCAGGTTTGTGAGATCTAGCTATCACAAGTTGATGTTTCTGCGCAGTCTGGAACTCATAACAGATTCGGTTTAACTCTGTTTTTGACCATGTGTATATCAGAATATGTAAAAGTGTTCTAAATAAAAGTTGTATCTGATCTCCTAAGCTTTCTAACCATTCTTGGTACGCCTCTGTTGGGTCTCTGAAACTCAAGTTATGACAGATTTACTGAACTGCTGTATTTGAATCTTGTCCAGAAAATTCTCAGCGTTGTTCCTTATCTTTTATAAGTTCTCTATAATTTGGAAATCTCTAAAATTTTGCGCATTTGTTTGGAAAGCAGATGGCCGCAAGAGGAGGAAGAGGCAGAGGCCGTGGTCGTGGTCGTGGTGCTCCCATGAATCCACCACCACCGCCACCAGTGACTATGGAGCAATTGATGGGAATGCAAGCACAATTGATGCAAACCATGATGCAACGCTTGGATAACGAACCTGCAAGAGGACCACCGCCTGTTCAGGTTAGAGACAAGCGTGGAGAATTCATGAAGGGTCGCCCTCCGGTGTTCACCCACGCCTCAGACCCCTTGGAGGCAGACGATTGGTTGCGTGCTGTGGAAAAGCAACTTAACATAGCACAATGCAATGATCTTGAGAAGGTGTTGTATGCTTCTGGTCAACTCCAGGGAGTAGCTCAGGATTGGTGGGAGTCCTTCTAGTATGGACGCCCCAACGATGCTCCTGTTATCACCTGGCGGGAATTTAAGGATAATTTCCGGTCATATCATATCCCCGATGGACTAGTGGAGCTAAAGCAGGAGGAATTCAGGTCCCTTAAGCAAGGATCCATGTCTGTGGCGGAGTATCGTGACAAGTTTGCTCAACTATCACGCTATGCTCCAAATGATGTAGCTGAGGATAGTGAGAAGCAACGCCGCTTCCTCAAGGGACTTTATGATAGCCTGTAGCTCCAGCTTATGTCCAACACATACCCTAACTTTTAGTCATTGATGAACCGCGCTATTGTGATTGACAATAAGCGCAAAGAGATGGAAGCCAAGAAGAGGAGGCTTCAAGGGCAAGCTTCTGGAAGCAACACCCGCCCGCATGTCTATCCCCAGCAGGGTTTTCAGCAGAGGAATCAAGGACCATCTAACCAGGGAAACCGTGATCAGTATCCTCAGCGTAACCAGTTCCAGCAACGCCCTCAGTACCAGCAACAGTTTGGTAATCAGCGTCCCCAGCAACAGACCGGCAATCCGGCATCACGTCAGGGAATGCCCAACAATGCTCCTATGAAGAGTGGTGCACCCAATAACCCCAACGCATGCTACCGCTGTGGAGAAGTAGGTCACTATGCTCATCAGTGTCCTAAGAAGCAGAACCAGCAAGCTCCACAGAATCAGAATGGCAATCCGAAGTTCAATGCCCGACCACCTCACACTGCAAAAGTGAACTATGTGTCATCTGATACAGCTCAGGAGACGCCCGAGATCATGTTGGGTACGTTCAGTGTCAACTCTATCTCTGCTACAATACCTTTTGATTCAAGTGCTTCACATTCATTTATTTCCCAAGTTTTTGTTAGAATGCATAGCATACCTTTATGTGTCATGAAAAACCACATACTAGTAAATTCACCGGGAGGTAGCATGCCAGCTTCTTATTGGAGTCCCTCAGCTAGCCTTTCCTTAAGGGGGGTAGACTTCAAAGTGAAACCTATTGTGTTCAGAACAGCGGGAATTGATATTATCCTGGGTATGGATTGGATGAAACAACACTGGACAGTGATTCAGTGTTAGGAGAGATCTGTTGTTGTGACATCACCCAATGAAGATAGAATCTATGTAGAAGTGGTAGTGCAAGCTCATCCAACAGCCACTGTGAACCAGCTGGATGGTGATGCCAATAAACAAGATCGTGTTGTGGAGGAGTTCCCGGATGTTTTCCCCGATGACTTGCCAGGTATGCCACCTGACCGTGACATTGAATTTATTATTGAATTATTACCTAAAATTGCACCAATAGCTAAACGTCCATATAGAATGGGGGTTAATGAATTAGAAGAGCTTAAGAAACAACTAAAAGAGTTGCAAGAAAAAGGTTTCATACACCCTAGTTCTTCTCCATGGGGGGCACCTGTGATCTTTGTGGATAAGAAGGATGGTACCCAATGGATGTGTGTGGATTACCGTTCACTTAATGAGGTTACTATCAAGAATAAATACCCTTTGCCAATGATTGATGATTTGTTTGATCAGTTGAGAGGTGCCTATATGTTCTCCAAGATTGATCTCCGCTCAGGTTACCATCAGCTAAAGATTCAAAACTCAGACATACCCAAGACAGCATTCACTACACGGTATGGCTTGTATGAGTATACCATTATGTCTTTTGGATTGACCAATGCACCTGCATACTTTATGTATCTGATGAATAAGGTGTTCATGTAGTTTCTTGATAAATTTGTGGTGGTATTCATTGATGACATACTGATATTTTCTAAGACTGAAGAAGAACATGCTAAACATATAAGGTCGGTCTTGCAAAAGCTTAGAGAACATAAGTTGTATGCTAAGCGGAGCAAGTGTGAGTTTTGGTTGAAGGAAGTCTCTTTTCTGGGTCATGTTGTCTCCAATGGTGGCATAGCAGTGGATCCAGGCAAAGTGCAAGATGTATTAAATTGGAAACCACCAACCAATGTAAGTGAGATTCGTAGCTTTTTGGGATTGGCTGGGTACTACAGGAGGTTCATTGAAGGTTTTTCCAAGCTTGCTAAGCCTATGACAGCTCTATTGGAAAAGAATGCTAGATTTATATGGTCTGATAAATGCCAGGCAAACTTTGATGAGCTAAAGAAGAGATTGACTACAGCTTCACTGTTGATTTTGCCAGATTTAAGCAAGAACTTCTCTATATATTGTGATACATCTCGTATGGGCCTTGGATGTGTTCTTATGTAAGAAGGAAGAGTGGTGGCATATGCATCTAGACAATTGAGGAAGCATGAGTTGAACTACCCTACTCATGACTTGAAATTGACAGCTGTGGTTCATGCTTTGAAAATCTGGAGACATTATCTAATTGGGCATAAGAGTGATATCTATACAGATCACAAGAGTTTGAAGTATATTTTTACCCAGTCAGATCTGAATCTAAGACAACGTCGTTGGTTAGAATTGATCAAAGACTATGAATTGGATGTGCATTATCATCCGGAAAAAGCAAATGTCGTAGCTGATGCACTTAGCAGGAAGAGTTATACCAATGGACTTCGGATGACATTTATACCAGCAGAGTTGTGTGCTGAAATGGAGCATCTCAACTTGAGCTTTGTCACTAATGCAATGGAATTGGCGATAGAGGCTACCTTGGAGCAAGAGATACGCAAAGGTCAATTAGAGGATGAAAAACTTAAGGAGATAGCGGAGAATATAGTGCTTGGAAAGGCACTAGGATTCAGGATGGATGAGAATGGTACTCTTTGGTTCGGAAAAAGGATATGTGTACCTGAAGTGAAGGCTATCCGTGATGCGGTTTTGTAAGAGGCACATGAGTCTGCTTATTCTATACATCCCGGAAGTACCAAGATGTATTTGGATCTCAAAGAGAAGTATTGGTGGTATGGTTTGAAGAGAGATGTGGCAGAGTATGTGGCTTTGTGTGACACTTGTCAAAGGGTGAAAGCTGAGCATCAAAGACCTGCAGGGTTGCTACAACCAATGAAGATTCCTGAATAGAAATGAGAAGAAGTTGGTGTGGATTTTATCGTAGGTTTGCCCCGCACTCAAAGAGGTTATGATTCAATATGGGTAATAGTGGATCGACTCAACAAGGTTGCTCACTTTCTACCAGTCAAGATTACCTATACAGGTGCAAGGCTAGCAGAGTTGTACATGAAAAGGATAGTGTGCTTACATGGTGTTTCCAAGAAAATTGTGTCTGATAGAGGCACTCAGTTTATGTTGTAATTCTAGCAGAAAGTACATAGATCTTTGGGGACAAAGTTGAATTTCAATTCTGCTTACCACCCACAAACTGATGGACAGACTGAAAGGATCAATCAGATTTTGGAAGATATGTTGAGAGCTTGTGCACTGCAATATGGTACAAGCTGGGATAAGAGCTTGTGCACTGCAATATGGTGCAATATGTCCTTAGAGACGTAGAAGAACAAGTGAGAATAATTAGAGACAACTTGAGAGTGGCTCAGTCCCGACATAAGAGTTACGCTGATACTCGCAGAAGAGAACTGACTTTCGAAGTTGGAGATTATGTGTAGTTGAAGGTGTCACTAATGAAAAGTGTGAAAAGATTCAATATAAAGAGAAAGTTGGCACCGAGATATATTGGACCTTTCAAGATCCTAGAGAGACGTGAAGAAGTAACCTCTTAGTTGGAACTGCCTGAAAGTTTGTCAGGTGTGCACGATGTGTTTCATGTTTCTCAATTAAAGAAGTGTTTGCGAGTACCAGAAGAGCAGGTTCCTTTAGAAGAACTTGCTAAGGAAGATCGCATATATGAAGAGTATCCAATAAAGATCTTACAGACGGCAGAAAGAGTTACAAGGAGCCGAGTTATAAAAATGTGCAAGGTACAGTGGAATCGGTATACAGAGGATGATGCTACTTGGGAAAGAGAAGAGAATTTACGAAAGTCTTATCCACAACTGTTTGAATAAGCAATCATCCGAATCTCAAGGACGAGATTCATCTTAAGGGAGGTAGAATTGTAACACCCTAAAATTTGCATTCTTTTAAAATAGTTAAATTTGATTTATTTATGTAATTCTGTGTGCATTCAAATATAGGAAAAATAATATTTTTTGTGCAATTAAAATCAATCTTAAGGATATATACATGTTGATGCACTCATGGTGTAGCATTTTATTTATTGGGTTGAGTGGTTTTGATCCAAAACTCAAAATGATTCCAAAAAAATTATTTGAAAGTGAAGTTGGAAAATTGTTTTGGAAAAAAAGAAAAGCCAATTCTTTGTCCCTCCCTCTCTTTCTCTCATTCGGCCTACTGGCCCATTCCCCCCCTTCTCCCCTTTCTCTTCCTGGGCCAGCCCAACTCGGGTGAGCAACCGCCGCCGCCGCGCCCTCCCCTCCTTCTCTCCACACTGACGCCCTGGGCCCGCATGTTGGCGCCGTCCTCTCCCTCCGTTCCTACTTCGCACGCGGACGCAACCGCCGACGACGCACCCACGTCGCGTCGTGGGAGGGCCCTCCCCGCGCCCCGGCCTCTATAAATGAAGCCGAGCCCGTCACCGCTCTCCCTGCTGCCTCCCCCGCTCCACTCTCGCATTCGCCCGAGCACGCGGAAGTCGCAACCGCAGCGCCGTGTACCGCCGTCCTCCCTTCGTCTTCGCCTCCGATTTTCACCGTGCTCTCCTCTCTCTCCCTGACCTTTTCCCATGGCAAATGGTGGCTAGTATGGCCATTTTCGAGTGCGCCGGCGAGCTCTCGCCGCCGGCCATGGCCACCACCGCGTCGACCGTGTCCTCCGGCCGCATTCTTGGCCTAGGCAAGATCGCCTTCACCTCCTCTCTCTCCCGGCGCCCTCGGTTCGTCGAACCGTGGCCCGAAGGCCTTGTTTCCCGCTCGCCGACGACCTCCTCGCCGCAGGCCATGGTGCCCCGCCCTACCGGAGCACTGTTCCGGCCGACGGCTTTCCCCTCTCCCCCTTTCTCCTAATCTGAGCCGTCCATCCTTGATCCAATGGCCCAGGATGACCGATACCCCTTCGCGTGGCAGAATTGCTTAAGAGCCCCCTGGCTTTATTCTTTTTACACCCGTAGTCATCGGCCAGATGAAAATCCTGATTTTTCTGATTTATTTAAATTCAAAAATAGTTCATTCTATTTACAGAAATGCCACTGCATTGTTTTGCTTATAAAATCGTCGTTTTAGCTCCGAATCGACCCGTTCAAATTTCGTTAGGTTCGTAATTAAGTTCTCTACATGTTAATACCACTGTCAAACATGTTTGCAACATTTAAATTTTGAGGTTAGATTTAATTAAATAAATTGCTATAGGAAACCCCGTTTAATTCATAATTTTCGTGTTTTAGCTCCATTTTTCGTAAACTTCGCGTCTATGTGATTGTAGAGAGACGTAGATTCTTTTTAAGAACCTTTTTATCTTGTTTTTATGCCCTGGTGTACTGTTCTAATCCCATAATTGTTTGCTTTGCATGAATGCCTTTGGAATGCTTGTATGCTGCTTTGTTGGTCGAGTTCAGACGGTGAGGAGAATGTTGGAGACCAAGAGTTCTTTGACGACCAGCAGGAGCAGCCCGAGTTCGTTGAGCGAGACAAGTATAGCATAGGATCTACCTTGATGTCCCGGTCACCATTTATTAATTTCTCATTTGCATGTGTCTAATTTTGATACCCGTAAGGCCATCCTAGTGATTGAGTACCCTGTTTCCTTGTCTCCTACGGGTTATATGCACATGGGTAGTTTGCTAGTGCTAAATGAAACTGTACATGATCTACATAATGACTAATGGTTCTATAGAACGAAAAGATAAAATTTGCTTTTAAACAACTGAAGTATAGGATGAAGGAGCAAATGACTTTTGATCATGATGCTCTTGGCCCTCCATAAGGACTTATCTGTCGGTAAAAGCTGGGACTGACAATGCAACCGTGAGGGTCACATGGCTCTGACTTTAGCTCAGTAATAGGACCTTTTCTAGCTTGTTAGAGGTTACCTTTATGGCGCAAAAGGGGCTTACCGCGTTGGGTATAGGGCTGCCTCTGTTCCTATGTGTATAGCGGCGATGAAGATGTGTCATAGAAAAGGGGGTCCCTACATCTGTCTGCCGAGGAAACCTAGCGGCCCTAACTTGTTAGAGAAACCTATGAAATGACTTCATAATATACCCCGCCCACTCACCTTGGCAGTGTTATGGGAGTAATTAACCCGGGCATATAGGAATCACGACTCACGATGAAAGTGCACAACCTCTGCATAGTGTTACAAACTGTTATAACAGTCATGCTCACGGTCACGAGCGGCCCGGAAAACTCACAGAATAAATGGTTACTTATTGTTGTTCATTTATGATGTTCGACGAAGATAATATGATTCAATTGTTTCTGATATCTGATCATGTGGGTTTAATTGGAGCTTAAGCATAACTTGATAATAGTTGATGATAAAATCTTGACTTACTAAAAGTGCTAACCGCAGTAAACCAGAGTCACTCTTTTTGAGCTTTCAAAACCCCATGTTATCTTGTTAAGTACGGAAAGTACTTACGCTTATTTACTTTCAATATTGGATAAAAATCCCGAATGAGTAACAGATGTCAACGGATATGAGGAGTTTGCAGAGGATTTTTAGGCTTGTGGCCAACCAGTTGACCATCCCTGTGTTGGAGCTACCACGAGAGAGCTACCTTTTTATTTTTCGCTATGTTGTGTAAGACTATGTGATGGTATTAATCGTGATGTAAGATACACCGTGATGATATTTTTTGTAATTTGTGAACTTATGTGTGTAACTGATCCCTGGTACACATGAGTTTTATGTATTCAATTTTATCCTTAAAATTGGGTGCGACAATCATGCAAAATCTTTCAAAAATAAAATTTTTCAAAGAGAAAAAACTAATAAAGAAGTAATTGTGCTGAAAAATTGTATAAGACAGGTTAGTAAAGTTACCGTAGAGACGATTATAAACCACTCTAGTGGCACTGATGGAATGGACGCACTCCAAAAGAGCTGCAAGAGTGCTGTCCTCCGCACGGATCAGCACGAGTGGGCACCCGAGCAACTCTAGTGACTTCCCAAGGTGGGCAAGGGACTGCTTGAGCCACCACCGGGAGCACCTTCCAGGGTAATACTGCCCGTAGTCAGCAGGACACCATATGAAGAGAGGGAGGACAGAGCCCTCTTTCGCCGCAGCTGCCAAGGCCGGGTTGTCGTCAATCCTGAGGTCTCTCCTGAACCAAACAACGGTCTTCTCCGACCCAGCCATGCTCAGGAACTAATAGCAGTCTTCTCAATCGACCATGATAAGGCCAAGGACGGCGACTACCATGTAACAGAATTTCTCAAACCCATTTCGTCGAGCATGGCCCGTGCACATGTCATGGAACCACCGGAGGAACCAGCACGCAACTGAGTCAAGGACAAAGTGTGGATTCCGATGGCTGCGCCAGACGTACCAGAGATCTCCTGCAAGAAGATAGGAAGGAAAGCCGTCACGACGCCCGGCCCATAAGCGACAATATTCGCGGATCAGGAAGGAGGCGAAGCGGAAGATCCAAGATTGAGGGGCACCAACCGAACCGCAACTTGTGGCTAGGAGAACAGGATCACGAGCTAGGCGACCACACCGGCATGGGCGCGGTGTAGTGTAGTGACAAGTGATCGAGAGTGGCGGGCTATTTATTTATCAACTCTGAGGAAGAGGCTCAGCCTCCCTCCCATGGCGGACAAGCAATTGGGAAAGAGAGCCCGGTTGCCCATCCCCAGTTGACCAGTTTCTGATTTTGGTAATTCTCAAAAAAAAAAAAAGTATATGATTTTGATAAGTTTTGGGACCAATGGACATCGGTAGCTCAAGCCGGCAGCTCAAGCCGGCAGCTCAACTCGGGGTTAGCAAGTTGACCAGTTGCAATTTTCTCTCATTTTTCGATTTCGTAGTAATTGTATTTTTCATCAGGTTACTAATTGCCGATAAATATCATTTTAATTTTTCTCCTCTTATTTAAATTATATGAAGTGCCATTCTGGTTCGTTTGATCAAATTTTAAATCTATAATAATTACAACTTGCATCATTAAGGGTGTGTTTAGTTTGAGGAATGAGGTAGTCCATCATCTTCTCACTCCTCACTTTTTTATTTGGTTTGTGGAATTGAATGAGTTAATCCATCACCACCTCATTCCTCACATGTTAATAATTAGTATATGCATGAGAAATTGGTTGATTCCACAAAAATTCATGGGATGAACTTACGATGCATCACCTCATGGAGTAGGGGTGACTCCACAAACCAAATACACCATAATTGAAGGCTCATTGGTATTTAAAAATGGTATAAACTTGGACCCGATTGAATTTATGGTGCGATGGACAACTATTAAGAGGTGTGAGAATTAAACTGCTAAGTTAACTAGGAGAATTCATATAAGAATTTACTTTTTTAAGTACCAATCTCTTTATTTGGTCTGAGATAATTCATATAACAATTTACTTTTTAGTACCAATCTCTTTATTTGGTCGTGGAGGAAAATAAGGATGGACGTTAAAAAAATCCATATACATTGTTTGGTGGCCACACTTATAGGCTTGGTGGGGGTTTTCTCTTTTTCACTTGACGAAGCATCACTACCCCACTCAATACATATTGCATGTCACTTCTTCTTCTTGAATGCCATGCTTTTACCTTCTTTGTCATCATTTTTTTCTTCCTTGTCCTTAGTTGACTTGTCATTATCTTCATTGTGTGGACTATCGGCAATGAAGTGGTCTTTGCTACCACATTTGTAGCATCTTGAAAGCATCTAGGCTCCTAGTTGATTTCGGTGATTAATGACAATACGAGATTACTATGACTAACGTGTGTTTTGCAGATGCAATTAAGTTATGTCATGGTAATGGAGATTGTTTGGACAATCATGGTTGTCAAGCCCCTACGATGGAAATCATTTCGGTTTTTAAAGGATGGCCGACAAGGTTAAGGATGGAATAATTCTAAGTGTCGTTTGGTGTTGAAGAGACACTTAGAGTAGTTTAGGACTTTGTTTTTCGATTTGGTCGTACTATTAAGGGGGGTATGAACGGGTAACTTGACCTAGGTGAGTCTAGTGGGTTAGGTGTGGTGCACACTTGTCAAATCTAGCACTAGGTAGCTCCTAAATAGCCCTTAGATCAATTGGAGCAAACTTCATTCACATATGATTGCGAGATGGAAGTGAATGGAGGGTAAAATGCTGACCGGACGCTGGTTCCGGTGTGACCGGACGCTGGCGCAGAGTCCGGTTAGTTCATTTGATCAAGGTGAAGTCGTCTGGTGCGACCGGACGCTGAAGTTGAAAAGAGACCGGACGCTGGGTGCCAGCGTCCGGTCAACTCCACTAAGGTTCCAGAGAGCGGTTTTCACGACCGGACGCGTCCGGTCACCACTTAACTGCTCGGTTTTGGGGTGAACTGACCGGAGCGTCTGATCACCCCGCAGAGGCACATAACGGTTCGTTTTGAACACGGGTGTATAAATACTTCCTCTATTCATATGAGGGGGTACTTTTTGCTCATTCCAACAGCTGAGAAACAGGCTTAAGAGTGCCAAGAAGAGTAAGGTCCTAGTGAGGTGATTGAGATTTGAGAATCCAAGAGAGAAGCCTCATTAGTGAAAGCAAGAGTAGCAAAGTGTGCATCCACCCTTCTCATTAGGCTTGTCGTGGTCAAGTGAGAGTTCGTGCTTGTTACTCTTGGTGATAGCCATCACCTAGACGGCTTGGTGGTGATTGGGAGCTTGGTAATCATCCAGCGGAGCTTGTGGATGACCCAACTAAGTTGTGAGCGGTTGTGGGTGATTCACTACGATGGAGTGTCGAAGAATCAACCTGTAGAGAGCACTTGATCCTTGCGCGGATCAAGGGGGAGCTACACTCTTGCGCGGGTGCTCCAATGAGGACTAGTGGGGAGTGACGACTCTCCGATACCTCAGCAAAACATCGCCGCGTTCCTCCTTCTCTTTTTACTTTGAGCATTTACTTTGAGCAATTCAATTCTTGTCATTTACATTCATAGAATTTCCATGCTAGAGTAGGATTGGAACTTAGGGTGCAAAACTTTTGTGCGGTAGAACAATAGAAACACTTTCTAGACACAAGGGGTGAAGTGGGCTAACCATAGGGTTTTATTATTGCAAAGAATTTTAGAATTAGCCCAATTCACCCCCCCTCTTGGGCATCTTGATCCTTTCAATTGGTATCAGCGCCTCGTGCTCACGAAATTAGACTTAACCGTCTAGAGAAAGATGTCTCACGGGGATGGTCCTCCTCCTATCTTTGAGGGAGATGATTTTCCATATTGGAAAATCCGCATGGAGACGTATTTAGAAGCTCTAGATGTTGAAATACTTAGAGCCGCCTCACAAGGATTCCCAAAACCTCAGGATCCCACGTACCTTCAAGGCGATGAAGTGAACTACGAGAAATGGAATGCAAAGGCTAGAAACACCATCTTTAGAGGTCTTTGCAAAGATGTGTTCAACCGGGTGAGGAACCACAAAGACACCCATGCACTATGGTCGGATATTTGTGCGCTCTATGAGGGAACTAAGAGCGAGCGTGAGGAACGATATCATCTTGTTATGAAAAAGCTAAATTCATTTGAGATGCTTCCTAAAGAGAGTGCTAATAAAATATACTCACGCTTGAATGTTCTTGTAGAGGAAGTCAATGAGCTCGGACTTACACAAATGCAACCATCCAATGTTGTAAGAAAGATTTTGAGTGTCCTCCCCATTGACAAATATGGGCATATTGTGATCGTGCTTCATCAAGGTGATCTTTCCACCGCTACACCGACACAAATCTTGAGAAAGATCAATGCTCATGAGATGTACATGCACATCACACCACAAGATAGGTCATCCTCTACTAAGAAGAAAGACAAGGACTTAGCATTCAAAGTTAGCCAAGAGAAGGGCAAAGCAAGGCTTGAGTATGAGAGCTTAAGTGATGATGAAATTGATGATGCAAGTCTTGCTCTCATGGTGAGAAGAACCGCCAAGATGCTAAAGAAGCTTAATAAGAGTGGCATCAAGTTTGATGGCAAGAAAAAGAAGTTCTTCACTAGCACAAGAAGGAAGCCAATCTCGGAGATGGATTGCTACAATTGTGGAGAACTTGGTCATCTAGCACATCAATGTACCAAGCCCAAGAAAGACAAGTACAAGAACAAGTACAAGGGCAAGAAAGATGACTCAAGCAATGAAGATGAAGATGAGAAGAAGAAAAATAAGCCAAACAAGAAGAAAGATGGCAAAAATAAGGACTTCCACAAGAAGAAGAAGAATGGGAAGGCATACATCGTCGGTGATTGGCTCACGGACATTGATTCATCAAGTTGCTCATCCGATGATGATAGTGATAATGAGAAGGTAGCCACCATTGTGATTGACTCTTCATCATCTTCACCGACTCCACCGCCATCATTCTCTACACACCTATGCCTTATAGCCAAAGGTGAACGAAAGGTATCAAATGATGATGATAGTAGTGGTGATGATCATGCAAATAATGATGATAGTGATAGTGATAGTGATGATGATGAATTTGAATCACCTTCATATGATGATCTTGTTAAATTGCTAAATCAATACACTAAGATCATTAGAAAGACTAGAGCTAAGAATAACAAGCTAGAAGCTAAGAATAATTCTCTTTTAGCTAAATGTGATATAGCGGAAAAGGCTAGTTTTGAGCTTAGAGAAGCAAATGATGCTATAACATCCAAACTCAAGGAGCTCAAATCTTCTAAGAAAGAGCTTAAAGAAAAACATGATAAACTTGAGAGGATACACAATGAGCTCATCACTAGCCACAACATGCTAAAAGAAGAATATACTACACTTACGATTAATCATGATAATCTTGTCATTGCTCAAGAATTTTTATCTAATGAGCCACATGATGCTACTAACGATGTTGTTAAGATTGATATAGCTACATCATGTGATGATTTGATCATTGAGAGCATTGAGCAAAGTTCTAGTAGTAAAGGCAAGCAAGTGGTTGAGTCCGATAATTATGATGAGTATGTCAAGCTCAAGAATGATAATAAAAAGCTCAAGAAAGATCTTGAAGAGATCAAAACCCACAACACTATTGTGCTAGAAACTCTTGATCATGATGGTGATTTGATTCTTGAAAATGAGAAGCTCAAAAAGGAGAACAAGAGACTCAAGGAAGAGAAAAATGATGATGCACTCAAGGAAGAGAACAAGAAGCTCAAGTTGAAAAAAAAGCATGTCAAGATTGGATTGAGCAAGTTCACAAGAGGCAAACATCTTCAAAGTGAGCTACTAATGAACACCGTCATGAAGATGGATAGAAGTGGTATTGGGTACATGGCAAATAAAGAGAAGAAGGCTCAAGCTCAACAACAACAACAAAAGCCAAAGCCAAAGAAGTGTTTTGAGTGTGGACAAGAATGCCACTTTGCCCATGAGTGTCAAACTCCACCACAACAACCCTTGCCTAAGCATGCTAGACCCTTTGCTTTCAATGCTCATTATATGCTTAGAAAGGACTCTAGTGGAAAGATGAAAGTTATATTCTTAGGAACTCCCAATAAGAATAGGCCTAAGAAAATTTGGGTTACAAAGTCACTTGTTGAGAAAGTCAAGGGCCCTCAACAAGTTTGGGTTCCTAAAGCTTGATCTCTTGTGTGTAGGTGAACTACAAGATCGATATAAGTCATTGGGTAATTGATAGTGGTTGCACACAACATATGATCGGTGATCCTCGTATGTTCACCTCATTAGATGAAGAAGTAGATGGACAAGAAAGAATCACATTTGGAGATAATTCAAAGGGCAAGGTTAAAGGATTGGGAAAAGTGGCAATATCAAATGATCATTCAATATCAAATGTAATATATGTTACTTCATTGGGTTTCAACTTGCTATCCATTGGACAATTATGTGATCTTGGCTTTCAATGCCTATTTACCGAGAAGGAAGTGGTTGTATCCAAGAAAGATGATGATCAAGTGATATTCAAGGGATTTAGATACAACAACCTATATCTAGTGGACTTCACCTCCGAAGATGCTAATTTGAAGACTTGCCTATTCACCAAAACAACACTTGGGTGGCTATGGCATAGAAGACTTGCTCATGTTGGGATGAGCTCACTCAAGAAGCTAATGAAGAATGATTTGGTGAGAGGGTTGAAGGATGTGAAGTTTGAGAAGGACAAGCTTTATAGTGCATGTCAAACCGGCAAACAAGTTGCAAATACTCATCCTACAAAAGCTTTCATGTCAACCACAAGAGTGCTAGAGCTCCTTCACATGGATTTATTTGGACCAACAACATACAAGAGTTTGGGAGGAAATCTTTATTGTCTTGTGATTGTTGATGACTATTTAAGCTACACACGGGTATTCTTCCTTCATGATAAATCCGAAGTTGCATCATGCTTCAAGAAGTTTGCCAAGAGAGCACAAAATGAGTTTGAAGTGAAGCTCAAGAAGATTAGAAGCGACAATGGGAAAGAATTTGACAACACAAACATTGAAGCCTATTGTGATGAAGTTGGGATCAAGCATGAGGTCTCCGCAACATATACTCCTCAACAAAATGGTGTAGTTGAGAGAAAGAACCATACATTGATCACACTAGCAAGAACAATGCTTGATGAGTACAACACTCCCGAAGCTCTATGGGCGGAAGCTATCAACACCACTTGCTATGCATCCAACCACCTATTTCTTCAAAAGTTTCTTGGCAAGACACCTTATGAGTTGCTCAATAGGAAGAAGCCGGACGTCTCCTTCTTTAGGATGTTTGGTTGCAAATGCTACATCTACAAGAAGCGGCAACGCCTAGGGAAGTTTCAAAGACGTTATGATATTGGTTTTCTTGTTGGTTACTCATTAAAGTCCAAAGCATATAGAGTATTTAATCATGCCACCGGCTTGGTTGAAGAAACATATGATGTGGAATTTGATGAATCTAACGGCTCCCAAGGAGCACATGAGAATCTTGATGATGTAGGTGATGAACCATTGAGGGAGGTCATGAAGAATATTCTGGTTGGAGACATCAAGCCTAATGATGATGAAGATGATGCACAAGTGATTAATCCACCTTCTTTATCAAATGTGCCATAAGATGGTGATAAAGATGGGAGAGTAGAAAATGAAGACACCCATGTCTCCTATGAGCAAATGGAGACACAAGCACATGATGTTGATGCTCCACAACCTCCCCCTCAAGTGGTTGATAGAAGAAATTCACCTTTACTACAAGCCCATCCACAAGATCTCATCATAGGGAGTCCATCAAAGGGAGTAATGACTCGCTCTCAAAAGCTTGCCTCGTTTATTGAACATCACTCTTTTTGTCTCTTGCTTTGAGCCTACTAAGGTAGAAGAAGCTCTTCAAGATCCGGATTGGATAAATGCCATACATGAAGAGTTGAACAACTTTACCCGCAACAAAGTTTGGACTCTTGAAGAGCGACCACAAGGTGCAAGAGTCATTAGAACAAAGTGGGTGTTCCGCAACAAGCAAGATGATCAAGGTGTTATTGTGAGGAACAAGGCAAGACTAGTTGCAAAGGGGTTCTCTCAAGTTGAATGTTTGGATTTTGGAGAGACCTTTGCACCGGTTGCAAGACTAGAAGCCATTCGTATCCTACTTGCATATGCATCACATCATAAAATGAAACTATATCAAATGGATGTGAAAAGTGCATTTTTAGATAGCTTTATTATTGAACTAGTCTATGTTGATCAACCTCCCAGGTTTGAAGACCCTAGATATTCTAATCATGTTTATAGGTTGTCCAAGGCGTTATATGGGCTTAAGCAAGCCCCAAGAGCTTGGTATGAGCGCCTTCGGGACTTCCTCATTGAGAAGGGCTTCACCATTGGGAAGGTCGACACCACACTATTCACCAAGAAGCTTGATGGATATATCTTCATTTGTCAAGTGTATGTTGATGATATCATCTTTGGATCATCAAATGAAGATTCTTGCAAAGAGTTTGGTGAATTGATGTCGAAGGAGTTCAAGATGTCAATGATTGGAGAGCTTACATTCTTTCTTGGTTTTCAAGTCAAGCAAATGAGAGAAGGGATTTTCATCTCTCAAGAGAAATATACTAATGATCTTCTCAAGAGATTCAAAATGGATGAATGTAAGCCGATCAAGACACCAATGCCAACTAATGGACATCTCGACCTAGATGAGGGAGGTAACACTGTTGATCAAACTCTCTACCGCTCTATGATTGGTAGCTTGTTATATTTAACCACATCTAGGCCCGACATCATGTTTAGTGTGTGTATGTGTGCTAGATTTTAAGCTAATCCTAAGGAAACTCATTTGATTGCCGTTAAAAGAATCCTTAGGTATCTTAAGCACACACCAAGCATTGGCCTTTGGTATCCCAAAGGAACTATATTTGAATTAGTTGGCTATTCCAATTCGGATTATGCCGGTTGCAAAGTTGATAAAAAAAGCACATCTGGAGGGTGCCATTTGCTTGGTAGATCACTTGTGTCTTGGTCCTCCAAGAAATAAAATAGTGTGGCTTTGTCCATCGTCGAAGCGGAATACATTGCCGTGGGTGCTTATTATGCACAAATACTTTACATGAAGCAAACTTTGCTAGACTACGACGTAGTTCTAGAAAAGGTACCTCTTTTGTGTGACAATGAGAGTGCGGTAAAACTTGCTAATAATCCGGTTCAACACTCTCGCACCAAGCACATAGATATCCACCATCACTTTCTTAGAGATCATGTTGCAAAGAATGATATTTCATTAAAAGGTGTAAGGACCGAGGATCAATTAGCGGATATCTTCACTAAACCACTAGATGAGGCGACTTTTTGTCGATTGCGGAATGAGCTCAATGTTCTTGATTTTAGCAACTTCACTAGAAAATGAGCTTGTGTTGTCCCTTGCATTGCATTGTAATATACAACATGTTTACTTTTTGGTAATGCACTTAGGGCTTGTCTAATATGGTTAAGATAACTGCCGTAAAGCGTATGAAGAAGCTTAACCTTGGATCAAACTTGACAAGCAACTAGAATTACTTTCAAGTATTGCATGTGCATGAATGCTGCTTTGTCGTCTCTCTTCAATTGCCCTCTTATTGCCTATTTTTTTAAAAAGAATTATAGCCTAAGGCAAAATATTTTGAAAAATTTGAGGGTTTGAGAGAGGTCACTCACATCAGTCCCAATTGGTATTTATTTGGGTCTTATTGAAGTTGGGACTTGGTTGGGAACAGGCAGCATGAAGGAACTTTGAAGATTTGTTGAAAAAGAGTGACCGGACGCTGCACCGGACTCTGAAGTCAGGTGTCCAGTCAGTTCATAGGAGGTGAACCTATGCTACGATGGAGTGACCGGACTCTGCTGTTCAGCGTCCGGTCAGATGGTGTTCCTGCGTCCAGTCAAGCGAAGACGATGGAGACATGTTGGACCGGATTGTGGCTGCGTCCGGTTAGTTGTGATCGGACGCGTCCGGTCGTGGCTCCAGGGGATTTGGACCTCTCTGGAGTCGACCGGACTCTCGGTGGCAGCGTTCGGTCGTTCCCACCGGAGCGTCCGATCAATAGAAGTCATGCGGGATTCCAATTCTTCTCTGTTTCCTTTTCTATCACAAGTGGGCCACCATATAACATCACGCCTCCGTGACCTAATCCCATACCCTACACCAACATCGCCATAGTTCATGCCCTAACCGCCGCCGCATCCGCACCCGCGCCGTGCTCCACGCTCGAGCTCACCATTGCCTACGCCCGCACCTCTGCGCCGCTCCCACACAGCCATGCCAGCACCGCCGCAGCACCCCGCGACCCCTTCCCCACGCCGAAGCAGCACCACCGCGCCAGCCGCCTCTGCTCCACGCCGCCGCCGTGCCCGCGCTGTGCCCATGCCCTAGTGTCGCCCACATCAGCGCAGCCACCAGAGCCTCGTCAGAACCCTAACCCTAGGCGTCTTCCCGGTGGTGCCCTCGTGATCTGTTCCTTGTTCTTCGGTTCACCAGTTCATTAGGTAGCAAGCCCTCGCTTCAAATTTTGCATCTATTGCTTGCTTCTTAGGGTTTCGTATCTCTAGATATATTGTAATTATTTATAAATCCGATCTATTCTAACGTGCAGCGAGTCAGTGTTTCCGAGGTCACTTTGGCAGTTGTCAGTCAACTCGGGGCCAAGCTCGCGAGTACGGATCGAGGCCAAGCCTTGGAAGTGATAATTGGCAGTTGATTCTTGTTAGTGCAGTTGTTCTTTTCAGCTCCATCAGATGGCTTGTGTAAAGAATGTCGGAGGTGGTCCCGGTGATGAGGATCCGAGGCCCCTACCTTGCCTGCCTTCTGAGGCAAAAGGCAAGGCGATGAAGAAGCTTGCAACAAAGAAGCACAAGTATCTAGATGCTGATACAGAGAGAGCAGCAGCAGTTGCAGCCACCGCAGACCGTGCAGAGAGATGAGGTGCTAGGAGTGGTGTAGTTATTGCAGATCAGCTTTCACCAGCTTAGAAGGCCGTTGTCCAGGAGGTTGAGCGTCGTCATGGTGGTCCAGCTAGGACAGCCATGGTTGGAGGACGGCGTGTCGCTATAGATGAGAGTCAGTCTCAGGGGGAGTCACAGCAGCAGCCACACCTAGTAGGGCAGACTTAGGAGGGAGAGCAGGTCGAGGAGACAGAGTAGGCACCTCAGCCATAGCTTCGTCGCTATGGTCGTACTCGTACCCAGGTGACACCGAGGCTAGAGACACAGAGGAGGGGTTCTCGTCCACCTCCGAGACCACAGGGTCTGCCTCCAGTGACTCATCTGGATTTGAGGGCCGCCATGGCCAAGCAGGTGCAGCAGCTCAGGTTCGTTCAGTTCGAGGAGTGGTTTCCGCCGAGGCAGGATGAGCGTGCAGCAGAGGGCTTCTACACACCACTGTAGGAAGATTTTTATAATGCATATCTTAACAGTGGGGCAGCATTCAGGTCTTAGAGGGTGTGCAACATTGAGTCCATTGTAGCAGCAGCTGGAGAGCATATTCGCCCTTATCTATCTTACTTGCCAGGGCTGACAGACTTACTCAGATGGACAGGCTTATATGTTCCATCTTGGGTCCGTGAGTTCTATGATACACTTTGGATTGACCCGCAGCACAGATTTATACACTTTGCATTTAGAGGCAGAGACTATAGGCTGATGAGCTTCAGCGTTAGGGAGATACTCAGGCTTTAGGAGCAGCCCGTCTAGCTACATGAGGTTTGCTATGGTCAGATAGCGCCTTCTAGACGCCCTCATGATAGTATGGTGCCTCCTACAGATTTGGTCCGCCATTGCTTCACAGAGCCATTCGGTGAGAGGTCGAGCAGAACACCCAGTGACCTCACTCCTACAGCTAGAGTGCTTGATGCTATCATAAGGAGGACCCTACTTCCGAGGATGGGATATCGCGAGGGGTTGACTCGCATATAGTTATGGCTACTGAACTCTCTGATGCAGCAGACTGTATTTGATATCTGGGATCTCCTACTATCAGAGATGGAGGATACTATTGCAGAGGGGTTCAGAGGTCACCGATAGTTGCCCTATGCTCACTGGATTACATTCTTGATTCATAGGGCAGTTACAGTGAGGCCTCCAGAGATGCTGGTAGAGTATAGTGGTGCTACTATAGAGTTCCCTGCATATAACATGACTCAGATGCTCCACCATAGTGCAGTGAGGACACCTAGCCAGCCGCGCTGTCGTCTAGAGGTGCCAGAGACTGCAGCCTAGCAGGATGAAACCATTAGGGGCATAGCAGCTATAGAGGATGAGCAGCTTGATGCTTAGCAGGAGGGGATGGTCGAGAGCGACCCCAGCGACAGTACAGATGATGACTACTAGGATATCCCTCAGATGCCTCCACTATGACATGACCATGAGGCCGGTAGCTCTAGTTCAGGTCCACCACACCATAGACATATCCCGCTCTACTTGTTATACTTGAGCGGATGAGGCAGGATCAGGCTCGCCAGGCCTAGGAGACCGCTACTACATTTGCATAGTTCCAAGCCAGACATGATGAGTTTTAGTGATAGCAGCAGGTGATCCAGCAGCAGCAGCAGCAGGCCATGCATCAGCAGCAGCTCCTCATGCAGCAACAGTTACTCGGATTTATGCAGCATGTCATCTTTGCTATTGGAGCTCCACCGCCACAACATACACCTGAGCTTGGTCAGCCTGCCACCACTTCACAGACTCCAGTTGTATAGCCCAGTGGGCTTCAGAGTCAGGGACAAACTGCTACTCAGTTTGCTTCACCTACAGAGCAGGTGTCCCAGTGGTTTGCCTCGCCAGTGCCAGCCCCACAGTTCACACCTTTTCAGGCTTGCTTCACACTGGCTCAGACTTCCTTGCTGCTTGTGCTAGATACTACAGTCTCTAGGAGCCTTGGTGCGACATTCAGTGAGTTGACATGGCAGCCTACTCCGCCATATCTACATGTCCCAGCTCCTTCCACAGTTGCACCTATTACCAGGACTATAGAGACGCTCCCTTCTTCAGTTGCATCATCAGAGCCGCCTGCTACAGTCATACCTATAGAGTCTCAGGCCGCACCAGTCCCTGATCCGACCCAGACCGCTTCAGCATCGCTTCCAGCTACAGAGGGTCAGACAGCTCAGAGCTCAGGATCAGATGATGATGGCACACAGTTCTAGCTAGCTCCTCGCACCTCAGCGCCCGACTCGTCCGCTGCAGCCCTGCTGACCGACCCTTAGGTTTTGGTGTTTGACGCCAAAGGGGAGAGGGATCGAGTATGTTAGACTTAGGGGGAGCGATTCATTTAGGGGGAGTTTATCTATTATATTTGGTTTTTTATGTGTGATACACTTTTATGCATTCATATTTACTATTATGCATTGAACTACATATGTGTTATTGTAATCGTGATATTAATGTGATTGTGATATTTATGTGATCTGTGACATGTGTGCTCTCTACTTTGAATTATATATATGTTATATCACTTGTGTTATGCTCATTTGTTTTGCTTCCGCATTTTACTTCGATGCAAATGAGCTTTATTATTTGTACTCATGCTTATTTCATATCTATTGAGTACATCTTGTTGGCTTGGGTCATATAAGCTTGCCTAACTCTTTTGTTCTTATTGACAAAAGCTTATATGAACCAAGCATGTTAAAAACCTCAACTCTTTCACATACTCGAGGTGGTATTGTCATCAATCACAAAAAAGGGGGAGATTGAAAGCATCTAGGCCCCTAGTTGGGTTTCGGTGATTAATGACAATACGAGATTACTGTGACTAACGTGTGTTTTGTAGATGCAATTAAGTTAGGTCATGGTAATGGAGATTGTTTGGGCAATCATGGTTGTCATGCCCCTATGATGGAAATCATTTTGGTTTTCAAAGGATGGACGACAAGGTTAAGGATGGACTAGTTCTAAGTGTCGTTTGGTGTTGAAGAGACACTTAGAGTAGTTTAGGACTTTGTTTTTCCTTTGGCCATACTATTAAGGGGGGTATGAACGGGTAGCTTGACCTAGGTGAGTCTAGTGGGTTAGGTGTGGTGCACACTTGTCAAATCTAGCACTAGGTAGCTCCTAAATAGCCCTTAGATCAATTGGAGCAAACTTCATTCACATATGATTGTGAGATGGAAGTGAATGGAGGGTCAAATGCTGATCGGAAGCTGGTTCCGGTGTGACCGGACACTGGCGCAGAGTCCGGTAAATTCATTTGATCAAGGTGAAGTCATCTGGTGCGGCCGGACGCTGAAGTTGAAAAGCGATCGGACGCTGGGTGCCAGCGTCCGGTCAACTCCACTAAGGTTCTAGAGAGCGGTTTTTACGATCGGATGCGTCCGGTCACCACTTAACTGCTCGTTTTCGGGGTGAACTGACCGGAGCCTCCGGTCACCCCGCAGAGGCACATAACGGTTCGTTTTGAACAAGGGTGTATAAATACTTCCGCTATTCATGTGAGGGGGTACTTTTTGCTCATTCCAACAGCTGAGAAACACCCTTGAGAGTACTAAGAAGAGCAAGGTCCTAGTGAGGTGATTGAGATTTGAGAATCCAAGAGAGAGGCCTCATTAGTGAAAGCAAGAGTAGCAAAGTGTTCATCCACCCTTCTCATTAGGCTAGTCGTGGTCAAGTGAGAGTTTGTGCTTGTTACTTTTGGTGATTTTTATCACCTAGATGGCTTGGTGGTGATTGGGAGCTTGGTGATCATTCGGCGGAGCTTGTGGATGACCCAACTCAAGTTGTGAGTGGTTGTGGGTGATTCACCGCGACGGAGTGTAAAAGAATCAACCCGTAGAGAGCACTTGATCCTTGCGCGGATCAAGGGGCAGCTACACCCTTGCGCAGGTGCTCCAACGAGGACTAGTGGGGAGTGGCGACTCTCCGATAACTCGGCAAAACATCGCCGTGTTCCTCCATCTCTCTTTACTTTGAACATTTACTTTGAGCAATTCAATTCTTGTCATTTACATTCATACAATTGCCATGCTAGAGTAGGATTAGAACTTAGGGTGCAAAACTTTTGTGTGGTACAACAATAGAAACACTTTCTAGGCACAAGGGGTGAAGTGGGCTAACCATAGGGTTCAATTATTGCAAAGAATTTTAGAATTAGCCCAATTCACCCCCCTCTTGGGCATCTTGATCCTTTCACATCTTTTACTACTTGACTTTGATGATCTCATCCGATAGCCCTTCTTTTTTAGCATCTTGCCAAATTTCCTCACAAACAAAGCCATCGCGGCATCATCAATGCTTGAGCTTGAGCTATCATCATCACTTGATTCATCTTTGTTCTTTTTTCCTTCTCATTCTCCACCTTCTCTTGATGGAACGTGTCTTGTGTAACAACCTCTAAAAGTACTTGTGTGGGAGTGAGGTTATCAAATCCACCTCTCACTATGATGGTCACTAAAGTGTGAAACCGAGATGGCAAACACCTTAGGAACTTGTGTGAGAAATCCTCATCATAAACCTTGTGCCCCAAAGCTCTCAACTCAGTGACAATCATATTGAGCCTATGAAACATTTTCGGTACACTCTCATCATCCTTTATGGTGAATTTGGTGTACTTGTCCTTGAGATGAATAACTTGGCACTCTTTACCATTAAAGTGCCCTCATATGCTTCTTCTAGCCTTGACCAAACTTGGAAAGCTTATTCAAGATTTTTATGCTCTCAAACACCCTGTCATCGAGCACCTCATATAGTATGTCAAGTGCTTGATCATTGAGTTGCAATAGTTCTTCTTCTCTTGGTGTGGGATTCTTAGAATCAAGCACAACAAACTCATTCTCCACAACACCCCAAATCTTTCTACCTCTTGATTTGATATGTTGAGACATCTTTCTCTTCCAATTATCATAATCGGTGCCATTAAAGTGTGGAGCACAACTACTAGAGTTGTGTTGAGCGGCCATCCTTTACACCACGGGTGGTCAAACCTTTGCAAATACGGTGACTTGGATCAGATACCACTTGAAAGGATGTATGAATGGCTAGAGGGGGTGAATATCCTAATTAAATTTTCTATAAGCTCACAAACACTAGGTAAAGGTGTTAGTAAAAGAGATGATCCTAATAAGCTCTACTTGCCTACCCTATGCAATACAATGCAAGCCCCCTACACAATTCTACGTGCAATAACAAGAATTAAACACTTCACACAAACAAGCAACTAGAGGCTCTACTAAACAACTAAGAAGCAAGCTACAAGAGCAACTAAGCTACACAACTAACAAGAGAGCTAGCAACTAAAACAACTAGAGAGCTAGAGCTACCAAGCAACAACACAAGCACACGATATGAATTGTAATTGCAAGTGTTGAGAGAGTGAACCACCGAGGGCTAGCAACAAAAAGAATTTTCCCCCGAGGTTCGGTTGCTTGCAGGCAACCTACATCCTCATTGAGGTGGATCCAAAGATCACCACTCCACTTAGAAGATGGTGGATCACTATGGACCTCTCCAAACCTCCATTGATTTCACTAGAGTTACTCTTTGCAATTTTTCTAAGGGGATGAGCACAAAGCCCCTCACAATAGCCACTGACAGGAGATCACAACCAATGGCAGAGCTACGTGGGGGGCATAGTGGGTTGTGGCCTCCCTTGCCTTTGTGTTTTTCATACGAAGCCTATATACTATTGAGCGCATATCTTGGAACCGACGGCCACAAGCTCAAGCCCTGTCTTGCCGCTAGCGCTCTCAATCTCGCTCCATCCCTACAACTTTGTGACTCTGCATTTGTGACTGTGACTGCCCGCAAGGATTGTAGCCACCGGCCAGCAGCCAGGCCAACAAGGTCAGGCCTGCTCCAAGCCCCCACACAGCAGGTATGCTTCTACCGCTAAGATCTTGCTTTGCTTCTGCGTAGTGCATACAAATAGTGCTTTTACATTCTTGTTGTTTTTATTTTTCTATGTTAACAAACCCTTTGATATGTATAATACGTAGGCTAAGTGCCTGATTGTGTATTACTCTATTGTCAATTAAGATCTTCTGTTGCTTTCTTTTAAAGAGATTTTAGGTGCTTTGCTATTTGATTTGCCCTATTTATAAGAACTAAGACTACTTTCTCCACCACCTATGTATATTTTGGTTTAATTGGTCAATTGGCACCTGCTACAATTGGATTTAGGCTCCGCTATTGACCACAACAATCACCAAGATCTTCTCAACGGTCCTCCACAATCACCAATGATAGTGGCTAAGAGTAACAAGAAATCTAAAAAGCCCTAGTTTGGTTTTGGATAGTTGATGAAACCTAAGTGAACTAGCCTCTATGCTCTAAGTGTCATGAGATAGGTTGGTTCACTCCAAGTGGTGGAGCTAGATGGCACACATGGTGAAGGAGGTGGCCAAAAGGATGAGATCAAGTGCTCCAACTTGGAAAAGAAGAAAGAGAAAAACAAAATGGGCTCAAGGCAAAGGTATAAGCAATAGGACTATTTTGTTTTGCCAGACAAGACACTATAGAGAGTGTGACCGGTTTAGGATAGATAGCCATACTATAAAGAGGGGAAAATCATTGTAAAAGTGGTTATCAAGTGCCACTAGGTGAAGTGATTCATGCATATGCATTAGGACCTAGTGTGTGACTAACTTAACCCTTGAAAAAACTTTGAAAAAATGCTAACACACATGCACAAGTGTTGGTATACATTAGTGTTAGCACATGGAAGCAAGGGTGGAAGTGGAAGTTAAAATGGAGAAGAAATAGGGCGATGGACCCAGGTGTGACAAGGCGCTGGACCATGGCATGCAGGTCTGGTAGCAAACCCTAAGGTAGGTGCAGGCTCTGGACTCTGCGTGAGCAGAGCACCAGACTATGGTGCCTGAGTCCGGCTGCTAACCCTAGGTAGGGCAGCATAGTGCGTGAGGGCGCCGGACCCAGTCTGGAGGTGGCGTTGGCCCATGGTCTCTGGATCTGGTGGTTCGCAAATAATTATGGTTGAAATAGAGAGTAGCCATTTTGCGTCTAACCCGGTGAAGCATGGTCCGGAGGGTATGGTTGGACTGAGTCCGGAGCATTTTTGCCTCTGGGGAACCTCTTTGGACAGCGCCAGACTCTGGTGCGCGATGGTCCGGGCGAGCACTATGGTGGTCAGGAGCCTCAGTCTGGAGCGCATGGTAGGTGACCGTTTTGCGTGGCAACAGTTGAGTGTGATTACGTGGACACGTGGCGCGACATGGTTGAACACTGGAAGGTGTCGGATGGCGGTGCTTTGTCTGGAGCCCTTGTGCGTCCGGGTCCGGAGCCTTGGTCCGACGGTGTTTCGAGGGGTAATGGCTAGTGGCGTCTTGGGGGCTCTATTTAAGTGGTTTGGCCGGCTCTAACTCACTCTCTTGGACATTTTGATCATTTGATGCATCCTTGTGAGCTGAAGCAAACCTCTCCCACTCACTTGCTACGACGATTTCTCATGACGACGGCTAAATTCGTTGCTAGATGACTCACATTTTACAACAAATAGTAATTCTTCCTAACATGCTAAATACTAATAATCATCAATTTATGACAATATTAATTCATCACATATTTTAAATAAATTAATTTTAACATGAAGAAAAACGTGCCACATTATTAATTCTCCCTTTTTCACTAGGGGGGCACCACCCTCGTCGATATAGCCACCTGTCATAAGTTTCTTTTTCCTTCTAAAGGGCCACTGTCCATGTACGTGAGTGCGGGTTATTAAAAAAATAAACACCACTAAGTACTGGAAATAGGAATTTTTTTGTGTGCTGTTTTTTTTCTATCAGTATATAAAAAGCTCACAGGGATATTCAGTTTATTTGGTTTACTTATATACAGGGTAATAAGAATAACCCTGTAGGTTTCCCTACAGCAAAAAAAATTCAGGGTAATACAATTTTGTTTCTGTTGTTTCTCTGTTATATAGGTTGAGCTCACATGTTAATTTAGGGTTGCATTGCTGCCCAATATTTGACCAGATGGGGAACAACCAAAGACTCTTGGAGCAGTTGCACATGCTTTGCCATCAAATAAATTTCTTCAAAATATTGGCCTCGAGTCAGTGGCCTCGAAGAGAACACTACTGCTGCTGCAGCACATGTACAGTTGGTGCAGCACTTAGATAAATTTCATGACGATTATTTTGCTACTTGTTGGACCTAGTAATGACTTGGACATGTGACGTTCATGTATTTTAGGTTGAGTTTGACATGAGAATTATTTGGACATGCAACTATTAATGATCTGATTTGCGAAGTGGTGTAATGAATGTGGCTATTTTCAATTTGCTTGTTGGTCATAAACTGGTTTTAATTTGTTAGATAAAATATATATAGTTGGCGACAATATATTGAATTGCCACGTTATATGAATAATATTGTATGACATTTTATTATCCTACGTGGCACCTGCAGACATCCATGCTCAATGGTTCACGACGTTTTCTTTGCTTAATAATGACAATAATTGAGCATCGTAAATCAACGCCGCAAGTATGAATGTCGCTGTCGACAGAATATCGTCGGCAGTCCTCCGAGGGGTATCCCACGAAGGTAGATTGATCGGCAGAGGTGCACGTAATCAAGAACAAGAAGGCAACAGAGACACAAGAGTTAGATAGGTTTGGGCCGTCAGCACGACGTAATACCCTACTCCTGTGGTCTGTCAGTTTGTATTGGCTATCGTATGATATTACCTGTGTTTTGAGGGGGTCCCCTACCCGCCTTATATAGCCAGGGGTAGGGTTACAAGTCGGTTAGATCTAGAAGATAACCGGTAAGTAATAACATATTACGGGAATCACAGGATCGAGCATATCCTAACAGATCTCGTAGCATCTTCAGGATATCGCCCTTGATGTCTTGCGGTACACGCTGAGCAGTACCGTGCACCGTAAGTCTTTGTTTTATGGGCTGGACCACCCCTGGCGGCATGGCCCATGTAGTCCACCGTGGGTATTCAGGGTTGTACCCCCCACAGCCAGCCCCCGAGCGCCTTATATCCACTGTGCAATGCCATCTTGATGTTGTCCGAGCAGGTGTAAACAAAGCCGAGCAGTCAGACTCATAGTCCGACCACCCTAATGAGTCACCGAGCAGTTATGGACCATAACCGACCAGCTTAACTATTTGGCTGAGCACGAGCTTACCCAAGTAAGGCTTGATAGAAGGATGTAAGGAGCTCAAGTTCAAAATCGAAAATTTCCTTGCTGTGAACCAAGTGTACCCACTTAGAGTCCGACCACGAGAAAGGGAGATAGTCTTCTTCAACTTCAGGAGGCACGGAGTCTTCCAATGAACAGATTAAAGAAAACACACTCACCGTAAGGTGAAGTGTGCCCACTTAGTCCCCGAGCCTGACAGTAGGAGACGTGGTCACGTGGTGCTAGGGTTCAGAAAGTAGAAGAAAGATAGAAGACCAGCCGAACAGGCGACCAGTTGACGGGCTGAGCCTTGAAATGAAAATCGCACATTCACCGCAAGGTGAAGTGTGCCCACTTAGTCCCTAAGCTTGACAGTAAGTGACATGGTCACGTGGTGCCAGGGTCAGAAACAATAGTAACCAGAAAAAAGTCTCCAATATGGTGAGGAACCGAATCATAATGATGACGTAGTCCTCGAGCCACAAGTAAAAAATCTTGGATAAATCAAGAAGTGCCGATTACTCAAATCGTGGAGAAAAAACTAGAGTAATGACCGTACAGTAGATATTACTGAGCCGTGATGGTATTACGGAGAGGTCGGTGAATATTCGGTGTGCAATACCGAGTTGCGTCAAAAAATGGGCTATATGGGCCATAGTTGCATGGAAGCCCAGATAATGGCCCAGCACGCCGCTTTGGAGAATTCGGAAGGGCGCAAATCAGCATGGTGCAGTTTCCCAAAAACCCTTGAATGCGAAAAGTCGAGAGGGTGTCTTTATAACTCTGTCGCCACACTCCGCGCTCCCACCTTTGTCACTCCATCGCTTCATCTTCCTCCTCGCCCTCGCGCTCCCCCATTCGCATTCACACACACTCTGCCGCTAGGTCTAAAAAGCTTGCGTAAAGGGACCAATCCTGATCCATATCTGAGGGATGGCGCCGAAGAGGGGAGGTGGTAATGCGAAGAAGGCGGCCACCGGGGCGAGCCATGACAAGGAATGGGTACCGTCACTCATGGGGGAGACGGAGCTCAACGAGATGGTGGAGGCAGGCGTTCTTCCTGATCGTGTCACCGCCGGATGGCGTCTGGCCGACGGTGAGGCCTATCCGATGCCACACACCGACAAACTCATTGTATTCAAAGATTACTTCTGGCGTGGATTAGGGCTTCTGGTACATCCTTTCTTGTGGCATCTGTTGGAGTATTGGGGAGTGAGCTTATGTAATCTTTATCTAAACACTATTTTGCACATTTCTATGTTTATCCACTTCTATGAGGTTTATCTTGGCATTCTTCCCCATTTCAATCTCTTCCGACACTTTTTCTGGATCAAGAAGAAAGGAGGGGGCGGTTCCAAAGTTGTCAGCGGTGTGTATCTACAGCTCTGCGATGGGATGGTGAGCGAATACATTCCTATGCCGCTAAATACCTTGCTGAAGGGGTGGAATACCAGGTGGTTCTATATGAAGCAAAGTGATCCTGCCGTCCGATGCGATGTCGACCAGATTCCAGAGAATCAAAGGAGCTGGTCGGAGAAACCGACCAGTGCCGATATGGAACAGGTGAAGGAGCTCCTCGAGCTAATGAGGGGCAAGAAGGCAAGCAGAGTGATGGTGGCAGTGAACTTCATATTGCGCCACGTCCAGCCCTGCAAGGAGAGGGCTCATCCGGGCTTTGACTTCAAAGGAGAAAATGATGGCACCCAGGAGAGGACAGAGAGACTGACGAAGGAGGCTGTGCTACACTGGGTCACTGAACTATTCACTCCAAACGTGTCGTACACCATGCTGGGGCAGCCGAAACCCTTCAACTACACGAACTCACCTCCTCAGGTAAAAATCTTGACTATTGTTCCTGGTGCTTTTTATCCCATGCCGACGCCGGTCAGCTGACAAATTCGCTTGTGGAATGATCCATTGGCAGGAATGGGCGGCGTACTTCTCGGGTGTGTCAAGGAGCGATTGGCTAGAGGCAGTGGACGCCAGGCCGACCACTCAGCCGGAGGAAGGTGCCGTCAGCACCTCGTCCGAATCCGGAGGCGAAGGTGCTGGTCAAAAGGAAAGTCCCCCCTCGATATCGGAGAAAGTTTAGGGGAAAAGGGCGGCAAAAGATGAGCCGGCCCGAAAGAAAACAAGAACGACGGATGTAGCTCCCCGCAAGCCGGTCGGCATCTCATTTGGTGGCGATCGGACCGCTTGAACGCAGAGTGCGGCGATATCCTAGTGGTCAGATGATGATGGGGCTCCAGTAGCTCCCCCTCCGAGCACTAAAGCGTCATCACACAACACGTGCGTGGAGGTGCAATCGAAGGGAGGGGAAGGAGTCCTCGAGCAGCAGGCGGAGAAGACGCGACGGCAGGGGCCGCAAGACCTCTAGCCTAGGACATGCGGGTTGACCCTAGAGTAGTGCCTGGGGGCTCAGGGAGGCAACGCTAGTTCAGAACTATTCATCGGGAAGCTAATGTGTAAGTATCTTTGCCTTGGGATCGGTAGCTATCCGATTTTTATAGTTGTGGTGATCGATGAGCTAACCTGATGCAGAATGGGGCACGCGGAGGATCTAAATCCTTCAGGCCAGACTAGCAAGCAGCCAGGGGCTGGTCCCAGCGTGGAGACATTGTGGACAGACTTCGTCCCAGAGTCCCTGGGCGCTCGTCGGTTTGTGGAGGATTCGATCACCGTTGTTGATGGAGGTGGAGGTGGAGAGCGGTCGGTGACAACAACGAGCGATTCGATGGAGACACTAGGAGCAGCAGTGAGAGCCACAAAGTCTTCAAAGGTAGAAGTGAAAGTTGCTGGAGCAGTGCCAGAATCGGGGGCGTAGGGGCCGGTAGCGTCGGAGGAGCAAGCGGCGCACCTTGAGATGCCACAGGGCGTGGTCGGTCGTTTTGTGCGGCCACCGAGCCCCCAAGGAGTGCCACCAGCTTTGGAGGAAGATGACATGGTCGAGAAGATTGAGCATGAAGGACCACAATCTCAAACCGTCCGCATCTTCCGCAAGCGAGGGGAGGAAGTTGTGGTCGTAGAAGAGGAGGACACCACCAGGGAGGTGAAGAGGCTACGGTCCACCCTTTGCACGGCTATGAAGCAAATTGAGGTTAGTGCTGCATCAGCGGTGTCTGTCTTTGGCATTAGAGACTATGGTCTTTTTATAATCTTGTTGCTTTATAGGGCATAGTGTGGACTATCGAACAACGACAGCAGTTGATCAAAAGGATGGAGCCCCTCGTGGGAGAGAATGAGAAACTAGGGGAGGCGATGAAACTGATGGAGAAGAACGTCTAGAGGGCCCAGCGCAAAAGGGATCTTGCTGAATCAAACACCAAGGACCTAGAGTACCAAAAGGGCATCTTATCCGAGCAGTTGAAGACTGTCTTCGAGCAGCTGGAGCGCACCTCCGAGCAGCTGAAAAGCATCTTTGAACAGAAGAAAGGTATTGTGGATCGGTGAATTTGTTCTGCATTGCCGAACAATTTTGATGTTGCTGTCGAGCATTACGTTTGTAGATGAAGATGCGGAGCTTGGGCGGTTGCGTCAAGTCATCGATCAACTCCAAGAGGAGAAGGAAAAAACATCTAGGCGAGTAGAGAAACTGGCCAAGGATCTAGAAGGTAAGTCGTTCATGGTTGGGGATGTTGCTGATATGATTTCTTCGTTTGACAAATCCTTTTGGTGTCTACAGAATACCGTCGAAGAACCAAGGCACAATTTGACGTGCTGGAGCTAGAGGCAAAAATCCAAAGGGGAAAATTTGACGCCGTGGTTGCCAAAGTCAGGCCGGTGCTTGACTGTATCGATATGGAGGTATCTCCTTAGCTCGATGATAGACCGCCCCATCCGGATGCCATCATTTACAGGTTCGAGGCGCCGTGGGAGAACTTCAAAGGCTTCAACTGAGACGCCGCTGTCTCCATCGTGATGCATGCCCTGGCGGTGGTTCGGTCCCACTACCCTACGATCAATCTCAAAGCGATAGAGGCCAAATTCGCTAGAGGGATGAGTGCGATGAAAGAGGAGTAGCTAAAAGATGAGGTGGAGGACGCGGCAAAGAGGCTGGCTGGCGATGTCGATCTGTTTGGCGAGGTAGACGGTGATGGCCGAGCACAATAACCTGAGTGGGGAGGAACCTGTATGGGACAACTGGAAAGGGAGTTAGATGCACAAGGGCCTAAGCAAACATTTGTGTATATATGTTGTAAGTAGATGTCGTATGCATGTTTAGGCGGCTTGCTAGCGTTTGCCGTGAAAAAGAGACGTGTTGTTAACCCTAACGCGTTTATACGTGGTATAAGTAGCGTCCGAGCAGTTAGTTAGTTACTGGGCTCTTGGCCTTGGCTAGCCCGTATCCCATAACGTCGAGCGCTAGAGCCTATGCACGTGTAGGGGGAACAGACGTGACCGAGGAACCATAGCCGACCACCCATAACACAGAGCGCTGGAGCCTGTAGCACATGTAGGGAGAGATCAGAGACAAGGTTTTCTCCAAAGAACATAGAGTAGAACGTTTGCTGCTCGATGGTTGGCGGAATATCTTACAGATATTTTAGTATGGAGAAATGGGGCGAAGCATTTATGGAGATCACGTATAATTGTCGGAGTTTGGAGCTTGGAGTTAGTAATCATAAATGGACATTAAGCTAGAGTGGAGAAATAATGGAGACAAATTATGGCGACAAAAACTTCATTCATTATGGAGTGAACAGTACATATCTGGAGCATTTCAAGGATTGAAACATATAAGGTGCTCGATGTGCCATGAATTGGGGATATCGATTCCCTCCATGTCACATAGCCGGTAAGACCTTGGTCGGGTAACCTCTTTGACCATGTAAGGCCCTTCCCAGGGGGAGGAGAGCTTGTGCATCTCTTCGGTTTTCTGCTTCTATGGAGAATGAGGTCACCGACCGCAAAATGAACGACCTTTGATATTGCGATTGTAGTATCTTTGTAGGCCTTCTAGGTATTTGGCTGTGCGAACGCAAGTGATCAGGTGTTCTTCTTCGGCTCTGTCGATGTCCTCTATCCGAACAACTGTGGCTTGCTCTTCATTATAATGCTCTACCCTGGGTGCTCGGAAGACAATGTTCGCAGGAAGTATGGCCTCTGAGCCGTAGACCAAAAAATATGGAGATACACCGGTGTTACGACTAGCTTGAGTGCGCAGTCCCCAGACCACAGCTAGGAGCTCTTTGAGCCATCTGTCCAGATGCTTTTTTCCTCTTTCTGGTATAGTCTCTTTTTGAGGGCATCGAGGATCATGCCGTTCGCCCGTTCGACCTGGCCATTGGCTCTAGGATGGGAAACAGAGACATATTTGATGGAGATGCATCGATCTTCGCAGAAGTCCCAAAAATGGTGACCAGTGAATGTAGTTCCGAGGTTGGTGATAATGCTATTCGGGAGACCAAATCTATGGATGATATCTTCGAAGAGCTCAACTGGCTTCTTTGCAGTAGCCAAAACAAGCAGCTTGTATTCGATCAACTTAGAGAACTTGTCAATGGCGATGTATACGTACCAATAACTGCCTGGCGCAGGCTTGAAAGGCCCGATCATGTCGAGTCCCTAGCATGCAAAAGGCCAAGAAGCTAGGATGGTCTGCAATTCCTACGCCGGCACGTGTATTTGCTTGGCGAAAAACTGACATCCTTCATAATGTTGGATGAGGTCCTCTGCATCGGAGATGGCCATGGGCCAGTAAAAACTAGCTCAAAAAGATTTGCCAACTAGGTTTCTAGAGGCCACGTGATTGCCATAGGAGCCGAAGTGAATTTCAAGAAGTAATTTCACTCCCTCTTCTTGGGTGATGCATTTCTACAGTATCCCTTCCTTAGCGCTTTTCCTCATCAACTTCCCATCTACCAGCATGTAATGCTTGCTATGATGGATGAGACGTTCAGTTTCAGTCTTGTCGGCGGGTACGTCGGTGCTGGTTAGGTACTTGATGAACTGCTCCCTTCAATCTACGGCCAGTGAAGATACTGCAAGTACCAGCTGCTCGACCGGGGGGGATTCTTGAACTTCCTTCTCTCCCTTAATAGACGGCGTAAAAAGGTCTTGAACAAAGATCCCAGGCGGAATTGTGGCACAAGAAGAGCCTATCTTAGATAGGTGGTCAGCGAGCTGATTTTGGTCTCGTACCATGTGGTGGTACTCGATACCATAAAACTTTCCTTCGAGTTTCCTAATCTCGGCGCAGTATGCATCCATCTTCTCACAAGAATAGGACCAATCTTTGTTGACTTGGTTGATGACCAGGGCGGAGTCTCCGTATACCATGAGGCGTTTGACGCCGAGCTCGATGGCTATATGAAGTCTGTGGAGACATACTTAATATTCCACGGCATTGTTGGAAGCTAGAAAATGAATTCGAAGGACGTATCAGAGCTTGTCCTTAGTCGGAGTAATGAATAAAATGCCAGCACTAGCACCATTGATGTTGAGGGTGCCACCAAAATACATTATCTAGTGCTCGGGGCAAGCAGCGGGGATGGGCTCTTGGATCTCGGTCCACTCAGCGACGAAGTCAGCCAGCGCCTGCGACTTAATGGTTGGCCTGCTTTTGAATTCTATGGAATAAGTGCTGAGCTCGACTGCCCACTTAATGATGCGGCCATTGGCCTCTTTGTTACGGAGGATGTCCCCTAGAGGGAACTCAGTGACCACGGCGATCTTGTAGTACTCGAAGTAATGGCGGAGCTTACGCGACATGACTAGAATGGCGTATAACAGCTTTTGAACCTGAGGGTAATGAGTTTTGGACTCATTAAGAACCTCACTGCTGAAGTAGACCGGACATTGTACCTTATAGGCGCGTCCAACTTCCTCGCGCTCGATGACGATAGCTGTGCTAACGATGCGAGAAGTGGCAGCGAATGTAGATCAATAGGGTTTTGTCTGGTTGAGGCGCCGTCATGATCGGGGGCTTCGTTAAAAACAACTTGAGCTGCTCAAAGGCCGTATCAGCCTCCTCCAACCAGGAGAAGCGCTCGAAGGCCTTGAGTAGTTTGAAGAATGGTAGTCCCTTTTCGTTGAGGCGTGATATAAAGCGGCTGAGAGTAGCCATGCACCCTATGAGCTTCTGTATATCCTTTACGCAGGTCGGCCGTTTCATATTGGTAATGGCAGAGACCTTGTCGGGGTTGGGTTCGATGCCGTGAGTGCTGACGATGTAGCCTAGGAGTATGTCGGATGGAACTCCAAAGATGCACTTTGAAGGGTTCAACTTCCATCTGTATCTTTTTAGGTTGGTGAACGTTTCTTCGAGGTCGGCGATGAGACTGTCGGTGGTTTTGGATTTGACGACCACGTCGTTGATGTAAGCTTCGATGTTGTGACCTATCTGTTGGTTAAGGCACATCTAGATGGCCCTTTGGTAGGTCACCCCAGCATTTTTGAGTCCGAAATACATGGTGGTATAGCAATACGCACCGAACGGCATGATGAATGATGTTTTGATCTGGTCGTCCTCTTTGAGAGATATCTAGTGATAGCCAGAGTAACAGTCGAGGAAGGAGAGGAGTTCATAGCCGACGGTGGAGTCTACAACCTCGTCTATCCGAGGCAGACCGAAGTGGTCTTTAGGGCAGTGTTTGTTGTGATCGGTGTAATGAACGCACATTCTCCATTATTTATTCTTTTTTTGAACAAGAACTGGGTTTGCTAACAACTTAGAATGATACACTTCTTTAATAAATCCGGCTGCTAGGAGCCATTTTATTTCTACCCTAATAGCCTCCTTCTTGTCTGGCGCGAATCGTCGGAGCTTCTGCTTGATCGGCTTGGCGGTCGGCGAGACATTCAAGGAGTGCTCGATCTTCTCCCATGGTACCCCTAGCATGTATGTAGGTTTCCAAGCAAACATGTCGGTGTTGGCACATAGGAAGGAGATGAGCGTGCTTTCCTATTTGGGGTCGAGATGAGCCCCAATCTTAGCGATCTTGCTGGGGTCGTCGAGGCCGAGGCCGACCTCCTTCGTTTCCTTAGACTTAGCGGAGGCACGAGGAGGCTCCAACGCTAGGATCTCCAGGTCGTTGGCGGGCACCATCTTGGCGTCGGTGACCACGCTGGCTATCTGGATGGAGAGGTCGATGGCTTCGGCGAGGGGGATACTCTCTATTTCGTAGGCGTAGGCAATGGAGAGGTTGGCCCATAGGGCCAGAACTCCTGTAGGTGAAGGCATCTTCAATACCAGATAGGCATAGTGCAGTATGGCCATGAACTTGGCCAGGGCTGGCCAACCAAGTATGGCGTGGTAGGCGGTGTTGAAGTCGGCGACGTAGAAGTTGATGTGCTCGACACAGAAGTTGCTAGCCGTGCCAAATTGTACTGAGAGGGTGATCTCTCCAAGCGGTCATGATGCCCTACTAGGTACCACACCCTAGAAGGAGGAGTCGGAGGAAGTGAGGTCTTCTACTCCAAGGCCTAGCTCCTTTAGGGCTCCGGCGAAGAGGAGGTTCAGGGCGCTTCCGCTGTCGACGAGTACTTTCTTGACGGTTGCATCGAGAATGAGGGGGAAACGCCCTATGTAAGGGATGTCCGCCCACTGGTCAGCCCTGCTAAAGGTGATGGGGACCTCAGACTAGGGGCGATAGCTAGGGTTAGCGATAGCATCTCCTGTGTTGACGACGAGCACCCGGTGGGCGGTGAGTTTTTTATCTCTTCTGTTCCCGATGGCAGCGAGGCCCCCAAAGATAGTGGCGACCACTTTGTCGTGATCCTAGAAAGCGTTATTGTTGTCCCTAGGTGGTCATCGACCTCTGGCTCCATCATCATTATCGTCGTCCTTCTTTTTGGCCTAGAACTCCTTAGCCAAGCCAAGGCAGTCCTTCATCTTATGCTTGCTGCTCTTGTGGAGGGGGCACGGACCTTCGAGGATTTTCTTGTACTGTTTGTTGTAGTTACGTTTGGCGCGAGGTTCGTCAATGGTGGCGACGATGTTGTCTGGTCGGCGGCGGCGATACTAACCAGCTTTAGACCCTTCTGGCCGATTGCGGCCACTGTCCTGGTGGTGGTCGCGGTCGTCGTAGCGGCGGTCACTGTGGTATCATTCGTCGGGGTGCTCGTCGCTGTGGCGAGTTGGGCGGTTTGTGCCCGCATCCCTGTTGATGCGAACTTCGGCCTCTTCAGCGTCGGCGTATTGATCGGCGGTTGTGATCACCTCGCCAATCCCCTTTGGCGGCTTACGATTGAATTTGTTGCAGAGGTCGTGGTGATGGAGTCCTCTGACAAAAGTGGTGATGACTTCTGCTTCCGTGATGTTGGGAATAGAATTCCTCATCTCGAAAAATCATCTGATGTAACTACGGAGGAGCTCGAACGGTTTCTGATAGATGCGATTCAGATTGTACTTGGTGCCCGGCCGAGTACACGTAGCCATGTAATTGTCGGTGAAGACCTTCTTCAACTATTCCCAAGATTCATTGGAATTTGGGGCGAGGCTCATGAGCTAGTTCATTGTGGTCGGCGTGAGCATGACGGGAAGATAGTTTGCTATGACACTGGTATCTCCCCCGGCGGCACGCACAGCGGTGGCATAAGCTTGTAGCCACTGTGTGGGGTTCATCCGCCCCTCGTAGGGCTCAACCCTGGTGATTTTGAAACCACGGGGCCACTGGAGTGTTCGGAGTGCTCTCGTGAATGCTCGGGGCCCTTCGGGATCATCACCGTCGGGATCAGCGGCATTGCCGGCATTAAGTGGCTGGAGGGCTGCATCCGGATTACTAAATTCTTGCTCGTATTCTTGACGCCGGTGTACTTGCTCTTGATGCCGAGAGAAACGGCGCCCGTCGATATGTCATCGCGCATCCCGGAGGTTGTTGATGGGCGCTCGAACATCTTGATCGACTTCTTGGTCGAGTTGGCGAGGGTAGTTGATACGGTTCCCTCTAGCTCCCCCCTAGAGGGGTCGTCCATCATCATGATGTTGGTCGGCGAATTGGCTTCTGCCGGGGCGGCAATCGGATCTTGATGCGGTGGCTCGGTGATTCAAGCTTGTCGAGTAGGAAGGTCCCTGATCCTAGTGGATCTCGTTGACCTGGTAGTGCACAGCTTTAAGCATTGCGGCGACCTTGGTGACTTTTGGTGTTTGCTCGAGCCAAGCGAGCTCATTAGCGGTCACGGCCAAGTTGGCGCTTGGGGTCTTGTAGACATCGTGGCCATCGACACGGATGAATTCGTCATCGAGGTTGCGGCAGAGTGGGTGTGGCCTTCCTTGCGAGTCGAGTTGTTCTCCATTGCGAGCGGCCTCGGCTTGCACAATGGTGGCCTCATTCGCTCGGCGCTGCACATGGTTGGCATTTCTGTTGACACGAGTTGTGTGGTCCTCATCGGTTTCTCCATCCCGTGGAGGGCTGTCGATGCTGACATTAAAAATCCCACCTCCATGGAAGGGTGGAAAAGGAGCTTGGACGACGGCGGTTTTGACAACAATCTTTGTAGAGCCCTGGGACTCAGAGTCTGGATTTTCCTCCAGGATGGTGTGGAGGGATTCTTCGGGACGTTGGCCGATTTGCAGCATATTGACAGTCGGCGAGAGCTGGTCGGGGATCGGGTCGGCGAGAGGATAGATGTCTCCCATCTGGTCAGCGAACTTGTCCCTTAGGGCATCCTGATGGATGGTGGCCGTATCCCCTAGAGTTTCCAGATCGATTTCCGATAGATCAGAATCGGAAGGTGGTCGACGCCGAACTAGAGTGGTCAAAGCCGATTCCGTGAGGGAGAGGCAGTCGGCGAGCTTCTGGCCGACCTGATCGATGGATGCGATTAGATTGTCATTGCCGATCTGCTTCCTCGGGCAGCGGAGAGTTGTTGGTGAAGACAACCTCGGAGGTGGTTCCGAGATTGGATTTGCTGTTCCGAGATCTATACCGTCTCGATGATCTCTCCGTCTCCATCAGCATTGATGACCTAGGAGATCGATCCGACCATAAAGATCTGGTTGGGCTTTGGAGAGGACGAAGAGCCTACAAAATGTACCGTCTTGTTCGTCATCAAAACAGCATGCACACCCCTACCTGGCACGCCAACTGTCGACAAAATATCATCGGCATTCCTCCGAGGGGTATCCCACGAAGGTAGATTGATCGGCAGAGGTGCGCATAATCAAGAACAAGAAGGCAACAGAGACACAAGAGTTAGATAGGTTCGGGCCATCAGCACGACGTAATACCCTACTCCTGTGGTCTGTCGGTTTGTATTGGCTATCGTATGATATTGCCTGTGTTTTGAGGGGGGTCCCCTACCCACCTTATATAGCCAGGGGGTAGGGTTACAAGTCGGTTAGATCTAGGAGATAACCGGTAAGTAATAACAGATTACGGGAATCACAGGATCGAGCATATCCAAACAGATCTGGTAGCATCTTCAGGATATCACCCTTGATGTCCTGCGGTACACGCCGAGCAGTACCGAGCACCATAAGTCTTCGTCTTGTGGGCTGGAACGCCCCTGGCTACCTGGCCCATGTAGTCCACCGTGGGTATCCGGGGTCGTACCCCCCACAATCGCAAAAATTACGATGATAATATCAATTTTGTCCCAGAACACCTTTAGCTATGGGGAATAGGCAACGAATGCATTTTCGTTGCGCGTGCATTAAACACGACAAAATTTCTAGTTTCTATGACATTAGTGCATCGTCGTAGAAGATCATATCTCTTGTAGTGTTGCTTGATTGTGCATCCAAAGTGAGATTGAGTGATTCGAAGTGCATTTGCTTGAGTGATTACATCTTGTGGCACTTGGGGATCGTTGTTGCTATGGTTTTCTTGTTACTCTTGGTGGTTGCCGCTACCTAGATGGCTTGGAGCAGCGAAGGAGTGTTGGCATGAGTTGGTGAATGTTCCTGGCCACACACGGTGTGATTGTGAGGGGTTCTTGTGTTCCCCGGCAGAGTGCGAAAAGCAACTCTAGTGAATGCTCGTGACTTGTGCCCTCATCTTGTGTTAGTTCTTACGACGCTTTTGTGTAAGGATAGGCTTGTGTATGCCTATTAGCGCGTGAACTACCATGTGAGTGTGTCGTCACAACAAGGACGTAAGTTGCCAGCAAACAACCGAACCTTGGGTTAAATCATTGTCTTCATTGGTATTCTTGTATTGATTTGACTCTTGCCCTGTTCGGTATATATATATCTCTATCACTCTTGTATTACTTTCTTATACTTGTGTAGTGATAGTTGTAGTCTTGTTTTGCTAGTTGGATAGTTAGGTAATTGTGGGGGATATATCCCGGATACCATAAGATGGTAGAAGGATATGCTAGGACTCTTCTGAAAATTGTAATCTAAATAGAATACCTACCATATAGTCGACTAGGATACTTTTCTTTTAACCCTACCTCTCCAGAGTATATAACGAGGGGCAAGGGTCCCCTAGTCGGCATCGAGATATCTCAATATAATCCATCGGAACACAGGACATAGGGTTTTGAGTCACATTGACGGTCTGAACCTGTCTAAATCTTGTGTTCCTGTGCTTGTGTTATCATCCGGTTCTTGATCACGTGCACCTCTACCATACAATCTACTATCGTGGGTATACCCCTCGGTGGACTACCGATGGTATTTCGTCGACAGTGACATGCCAGGAAGGGGGTGTGCGTGCTGATCCTCCGGTGAGCCAAATGGTAATTTTCATGTATAGATCTAATATGTTTCCAAGGGAAAATTTCTTCACCAACAATGTCTATGGCGACTCGACATCCTGAGATGCCGTTCACCCGGATTTCAACACACAAGATGGTCGGCAAGAAAAAGGGAGGCAAACAACCTACGCCACGAGCACGATGCAATATGACATCAAGTGCAAGTTGTACTCAACTAGGAACGAATAAGGGCCCGTTTGGTAGAGCTCTGGCTCCAGCTAAAACAGCTTCAGATATAGCTCCTCTGGTGGAGCAGATTCTCCGGTGAAGTGAAGCCGTTTTGAGAAACCGTTTGGCTAAACAGTTTCTCCTGTCATGAGATGTACGGCGAAGAGAGGAGAAATGTCTAAAATGCCCCTAGGTATATTACTTGCTTTCTTTTTTTTTCTCCCCCTCTATTTCTTTATTTAATCCTTATCCGCTCGCTCTCCTGAACAAGCATCCTTAGGGGGTGTTTTGATCTAAGTAAATGTCATTTCGAGTATTTAGATACTAATTAGAAAGACTAAACATGAGCCTAATTAGGCTTAATAGATTCGTCTCGTAAATTAATCTCAATCTATGCAATTAATTTTGTAATTAATATACGTTTAATACTCTAAATTAGTGTCTAAATATTCGATGTGACAGGGACTAAATTTTAGCAGGAGAAACAAACACCCCCTTATCTTCTAGCTTCCGACCCGAACAAGTAGCCGTGAGCCCTCGTGTCCGCATGCGACCCCGCGCCATCGCCGTACGCTGCCACTCGCGACGCTCGCTCCAACACGTGCCCCCCGCTTGAGCACCTGGCTCCCGCGCCGCGCGCCACCTGCTCTGGCCCCCTGGCTCCGGCCGGTCCGTGCAGCCATGCCCAACGCCGGCGTCGTGGAAGAAGCAGAGGCAAGGAAGAAGCCATGACAAGGAAGAAGACGGCAGGGGCATCCATGGCCAAATACACCGTGGGCCCACGCGCGTCTGACAAGGAGCCGGTGGAAGCTCGATTTTTTGGCTCCGACGGACGGCACTGGCATGTGAGAGCGGAGAATGCGGGGATCCTTCGTGGGAGATGTTCGATTTCTACTGTTTGGCACTAGGAGCTAAAAACAGCTCCGGGAGCTGGTCGAGAATCCCTACAAAGGAGCATTAAGGAAGGCCTACGATCTACAAGACAAGCAAGAATCACCATACGAACTGCAGACATGCAAGACGTGCAAGCTAATTATGCAAGTCATGCAAAGCTTAGTTTGCATGTACTCGTGCACGCATGTGCGATGCGCACGTATAGACCTGCGGCTGCACGTCATCCGACTCCAATTGGCAATCAATCCGTCATCCGTCTTGAGTGCGTACCTGGCGCATCTACAGACCTGCGGCTGCACGAACACGGCGCAGACCAAGTCGATCTAAGTCGAACTCGGTCCCGTGCATGAACGCCGGCCAACAAAGGGACTCGACGCCTCCACACGACTCCGCCTCCGTCCGCTAGAGCCAACTCCGACTCCAACACGCGTACTCTGGGCCTCAAACAGGTGCGTGTGTCAAGTACAAAACAGATGAGCCGCTAAGCGAGCTGCTCGAGCCATCATGCAAGCTGTCCGAGCCGCCTAACGAGCCGCTAAGAGAGCTACCCGAGTCCTACGTCAATGATCTCCTCGAATCTAATCTGTCTAAGGCCGACCAGTAATATAAGGACGACGTCGCCCGGACTACTCGCTAAGAGTATATAAGAAGGGACATGGGTCTCCTAGTCAGCATCGAGATATCTCAATATAATCCATCAGAACACAGGACGTAAGGTTTTATGTCACATTGACGGCCTGAACCTATCTAAATCTTACGTTCATGTGCTTATGTTACTATCCGGTTCTTGATCACGCTCACCTCTAAAACACAATCTACCATCGTTGGTATACCCCTCGATGGACTGCCGACGGTATTTCGTCGATAGTAATTAGTTGAGTAGCTAGTTGTTTCTAGTTTTATCTTGTGCTAGCTAGCTTCTTTGGTTTAGTAGTGACATAGCTTTTGTGTGTGATATAGAGATCATAGTCATTAGTATATTGGTAGGTGGCTTGCTTTGAGTAGAGCTAGAGCAACAAGCATTTACACCTTTTAGTTGTCTAAGCTTGTGCTCTAGTGTTTTGTAGAAAATTTTATTAGGTTATTCACCCCCTCTAGATATTTAGGACCTTTTAAAATCCTAAGTCATAAACACTATCTAGTGCCACTCAAATGCATTGCACTAGAGGCTCCCAATCTCTCACAAAGATAAGGACCAAGCAAGGAGAGATGGGAGAGTGTTCTCAGCTCTGGGGGCAAGAATATAGCTCAACAAATGGCCAAAAGAACCCCACAACCATGATTCCAACTATATATAGAGGTGGGACCAAAAACTACTCATAGCTGTTGCACGACCCTAGCGGTCCCACCACTAGGGGTCACAGTCCAACCACCAGACTATAACGGTCATTGATAGGTTCAAACGGTCGTCTGCGAACTCTATAGCATATAATCTGATGACCTAAGTTATCATCCGATGCAAGAGGGTCCAGATAGCTCTAACTCACATCGGATTGGTCCGATGAAACGCATCGGAGTATATATATGCCACTCTAATGCCCTTTGCTCTGTGTAGTCATTGACCTAGTAGTCCCACCGCTAGCACGAGTCAACAGGGTCATCGGGGAAACAGTAACACCATACACGTCGATGCTAGTTTCCCACGCAACCTCTCTGGTCTACTTGGCAGTCCCACCGCCAGGTGACCAAATGCCTGTTTCAGCTATATGTGGACATAGCTAACACATGTAGCATATGATCCGATGTGAATAGTAACCATTTCCAATGGTTACGCTCCAATGGGTATGAAAACAGCCCACTAAACTTCGTTTTCAAACCGTTTTTCAATGCTCAACTCCACCAAGTGATCTATCATTTCATGTGTGAGTTAGCCTTTTTCAAACATTTTGAAAGGCTTTTCTCTTGCACCTCATCATGCCACTAAGCGTAATGCAATGCACATCACTCTAACACTTAGTGGCACTAGAAAATCATTACAACTAAAGATTTCCCCTCTATATAGTATGACTATCCATTCTAAACCCAACCATGCACTCTATTGCACCTTGGTTGGCAAAAGCAAAGCCCTAATCAATACCTTTGCCTTGTGGCTTGCTTTTGCTCCATCTTCTCACCATTTGATGAACAATGGCACAAATGTGATTATGTCATCCAACTCCATCACCTCCTATGCCTAGTTCATAACTTCCAAGTGGACCTTAGCTTAAACATACTAAATGAAAGCATTAGTCCACTTGTTTGGCACTCAATTACCAAAACCAAACTAGGGATTTCACCCTCCACATCATCAATACATGACAAAAGTGAAGAAACACACTTTCTTGTGATCACAACCCTTGATCCCATGTCAGCTTAATATTCCAAGAGCTCACAAGGATTGAGTGGCCCACCATCTTCACCAAGACCTAGCAACCGACGAAGAACCACCTTGTAGCAATTGCTGACCGCCTTGGAGGAGTGCTGGTAGCCGTTGGATGCAACGACAGTGCATCATAGGGTCGACCGATCCTATAGGGGGTCGCCCGACTGTTGGCGATACTTAACTCACAATTCTACCGCCAACATTTAACAAAACAAAACAAATGTGAAGACCAAAACCTAGAATTAGACCTTTTTTTACTCACATTCTCCACGAGTTTTGATACATATATGTTTTGCAGGGCAACATGTGAAAACACACTAAAATGTGCAGTTGAGAAGGCGCATTCAAGCAAAACACAAGCAAAAGCCCATCCAAACTCCAAATCTGGGCCAAGCACCAATGCGGGAATAGCCCAGGCCCAGCTAGAAGCCCACTCGCCAAGGGCAGTGGCTAGGCATGCAGCCCAGGGTGCGGCCGCACCCCTGGTGCGCCCGCATCACCCCCAGCACCGCCTGGCCCCACCTTCTACAAGCGGTTCAATTAATGCACCTAGAGGTCGGTTGCATGGGTGCTTTCCTATAATACTTCAGCAAACCGACCCTAGTGAGCTATAAAAGGAGGCCTCCCTCTCACTTTTGAAGATCATCATACACACGAGAAGAGAAAGAGAAGAGCTACATTCCTACCTTTAGCTTCTAGCTAGAGTAGCATAGGGAGTGAGAGAGAGAAAAGTTGGAGAAGTACCGGAGTTGTTGGCTACCTCCACTAGTGTGCTCGGTACACTTAGCGGAAGGAGTGACGGCACTAATGGCTCCCCCACTTGTACCCCTACGATCATCTTACTACTTGAAGAAGTTCGTGTTCATTCTTTGATATTGATTTCCTAATAAAGTTATCTTTGTTCATTATAAACTTGTGGGTTCGTCGTTCGTCCCTATGGCGGATACTCTAGTAGAGGACTCCTGATAAAGATGAAAGTTCTTGGCCAACGCTAGAGTAGTGACCAATAGCGTAGACATGGTGTCTAAGTTAGAAGTCACCTTCATTTGCCTCGCATCCCACAGTTGAGGGGTAGGTAGCAGGTGGTGACAGCCCTGTCCGTCCTCTAAATCCCCCACGTTTGGATACGATGTAGAGCCATCGGCCGGTATCTCTTGGCAGACCAGGTGTACGCCGGTGCCCGAAGCAAGTTTATTATGACCAAGTTATCTTCACTTAGGATATCGGTCCTTAGAAGAACCTCACTACCCAAGTTATCTCTCTCCTTTTCATTAGGTGAACTAGCTAAGAGACTTACATGTCCGTTCCTTTGGGAAAATATGATACCCTGAATACTTCCGTGCACTTGCAGATTCCTTCTACTTACTCTAAGAAACACCAACAAGCATTTCTAGTGCCGTTGCCGGAGAACGGTTGTTGTTTTAGTCTTCGAACCTAGTTCGCCTGTGTATCCTTTGTTTTTACCTTTCTTTTCTTTTTACTCCTTTCCAATAGAGGAACCTACCATTCAAAACCTTTATGTTCCCAAGGGCGAGTTCGTTGAACCACCACAATCATCAAAACCAATCACAGCTTCTAGTTACGAACTCGGCCCTGGCTTTATAGCCATGGTTTGGGAACAAACCTTCTTAGGGTTAGATTATGAAAACCCTTATCACCACCTAAAGGAGTTTGAGCAGCTCTATGCTTGCCTGACCATTTTGGGCATGTCATAAGAAACACTATGGTGGAAGTTGTTTCCTTTCTCGCTTGATGAGAGGGCAAAACAATGGTACACCCACAACGTAGGGAAGGTAGCTGGAGATTGGGAAGAATTGAGAAATAGATTCTATCTCGCATTCTTCCCTATATCCTGAATCGCTGCCTTACGACAAGAGATACTCAACTTCCAACAAAAAGAGAAGGAAACCATAGGTGCAGCCTGGGACCATTTTTCAATCCTGTCAAGGTCAGGCCCAGACTTGTCTATACCAAACCATGTGCAGTTACAACATTTCTAGTTAGGTCTTAGCAAGTAATCTACCCTACAGCTCGATATAGCTGCCGGAGGTTTATTTACCCATAAAACCACGGCGGAAGGAGAAGCTCTCCTAGACCGTGTTCTAGAGAACACTCCCTCGCTAGAACCCCTTTGTGTAGAGCCCGAGCCTAGCCACGAGGAAGTCTCTTTGGCTGAGGCCAAACCTTTAACACCCTTAGAGAGACCCTCGCTCGAACCAAAAGATCCGGAGGAAGGTTTCCAACCTTCAGATCTTCCGTATTTCGAGGATGATTTTTTTCGAAGATTTCAGAAATACCTTGAATTACCCATGCCAAAAGAAACTACCAGTTCCTGTCACTCCTTTGGACCCTTTAGACAAAGAATCCCATAAGGAATCCATTAAGGATTTCACCACAATTCTAAGCAACGAATGGACAGAAGAAGTGGAGCGTACTTCTGAAGAAATTCAGATTCGCATACCTTCTTCAACTATTCGATGCAATGTTCATGGAATGAAGGTGGAAGAGCTTTACAATCCCACAGTTGGAGCAAACATCATGTCTGTAACTTTTGCGTCCACTTTCTTTGACAATAGGCTCGTTCATTGGTCTGAAAAGACCAGCCAACCGGCTGGTCCTCCTCACGCATTACTGTTCATCAAACCAGCCGAACAATATTTTTCTCTCACAACAAACCAGCCGGAACAGTGTTTTTCAGCCAAGTTTCATACCAGCGAACGGGGCCAATGAACCCCTTGCTCCAACAGTAAAAAAATTATAGAATTGCACCCCGTTCCAGACTAGAAGGACTAGGAATTCTTCATGATATATCCCTATACCATGGAACGATAGAAGTTTCCCAAGACTTCCATGTCTTCGACATTAGAGATTTTGATGTCATGATAGGGCATCCCCTAGAAAAGCTTTTCATAGAACCACCATCATCTGAGGATCTGGACATAAAGTTGGAGAGAGACACTTTTTCCATTCCTATTACTTCAGCTAAAAACTTGGTGGCAGAAGCTCTCCCCTATCCAGACCTACCCAAGGAAGTTATGTCGGTCTTACCCTTTGATTCTCCTGAGTCATCCTTAGAAAAAGATGCAAAACTCTTCATAGAAGAGGAGGACGACTTAGGAGAAACTATAGATCTTCCCCAAGAGGATGCACCCGCACGACCTCCGGTTGAGCTAAAACCCTGCCCACTGGCCTATGTTATGCTTTCCTAAATGACGACAAAAAACTCCTGTAATCATAAGCGACAAGCTTACTAATGAAGAGACTGCCAAGCTCATCGTCATCTTAGAAAAACATAGGCCAGACGTTGCAAGATCTCAAGGGGGTTAGCCCAACCCTTTGTACCCATCGTATTCCGATTGATCCTTCGAGTACACCATCTCGAGAACCTCAGCGTAGGCTCAATAATGCGATGCGGGAAGTCGTGAAGAAGGAAGTCCTCAAACTTCTTCATGCCGAGATTATTTATCTCATACCACATAGCGACTGGGTTAGTCCCGTCCAAGTGGTTCCAAAGAAAGCAGGAATGACGGCCATTGAAAACAACAAAAATGAATTGATCCCACAACGTACCGTCGCGGGATGGAGAATGTGTATCGATTACCAAAAGCTCAACGTGGCAACAAAGAAAGACCACTTTCCACTGCCTTTCATTGATGAAATGTTAGAGCGGTTGGCAAAGCATTCTTTTGTTTGCTCGATGGGTATTCTAGGTATCATCAATTCCCATCCACCCCGATGATCAAAGCAAGACGGCCTTCACATGCCCGTATGGAACATACGCTTAATGCAGAATGTCGTTCGGGTTGTGTAATGCAAACGCTTCATTCCAACGGTGCATGATGTTTATTTTCTCAGATGTGATAGGAGAAATTATGGAGGTTTTCATGGATGACTTTTTAGTCTATGGAAAAACTTTTGACCACTGTCTGGAAAATTTAGACAAAGTCTTGCAAAGATGCCAAGAAAAGGACCTGGTACTCAATTGGGAAAAGTGTCATTTCATGGTTCGAGAGGGCATTGTTCTTGGGCACCTTGTGTCTGAGAGGGGGATTGAGGTAGATAAGGCTAACATCGAGGTTATTGAACAACTACCACCCCCATGAATGTAAAAGGGATCCGTAGCTTCCTAGGTCATGTAGGGTTCTATAGATGATTTATCAAAGACTTTTCACAAATTGCTAGACCCTCACGAACCTGCTAGCTAAGGATGCACCCTTTGAGTTCATAGATGAGTGCTTAGATGCTTTCCACACTCTCAAGAAAGCACTCATCTCAGCGCCAATCATCCAACCACCCGATTGGTCGCTGCTGTTTGAGATCATGTGTGATGCTAGTGACTATGCTGTTGGTGTGGTCCATGGCCAAACCAAAGATAAGAAGCATCATGCAATCACGTATGCTAGCAAACCACTGATAGGAGCACAACTTAACCACGCAACTACAGAAAAAGAGCTTCTTGCATTGATAAATTCATATCTTACTTTGTTGGAGCAAAAGTCATCATTTACACTGATCATGCTGCATTAAAATATTTGCTCACTAAGAAAGATGCAAAACCTAGATTAATAAGATAGATTCTCTTACTCCAGGAATTTGACCTTGAAATAAATGGTAAAAAGGAAGTAGAGAACACCATTGCAGATCATTTGTCGCGTATGCAAGTCACTAACATGCAAGAACTTCCAATAAATGACTTCCTACGCGACGACATGCTACTAAAGGTGACGGATTCAAACCCATGGTACGCGAACATCATGAACTTCGTGGTTTTAGGATACGTACCACCGGGAGAAAACAAAAAAAGCTGCAAGCCAAGAGTAGACATCACCTTTGGGATGACCCATACCTGTACTGGGTATGCTCTAACAGGTTGTTGAGGAGGTGCGTACCAATGGCGAAAGGCCTGCAAATCATCAAGAAATGCCATGCAGCATCATACGGATGTCATTATGGAGTGTTCCGCACACAAGCCAAAATCTGGCAGTATGGATTCTTCTGGCCGACGATGTATGAAGACACCAAAGAATTCATCTGAAGGTGTCGAAAATGCCAGCTGCAAGGTGGCATCACTGCTCACAACGCAATGTCCCTCCACTACAACCTATAAGTGGAGATCTTCACTATATGGGGCATTGACTTCATGGGGCCATTCCAAAAGTCCCATGACAGCGAGTATATCCTTATCGTTGTTGACTACGTATCAAAATGGGTGGAAGCATTACCATGTAGAGCTGCTGACACCAGGCATGCAAGGAAGATGTTCCATGAAGTGATCTTCCCTCGCGTTGGAACACCAAGAATGGTGATAAGCGATGGGGGATCTCACTTCATTGACAAAACCATCAGAGCCTTTGTGAAAGAGCTTGGAGCCAAGCATAATATTGCCACCCCGTACCATCCTCAAACCAGCGGTCAGGTAGAAACTTCAAATAAACAGATCAAAAATATGCTGCAGAAAACAGTCAATGCAATGGGAAAGGGATGGAAAGACAAGCTACCTGATGCACTTTGGGCATACAGGATAGCCTATAAAACCCCTATTGGCATGTTGCCATTCTACCAGTTAAGCTTGAACCCCGAGCTCACTGGGCCATACGGAGTTGGAACATGGATTTCAAGCTAGCTGGCAAAAATAAACAAAAACAAATAGCCAAGCTAGAGGAATGGCGAGAGATGGCTTACCACAGTGCCAAGCTCTACAAAGAAAGAACTAAGAGATGGCACGATCACCGAATCCAATAGAAAGAGTTCAAGAAGGGGGACAAAGTTCTACTATTCAACTCCCAAATCAAGCTCTTCGGTGAAGAAAAACTAAGAAGCAAATGGCAAGGACCATACACCGTCATCAACACTTCACCACATGGCGCGATCACCATCCAAGACGATGACGGTAACATTTTTTAAGTCAACGGTCAAAGATTAAAAGTTTTCCTAGAGCCTTTTTATAACACTAACTTAGAAATAGATATAATAGATTTAATTGCTTTTGAGAAATTTATTCAAAATTTATGAAATTTTTAAAAAACTAACATATTCTTTCTTAATAAAATAAAAACATTGTTTTCTTTCTAACCAAGCTATCATGTCTAATGACCTTTATGCCCTCACTAAGACAACCCATGATTCTTGCTTAATTCTTACTAATCACATGAATATTCCCTCATAATTATAAAATCATGTGAATCTTGCAACTTGAATATCCATTTGATTCACCATGATCATGCACATCTTGCTCTATCACATACTGATCCTAGTGAATAAAAATTTGACAAGCATCTCTCATATCTCCATGCATGCATGAGCACCTAGACACAAACACGGCACAGGGGCAGATCTGGGGTGCGCCCGCACCACCCATGGCTTCGCTGGCCCCCGTTCTTCGCAGACCTGCTCCTGATGTTGTCTGTGATCGGTATCCAATTGTGAGGCAGTGGTGTGATACTATTTCCTTTGCAGTAGAGACCCTCTCACCTATATAAACCACCCCATGGCCTCTCTTCTTCTCACACCAAGCTCCAAAGCATTCCTCTCCTCACCTACAAGACCACTCTAAGCATTCTCAAGTCTAAGTCATGGCTAGCCATGCTCTCACCTTGTACAAAGGATCATGCTCCACTTACAATCTTGATGGTATTCCGGCATCCGTTGACTTAGTGCCCGAAAGCTCGTTTGTGAGGAAAGAAGCAAGGGTGATCTTGGAGGCGCCCCTCGCTATCATGCCACCACCTAGCCACGCCACGAGCGGTGGCACTATCTTGAAGTCTACGATGTGTTCCAAGGTGCTCCTTGGTGGCACTAAGGAGAAGAAGGCTCCTTCAACAAGGCCAACCACCAGCACCATTGGACTCAAAAGAAAGGCGCACGAAGCTAGCGAACCAAAGAAACGATCTTTTGTAACGCCTTCAGGCAATTCTGTCTCCCGCGCTAGCTCATCCATGCATACCGCTAGGCCTAGTCTTTCCTACACTGTGGTAGGCGTGCGCAAACTCAATGGAGGGTATGGGAAAGCACTCATGCACAAACCTGCTAAGCAGCCGGTACGTAAGCTGGCCCCATCAGGAAAAGAGTCGGTAGAATCCTCGGGTGCGCCCCTTGGGATCAACAGGTTTAGGAAGCTTCCTCCAATCAAACGACCTGTAGAATAGAATGAGAGTAGTGACGAGGAGGAAGCCCCACCCAAGGGTCCTTCTATCTCCTCTCTTAGCACCGAAAACGCTACCCTGCGAGACCTCCTTTGGGGCCTGAACGATAGTTTAGCTAAAAACCTCATCCAGATTAGAGATCTGGTCAATGACATCACTAGTTTACGCTTCAAGTTAGACCAGAAATTAGCTAAGGTGGCAAGGGCAGCGGGGGTGGCGGATGCTCTGGATCAGCCTTTCTAGGCCGCTCCTGCCAAAATAAACAAGCGCATGTTTATCTTTTTTTAAGTTTATCATTCCAATCTTTTTGAATTCAAATCATGTAATGCGCCTAACTTTTTGATAATTGAATAAAGATATTATTATTAGAAATATTTGTTGCACTTGTTTTCGTGTTTCTTTTGTTATCAAAATAAAAGCAGGAAAGAAAACAAGTGTGGGGGAGGCACCACACTCGCATCCAACAAAGATGCACAAAAGATGGAAAAATTCAAAACTCGGTTTGTGTATCTCTCACTCTCTCTCCCTCCCTATTTAATAAAAAAGATTTAAACTAAACAAATTTAAAATAAGCTAAAAAGAAATGCTCCATCTCCATGTCTTCCTATGATCAAAAGTTTGCATACTTTTTATTCCTTGCTAATATTCCTAAATATGAACACTTATCATAGGGAACCCATTCTATCTATGTAATTAATGAATGAGATATAGTAGGATGACATGACCCTTGCTCATTCTTGCAAAGTACTTGGGAATTATTTTACAAAACAAAAATTTTAAATAGCATGTTCCTTGAATGATATACAAATACTTACCAAGGCCATTATGATCATACATGACAAAATCTTCCACATATGCCTCTAACTTTGTGTTGAGTTTGGTCAAGTTTTGTGACCCCTGTTGAGAGACGCTTCATGCTCCCAAGATCAAAACTCACGTACACGCCACAAATAAACAACTATTCCTACACTAGGGATACGCTAAAACATGTTTCCATTACCAACAAAATAAATACTCCATGTTTCAAAACTATGATCTCCCTAGCATTACTAGAAAGAGACAGAAAGGCTATGCAAAAAAGTATTGAAAAAAATAGGGCACAAGAAGGTCCCAAAGTATAGAAAAAAGAGAGGGACACATGAAGGTCCCAAAAGCGTTCAAAAAAATGATGAGCACATGAAGGCTCATAAGAAAAATAAGCTAGCCATGTCTCAAAATAAAAGCTAGAGATCATATCAAACAAAGGAGTATACTTCCACCAAATTCCACACACTTGCACAGTTTTGATCTAAGAGTATGGCGCTTCTCTCCGATGAGGTCTAGGGTTTGACTTTACAACACATGCATGGTAAGTGTGTCTCAAAATTTTCATCCCTACCCAAAGTTCCATATAAGCTTTTAGAAGTAGGATGATCAAAGAGAAGCCAAACTTTCAACATATGCCTTGGTAAGGAACCACTTACAAATCTGAGTGGCTTGAGAGAAACATTCAAGGAACAAAAGCTATCTTTATGTTTTCAAAACCATAAAAACCTAAGTTTCTGAGCAGGAATAGAGTAAGAAGATTTGAATCCAAGCTATTCCATTTTTCAATTGCCCAAGATATTTTGGTAGACACTTGGAAGTTCACAGGTTTAGGTGAAGCTTGGAATAACCTATATGCAGATTTCAAAACCAAGGAGATGAACCCGCTTAGTCCTTAGAACTTTACTTGAGGATGAGCAAAGGACTAAGTGTGGGGGAGCTTGTTGGCGATACTTAACTCACAATTCTACCACCAACATTTAACAAAACAAAACAAATGTGAAGACCAAAACTTAGAATTAGGCCTTTTTCGACTCACATTCTCCATGAGTTTTGGTACATATATGTTTTGCAGGTGAAAGCTCTAGTTTAGTTTTGGTGAATCGATGAAACCCTAAGCGCTAACCCTTTTGCTCTAAGTGATCATGAGATAAAGTAGCACATTCCAAGTGGTAGAGCAAATGGTGAAGATCATGATGATGGTGGTGATAACCATGGCGATGATTAAGTGCTTGGGCTTGGAAAAGAAGAAAGAGAAAAATAAAATGGGCTTAAGGCAAAGGTGAATTTGATAGGGCCATTTTGTTTTGGTGATCAAGTCACCTAGTGGGTGTGATCACATTTAGGATAGATAGTCGTACTATTAAGAGGGGCAAAACTCATCGTGAAATGCAGTTATCAAAGTGTCACTAGATGTTCTAACTCATTGCATATGCATTTAGATTCTATTGAGTGCTAACACCCTTGAAAATGTTTGTGAAAATATGCTAACACATGTGCACAAGGTGATACACTTGGTGGTTAGCACATTTGATCAAGGGTGACGAAGTTTGTGAAGTCGAGGAGGTCACTGGAGCAGACCGGACACAGGACCAGACGCTAGACCTGCGCGTCCGGTTAGTCTTGAAGCAGTGGCGTGGTCTTGGGCTTGTGACCAGACCCTGAGTGGTGCATGTGATCGCACACACAGGGGGTGCATCCGGTCATGTGTGACGTACGCTGATGTAGGGCTAGCGCGTGAGCGAGTGAAGAACCGACACTGGGGAGCGTCCGGTCGATGCCGAATGGACGCGTCCCATCGCGTTTCGAGCGCTCTGGGAGCTCTATGAAAATGATCTGATGCGGCTCAGGCACGGCGTCAGGTGAAGGGCCTGGCGTGTTCGGATGCTGGCAGGTGGTGCGTGGCCGCGTGAGGACCTGACGTGGGCACGGTGCGTTTGGTCGTCCTTCGCTGCGTTCGGTCTTGACTTAACTCTTGAGCGTGGCTGAGTTAGCCATTGGGATCAGGTGGCGCATGTTCAAAGCAGTGACACGTGGTAGCGATCCCACGACTAGACGTAGGGGGTCGAGCATCCGGTTGATCTAGCTGGCCCATCCGGTCACCCCGAGTAGGGCTCTATGTTGAGCCAAACGGCTCTATTTCGAAGGGGCTTCTATTTAGGCCTCATGGCTAGCTCTTGCTCACTCTCTTGGACATTTTCATTGACATAGCAACATAGTGAGCTGAGCCAAAGCCCTCCCACTTATCTCCATCATTGATTCATCATCTTTGTGAGATTGGGAGTGAATCCAAGTGCATTGCTTGAGTGAGGGCATCTAGAGGCACTTGGTGATTGTGTTTTGCTATAGATTTCACTTGTTTCTCTTGGTGGTTGCCGCCACCTAGATAGCTTAGTGCAGCAGGATCGTCGAGCGGAGGAAGGTGATTATCTCTAGCTCCGATCATGGTGATTGTGAGGGGTTCTTAACCTTTCTCCGGTGGAGAGCCAAAAGGTACTCTAGTGAATTGCTCATAGCTTGTGGATCCCCATCTTATGTTGGTTGTGCGGCACCCGATTACGGGTTAGGCGTGTGATGCCTATTAGCGCGTGAACCTCCAAGTGGGTGAATCGCTACAATGAGGACGTAGCTTGCCGACAAGCAAGTGAACCTCGAGGATAAATCATTGTCATCTTGCCCTGAGGATTTCATTGGTATTCATTGTGATTGATTGATTGTCTCTCGCCACGGTGGTATAACTTCACGACCTCACTCTTGTATTTGTTTTCCTAGTGTAGCTAAGCTCTTTAGTGTAATTAGTTTTAAGTGCTAGCTTGTGTCTTATCTAGTGGTTAGCGAGGCTCTTTAGTTAGTCTTTGAGAGCTCACTAACTTAGTGGTAGTGACTTAGCCTTTTGTGTGTGAAATAGAGATCATAGCAACTAGAATTGTGGATAGGAGGCTTGAATTTTTAGAAGGCTAGCGTAACACTCGCTTCGCTTCATAATTGTCTAACCACTTGGCTTAAGTGTTGTTGTAGAAATTTTTATAGGCTATTCACCCCCCCTCTAGCCATTATGACCTTTCAGCAGGGCAACACGTGAAAACACACTAAAATGCGCAACCTAGAAGGCGCATTCAAGCAAAACACATGCAAAGCCCATCCAAACTCCAAATCTAGGCCAAGCACCAGCGCGAGAGTAGCCCAGGCCTAGCCAGAAGCCCACTCACCAAGGGCAGTGGCCAGGCGTGTAGCCCATGGTGTGGTCGCACCCCTAGTGTGCCCGCACCGCCCCAGCACCTCCTGGCCCTACCTTCTGCAGGTGGTTCAATTAATGCACCTAGAGGTCGGTTGCATGGGTGCTTTCCTAAAAAACTTCACCAAACCGACCCTAGTGAGCTATAAAAGGAGGCCTCCCTCTCACTTTTGAAGATCATCATACACAAGAGAAGAGAAAGAGATGATCTACATTCCTACCTTTAGCTTGTAGCTAGAGTAGCATAGGGAGTGAGAGAGAGATAAGTTGGAGAAGTACCAGAGTTGTCGGCTACCTCCACTAGTGTGCTCGGTACACTTAGCGGAAGGAGTGACGGCACTAATGGCTCCCCCATTTGTACCTCTACGATCATCTTACTACTTGAAGTAAGAAGTTTCGTGTTCATTCTTTGATATTGATTTCTTAATAAAGTTATCTTTGTTCATTATAAACTTATGGGTTCGTTGTCCATCCCCATGGCGGATACTCTAGTAGAGGACTCCTGATAAAGACAGAAGTTCCTGGCCAATGCTAGAGTAGTGACCAATAGCGTAGACGTGGTGTCTAAGCTAGAAGCCACCTTCGCTTGCTTTGTATCCCAAGGTTGAGGGGTAGGCGGTAGGTGGTGACAACCCTGTCCATCCTCCGTAATACCCCACGTTCAGATACAACATAGAGCCGTAGGCCGGTATCACTTGGCAGACCAGTGTACGCCGGTGCCCAAAGCAAGTTTATCGTGACCAAGTTATCTTCACTTAGGATATCGGTCCTTAGAAGAACCTCACTACCCAAGTTATCTCTCTCCTTTTCGTTAGGTGAACTAGCTAAGAGACTTACACGTTCATTCCTTTGGGAAAATACGATACCCTGAATACTTCCGGGTGAAGTGCTACAACGGTGTATCCGTGCGCTTGCATATTCCTTCTGCTTATGCTAAGAAACACCAACACCGACCCCACCTATCAGCACCATTGCCTCCCAATTCACTACAAATACCCCCCCCTCTTGTATACTATAAATAGGGGTATTTGCCACCAATTGTGGAGTCTCTAGTAGAATAGAAGTAGATCTAAGGAGAAGAAGCTAGTAGTCCACTCTCTAGTACTTAGGCTAGCTAGTTGTGGGGGTTATAGTGAGTCGAGCTCTACTCAGGTCCAGAAGCAGTCTTTAGGAGTATGATATAGCTCTTGTATCATTTCCCTCTTGTAAGACTTCTATTAGTTCAATATACACACTATAAGATTTCGGTTGATACATGACATTCACAATCCGACACAATATACCCAAATTTCATCATAAAAGGCCTTCTGTGACAGAATTGAAAAGTGTCATGTATCGAGGATCATAGATCAACTCATGTGAAACCCGTGACAGTTGGCGACCATCATGGAACTGCCCACCTAGCCAAGGCTCAAGCCTGTTATGGCATGACAAAATTGTCTGTCATGATAATGTGGGATATTCGTCATGGATTGGGTGGCCACATCACCACTACTTGGATCAAAATGACGTGGCTACCAGCATGGATATGCCATGCATGATAACATGGCAAGAAGCAAATATATTGGTTTGGACCCATTTGTATCTATACATTGAAGCATTTGTAGATTTTATTTACTGACCATTTACAATTTGTTTCTGAAGAAAATAAATTTCTACATAAAAGTTTCAATCCATTTAGAATCTGGTCCATTTTTTCTGATCAACAAATTAAACTTCTAATCACACCAATAAGTTCTACATAGTTCATCTCTTCTTGCACAAACTTGCTTCTTCTTGTACAGACTTGCTTCTTCCTGCGCGGACTTGCTTCTTCCTGCACAGACTTGGCTTGTTGACCATCTTCTGCAAATTCAAAGATCTTGTTTTCCATTTGAGTCTACCAATGCAAGGAAAAAGCAAGATTCATGAGTTACAGCTAAAAATAAGCATTGCAATGACTCTCAGCTAAAAATAAGATCCATAAAGCTCAGGGAAAGTATGTCAAAATAAAATAAACAGCTTAGGATAAGAGGCATTATCAGAACTTAACATAAGTTTGTTTGTTATTTCTCTCTATATAGGTACCTTCACATTGCAGCAACAAAAAACTTAAGTTAGTTCGATGCAATATGACATCAATTTCACTTGTATAATTCTAAAAGAACTGCTAATGGTTTTAACTATTGCAGCAACAGAAAACTTGTAAATCAGCAAAGTGCCTCTAGAAACCTCAAACTGAAGCATAGGTAGAAAGCATTTCCCAACTGGTTTGCAATGTCTTCAATACTAACCACACAGTAAGTTCACTCTACTCTATATTTGCAAAAAAGAAGGGGAACGAGAATGAGATGACACAAAGAAGAATATGGGGGAACGGATCTGGAGGAGGCCGGGGCACCTGGATCTGCTACCGACATTAGAGGAGGACACGCTGGAGTGGAGGCGACGGCGACAGCAGTGGTAGGCTGGCGGCAGGGCTAGTCCTATCTCAGACTCGTGAGATCGCATGAGACATAGGGAGCACACCCAAGCCCCAACTCGCTTCCGTGTGTTGGGGCGCCGAGGGGATAGGCCTCAGCTCTACATCTGGTGGAGGGAGGATGGAGGGGGCAGCGCCGCCGGAGGGTCCCCCGAGGCCCAAGCACCGCAACTGGTGAAGGAAGATGGAGGGGCGACAGTAGTGATGGAGGGAGCCCGATCTGCTAATGAGAGGCATAGACGAGAGAAGATAGAAGAGGCTGCCGGTGGTGGGAGATGCCCAATTGAGAAACCCTAAGAAGATGTTATATACATGATACCTGTAATGGGCCGGCTGTTGGAGTCCAAATGAACTCATGGCTCATTCTCAAGGCTGGATAACGAGCTGGCTCGGCTCGTTACGGCTCGGCTCGTTCTGGCTCGTTAAGATAACGAGCTAGCTCGGCTCGGCTCGTTATCCTAACGAGCCAGAAAGCCATCTCGGCTCAGCTCGTTAAAAGCTTGAGCTGGCTCGTTAAGCTCGTGAGCCAGGTATAAAAAATACACAATATAATATTTGCATTTATATAAAGTTTGAGAATAATAATAATATAAAAGAAATGCATCTAGACCAGTTACCAGTCAATTTATAGGGTCTAGATCAGTTACCAGTCAATTGTAAAGTGCAAGACATGAAATAATACAAAAACTAATATAAGTTTTGATACTTTTTTTCTTGAAAGCTTGGCTCATTTAGCTCGCGAGCGGCTCGCGAGCTGGCTCGAGTTGGCTCGTTATAGCTAACGAGCTAAAATCTTGGCTAGGCTCGGCTCGTTATTATAACGAGCCGAGCCGAGTCGAGCCAGCCACGAGCCGAGCGAGCTAACGAGCTTCGAGTTTTTCGTCCAGCCTTACTCATTCTGCTAGATTATGATGATTTCTAAATTGGTCACCAAGAAACCGTCATGGATCAACACAAATCTTGTAGTGATATTCGTCTGGTTCTTCAACACTACTTCAGCAGTACTTTTTAGCGAACGAATAGTGTTGTTCTCTCACAACAAATCGGCATAAGCATCAACACAAGCCAAATTTCAACGAAACGAACAGAGCCATTACTTTCTACTTAAGTGCTTATTCAAAGTCTTGTTACTCTAAGTACCAATCTTGATCTCTAGTCATACTCCAGCGAAACTACCTTGTTTTGTATAATATGCTCTGATAGCATGAGATCTTCGTCCCTTAGTGGACACTCTAGTCTTAGTCCGAGACTAGAGGAGTATCATCCTTCACCACCGAGCTTGACAAACTTACTGACCACCTAAGGGCCAAACACTTCGACCCCCCAAATATATAAGAGGGCAAAGAGAAAACAAAAGCCTAAGGGCCAAACACTTCGACCATCTAAAAATATGAGAGTGCGAAGCCAGAACAAAAGCCTAAGAGCATCTCTAAGAGTATATTTTTTTCTCCTAAAACATATAGTTTTGCAACTCCTAAAAAATGTATTGGGAGAAAAAAAAATAAGGCCACCTCCAAGAGTTTCTAATAATCCACTCCTAAAAATAGAAGACAATTTTACATCAGGAATCCTATACTATTTGTAAATTATCGTAACCACTTTTATATATTTTTTCTCCCTCGTACATTTGCATCAGGACCCCTTTCCTACTCCTTATTCTTTCCCATACCTTTCCACCTTTAGATTGACCAACCAATACGCACGGGAAAACAGTGTCTGCGCGACCGCTACTACATGCAAAGTTACGCGCGACGGGGGAGGATTTCCCAAGTGCGTAAATTTTAGGAGCATGGATTAGGAGTTGACAGAGAGAAGTTTTTTCTCATCTTGCTAAAAACTAAGGATTGGAAAGGTAAATAGGGTACTCTTGGAGATGCCCTAAGGGTCAAACACTTCAACCCTATAAAAATGCGAGAGGGCGAAGTAAAAACAAAAGCCTGAGGGCCAAACACTTCGACCCTCTAAAAATATGAGAGGGCGAAGCAAAAACAAAAGACTAAGGGCCAAGTAATTTGACCCTTCAAGAATACAAGAGGACAAAGCAACAGCAGAAGCCTTGGGGCTAAAACTTTTCACCTACCCGAAACGGTGAAAGGACGAAACATCTTAAGGGTCAAACAAGTAATGAACTTGCAAAATAGCATTCGCCCTTTGCCAACCATGCGCAAGCATTAAATGTACTGCAACCACCATCAACAGCCAACTACCAACAAATTCCATTAAATACCCAAACCCTCAACCACCACCATTAAATGACAAGGTCCACAGACCAATAACTAAAAGTAAATGCGACCCCTTGCATAACTCCTGTCTCCCACCCTATAAATACAAGACACCTCAACCCATTTCTCAGACACAATCCTCAAGTAGAGCCAGCTCCACCTTCATAGCCTAACACCGTTCGCAACGCTAAAAGGATTCACACAAACCAGCCACCTTTTTGCAACCTAAACTCAACCATCACCAAAGCTTTCACTGGTCCAGCTACCCTTTTCAATGGAGCAAGAGCCTATACAGACACAAGTACACACCTCGAGTGCAACCCGATACCATAAGAAGACTCGTAAAGTTAAAAGCACAATCCACGGATCATGAGCGAGCACCACGGCAATACCAAGCACTGTGTCGCATGGTGTAGGCGAATAGCAAGGCAGCGGTTTCTCGCCAAGCTAAGTCAGAGGGGTACGATAAGAAGACTCATAACATCCCCCATCCGGCGAAAATAGCCACCAAGGTGTCGGGACTATTCGCTCCTCCCCTTACCAAAAGAGGCCACGAGGACGGCGTAGTTTTTTCATAAGTACGCCGAGGGGCTCGCAACGAGGTCCCCTGCGCGGGACTATCGCTGCTAATAAATAAGAAAGAAATAGACCATAGCAGGTACCTATGAAATGTGCAGCGTGAAATGTAGAGGCTATCCCCCCTATACTAATCTCTTGCTTTTTGTATCTATTCAATGATTAAAAAAATTGATTTACTAGCTTTAAGTTAGACAATTGAAGATGCCGCTTTGCTTCCTAGTTCAGTTGCCGAGCCCTCCGAGTCCTATATCGTTCCATGAACTAAAGGTTCTTGAAACTAATAAGTATTTTAAAAATTAGTTAGACTACCACAGAAGATATTTTCAGGAACAGTTAGACTTTTTCATAGACAAAAAACTATTCGTTTAGCGTTAATGAGTTGTAAAAGTTTGGTTTTAGGGCCTCGTTTAGATGCTGAAAAAATTTCAACCCGATGAATAGTACCACTTTCGTCTTATTTGATAAATATTGTCCAATCGTGGACCAACTAGGCTCAAAAGATTCATCTCGTGATTTCCAACTAAACTGTGTAATTAGTTATTTTTTTTACCTACATTTAATACTCCATGCAAGCAGCTAAAAATTGATGTGATGAAGAAAAAGTGAAAAAAACTTGGAATTTTGGTGGCATCTAAACAAGGCCTAGTTTTAAAAGAAAGAAGAAGAATTACTCCGTGGAACTGGAGTTAGCAGTGTCGCGGGTCACCAAGAATCGGGACCACGATGAAGTATTGAAGTCTACAACAGTATTAGCAGGTGGAAAGCATTCCTTGTACTGCCGAGTCAATGGCAATTCAGTGAAAGTGAACCCAGCCGGTGAACGGAGCCACGTAAAGCAGGCGGAAAGCATCAAAAGCTTTGGTAGGCACAAAAGTAAACGATATCAATTGCTAGTGGGGATGAGCTAGATATGCTTTGTGATAAGTAAATGATATGTGGCTATAAATGGTATGTTTTATTTTTTTCAAACAATAATTTAAAATGTTTTTTCATCAATAAATGGTATGTTTTATGATAAATAAATGATCAAAATGGGATCCTTAATCAACGCGCATGCGTCGGTTACATTAGTGACATGCGGATCTTCCCCGCCCTCCCCTAATTGGAATCAAAGTCGACTGCACCGGCCAGTGGTGCCTCCACAGCCGGCTGCACCGCCCACCACCGACCCTTGCCCCTTCTTCCCCACCCTCCGCTAATCGGAATCGAAAGAGGAAGATAGCGACCTTCATCTCCACCGCCGCCCTGCCCACTGGATGTCCTCACTGCCTGCTCGGCGGCGCCCCTACCGCCTTGCTCACCTCCAAACAAATCATCACAACCGCCTGACCGCCGCACTCGGGCCCCCTCCCTTCTAAGGTAGCTAGACATGGAGACTCGATACCACTGGATCTAGAAGTTGGGCCACCAGTTTCACATTCATCCACTCTGTTTTCAACTTGAAGTCAGTTCTTAAGCCTTTTAGTAGCTTTGTTGTTTTTCTTTTCGGTTTTCATAGCAAAGGGAAGCAATTTAATTTAAATTATTCTCAACCTGAGGTACTAAAGTTAGGAGCCTGTTTAGATCCATTAGTACTAAAAATTAGCAGTTAAAATTAATACTAGTGGATCCAAACATACCTTCTAATAGTTAGCTAAGGGCTGCTACCTATTAGTTTAATTAGCTGGTTTAGAGTTTCTAATAGGTGTTAATAGTTTATATGCATCTTTAACTTACTATCCAACCACCTATTAGCAGGTGGATCCAAATGGCCTTCTGCTAAAAAATACCTAGCTAAAAAATAGTAGCTATTAGTTATTAGCTAGCTAATTTTAGTGCTAATAGATCCAGACAAGCCCTCACTTCTAAAGGCATTAATATTGGCTTACTTATAGTGATATGCTACTGGCTTATCAAAAAAGAAACATATATGGTTTTTTATGAATAGATACTTGCAAAGCTTAACAGGTACAAGTCATAACCTACTAGTGAATCGTATGGTCCTATTGTCAACACATATCGTGCAAAAAATTGCACATACAAATAAAATAATTGCGTGCAGGGACAAGACATTTAGAGATCTCAGAAATATGATATTTCAGCAAACAATACGATATTTCTTCCTATGAAGAAACTAAATATGTTAGTTCAGTACACTTCACTTACTATTAGGCCCCCTTTGAAACGCATGATTAATAAAACATAGGAATAGGAAAAACGTAGGAATAAGATAGGAATGTATGTGTAAAAGATAGGATTGGAAAATAGAGGAATTCAGTGAGGATGGTTGTTTGGATGGCCAATAGAAAAACATAGGTTTTTTTCAATGCACACATGCCTCGATCATAAGTGAGCTAGAAAAAAATGAGGTTTGACTTGATGGAATTTTTCATACATTCTCCATACAGATTCTACTATGTAGGAACTTTTTCTAGGGACCTTTCCTACGAACCAAATAATGTTACAGTACCCAAATCCTAAGTTTTTCCTTCGTTCCTCCTCCAATCCAAAGGGGCCTTATTTGTCAAAAAGTTCTGTTCACACCAATGTTTTTGTGAATTCGATATATTTCTAGGCAGTTGGAACAAATGAACAAAATTGAACCACAAATCTTAAACGATGCATTGCAAAATTCTGCAAGCCTGTGGTGAAATGACAAAACAGCAAGACCACATTCCATCATTGAACCTCATGACTAATGCAAACATGGAGAGCAGCTTTGTTCATGGCACTGTGTGGGCTTGTGTTGCTCCGAGACTCCTTGTCGTCTTCAAACTTCGGCCACAACAGCTGGTCCATCCGCTCCTTTTCTGCCCCAAAGAATCCAAACGCCGATGCATGAGCTTGAGTACAAATAAATCCACCCCCACCAAAACCTAGGACATGGAAGCCCTGACATTTCTCACTGTCAGCCTTTTCTGAGGAGGCAAGGAGGACGACAATGGGTACCTCTGCCCAATCTGCGTGGCGCCGGATCTCACCTAGCTCCACCTGCTCTCCCACATCGCTGAGGACTGAGGCCATACTATTTCCCATGCTCAAACGACAACGGCGCTCGTGCCAGCATGGAGGTGGCTCGGGAAGCAAAGGGGAGAAGGCATTGAGGGGCTAATGCTTCTTCCTTCGTCTCCCACCATGGCCGCGGTGAGGGGCGGTGAGGTCCACCCAATTTGGGTGCCACCTGATCTCGTGTGGCTTCACGTGCCCGCTTGTACTGCAGAAGCCGTGTGGCTTCCATGCTTGAGTGATGGTGTTGTGGAGATTGCTCGAGGAGGAGACAAGGAAGGGTGGCGATGACGGGTAGAGGAGAGGACAGAAAGGAGAGGGATGATGCGGTCAAGTGAGGGCAACAGGGTGGGTGGGGGTTTCTAAAAAAATATGAGAAGATATTCGAAACACTGACTTGATTTTAGAACTTTTCTCTTCTTTACATTAAAATAAATTTAGGTTTCCAGGCACAAATATTAGCTTGGTTGATTCTAAGAATTTGAGTTTATATAACATCCAGCGCCACGCACGTAGAAGAGACACCAGGTTAATGAGGTCATTTTTTTCCCTGCCCGTCGGGAATTTTTTTTTAATTTTAACACTTTTTGTAAACTAATTTTAAATCTAACACTATTTGTTTTTTTTCTTCAAAACTAACACTTTTGGCTGCACCTATTGCCATGGCGTGGCGAAAAGCCTGTGCCGCGCCATGCATGGTGGCGCAGCGGGTGGCTGACGTGGCGACGACCGGAAATGCTGACCGGTGACGTGGCAGGGCCTGCCGCGCCACCGATCTTGGCGCGGTAGTGCCGCGCCCTGATCCGTGGCGCGGCAGAGCCGAATAAAAGCCCCGCGGCCAGGCCCGCCTGCCCGCACCCGCCCGCGCCTGGCCGCCTCCTGCCCGGCCCTCCGTTGCCGCCTCCCTCACTCCCTTCCCTTCCATTCCCCGGCCGCCTCCCTCCCTCCTCGTCCTCGTTCAAGGTAATGACACACTTTTTATTTTCGTTTAAATGGTGGATAGGAATATTATGAATGGGAGTTAAGGTTAGGAGGAATATTAGTTTGATTTTGTCAATGTTAAGGTTAATTATTTAGTTAGAAGTATGTTTACAATTTATATTTTTGTTGCTATAAGTGTTGGTTATATTATTTTCGTTGCAATGCAAATGATTATATTTTACATTAATTTGTGTTGTTTTGATTGATGTTTAATTTGAACCGTTTTATTAGATGGAAGATATGTTTCGGGAGCAGTTATGGCAAAAATGGGGTCGTCCTAGAGAATTATACCCCGATGAGTCTAGCAAAGATGCCCCCGTCCCTCCTAAACTCCCTGTCCCTAACTGTGACTGTGGTTATTCGGCTAACATGTTTCAATCAAGACATCCGAATACAGCGGCTCGTTGCTTCTACACATACAGTCATTTTAATATAAGTAATTGTTTCCGTATGTTTTTTTTCTTTATTTGTATTACTAGGTTACTAATATTTGGTTGGAATTTTGTTGTGTAGGCCCATGAGAGGTGCTTTTTCTTTTAGTGGATCGATGGTGCAGACAAGTTTGACCCTAGGTACGTCCTTTTCGACGATTGGTGGAGAGGGCGACATCCACGAGAGCACTTCGAGCGGTGGGTTCCACCTCCACCTAACCCCCCCTCTAATGACGGCTAAGGAGAAGCACTTAGCCATAGTTAGACGACTTGAGGAACCTTCTTTGTGCGATTGCGGAGATCGAGCTGTGATAAACCCAGGGAATACGTTGGAGTTTGTATGTCCAAACAAGTATGAAGTAAGTGCAAAGTGTATGTGTTGAAATGTTGAGCTATATATGTTCATGTACTAATGTCACCTTATTTAGGTGTATTCAATGACGAAGTATCGTTTCAAGGAGTGGTTGTATGGTCCTAAGAACCAATGGCTAGAAGAACCTCCAAAGACAAAGCAAAAGAAGAAAGAAATGCTAATTTACAAAGCACCTCCAGTCAAGTGCGAATGTGGTGTTAAATCCAACTACGGTATAGTCCCTTCGGAGCTTGGAATAGGCCATTATTGTGGTCATATGGTTGACTTTGATGAGGTTGGTTATTTTTGTGGTAACCATGAAATCGTATATTTGTTTCTTTTGCTAAGACATATATGATATAATTTTTCGTTTGAACAGAGCACTAGAAAATGTAGGTGGGAATGTTATGATGGTCAAGCTAAGTTCTTGAATGAACTGAAAGGGAACCAAGTAATTGCACAGAAGAGGGGATATGGACCTGACTACGTCAACCTATTCATTAAACACCACAAAGACAAGATGCGTGAGTTTGCTAGACAACGCGATATTTGTAACCCGATCGATGTTGGGCTTGACAAATGGGTATTGAAGAGACGGATGACGTTAGAGGAGGAGAGGGCAAGGAAGGAGGTAAGGGAGGAGACAAGAGTATAGATGCAGGTCTTGAACGAGCATGTTGTTGCATTATGTGCCAGTGAGTACTTTGAAAGCCTTTTTTTCATTGCCTGATTTTAAATGTAATATAATCGCGTTGCTAACTGATTACATTTTATACATGAAGGGATTGGATGTAGCGAGGAACATGCTGCAGAGGTGGCTCGTGCAAGGTATGAGTTAAAGAAGTTAGATGAGCACAGAAAGCGAGCTGGTCGCACCGTTCAATCAACGATTGTGTTGTCTAATGAGGGGGACGAGGATGAGGACGACACTGCCAGACTCAGTGAGCTCATCGCTCTAGCAGAGGCGGGCTTGCAGGCGAAGGAGGCTGAGGACGACACTAGTAGACTGAGCGAGCTCATCGCTCTAGCAGAGGCGGGCTTGCAGGCGGAGGAGGCTGAGGACGACACTGGCAGACTGAGCGCGCTTATCGCTCTAGCAGAGGCGGGCTTGCAGGCGGAGGAGGATGACAACGCGTTCTTCACTCAGGCCACAGAGGCCGTGGATAAAGCGGAGGCCGCTTACGATAGGCGACATGGAGGTCAGAGCAATGCAGGTGAGCCCAGCCACATGAACGAGGAGAAAGAGAACGTGTTCTTGTCTCAGGCCACAGATGAAGCGGAGGCCGCTTACTACAGGCGAAAGGCAGATCAGGGCAATGTAGGTGAGCCTAGCCACAACAACAGGGTTGTGGTTGAGGATTGGTACTCGGACGACAAGTTGCTTACTTAGTATGTTTCTGACTGAGGGTTTTTGATTACGCCGTCTGTTAGTTCCATGCTTTATTAATGATCAATGTAGCTATGTACTAGAAATTTTATTGTGTAGTCTTATATTCTATTTGAACTATTGATGTATTGTACCCATATATCATGTACTCGGATTACCCATGGTCGATCTTAAGTGATCCCATCTGTTTGTATCATGCGTTGAGAATTTCTAAAACGAACATAATCAAATGAAATTATCTCGAATATGGCGCCATAGCCCACCATAGCCCAGGTTCTGTCGCTCCATAGTCCACGGCACAGCAGTGGCGCACGATAGCCCACGGCACGGCAGTGACGCGGATAGAAAGCGACCAGCCTCAATTGAGCTGTTGTCGGTGCTGTAAACAACTACAAGTGTTGCCGCGACCGTGCGCAAGTTGAAACGAATATGAAGAAAATAAATGGACGACAAGTTGCCACATAACATATTCATTGGTTCATGAGTCTACAAGTTTCGGATGACAATATTCGTTCGACATAAGTTTGACATAACGAACTAAGTCCTAGGAATGTAAGGATCCCTCGAATGCCTCTTGGAAACCTCGTCGTCCGGTGGAAGAAGGGGGTCGTCGTACTCCACCTCAAGAAGGGGGTACATCTGGTGCGGCGTGGGAGGGGCCATCCTGTTACAAATTGTTAAACAAAGGGTTAGAGTATTCAAATTAACATTATGTAGCATTGCAAAATTTGAACTACTTGTTATGCAATACGAACACAATATGAAAGCACCTACTGTCCTCGTCTTCTATGCCTGCTAGCCTTGTGACCAGATTCTTTGCAAACGGAGCAAAGATTCCTGCCACGGGTCTCGTTGAAGTCTCCCCCGCCGTACATGTCTTCGTCGTATCCTCTCATAGCGTCCATGTCCCCCTTGAGTCGCTTGTTCTTCCTCCTACCCTTCCCTACCTTCATTAGATCCGGATGCGACACATAGTCATAACCATTATAAGGTGGCCACTGTGTCGGGTCAAGGTATGGCTCGAAGCTCATCTCTCAAATACTAACGGTGTTCGAACGGAGATACAAGGGTGACATATATGGCAGATCCTCATAGTTGTACCTGCGAACCCTACAGGCCGTGATCATATGAGAGCAAGGGGCATGCATGATCTGAGGAACGTTGCAATTGCACTCTACCTTTTCAAGATCAACTCGGTAGTTTCGTCCACCATAACGTTCGTCGCCCAAGCTTGTGCCACCCTTGCCCCGTATACTAAAGATATGGCAGCGGGGTCCATACGGCTTGATGGTGTGCTGCTTGGCCAATTCCTCGGCCTCCTTCAAATGTTCAACTCTGGCCTTTCCAAAATGCCCCTGCTCAGCTATATTCCTCTGCGCAAGTTCCCACCTCTTCACAAAATATTCATTGCACTTATAAAAGGAGAACTCAACAATTTCAGACATAGACAACGATCGAACTCTGGTGAATACACGGTTGAAGGACTCTGAGGAGTTAGTGGTCATGATGCCATACCTGAAACCCCCCTCATCATATGCTAACGCCCACTGAGCCTTCTGTTCTATCTGCGCCTCTAACTAGGCCTTTCCTGCTTCATTTACCATCTTGTCTAGTTCTCTCTTTGTCTCCTTGAACTGGTGCTCTGTACGTACACAACATAGAGCCTTTACCTTGTCACATACCTTCTGCTTCCGCTGACGCCGCTAGAAATTAGTGACAAAGTGTCTCATGCACCATCTATGCATTAGAGGCGGAAACCCATCTATATGCTCAGCTGCAGCATTAAGAAGCCCTAGGTGACGGTCCGAGATCAAACATATAGTGCGAGATGGGCCAAGCACTTGTACACGTAGAAGCCACATGAACCATGACCATGATTCATTGTTCTCTCCCTCTGCCAAAGCAAAAGCCATAGGTACTATCTGGTCCTCAGGATCAACAGCAGCAGCCATCATCAATGTGCCCCTGTACTTTCTTGTCAGGAAAGTGCTATCAACATGTACGACTAGCCAACAAACTAGAATGTATGTTCCGTTTGCGCGAACGACCAGAACACACGATAGAGGACATGCCTCAGTGGGTCCCAAAAACACATCCCTTTTTAAGTTAGGGTTGTAGTAATGCATTGCACATAAGATACGGGGCACCCTGTTGTACGCTTCCTTCCAACTACCTCATCGAATCACCAGGGCAATTTGCTTAGCACGCCAAGCCTTTCCGTACTCCACGTTGTACTTAACGAATCCAGATATGGACTGTTGTAAAGAAGACACCGAAATGTCGTTATTGTCATCAACGAGCCCCAATATACGACGGGCAAGGTAACGTGTAGTGAGCTGCTGATGATTTTCCTTTCCCCTATTTGATAAGCAAGTGTGGGGTTCGACAACTTTACTTATCCTCCACTTGCCATCACTCTGTCTCTTTCGTGCAATTAACCTCCACATATAACTGTTTTTGCATATCACGTGGTACCTCAACTTCCGATCCGAATAAGTGACGATGTACGGTCTATGGTGGTACACAACATAGTCCTGAAGGAAGAGCTTCATCTCTGACATTGTATTGAATATCATCCCCTTCCTAAGGGTTTCTTTCTCATGATCATACAATGATTTTCTACGCATCTGAAGACCGGTGTCACAAACTGCCATATCCGTCATGCTGACATCCCTATAGTTCAAAACACCCCTAAAAGGTACGTTCATCGACCTTAGTTGCTCAAGCTCAGTCGCTGTGTAAGGTGGTGGTGGAACATACTACTGCGCTTCGCTAATTCTGACCCATGAATCATAGGGGGTATCATCTGCTGCCAAATATGTGACTAGTCTACCCTAAACCTGGATACCATGCAAAACATCAGTTGGTACTGGTAATGGCATAGTATGAACCGGTACTGGTATGACATCAACCGGTGTTGGCATAGCATGTGTACCTCCTTGGTCATCATCTGAATCACTGCTAACTACATCACCGATCATGTCCTCCTCCTCCTGCTCCTCCTCTTCCCATTCGAACTCATTCACATAGAAGTCATTGCTTATACAGCCTACTGCAGTTGAATGAAACTGCTCCTGCGTCAACTGACCGTCCAAATCCATATTATCCTTAGTTGTTTTCCCTTTGACCCCTAATTCTTTTTCATTACCTCCAACACCATCAATAGACGGGTCGTCCTAAACACCCTGCATCATGTACCCATTCTCCACCACCACCTCAGCCATGGGCACATTGAAACCTTGGAGCACCCTAGTGTAGCAGGACCAGTGAGCAGGGTCGCGTAAGGGCATGAGGATATAGTGTGCCCTAGTCTTTCCAGTATCAAACATCCCCTTCAGTGTGAAATCACTGCTAAACCTTGCATTTAAACGGACACAAAGGTCGTTGAAGCTAGGAGGTTCATCAAACCATTCCAATTCTTCTTCCATATCCTCAAACATACCATCTTCTCTCCTAACACTTCCTCCATATAAAACTCTAACACAACAATCCATCTGCAAAAACATTTCAAGAATCTTCATCAAGTCGTCGAAATCGTCGTACATAATGTCTATAGTAATATTAATATATATTCTAACTATAACTATACTAACTAATCTAATATTAACATCTATACAAGGCTAACTACAACAACTAATTAGACTAAATCCAATGTATAACTAGATTCACTAACTGTACTAACTAAACTACCTAACTTTACTATCTATACTAACTTACTATATTACCTATACTAACTAAACTAACTAACTTTACTAACTATACTTTACTAATTATACTAACTTTATTTATTTTATTAACTTACTATACTAACAATGTCGATTTAATCAACAAATACACTAGGGGAGTACCTCACGGCAGCGGCGCTCGTCCTCGCGGCGGTGACGCGTTAGACCGGACCGGGAGGCGCGGGCGCTGGCCTTGGCGGGCGCGGCGGGTAGCCGCCGTGCGTGGCCGGAGGGGGTGGCGCGCCGGCGTGCGGGCGCGGCGGCCGGCCGGCGTTCATGGCGCGGCGGCCAGATGTGGGCGGGCGCGTGTAGGCGGGCTTGCTGCTCAGGGCGCGGCACTACCGCGCCAAGATCGGTGGCGCGGCAGGCCCTGCCACGTCACCGATCAGCATTTTCGGTCGTTGCCACGTCAGCCATCCGCAGCGCCACCATACATGGCGCGACACAGGCTTTTCGTTGCGCCATGGTAATAGGGGCGGCAAAAGTATTAATTTAAAAAAAACAGTGTTAGATTTAAAAATATTTTAAAAAATTGTTAAAATTAAAAAAAAATTCCCGGTCGGAAGCCAGCTCGTGCTACGGATGGACGCGCACATCACCTGTCGCTGGGTCAAACGTATCCGCCGACTGCAGGTGCTGACAGGACAAAAGGCCAAACGCGGCGGGTGACACACTCACTTGTTGACAGGACAAAAGGCCACTCGCGCTCGGATCACTCGGCTCCGCCCGCCTCTCTCCCCATTCTCACCTCTTTCTCCTCTAGTCCTCTCCTCCCCACTTTCGTCCCGTTGCGTGCACCTCACTTCCATCCACACTTTGTTGGTCCATGGCCCTTTAGCGCCGCCCGTACCCCCATCAAGTCCACCCGGTTTCTTCCAACGGTGCACGCACCCAGCGGCAGCCGAGAGAGGCTGAGAGAGCAGGATCGGACAAGTCAGTTTCTGCTGGTAGAAGCATGGCGCCGGCCGGTCGTCTTGGTGGCCACCGCCGGCTGTTGGGCACGGCCCCTGCGCCGGCAAGCGACGGGGCGTCACACGGCTCGGGCTCCAGCCCTGACGCGATGCGGATCATGGTGGGCGTGCTGGTGACGGTCATCATCTGCACGCTGCTCTACTGCGTCTACTGCTGGCGGTGGCGGAAGCGCAATGGTGAACTGCGCTCTGCTTCTTCTCTGCTTTGTGCTTTTTTTTTTACCCATACGCCGTGTGTGTTCTAACAGCTTGTTTAGATAATGGGTGTGTTCTAACAGCTGGTTGGATGGATCTTGGGTGAATGATGATTTGTTTAATCCAGCCATCCGGAGATCCCTGCTGGACAGCCTATGGCCGCGGTCGAGCTCGGACCTGCCGCTCATGGACCTCGCCACCATCCTCGCTGCCACCGACAACTTCTCCAAGGCCAACAAGCTCGGCGAGGGCGGCTTCGGCCCGGTCTACAGAGTGAGAAATAAACCCAAGATCGCTGTGGCCGCAGTTTCATCACCAGTTGTTTATGTATGCTTTGCTTGGTGTGCCCGCTGCATCTAATCTAATAATATAATTCAACAGGGCGTGCTGAGCGGCGGCTCGGAGATCGCCGTGAAGCGTCTGTCGGCGCGGTCGCGGCAGGGCGCGGCGGAGTTCCGGAACGAGGTGGAGCTGATCGCCAAGCTGCAGCACCGCAACCTGGTGCGGCTGCTGGGCTGGTGCGCCGAGCGCGACGAGAAGCTGCTGGTGTACGAGTACCTCCCCAACCGCAGCCTCGACGCCTTCCTCTTCGGTAAGCAAGCGAACCAACAACCACCACCATCAGACGCTGCTCTGCTCTGCTTAGCTCTCCTCCTTGTCATCATCCACTGTTCCGGTCCGGCCGGCGCCAGGGGCCATGGCGACGTAGCTGTAGCTCTCACTCTCACTCTCACGGTAGGTGGGCGTGGTGTCATCACGCCATAAATTCCATGTTTTGTAGTGTCTAGTACGAGCTCATCCACTAATTAATTTCGGGGATGATTGACTGTACTATTACCGAGTAACTTGATGCACACAGCGCAACGAGACCATTAATTGTGCTACCAACCCAATTAAATTAGTGATCACTCACAGCAACTGATTTGGTTTGCGCTTGTGAGGTGTATTGATTTGCCAAGCAAGATGGTTGGTTGATCAGCAGTAGTACTAGTAGTAAGTTAATGAGATGCTGGCTGGTTCGTTCGCAGATCCGAGCAAGAGCGCGCAGCTTGGGTGGAGCACCCGGCACAACGTCATCCTGGGCATCGCCCGCGGCCTGCTGTACCTCCACGAGGACTCGCTGCTCAAGGTGGTCCACCGGGACCTCAAGGCCAGCAACGTGCTCCTCGACCACAAGATGAGCCCCAAGATCTCCGACTTCGGCATGGCCAAGATCTTCGAGGAGGACACCGACGGGATCAACACGGGCCGCGTCGTCGGGACCTAGTAAATTAAACTGAACGCAACCTAAAATGCCTTACGTTCTGCCTATGTTTGTACGTGTTGCTCATTTCCCCCAACTGCGCTGCAAATGCGTGCGATGCATGCAGCGGGTACATGGCGCCGGAGTTCGCGTTGGAGGGCGTCTTCTCGGTGAAGTCCGACGTGTTCAGCTTCGGAGTCCTCCTGCTGGAGATCCTGAGCGGGCAGCGGAACGGCGCCTTGTACCTCGAGGAGCACCAGCAGTCCCTCATCCAAGATGTACTACCGTACCATTAATTCTGAAGCTAGCTACCTGCATTTCCTTTGCTCGTCACTGCTTCATCACTACATTCATTCAGATTCAGTGATCTGAACCAATTTGACACTTGACAGGCATGGAAGCTGTGGAGTGAAGATCGCGCCGGCGAGTTCATGGACCCGTCGCTGGGGCGGTCCTACTCCAAGGACGAGGCGTGGCGGTGCTACCACGTCGGCCTGCTCTGTGTGCAGCAGAACCCCGACGTCCGGCCGACCATGTCCAACGTCCTGCTCATGCTCATCAGCGACCACATGAAGCTCCCTGAGCCAGCCATGCCGCCCTTGTTCACGCGGCTCAGGAACATCTCCTTGTTGGCACCGCCACTCACGACGAAAACCGAGTCCACGACGTCTCCGCAGTCCATCAACGATGTCTCCATCACAATGATCGAACCGCGCTGAGCGGCTGAGGTCATCCAATCATCACTTCGACGACGCGGTAGGTGTTCTGTGTATATATCAGTCGTTCATGCATTTTGTAGTTCTGGAAATGGAGTGATATCTGATATGTATTGAGGGAAACTGAGGGAGAGGCTTCAAGTGTAAATAAGAGTGCAATCGTTTGGAATGAGTAACATGTTATGCAACTACTCCTATGTACTAGTAAGTTTTTCAATGGTGTGCACAAGTGTGGGATTTAACTACTAAATTCCACCCGGAAATGCAGAGTTTGGCGTACATAGGTCTCGTAAAGAACAGGATGAACTACCTTTTCAAAGTCTACTGCAGCAAGGCAGCAGCTCGGGCTCTTCCTGCATGCCACAAATGGCCCACAAAAAAGAAGAATCCTAGAACAAAATGGGAGGTCGCTAACCAACTCCTAGGAGAGACATAATTAACTGCATTGATCTCGGTAGCTACGCCACCCACGGAATTTAAAGAGCCTAAAGGAGCATGGGTCATATATTCTGCTGAACGTCAGTCTTGCTAAGGTTGAATGTCTTTTTTCAATCCACCAAGTCCAAACCGTTGGGGGTCTTAGAGGTTCTAACCACGGAGCACAAAGGTTACAAAAACGAAAAATCATGATCGGTATAGTGGACGTAAAGCTATTGAACTTGGATATGCTCTTTTCTTCTGTCGAAGTGGAATCATAGAACACAATGTAATACAATGAGATAGAATGCAGTAGAAACAAGGATAGCGAACGGTTAACCTATTCCTAAGGGCCAAATCAAGCCTTTTCAGTCTTTTAGAACATTGGGCAGCAAACTACAAGCAGCAAGAAGGAAGAAAGATTTCGCTTTATCAGGAATGTCAAGGAGTACACATGTGACATTCCATCATTGGCGCGCTGCTAAAAAAGGCACGGGAATCCTGGAAAAAGAAGGGGCGATTTATGACTTCCTTCCTCTGATTTCTGCTTTAGTAGATCACTTTCGCCAGTGTTCTCACTTCTCACCGCGTGATAGGCACTGCAGGTCTGCAGCACTGCGTAGGACCGTGAAAACCGACCATTCAACATGACACCAAAAGTATTTCTTGGATTCCCCTGCTTTAGCTCAATCTAATAAGCGACTGTAGCACGGAATCAAAACACACAATAAATCCGCATCAGCATCAGCATCAGCCGTTTTTTCAGCCAGCCAAACGTGACCCAAGGTAGAAAACGGACTGCATCTGCATGAGAGGGATAGCCAACAAAATATATCCTCAACCGTTAATGACTATCTAAGTGGTAATGTTTGTTTCTTGATAATTAAGTTGGAGCCTTTTCTGGTTGGTCTTTAACGTGATGATTTTCGAACCTTGAAAGCAAGTTAACGTAAAGGATTCTTTTGTTGGCCAATTAGTGTAAAATATAATAAGTAGGTCCTAGGATTTTATGGACAACTGAATTAGATAAATTAGCTATTCCTGAACGAAAAGCATCCATGGACTAATGCGGCTCTCTTCGCCGAGAGAAACTTGGTTTTATCCTGATTATAACCCAACACGCCTCTCTTCTAAGGGCCCGTTTGGGATGGCTCCACTCCACAACTCCAGCAACTTCAATAAAAAATACAGCCAAACACCCAAACTCCAAAACTCCATGGAGCTGTAGTGCAAATGGAGATGGAGTTTTGGAGCACCTCTTTTGCTGCTCTAAAAACCTCTCTTTTGAACATCCTCGTGGAGTTGGTGGGTAATTACTCACCAATGCCACTTTGTTACAAAAAAAAAAATAACGTTTCGTTCTTTTTTTTCCTCCGATAGCCCCCGCGCCAATGTTTTTTCCGACGACGCCCGTGCCGTTCTCCCGCCGCCGCCACTAGCGTTTCGGCCGGCCAACCCCCACCACCGCTCTACCCCTGCCGCCGGCGGCCCGAGCCCCGCCGGCTGGCCACCTTTCCCCGCAGGAACCGACGCTTGGCTTTCGGAGTGGGGAACATGGCACCGAGCTCGCTGCCGTCCTCCTCGTCCATGGCTGCCATGAACCGTGACAGCAGGTCGGCGGCATCCCCGTCGTCGTCGAGGCCGTTCCTCCAGCACGCAGGAGCTGGTCGACGTCGGCGGGGCTCCCGGTGGACACGACGTGGCCCGCGCGAAGGGGCCCCACGCCTGGATGGCGCCCGAGGGTGCCACGCGGAGCAGGTCCACGTACCAGTGGAAGAACAGGTCCGCCATGGAGGGAGAAGAAGACAGGGATGAAGAGCAGCTCGCGAATCGAAGTCATAACCTCTTCAATCGCAGCCTGGCTTCCCCACCGGATCGAGCTCTTATCCACTCAACGGTCCGGCCCAGATGCAGGCGGAAGAAGAAGAGGCTTGACAGGGATGATGATGAGACGACGCAGGCACAAGAAGTTGGCATGAGCACCGACAAGCAGATGGCAGCAGCATCGCTACTGCAACCTGAGACGGAGGAGGAAGCAGCTCTACAATAGCAGAAACCGCCGTGGAGGGAGTTTTCAGTGTCTGCTGTGTGCTGCTTGCTGAGCTCCAGCCCAGAGAAAGTGCTAATAATGACTGATAATAAACAATTCTATGGATTACTTGTGTTGACTATCCATGCGCCGAGGTTTCTGGTAATATCTGTTACAACATGAGATTCCATTTGGTGCTTCAGCCTTCAGGTAGGGGAGGTCTCTGGTCAATGGCAGCAGGCAAATCTGTTTCTTCCGTTTTAGATGACTACTAATGATAATGCTGCTTCCGGCCCTTTTCAATCTGGACTGATCTAGTTTAGAGTAATTTGTTGAAGTCAGTAAACAATTTTTAATAAATATGAAAAAGTTTTAGCTGCTTGGCTACCTAAGGAAGAAGAAAAGGGGAATATGAGGATGACAGGTGGGACTATAAGTTGGGGGCAATAATGACAATTCACCTTCAAACTCGGCTTTTCTAGAGCTGGGGACACCCTCCCAGCCAAACACCTCCATCAGACAGCTCCAACTCCACCCAGAGCTGACTCCACCTGGAGTTCTGGAGTAGAGCAGCTCCACCTAGAGTTGAAGCCATGCCAAACAGGACCTAATTGTCAAGGTAACACATATCAATTAGAGATAAATCGACTTTAGGAACAATTAGGAATTTCTCAAATCAGCATGAAAGCAAAACAATAATTTTGGGTGTTTGGTTCCCCCTACGAAAATTTAGACCCTGTCACATGGGATCTTTGACACTAATTTGGCTCATGTTTAGTCTTTCTAATTAAACGTAGACTAATTACAAAACTAATTACGTATATTGAGACTAATTTACAAGACGAATCTAGTAAGCCTAATTAGGCTCATGTTTAGTCTTTCTTAATTAGTATCTAAATACCTAATCTGACATCTACTAGATTTTAGTAATGGAATCCAAACACCCCCTTAATAAAACTTTTTCTAACGCAAGCCAATATAAGCATACACCCAGCTGTTCCCGAGAAATTAACCGAAGTGAACAAGTACACATATAAGCTGAAACACATGCATATATATTTTTAATCGTCAAGAACAAACAAGGATCAATACAGTAAGATATAGCTATGCAGATCAACTCTAAACTTGCAAAAATACTGCTCATATGCTAGTGACCAATTGAGATCAATACAGTACATATATGCATGCATATATCAAGACAACACAAGAGCTAGCTAAAAAAGCTAGTGAATGAACAAGGACAAGAAGTTGCTCAGTGGAGTAAATAAGCACTAAAGACAAAAGCATGCTATTTAATTAGTGATCACTGTATCATAGAATTGACAATGCATAAAAGTGAATTCGGCCTTGTTTAGATTGTAAATTTTTTTAAACCTGAACACTGTAGCACGTTTCGTTTGTATTTGACAAACTTTGTCTGATCATAGACTAACTAGGCTCAAAAGATCTATCTCGTGATTTACAACTAAACTGTGTAATTAGTTATTTTTTTACCTACATTTAATGCTCCATACATGCGTCCAAAAATTGATGTGATGGAAAGAGAATGAAAAAACTTGGAATTTGAAGATGATCTAAACAAGGCCTTCATGCACTGCAGCTTCTCTTACTCAAACTGCACCAATCAAACCTGAAAATCGAATTCGTGTTGTTGGCCTGCTGCTTGCCAAGACATCAACTGCACTACTGCTCTGAAAATTCAATCACCTGCACCCTGAGACAGAGGGCCCGTTTGTTTCCACTTCTCCTGGCCACGCTTGGATTATAATCTAAGCGAAGATTTTCTCGCTTCTCGTTTTTCGCTTCTCGTAGTTTAAATCTCTGAAGCGGTTTACCACATAAGCGAGAATCGGTGGAAATAAGCAAAGCGTTTGACGAGATTCTCGCTTATCTCCACCGACAAACCGCTTATAAGCGGAAACAAACAGGGCCAGAGATGGACGAGCAGCTGCTGTACTGGTGCAGACCTGTGGCAAATGAAAGAAGCCAGCCAAGTTGCCAATTGAAAATGGAATTAGCAAAACGCCTACTGCTGCTGAAACATCCAAGTTGTTGTTGACCATAGAGAAATCATCTTGGTGAATTGAAACAGCACGCAGCAAAACAGAGACAAGAACAGAGGAGAGCTGCAGCCTCGACCTTGCAAATAAAAATCAAAACCGATGAAATTTGATCCAATCAAACTGAGTTTCCAAGCTGGGACGTACAGCAGCACACGCCATCCATCCAATCCGAAACAGCCCCAAAAAGATTGAGATTTTAACATGAATTTCAGAAAATCGGGAAACCTTAAGAACAAGGAGGAATTTGGGGAAAACTCAAATTCATGGTGCCCAGGTGAAGGATTTGTTAGGGATCACCCTAACCTTGATCACACATATCCTAGCACCAAAATCCCTCAAGAAATCTGCCCCAAATAGCAGTCCAATCCGACAAACGAAAAATCCCAAAAATAGGTCGAAAAAACACAGAAAAAGATAAAATCTAGACAAGTGGAGCATGAATTTTCCTTAGATTAACTCAAGAGGTCCGATTACAAGCCGCTCTCTCTAACTCCAGCCTCCTCTTAACACCGCACAAATGAGAGTGACACTCCCAAATATGGCTGCCTAACCTCTTCACACATATAGGTGCCCATCAAAAGACAAAAACATCCTTGTTATTAAAAGACTATCTTAAAACTAGAAATCTTCTACGACAATGGAATATGGATTTACAATCCACTCCTGTGTGATTGTGTTCCTTGGATCACGAAGAAACTTTGAAGCACTTGTTTTTGCATGGCCATTTTGCAGCTGACTGCTAAATCTCGTTACCCTTCACTGCCTTAGTTCTTGGAGATTATTATACTGCTCAGCTGGAGTATTTGGATTGTTCGAAACGGTGGCATTTTTGAAGGAGAGTAGCCAACTATCGACAAAGTCAAATTGGCCTTCTGTGAGTTTTTTATGAAACAAGACGGGTTTGAACCCCTACTGAAATTTTATCGAAAATAAAGGTAAACGTACAAAAGGTACAACCCTTCAGGAAACAAAAAATGTCAAGAAAAAAATTAAGCAGATTACACAAAAACTTCTAGCCATAGATCTATTTGAGGATGAAATCTTTTTTGTCTCTTGATTCTTGTTGTAAAGACTTTTCTTCTTTGTGTTTTAATAAATTTTCAGTATGGGGCAACCCCTCCCATTTGCTTCTAGAAAAAGATTCTTTCGTTTAGGGGCATTACAAAATCTGAACAATATGCAACAAGATCAATGCATAGGAATATTTTGTTTAGGGGCATTACAAATAAAAGGATGGTTAAGCTTTGGAAAAACAGAGCGCCAATGGAAATTAGAATTTTCATGTGGCTAGCTATCTAGGATAAACTACAGACTGGGGCAAATTTGAAAAAAAGAAGTAAAAATAAAATTGTTGTCTATATGGGATAAATGAAACTATCGAACCAAATTTTTTCAACTGCATAATGACGAGAATGGTCTGGACCTGTTGTAAAGAGGTGTTAGGATGGAATAAAGTACAAGTGGTATCCGAGCCCATGGTCGAAAAAACTTAAAAAATCTCGCAGGTCACATAGTGACGAAGGAGCCCGTTGACGTCTCGGAGGTCACACGGGTTATGTGTGATATGGAGCGTTGGACTCGGGACCTGTATAACGTCTTTCGGAGATCACACGGGGTTATATGATGTGAAGAGTTGGGTTCGATGTGTGACGTGGAAGATTGTTAGGTTTAGTCCCACATCGGTATTGATAGTGGGGGAGCTCAAAATATAAGGCAGGGGCATCCCTCACCTATCAGACTAGTCTTTTGGGTTGAGTTAGGCCTAAGACCTGGGTATGTTGTGGGCTCTGGTGGACCTAGGCCCGTAGGACGCCGACGCGTGGGTATAGCGAACTGGGCCGGATTCTGTTGCGCACTCTAACAATATATACTAAATTGTTTATGCTTTTGATGGTGATGTGGGGTTTGTGGACGCTCCAAAATAAAATGGGAATACAAAAGATCTTTCCTAGGGTCTTTTAATGGGGTGTGTCTTTGTGGCAGGTGGCTGATGGTTTGCTTAACCATCAGTCATCTCCCTCACCCGTCGTCTCCGTCTTCTCTCCCGTTTCTTCTTGCTCTTCGGCCGTCCGGCGCCCTGCCTTCTTCAGCTTTTGCTTTGCAGATTCATGGGATGGGAGGGAAGCAAGCGTCGGCAGGCAGGGAGGGGTCCTACGTTCTCGGTGTCGAGGATGGACGTCCATGACGTAGTCAGACGCGGCATCCTGCGCGGGCCCTAGTCCGTCCACGCATCCTCGCCGTAATGCAGCCCGACCACCATGAGCGCCAGCACGCCGTCGAGCAGGGCGCCGGCAGCCGCGAGGACGTGCCACCACTTGCGCATCGCAGACTTTCTCGACGGCACGGGGCGGCGTGGTCGTGGGACTGACGCCGAGCAGGCATAGCGTGGGCGTAGGTGCATCTGACTGACGGATAAGCAACGCAACAGGCGACTGAGAAGAAGTATTTCTGCTTTTAATGAGGTCTTCCATAAAATTTTCTTTTGGTTGTAGAAGTGGCGTTTACTGTTGAAGGGGGAAGATGCCAAATATATGAACGGTAAGATCGTGATTGTGAAGAACTGGCTCCAGGGCCTCTGTAGGCAAACTAGAAATCTGGAAGTAGAAGGCCTGATTTGATGGTGCTGTTTTGGATGTCTATTTTGTCTGGCGTGTGTGGATTCTAGTTGTCTAGCGCGTGTTTAGACTTTTACCCAGTAGGAATATTGTGTACGTCTTTACTGTTGTTACTCGTGTTGCTTTATTCAGAAGCAGAATATTACCTCCATAAAAAGATTTTTTTATAAAGCAAGGATTTTATTAATTCACAATCATTGCATCAAGCTGATACAATAACCACGAATCCACATCTGACCTCTACATAAAAGCATACAGCCTAAAAAACCAGGGCATCCATCCGCTCGGATGGCTTCTCCGTTAAAAAAAATTGGACGCCCGTTCGCGCGTCACGGCCTTACCCACCGCGCCCGATTCGCTCGTCTTCCGTGCCCGACTCCGGCATGCTCATCTTCCTCACCTCTGCCTGCACTTTGTGGCTGTCGTCTCCATCCTCGGCAGCTCCGGCGCTCGGTCCGCCGCCGGTTTGGCCGGCGCGACCTCAAATCGGCCAGATCAGGAGGTCTGCCGCCGGCACCGGCCCTCCTCCGCCCTGGCCGGCGAGACCTCCCATCTCCCCCGCAGCCACCGTCGTCCTCCTACCCACGCGCTCGTCTTCCTTGCCTCCACCCACGCTTCGTGACCATCGTCCTCCATCCTGTAAGCTCTGATGCTCGGTCTGTCGCCAGCTTGGCTGACGCGACCTTTGATCCCATCGGCCGCCGTCCACCATCCTCGGCTGTTGGTTGACTGGAACCGGCCGTCCCTCACTCTACGCTGTGTCATACGGAAGAAGGGTGAGAAACGCTTGTTGCAAATGTTTCAGATGTTTCATAAGTAGATTGGGATGTTGCATATGTTGCAATAGCTGTCTACGTATATTGCAAGCTTCTTTTTCCAATGTTTCATCTGTTTTCTAGACGTATGTTGCAAATGTGTTTATTTGGATGTTACCTGTGTTTCACGCATATGTTGCAAGTGTTTTATCTGGATGTTGCGTATATTTTTACAATGGTTTGAAGTGTTTTTCAGGTGTTTCAGATGCCTGTTTAAAGTGTTTCATCTGCCGTTAGACTTATGTTGCAAGTGTTGCATCTGAATATTTTAAAAGTAGATCGGGTGTTGCACCTCTCTCCTTGCCTTCTGTTGCCTCGCCTCAGTGTCTCCTGCTCTGTCCATGAGTTAATAGCCACACCATACCATCCTCAAACTAGTGGGCAAGCAAAAACCTCTAATAAGCAAATTAAGAACATCCTGCAGAAAACTATAGAGGAAATGGGGACAGGGTGGAAAAATAAGTTGCGAGAAGCACTTTGGGCTTGTAGAACTGCCTATAAAACACCCATTGGATTGTCCCCATACCAAATAGTGTACGGAAAGACTTGCTATCTCCACGTACAACTAGAATTCAAAGCTCACTGGACCATTAAGAAATGGAACATGGACCTAGAATTAGCTGGACAAAATCGAAAAATGCAAATCTCTGAACTAGAAGAGTGGAGAGAAAAAGCTTACCATAGCACTAAGCTCTACAAAGAAAGAGTTAAGCGGTGGCATGATAAACGAATCGAGAAAAAGAGTTCAACCCTAGGGACAAGGTATTGCTCTTCAATTCATGGGTACGACTCTTTGGACATTGGAAACTACAAAGTAAGTGGGATGGGCCATTTAAAGTAGTTACCACTTCACCCCATGGAGCCATCACGCTAGAAAGCGATGAAGGAAACATTTTTAAGGTGAATGGTCAATGTTTGAAACATTATTATGAGCCTGACATGCAAGGATTAAAAGTGTTAGACATAATAGAGTTTATAACTTTCTAAAGTTTATGTCAACCTCGCATGTTTTCTTGCTTTGGGTGAGGCTTTAATAGTATATTTTCATAAAAAGGGCTATAAGACCCATCCTGGCAAGAGCAAAAGAGCATAGTAGGAACTTTGGGACCCCAAGGTGCAAGACCATGGCATTGGCCACATCGTCTGGTGCCCTGTGCCATCGCTCGACGTCTCCTGGAGCCGTCCGACGTCTAGGTGCATCCCCTCTTATCCCACATGCCAGGAGATGATTATCCTTGGCATATCCGCCTATATTCCCATGTGTTTATCCGAGATTCCAAGTGATTCTCGTGATCTAAAGCATATGATAATCATGGAAAGCTTAATCTCTTCTACTACCTCCGTATAAATACCACCGTTCACCTCTTCCATCTCCACAATCATTTCTCCCATCCTTCTACTTCCAAGCCGTAGCCTCTCTATCCTTTCCGTCATGGGTAGTAACTCTCCAAGAAACAACCCTGCCGCTCTCAAAGCCGCTCGCGCCCTCGTCGATGAGATCGACAAAGAGGAGGTTCTGGATGTGGTGCCACTGGCATATGCCATGCCACCAAAGAGCTCACTGGGGACTCCGCCTGCCAGGAGCCTGAGGGGAGGCCCCATGGCGTCGCCCCGATGCCCTAGGCCGTGGCTGGCCCTGAGGAAGCGCCCCCCTCAACTCTCCTCTGCCTAGGCAGCGTTATGTTCTCCACTGCTGGACTTCTCCGACAAGAAGTTGCACAACGACCAGTTACCCCGTCCAACTACCAAGGAGATCACCCCGAAGAAGCCGGTGGTGATGCGCCTCTTCCCCTCGCTGGATCTTCCTACGCCCACTCTGGCCAATGAGCAGTGCGCCATGGTGGTGATCGACAAGTCGAAAGACAACCTTCGTCTCACCACCAACGGGAGCACCCGGAGCACCACCCCTAATCCCAAGAGGGTGAAGTATGAGGTCACCAGCCGCCAGCTCCCGTCAGGGCACTATGAGAAGGTGCTCATCCGTCCAGACTCTAGTGACGCCAAGGCGATGGTTGGGTCATTGTCTGCCCCTTCCGTGCGCCGCCATTAGACCCCTCCGCCCATTCATGGAGCACCAGGAGAGATGGAGCACAATGATGATGAGAAGGAGCTAGTGGAGCTCACCCTTGAAGGGCTTCAAGCTCAGCTGAATGCCCTCAAGGAGGAAAACCTGACCCTGGGGGAGAGGGTGGTGGAGCAGGAGCTCTGGCGCTTTGATATCAAGGACAAGATGGAGATACTCCGCAAGGGGTGCACCTCGAAGATCAGGCACTTAGCTGAGGCCACAAGGAATGAGCACCTTTATGAGGTGCCTCTCCCCTAGATCCTGTGGCCTCTTAGGTTTTTAGAATTAGGCGCTTAGGTTTATATTTGTTTTCCTTAGTTCATTTTAAAGATAGGACGTGCTAGGATTGCATTGTTTGTGTTAGATTTGTTTTCCCTTAGTTTAAATTCCAACCATTGTAAACAACTTCTAAAATAAATAAGTCAAAGTTAGTCGAATTTGTGTCTTGTCCTCTGGTGTTTTCCCACCAGTAGGACTTTGCTATTTTACTTGTTTGCTATTATGAATAAAAAATAGATTACCTAAGAAGATAGTGTGGGGGAAGCCTCCTTCCTGATCTTGGTGGCATCCCATAACCATGAAAATGCCATCACTGAGATACACATATGCCATGCATCACACCACGCGAAGACTAACATGTGGGGGGCACTAGGGCCCATCGCTCGGCGGCCCCACTTGTCGGCCGATGTGGCAAAGCTGGCCCCTGGGCCCACCTTGGTCCACCACACAGGTATGAACCCCTACTTCTTTCTGTACGTGATTTTCATGTTAAAATTAAGAATTAATTATTTCTACCTCTATGCACATGAAAATAAATAAAAAATGGCTAAACACACATGTGACTATGTTGATCTTCAAGATTTGACTTGTATAAATTCTATTCTACTCTCATGCTTAGAAACTTGTGATCTACTTTTTATTAGTATGGTCTACCTAAGTTGTTTTGTGAGATATAGTAGTGACAAAGCTAGTTGCTCTTTCTTTACTCATAACCTTGGAGGTGTTTATTTTACTAAAAATAAAATGTTATGAGATCATGATTCCTCATGTGAGAGAAAAAATCCTACCAAAGCCAAGGTATACTTGTTCATAAACCCAGCACAAATGCTATTTGATCTTGCTTTGAGTTTTGTCAAACATTGAGATCTAGGTAGAGACTTATGTCATGCTTTCATAATCAAGACCACATATACCACCTCTAAGCTACTTCTACACTAGAAGTACGCTCATCCATGCCATCTTTGACACTATAAAGTCTTAATTCTCATTTTTAAATATATGTGTATCTATACCTTCTCTCTCCACAGAGAACATGGCTATCTAAAAAAAGAGATGAAAAGGTAGGAAAGCTTGAGCACAAATGCTCATGAGTTCAATTCTTGTAAAAAAAGAAAGAGAGATAGCCATGCTCCATGAAGGAAAAAGAGAAGAAGAGACATGGAGAAAAGACATCATCCACCTAGAGAATTGTGCTTGTAGGGACAACATAGTCAAAAAGGAGCAAAAGGAGGCCTTCTAGAAGCCATCCATGTGGCCAGGAGAGATAGGGCTCATAGGGGGCTGTCGCCCGGAGCCAGGTGGCATTGATTAGCGCCACCTAGGGCCTGCCACATCACTGATCTGTGGGATGCGGTCCTAGAGTGCTATGGAGCATTGATCCAAGGCTGGTTTAGTCAGTGGATGAGATTTGCCTCTCCAGGATTGCATGGCCCACTTGTCATCCATCCAGAGCTCCAAATTGACGTTCCACTGACTTATTCAACTACCACTATCCATGTAACCGCCATTGGGAGTGGATCAAGGCCGTAGATGCATAGGTCGATGGAGATGGATGCTGGCCGATGCCCCTAGAGGTTGCCCAGCCCAAGTAAGCTCCACCGCCTTACTTGCTACCTATAAGTACTGCCCTACCTCATTTCAACTATAAATAGAGGCTGTGAGCTCATTTGTAAGACACACAAGTGAAGAAAGAGCTCTCAAGAGAGTAGTTTAGCTTAGGATAGCTATTCTCTAGAGTAGAGAGAGAGAGAGGCGAGGAGAAGCTAGAGGAGGATCCGGGCTTGTCGGCAACCTCTTCTTCTTGTATCTCGGCGGCTCTTCTATGGTAATTCTATTACCATTCTTGCATTAAGTTTTGCTACATTTCTGTTGTTTGCTGGTTTCACCACTTGGTTAGAGTGCTCTAGTCTTATTTCATCGGGATCCAAATTAGAGTAGTAAGTGCATAAATTAAGCGTGGTGCTTAGGTTATACCTTACTTGTGTTTGCGGCTAAGTGTCAGGGACCAATACTAGGGTTCCCGAAGAGGAGGAGCTAATAACCATCAACATTGATTCATCTGAGCTGTCAAGAGCACGACTACAGCTCTAACTGACCCCTCGGTGCGCAAGCTCTGCCTCGCCCGGCCTCTAGGGCTGTTGGCTCTGCCTCGCCCGACCTCTGAGAGCGGGCTATACCTTGCTCGATACCGAGGCCGTGGGCTCCGCCTCGCCCAACCTCTGAGGGTGGGCTCCACTTCGCTCAGCCTCTGGGGGCGGGCTCCGCCTCGCCTGACCTCTGGGGGCAGGCTCTGTCTCGTTCGACCCTTGGGTTTGCACTCTGCCTCACCCGACACCAAGGCCACGGGCTTTGCCTCTCCCGACCTCTGAGGGCTGGCTCCGCCTTGCCCGACCCCTGGGGGCGGGCTCCACCTCGCCTGACCCTTGGGTTTGCGCTTTGCCTCGCCCGACCTCTGGGAGGGACTCCGCCTCGACCGACCCCGAGGCTAGGGGATCCGTCTCGCCCGACGGAGACCCATACCACCGCCAACCACTCTAGGTCCAAGCGAATGGGCCTAGGTCAAAGCTCTGACACCAGGGAGGTGACCGGCATGCCCCGATATAATCCATGGCCATGACAGGCCATACTTGGGGATTCACATCAGGAACAGCATCGGGCATATAGGTGCTGTTCTTCCAAACGCTCGTACAAGCACTAACAGGCGTGTCAGTTCACCACGATGTCCACCAGGACAGAGTAAAGCGCTATGATTGGGAGATGACGCCTGTGCATGGCGCCAGTGACGGACAGGGCCATGACGTGGAGCTGTCCCTGTTGATGTCTACAGGGTCGGCGGGACCCGCGTGAAGGAAAAGGAGGACCCAGCAATCCTAGAGGACTTTTTATCCTTCTCATTCTCCTCTTTTCCCTCCACTATAACCCATGCTTTCCCATGGCCTATAAAAGGGAAAGAAGGGTGTCCCACGAAGAAAACTCGAACCCATCGAACATCGAACTGATCAGAACACATAGGCACACAATCGAGAAGCGACCGAGCTCTCGGCACATGTTTGCTCCTCTCACTAGAGACTTGGGACCTGTCCCTCTCTCGACCGTTTGTAACCCCTACTACAAACTATCGGTGCTAGTAACACGAGCAGTAGCAATGAACTGGACGTAGGGACATTCTTCCCGAACCAATATAAATCTTGTGTCCTCTTAGCACACCATCCGAGCTAGACGTGCAATATTAGAAATTTACTAGTCGGTGGCAACTCAAAACACTAACAGTTGGCGCGCCAGGTAGGGGCCTTTTTCACGTCTCGACATCCACACCAGGCCTCGGATGGCTAGTCACAACCTCAGCTGGGTCCCGAACGCGCACATGCGCTTCGGGGACTTGGACTTCATCGTCACGACGAAGGGAGAGTTGGTAATGGCTCCCGCCGCCATCTGACCTCTCCACTCCGCCAGCCTCGATGCGATCACCGAAGCGCTTGAGGAGCTGCAGCTATACGCACTGGAGGCCTGTGGCCCCAGATGCGACTAGCTCCTAGACTTTGACTACGAGAGGTTAGAGCACCAGCTCGGTGCCTTCCTAGGACCCGACCGTCCTGGGAGGACCTGCGCCACCTCACCTTCTCATTCGCTAATGTCATGGCACAGCTTGCTGGAGGTGAGCCGCTCTCTCTGAAATACCTCATCCGGAGTGCCCTGACAGCACTCCCGTTCGATCTCCGCAACACCACAGAGACTGATGGCCACCTTATGGCACAACGCACCGCTCCATCCCCCGCGAACGATGGGTTCAGGTTCGTGGGGATGATCGAATATGTCGTGGAGTCTTTCCATGACCTCCTCCTAGAATCAGAGTCGCCCTCTAGCTCTGACTCCAGCAGGGGAGCCATCACCCCTCTCATAAGTGCTTCATGGAGGGTACCCTCGAGGGACACATCAAAAGCATCCATGAGGAAGAAGCTACCCCAACAAGTGACCACGACGATGAGGTTGGGGGGGGGGATACAGGGGCCCCGCCGTGCCTGCGGGTGGAGCAGCTGAAGGCCCAACACCAAGAGCTTGAGGAAGCACAACTACAGCTCGAGTAGGAATGTGTGGAGCTCGATCGAGAGATCGAGTGCCATGGAGACGATGGGCGTGCACGCGCCATGGCCCACGACGTGAATCGGAGGATCATCGATGATGATGAAGCACTCTCGCACTTTGCCCGGGCGAGCCAGAACATCGCCGCTGTGGTGGCCTTCCTCCATGGGCTTTTGGGGCCCACAATGCCCGAGGATCATCAGGCCCATCATGAGATTCGCACGCTACTTGAGCATGCGGTGGTGCAGCAAGCCGAAAGCTCATTGTCTCGATGACGCGAGTTCGACGCCAGCTAGCGCACGCCCTCAGAGCAGCCCAACAAGGATGCATCAGTCTACCAGGCGTTGCAAGGTGTTAGGTTGCACACCATGGTCCCGGTGCATGAGCGTCTCGACCACAACCGTGACGCGCGCGACACCCTCGACGCCCATAGCCGTACCCGTGGCGATGCGGGGGAGGGAGCTAGCCGTGATTATCACCCTCGTCATGGTGGGTGCTATGACCACGGTGAGGCCCGAAGCCCAAGCCCTGGCCTACCAGGACCTCAGGCCTTCGGCCGACATATCCTCAACGCCACCTTCCCGCCACGATACCGACCACCAACCAACATCTGAAAATACTCTGGGGAAACAAACCCCAGACTATGGCTCGAGGATTATCAGCTTGCTTGCCAAGCTGGTAGAGTGGATAATGATGATTTCGTTATCCGCAACCTTCCGTTGTTCCTGGCCTATTCGGGGCGAACATGGTGGGAACACCTTCCTCCCAACAGAACCCAAAGTTGGGCGAACTTGAAAGAGATCTTCATGGAAAACTTGCAGGGCACGTACAAGCATCCTAGGAAGCCATAGGATCTCAAAGATTACTGGTAGAAGGCTGGGGAAACCCTTCGAGGGTAGATCTGGCGCTTCTCCTGGCAGTGCAACGAGGTGCCTAACGTCGCCAACGCCGACGTCATAGGAGCTTTCCTATCTGGTACCACTTGTGAGTCCCTGGTCCATAAGCTAGGATGTAAGGGCCCATGAACCACCAAGGGGCTCCTCGACATCGCCACCATCCACGTCTCGGGCGAGGAGGCGGTCGGAGTGATCTTTGACCGTCTTAAAGGCAAGGTGAAGCGGGACGAGGACATCGACGAAAGCGCCTCCAACCGTCCTATCAAGAAGAAGGACAAGCAGCAGTGTGAGGGCTCGCTCGTGGCCACCGCCGACCGCAAAGGGGGTTAGAAGCCCACCGAGGGTACCCCGGTCCACTTCGAGGAGCTGCTCAAAGGGCCATGCCCAAACCATTCTTTCCCCATTGAGCACCTATACAAGGACTATGACCTCTTGAAGTGGTTCTTGTCTGAAGGCTCCAACAAGGGGGAGCACAGGATGGAGCCTAGCTAGATGAAGCACGCAACGATGCCCTCCTCCGCTCGGCAAGTACCAGCAAGCATTGCGCTAGTACCACAGCCATCGAGTGCGGGGTCAGGCCTTCAATGTCGGGCACCTAGTGCTTTGCCTCGCCTAGAGCAACAAGAACCGCCACACAAGCTCTCTCCATCATGGGAGGGACTGTACGTCATTGCGGAGGTGCTCCGACCAGGCGCCTACAAGCTCAAGGCCATCGACGGCAAAGTTTTTGTCAATGCCTAGAACATCGAACAACTACGTCGCTTTTACCCTTAATATACGCACATTTTCTCTTATCAATTTCGCTATCAATTCCCCGATCTTTAGGTGACGCCTGACCCCAGCAACGGCAAAGGGTCAGGCCTCACTCAGGGGCTAATAAGAGCATATCTATCAGGTAGACAGTCTCTACGTCTGACCCTTTCTCACGATTAAGACCCAAAAGTGAAGTTTGTAGAAATAAATGCTGAGTAAAACTGGTCGGATTGCGAGAAACCTACGCCTCGGCGGCTATGGCGCCTTTGCTCACCAGCGTAATCAGAGTTTTTTTTGCAACCTAAGCTTTTTGGCCTTAGCCATGGAAAGAGTCGGTACGCGTTTAAGAGTCTATCCGCCTAGCAAACATTCACTGTGCCTGACCCTCTCTCACATTGAGACCTAGAAGCTAGGGTTGCGGAAACGAACACTGAGTAAAACTAGTCAGACTGCAAGAAACCTATGCCTCGGTGGCTATGGCATTTTTGCTCACCAGCGTGATCAGAGTTTATTCACCCGCACCCCGAGCTTTATGACCTTAACAATGGAAAGGGTCAGAATGCACTAACTTTTTTATACAAAAAGGGGATAAGGGCTAAAAAGCTGTTTGGCTATAACAAAATTTAAGAGCTTGTCCATTTATTACAAGTTCACCGCCTGGCTTATCTGCCTAACTAAATTCTTGCATGGGATGTTCTCATCCTCTATCTCCGTAGGTAAGTCCTGTCCCAACGGGACAATACAAGTCGATCGGATGGCTTAGCTACTGCCGAGGGACGGATAGGGACCAACAGGATGCCCTACATAGGTTATGCTGATCTCATTACGAACGATGAACCTAGATTCCGCTCGAACATGTCTGGTAAGAGCTCCCCGAACCCGTTACTCATGTCATCATGGTAGGTCCTGCGCCAGCAGGTCACCCTTACTTTACGCACATTAAATTCATTATCGAGCCCCCGACCCTAGCAATGGCAGGGGGTCGGGTCTCACTCGGGGGCTGGCAAGAGTGTCTATTCGGTAGAAATTCTTGATGCCCGACCCCTTTCTTGTGCTAAAACCTAAAGGCGTGTTGTGTGGAAACAAACGCTGGGTCAAATTGGTCGGACTGCAAGAAACCTACGCCCCGACGGCTACGGTGTTTTTTGCTCACCAGCGTGATTGGAGTTTGTTGCCCACACTCCAATGTTTAGCCTCCGCCTTCCTAGGAAGGATTTGGAGGGACCCACCGGTGGAATCTCCATCGAGGAGAGGCCGGTAGGTCGCCCAAGTCGGTCAGACGGCTCGGGCTGCTGTTGAGAGATGGGTAGGGAGTAGTGGGATGTCCCATGCAGGTCACACCAACTCCGTCATGAATGATAGACCCAGTCCCCACACGGACATATCAGGTAAGAGCTCCCCGAACCCGTCACTCGAGCCATCGAGGTAACTTTACCAACCCCCACTTTCCTTTTCCAGTGCGTGATCATTCATTCATCCATTCTCATGCATGCATTCATGCATTCACTCATTCATTCATTCATGCATTCATACATACATTCATCTCATACATCTAAGCATTGCATCTACAATTGTTGCATCACAACGCTTCGCGTCATCTCACGAAGGGGCAGTCGTCTCATTCGACATGAGAGGCGATCGACCGAGGTTCGAAGGCTGGCCCGCGTAGAGCTTGAGGCCGCCTCACATCAACCAGAGCTAGGGGAGAAAAATATAGATGAGCCCCAGCAGCCTTGCTCGACCCCGCTCAGAAGCGGACAGGGACATCTAGACCTTTCTTGTTCGATCCTAACCTCGAGCCAAGCCCATAGAATCTCCATAAAGGAGAGGCTAGCGGGCCACCTGAGTTGCTCTCTGGAGTGACACGGGCATCTACCGAGAGGCAGGTTAAGGAGCAATGGAATGCCACATGAGGGCTATGCTGACCCCGTCAGCGAATGACGGACCCAGATTCCACTCGGACATGCCCGTTAGCGAGCTCTCCGAGTGCAACACTCGAGCCATCAAGGCAAGTGTCGTTAGCTCAGTCCCTCCGATTGCGAAAACTGCAGACGAGGTGATGCATGAAACATGGCTGACCCCCACTGAGCCCCACAGGGCTTAGGGGCTCGAGCCACCCGACCTGAACTCGGGAATCCGCCTGACCGGGGTTTGAAGGTCGGACCGTGAAGGGCTCGAGGCCGCCTCGCGTCGAATAGAGCTAGGGGAGAAAATGCAGTTGAGCCCTAGTGGCCTTTGCCTGACCCGCTTAGAAGCAGATAGGGTCATCTTGGCCTTCTCGTTTGATCCTTACCTCAAGTCGAGCCCACAGAATCTCCATGAGGAGAGGTCAGCAGGCCACCTGAGTCGCTCTCCGGAGCAACATGGGCATCTGCCTGGAGGAGAGTTAAGGAGCAGTGGAATGCCACATCAGGGCTATGCCGACCCCGTCATGAACGACGAACCCGGATTCCACTCGAACATGCCCGATAGCGAGCTCACCGAGCGCATCACTTGAGCCATCGAGGCAAGTGACATTAGCTCAACCCCTTTGATTGCGGAAACCGTAGATGGGACAATGATCACAAAGACGAGCCGACCCTCGACTAGACCCCTGCTACGTGTGGGGGCTTGAGGAAAGTTGGACTCTCAAGGAGACCAAACACGGTCACAGCATGATGGCTTAGATCCTAGGGAGGGGGTACGCACGAAAACAAGAGACGCTTTCTCCTACTAGTTTCGCTATCCTCTCCTCGATCTTTAGTGACACCCGACCCCAGCAATGGCAAGGGGTCGAGTCTCACTTGGGGGCTGATAAGGGTATACATACACCCTTTCTGAAACAGTCGCCACACCTGACACCCTTCCTCACGTTAAACCTAGTAGCAAGGTCTATAGAAACGAACGACTATACAAGGCTGGTCGAGCTGCAAAAAACCTATGCCCCAGTAGCTACGACACTCATGCTTACCAGCGTGATCAAAGTTTCCCTCCTACGCCTCGAGCTCTATAGTCTTAACAAATAGAAGGGTCAGAATGCATGAACCCCTTTTCACCCAAAAAAAGGAGGAAAAACAAATCTATTCGCACCAAAACAAAAGTATAAACTTGGTCAAACAAAACAAAATAACAATTTTGTTTAAATGATACACAAGGGTCGGCACTTGTCCACTAATTACAAGAATGATCGACCGACCTATTGAACTAACTAACCCCTCTAGGGGAGAACTATGCCTTCAATCCTGTCTGCCAGGTCCTGCAAAAGGGGAGCCATCGCCGCTTCCATCTCCTCCAGCTCATGGACTTCATAGCCAGGCGCGAAGCCATGGCATCATCATCTCTAGATCGATGCTATCCCCATATTGAGAATGAGCAATCGTGAAGGATTGATTGACCCTGATGTGAAGGGCTTTCCTCATGAGCTGGCGCACCCGCATCGTGATCTGGACGGCATGGGCCATGAGCGAACTGGTCCCCTCCGACTGCACCACCTCAAGGTCATCGCAGACCACTCCAAGGACATCGCTTAGGATACCGAGCTCATCGCTCTCCGCCGGAAGATTCCTCCTCGCCTCGGTGAGGTCCACAGCTAGCCCGACCGAAACTCTTTTGGCCTCGGTGAGTTTCCAAGCTCGACCTGGAGGGAGCCAACCTTCTGTATGCATCATCGTGCTCTAGGTAGGCCTGGTCACGCTCTCGAAAGGCCTGATCGCGCTCCTTGCGAGCCACGCCGTGTTCCGAGTGGAGCCTCTCCACGGTTTGGAGCAGCTCATCCCTCTCCTTGCACAGCCGAGCGACCGCCGTAGAATCTAGGCTCGCCCTCTTCTCCAAGGCCATGAGCTTCTCCTTGGCCCCCAACTTTAGCTCCCTTTCCTTCTGAACCTTAGCCAGAAGATTGAGGACCCACTAGCGGATCTTAGTGTCCTTTTGGAGTAGCTCATCCTGCTCCTTCCTAACCCGGGCGTCCTCTTCATCGTCCCTCCATGACCTCACCAATAGGGCCTCAAATGCCTTGTCAGCCTCGTCAGTGTCCCGACGGGCCTCGACCACCCGCGACCTAAGACTGTCTGCTTCCTCGGCGAGGGAAGTTAGCTCGGCCACCCTCTGCTAGACGGCAACAAGCTGAGCGGTCACCTCCCTGTGTAGGCACACCTCCTCGACAAGGCGGTCCTAGGTGTCCTTCTATAGATGAAGGAACTGAGACTTCCCCTGGCTACGATCTATGAGGGACTGTAGGGAAATGATGGTCAGAATACAAAACATATATAGAGAAAGAAAAGGGCAAGAAGCAGGATCAGGCAAATACCCGGCTGGAGGGAAGGACAATGTCGTGCAAGGCACCCCTAGCATGGTCTAGGGCTTCAAGCATGGATGTGATCCCCACATCGAGGCTCTCCTGCTCCATGCTCTCTGCGGCGTCATCGAGGGTGAAAAGTGTCGACGCCGGTTCCTGCGGATTTGTCCACTAGAGCAGGGGCTCGCCCCATGCAGGCTATCGCTACCCACCGAAGTCAGGGCCAGGGATGGCTCCCCACTGGCTCCAAGTAGCACCAACCCTTCTCACCATGACATACCCACTAGGACACTCCCTCCGGTGATAGAAGGGGTCAATGGTACAACCACCAACCCCTCTCCCAGCACCACGACGTCTGGGGACCCCTCGGCCATGTCCCCCTTCGTCCGGCCCATGCTAGGCACCACCACGGTTGTGTCTGGCTGTGGCCCACTTGTCACAGTCGCCACCACCTCCACCTACATCGGCGGGGCCCTGACCGGCTATGTCGCACCCGCCATGGTCGGCACCACGAGCGTGGTCGGTAGCCCCATCTGCCCTATCGTTGGCAGCGGTATCGCCGCCATCATTGGCTGCTCTATGACCTCCGAAGGGGCCCCTTGAGCACCCACATCCGCCCATCCCATTGAGGGCACGGGTGCCACTCCCGCCCGAAATGGGTGCGGCGCCATCCGACGGCTACTGCCTCGCCTGAAGGAAAAAATAGGGGAGCTGATAACTCATCTCCGCATCGTTGGGCAATAGATATATTTGGGGGGTGAACCCCCCTACCTCTGCTCCACCTCATCAGGGTGAGGTCGTTTCGAGCCCACCCCCTTCTCCTGGGTAGAGGGGCATGCTGCCCTTGACTCTTGGGGCGCAACGGCGGAGCCGCCCGCCTCCGCCGACATCTCAGGCGCGGCAGTAGAGCCGCCCACCCCTGTTGACTCCTGAGGAAGGCCGACAGTACGTCCTGCCTCCGCCGGCTCCCTAGACGTACCCTCCCCTCTGTGGAATAGGAAGGGTCCCGACTCCTACAAGGATGAACCAATACTTGTCAGCGCATCCTCATTCTCTAGGATGTCCCACTTGACATCATTGGCTACCCCATTGTCATCGCCATCATCATCATCATCATCGCTGTCGGTGTCCTCCCCCGTTCCTACTCTTGTAGCTTCTGCTGCCTCTTCCTCTTCTTGTCCTCCTTCGCCTTCCTCAGTTGCTCGCCCTCGGTGTGATTCACCGCCCTCATGCACGAATCCCTCAGCAATGGCGCCAGGTGATCTATGAAGATGAGGTCCCTCAGCTGGTCCCACCCCTCTCAAAGTTAGTATCAAGATGTTAGGAAACTTTTGATGAGAAGGCAAGGGAAGGGTAAACTTACGAAGACAACATGGCCTAGTTCCTGCTGCATTGGAGGATGTCCCAGCACCAGGTAGATGAAATCAAAGGGCACCCACGTCATCCCGTGAGAGCTCAATTGCCTCCTTGATGCATTGCGCGATCTCGGAGTTGGGGAGCACCCCCTTAGCGAGTGCCATTCTATCGAACGATGACTCAAGCGCCATCGCATACAGCGGGAGTGCGCGCGTCATCGATGGCGCCATCCTCCTTGCGTGGTAGGCCCCGATGATGCCTGACCCCTTCAATCTATTCTCCTTGAGGATGTGGATGGTGGTGATGTTGTCCCGCATCTTCTTCTTGTCCTTCTTCAGGATGCCCCACTTCCTCCATGACTCCGAGGCCTCCTCGATCAGGCACCCAATGAACTCCGATAGAGGGGTGGTGGCGTCGCTCTTGAGGTAGAACCACTATGAGTGCCACCCTTTGTTGGACGTTGATAGCCGCATCGATGGGTACTCGCCGACCCGATTGTTCTAGAGCTAGATGCCGGTGCACCCCATCGGCATGTGCAACTCCTGCCTGCCGCTCTTCTCCCTCTTCTTTTGTAGGGTGACAGCAAAGAAATACCTCCACAAATCAAAGTGGGGCTAATCCCTAGGAACCCCTCGCATAGGGCGATGAACGCCGCCATGTGCTGGATCCCATTGGGATTGAGATGCTGCACTTTGATCTTGTAGAACTGCAGCAGCCCCCAAAGAAATATGTGGGTAGGGGTCACAAACCCATGCTTGTGGAAGTGGACGAACGACACCACATAGCCATCGGGCGGCGATGGCACATCCTCCTCGCCGGGCAGCAGCCACTCCGCGCATGGAGAAGATCGCAACGGACAAGGCCCTCCATGCGATGGAAGGTGATGTCAGAGTGGCACCATGGATCCATTGGAGGTGGGGGCAGGTGGATGCGAGCTCGACGACGATAGGGATGCAGAGACAGGAAACATGAATGATTGGTGGCGGCAGTCGTGGCTATGGAGGCAAGGATGCAAGGTATGGAATCCGAGGGGCGAACCCTTTGGTTTTATAGGGGCGACGAATGCGAGGAAACCAACCACCCGCCTAGATCTTTGTGCCTACCATGATCTACCACAACGTCCTGCCGTGGGACGTGCGCACGCAATCTCTGATCATTCCCTTGAAAAACTCATCGGACGTTTTGCCTCTCCAGATGGGCCATGACTTGTCACAAGTAAGATGAATACGGATCTAAAAGCGTCTTTACGGCTCGACTAGGCCTAGGAGTTCGTAGGTCAGCCCATCGACGGGTTCAACTACCGCTCCAGGCACCTTTAGGGAGAGAGGTGGAAAGGGATGGGCCTGCTAGCAGCTAGTACCCAGGCGCACGAGCGCTGCGGTCATCCCAACCCACATTCGAGTCTCGGTCAGTTACGATCTATGGTTTTTTTTCGAAGAAAGATACTTAGCTCTCGGGACTGGTCAAATGGACCTGAGAACTATATGGATTGACCGCTAAGAATCTAGGGTCAGGCACCAAGCTGACCCAAGCCAGATCCCCACAAATGGGATGCTAGGGGCCCCACTTAGACTACCCCAATAACAGCTCACCAGGTGCCATGATTCATCCTTAGAGGAAAATCATGGCATGGCTCAGCCCCTTTGTTTTTATCGGAAAAAATGCTTGAGGGAAGACAATCACAAAGACGAACCGATCCTCAACCGGGTCCCTGCTATGGGAGGGGGCTCGAGGAAAGGGAATCACTGCTGCTAGGTCATGTTGTGGGCAACAAAAGAAGGCCGAGGCCTTCAGAGTCCTCCCATTCGGAAAAGCCTCTGAAGGAGTATTCTACTCCTCCATAGGCTCGAGGGCTACTGTCGGGGACCAATACTAGGGTACCCAAAGAGGAGGAGCTAATAACCATCAACATTGATTCATCCGAGTAGTCACTAGCGCAACTACAGCTACAACCGACCCCCAGGTGCAAAGCTCCACCTCGCCCAACCTCTGGGAGCATGGGCTCTGCCTTGCCCGACCTCTGAGGGTGGGCTCCACCTCACCCGACACCGAGGCCATGGGCTCCACCTCTGAGGGTGGGCTTCGCCTTGCTTGGCCTCTAGGGGTAGGCTCCGCCTCACCCGACCTCTGGGGGCGGCTTCGCCTCGCCCGACCCTTGGGTTTGCGCTCCGCCTTGCCCGACCTCTGAGGGTGGGCTCCGCCTCTCCCAACACCAAGGCTGCGGGCTCTACCTCGCCTGACCTCTGAGGGCTGGCTCTGCCTCACCTAGCCTCCAAGGGTAGGCTCCGCCTCACCAGACCTCTAGGGGTGGGCTCCGCCTCGCTCGACCCTTGGGTTTGCGCTCCACCTCGCTCAACCTTTGAGGGTGGGCTCCGCCTCTCCGACACCGAGGCCACGGGCTCCGCCTCGCCCAACCCTTGGGGGCAGGCTCTGCCTCGCTTGACCCTTGGGTTTGCGATCTGCCTCGCCGGTACTCTGGGGGGATTCTGCCACGACCGACGCCGAGGCCGGGGGATCTGTCTCGCCCGAGGGAGACCCATACCACCGCCAACCACTCTAGGTCCAAGCGAATGGGCCTGGGTCAAAGCTTTGACACCAGGGAGATGACCGGCATGCCCTGATATAACCCATGGGCATCACGGGCCATACCTAGGGATTCACATCAGGAATAGCGTCGGGCGTACCGGTGCTGTTTTGCCTAACCCTCGTACGAGCACTGATAAGCGGGTCAGTTTACCATGACATCCGCCAAGACAGAGTAAAGCGCTACGACTGGGAGACGATGCCTGCGCATGGCGCCAGTGACGGATAGGGCCACAACGTGGAGGTATCCCTGTTGACATCTACAGGGTCGGTGGGACCCGCATGAAGGAAAAGAAGGACCCAACAATCTTGGAGGACTTCTTCTCATTCTCCTCTTTTCCGTCCACTGTAACCCGTGCTTTCCCTTGGCCTATGAAAGGGAAAGCAGGGCATCCCATGAAGAAAACTCGAACCCATCGAACCCTGAACCTATCAGAACACACAAGCATACAGCCGGGAAGCGACCGAGCTCTCGGCACCCGTTCGCTCCTCTCACCAGATACTTGGGACCTGTCCCTCTCTCGATCGTTTGTAAACCCTACTATGAACTATCAGTGCTAGTAACACAAGCAGCAGCAACGAACTGGACGTAGGGACATTCTGCCTGAACCAGTATAATCCTTGTGTCCTCTTAGCACACCATCCGAGCCAGACATGCAATATTAGAAATTTACTAGTCGGTGGCAACTCGAAACACCGACAATAAGTCTCCGGATAGATTGTGGTAGGTGGTGATAGCCCTGTCCATCCTCTGTATTCCACCATGATAGGTTTAGTTATTAAATCATAGGGCTCGTGGCAGACCTTGTCTAGTTAACCCTCTTGGTTGGTAGGCAGGCTCTGCCCCGAAGTAAATAGCTTTTATTTACCATCTCTTGATCAAGTATTAGCTCTAGAATACCCCATAGTAGCCCACTTCCTTTCATATCCAAAACCCATAGAAATTCATTAGTTCTAGATTCCTATCACTCCTTGGTGATACCTAGGAATACTTCTTGGTGAAAATCTACTCTAACAACCATGCGCTTGTGGTAATTTCTGTGTGTGCCACCCCTAGTGTCAACAAAGTACTACAGGCACCCAGCCGTACTACATGCACGTGCTCATGGCAACCACGTTGATATTTGTATGATTTTTTCAAAATTAAGTTTTGATGTTTCCACCTAGTAGGTGGTTTCCACCACATATTTCTTTGTACTTATGTTGATTATATTGCTTATATTTCTATAACTAAATTATTAATTCAACAAGATTTGTAATATATGTTTACTGTTGAATTATGTACTCTCATGCTTAGATGTAATCTTGTGTTTCATTTTGCCATCTCATTATTTTTTATTTTCCACCGCTGAGGGGAGTTAGTCCCCATTGGTACAAGGATACGTGTATTGACATGCGCTATGTAGTAGAACCGTCCAATTTATAAGAGCACAAGTACAATAGCAGCCCGCAAGCGGTCGCACTGTCATACTTGAGCCCATATAAACCCGGTAGTCCGTCGAGTACCATGAAGGGTCTCGATTCAACCAACATACAACCAAGATCGTACAGGATTCAACATACATGTCACATGTTACATAAAGTTCCCAAATACAACTTCATACATTAGAGTACGATTAAAAGTTATTACAAACCAAGTTCAGGTAAAATAGTAGCGGAAGCAATTAACGTTTGAAACCAATATCAGTCATCATTGTTCAAATACGGTGCCAGCTCATGATCACAATCCCATAAAAGCATAAGAGAGGGATTATCAAGAGATGCCTTGCCTAGGGCCCTACTCCTCGTCCATGGCAGGATAGAGCAGTTCTTACAGTAGCCATGATACATCATATTATCTGCAACAATGGGAAATAAACCCCGAGTACAATAAAGTACTTAGCTAGATATATCCGTCATAAACCAAAAATAAAGTGACTCCAAGGATTATGCAAGTCTATATAAGTGGATCTAGCTTGACAACATTTTGCATAAAAAGCTTACCAATTCAAGTATATAGTTATAATTCGGTCATCAAGTTAATTATAGCTATTCATCTCTAGATTAGCAACTAACCTGTGCCAAACATGTGGTATATCATTTAGTAGAATAACAATACTAACCATAGCCGGTGTAGTAATTCCATGTTCATCATAACCATCATTCCATAATACACTTACTACGATGTTGGGACTAGCCAAGTTTCTCACTGTCCAGGAGAGATGACAATTCGAATCGATTTCAACTAGCTAGGAATTTATTCCTAACACAAACCCAGGCAGACCATATCAACGGTCACCTTAGGTCACCTTTGGTACAACTCAGGTCCACATTTCATGGATTCGATCAGCGCCGCACAATCAGGGACAACCAACTGCCAGGACGATCAGGACTACCCTGCCCTTGGGCTCACATCTGGCTCCCCACACATCCTTACTACCATCTAGAGTGCACACTCTTATAGAACAGGGCTTGGCCTAAGTTGAACTACTCGGCTTCACAGTCGGAACGAGTTATCCGGCTAGCTAAGTGAGAGGCGTGCATTCAATCTTGACAGAAGCGCCAACAATGGTACGGTCCTTAATCAGCACAGACGAAATCACATGAGTCAACCTACGCATAGACTCCATGGTTCTTTTCTACGATAGCAAATATAGCCAATCGTGCTCTGGTATCCACCTATATCTCATAGGTGATAGAAAATCACCCGACTTCTACTGGTCTAAGTATGGCTAAGCATATATTCAATCCCGGACCTACATAGGGTTAAAGGTATATTTAACTAGATAAGGTAGTTCTATGCATCAAGTGTTTCCAATTCAACTCTTATAACCTAATGCATCAAACATAAAGGACTCAAGTGATATTTTGTAAAACATGGGAGGCTTAAAATGCTCCAGGGCTTGCCTTTGATAAAAGAAGTTGGACTATGGTCTGGGCACTCAGGTAAGTCTTCAAAAGTTTGCTCCTCTCCTTCTAGAGCTACGTCCTGAGGTGCCTCCTGCTGTTCCTCCGGCTCTTCTTCGAACTCCAATAGGGTTATCCCTTCGGACGATCCTATATGCATGAGCAGGAAATAAGATATCATGGATGCATAAATAATGACATGTATAATATGATATGATTTGATGAATGCATCCTCATAAGTGTTCTCAGCAGCACTACATTAAGGTGATAACAAGTTACATTTTCTTTTACTGAGTAGGAGCATATCTCTTCTCTAGTAACTTAAACAAACACTTATGTAAATCATTTTCTGGACTACAAGAAAGCAGCCAATTGTTTTGATCATAACTGGAGTTATACACTTCAAAATAATATGGTTGTGGACTTTCTGGAAATCTTATGAAATTTTCTACAACTTCCTTTTAATCATCTTAATGTGATTCAGCAGTTATATAGGGCAAACCATTCTATCTTTCAGATCTATCTAGAGAGCAAGCATTTCTGACAACCAACTTCTAACAACCATAATTCTTAAACCATAAGACCTATGACTATGAAAATTTAATACTAGGTAGATAAGTGAGTTATCTACAACTTTGTTATTAACAAGTTTTATAGAAAAGATCATTATCATCATGAAATCATCACCACAACAGAAACTACACATGCAGTCATCTAGTTGAATTATAAAGCAATAATTAACTAGTTGCCTATAAACAAAGACTTCTAAGCCATACTAACAGTATCAACATATTATATGCATCACACGCACCACAAAAATTATTATGGTTAAGCCTAACTAATTTATTTATATTCATTTATTAATGTCCTTAGATAATAAGGTGATTTATAGAGTAAATATTTCTAGTGCTCAATAAATTCCGAGCAAATTACAGTAGGCTACATATTTTATGCCATTTGGAGAAGTATAGCTACCTCTACAAAAATAACAAGTTACATATGCTTATTTTAGCAAAAATAGTTTAGCATAGTGAAAAGTGCCAAACAACAGATTTAATATTTTTCTTACTTTTCTCCTAGCATGAGAATACTATGTAGAAATTTGCATGATCATATGTTATGTATTTTTACCCCATTTATTTTCGCTAGAAACTAGTAATTAATTAAGATTAAATAGGAAGACCATAGTTCAAGTATGCTTACTATAGGTTTAATATTTTTCCTAGCTAGATCATGTCAACACAAGACCATCAAAATTGGAATCACAAAATTATATACCTTCCTAGCTCAAGTTATGCAATTTACAAGATAGAAACTATTTTAAAAGCACTTATGTTGCTGAATTTAATTCTCCTAGAACAATACCCTAAACAGTAGATTTCATATTTTTATCAATATTACACTTCAAGATAAATCCCACAAAATTTGGTTCACCTGATTTGGATACTCCTAGCTCTAGATATAATTTTTGTAAGTTAGCAACAAAATCTATGAAATAAATAAAGAAAATCAAATTTACTCGGGTGCTACAGTTAGGTGAACCCGATCTATACACCCACGGTGGCTGACAGCGGGGGCCTGCAGGTCAACCCAGCCCCACACGCTAGTGAGACCGAGGCAGAGGCGACAGTGGACCGGCAAAAAGCTCGCTGACGGCGAGGTCGCCGGCGGTAGCGTCACCCCCGACGTGTTCCCCAACCAATTCCACATCTACGGGTGCCCTTGGTTGGCTCAGAGGTTCACCGGAGCTAGCTCGACGGTGGCCTTGGCAGGCGACTGTGCTGTGCTTTGGTGGGCTCGTCGTCTTCGACGATAGCAAGCCAACGCGATCACTGCTGTGGCTTCAGGGCTACCTAGTGAAGACCTAGGGTTAGGTGAGGGTGACGGTGGAGCGACGGTGAAGCTTGGCCACGTGCATGGCATGGCGACGATGAGAGCACAACGGTGAGCAGCCACGTTCCGGCGTCGGTGTGCCGACGTTGGCTCAACGGCTAGCGGTGTGCGCTAGACGTGACCCTAGGCTAACCCTAACGAGAGAAAAGCGTGAGCGAGCTAGCTCGGTGGAGCACGGCCACGACGAGCATGAGCTCGACGGTGCTCCGGCGAGGGCCCGGCTACGACAAATTTGCCCTTAGGCGTTTACCTTCGCTTGGGTTAAGGCAATGGGTGGTCAACATGGTGGAGGAGGTGATGGTCGAGCGGTGCACATGAGCAATCAGACAATGGCATGGTGGCGGCAGTGAGTGAGCTCGACAGCGGTGTGGCGGCGACGACGGCACTGCGGTTCTACTAAGGCGAACGTGAGAGCAAGACAGAGGAAGAGAGTGAGGGCGCAAGTGAGTGGAAATGGGAAGCAGCCGGCTCATTCTCCCTCTTGACATGGCGATGCGCGGGCAGGCTAGCGGCGACACATGGCACACGGCGTCTGAGCCGGTTGGCCATGACCGGCGTGCGTCTGGCTGGTTTGAAAAGGCCATCAGGCCGACTGAAACGACCCTGTTCACTAACCTTTATCTCCTAATCCGTGGCAAATTTTTGAAAACTTTAGTAATACAAAGTTTAGACCTACGTGAGTACAACTTTGCTATAATGATCATGGCCTAATTCGAGCTAGTTTTCAAACTATAGTGCTCCAAAGTGGGGAACTCTGAAACTATAAATTGGTTTAGGACTTAGCAAAATTTTCTAAGTTACAAACAACATTAAGTTGAAACTTGTGAGAACTATTTGATTAAGTTAGGCACTGAATTAGCTCATGACCCTTAAATAAAGTTTGTTACTCATGACAAGAACTACAACTTTTATTTAGGTCACACAGCCATGCAAGCTCTCAAAACTATGGTTCAACTTTAGTCAAACTAGCATCATGAAAATGACATTTCCATGTAAACCAACACTTAGAAGCAAATTTGGTCTATGTCATGTGTAGTAGAACTAACCAATTTATAAGACCACAAGTACAATGGCAGCCCACTAGTAGTCGCACTATCATACTTAAGCCCATATAAACCTGGTAGTTCATCGAGAACCGTGAAGGGTCTCGATTCAACCAACATACAACCAAGATCGTACATGATTCAACATACATGTGACAAGTTATATAAAGTTCACAAATATAGTTCATCCATCAAAGTATGGAATTACAAACCACGTTCAGGTAAGATAGTAGGCAGAAGCAAATTAAAAGTTTGAAACCAATATCTGCAACATTGTTTAAATATAGTGCCAGCTCATGATCACACTTCCACAAAAGCATAAGAGAGGGATTAATAAGAGATGCCTACTCAGGACTTACTCCTCGTCCATGGTGGGACACAAGCAGTTCTTGTAATAGCCATGATAAACTGTACTATCTGCAACAATGGGAATAAAACCCTGAGTACGAGATGATACTCAGCTAGACTTATCCGTCATAAACAAAAAATAAAGTGACTCCAAGGATTATGCAAGGCTTTATAAGTGGAGCTAGCTTGACAACATTTTGCATAAAAAGCCACTAATTCAGCTATACATTTTATAATTTGGTCATCAAGTTAATTATAGCTATTCATCTCTAGATTAGCAACTAACCTATGCCAAACATATGGTATATCATTTAGTAGCATAACAATAGTAACCATAGCCGGTATAATAATTCTATGTTCATCATAACCATCATTCCATAATATAGTTACTATGATGTTGGTACTAGCCAAGTTTCTCACTGTCCGAGAGAGACGGTGATTCGAATCAAGGTCAACCAGCTGGGAATTTATTATTAACACAAACCCAGGCAGACTAGATCAATGGTCACCTTAGGTCACCTTTGGTACAACTTAGGTCCACATTTTGTGGGTTTGCCCAGCGCCCCACAATCAGGGACAACCAGCTGCTAGGACGTTCAGGCATGGCCTGCCCTTGGGCTCATGTCTGGCACCCCACACATCCTTACTACCATCCAAAGAGCCACTCGGCTTCGCGGTCGAAATGAGTTACCTGGCCAGCTAAGTGAGAGGCATGCGTTCAATCTTGTCACAAGCGCCCAACAACGATACGGTCCTTAATCGACACAGACAAATTCGCATGAGTCAACCTACTCATAGACTCCGCTCGATCTCCAGTTACATTACCACATGGTTCTTTTCCATGATAGCAAATATAGCCAACCATGCTTCGGTATCCACCTATATCTCGTAGGTGATAGGAAATCACCCGACTTCTACCGGTCTAAGCATGGCTACGCATGTATTCGATCCTGGACCTACACAGGGTTAAAGGTGTATATATCTAGATAAGGTAGTTCTATGCATCAAGTGGTTTCAATTCAATTCTTATCACCTAATGCATCAAACATAAAAGGACTCAAGTGAAGTTTTGTAAAACATAGAAGACTTAGAATGCTCTGGGGCTTGCCTTTGAGGAAAGAGGTTGGCCTATGATCCAGGCACTCAGGGAGGTCCTCAAGAGTTTGTTCCTCTCCTTCTGAAGCTATGGCCTGAGGTGTCTCCTGCTGTTCCTCCTCTTCTTCTTCGTTGAACTCCAAAAGAGTCATCCCCTCGAACGATCCTATATGCATGATCATGGAATAAGATATCATGGATGCATATATAATGACATGTATGATATGGTGGGGTATGATGAAATGCTTTCTCTTTGGTGTTTTCAACAGCATTGTATTAAGGTGATAACAAGTACATCTTATTTTACTGAGTAGGTGCATATCTCTTCTCTAGTAACTAAATAAATTGTCATCTAAGCAATTTTCTGGACTGCAAGACAGCAGCCACTTGTTTTGACCATAACTAGAGTTATACACATCTAAATAATATGGTTGTGGACATTCTGAAAAGCTTATTGAATTGTCTTAATGTAATTTAGCAGTTATCTAGGTCAAACAATTCAATATTTTAGATCTATCTATAGAGCAAGCATTTTTGACAGCAGACTTATAACAACTATAATTCTTAAACCATAAGGCCTATGACTATGAAAATTTGACACAAGGTAGATAAATAAGTTATCTACAACTTTGTTATTAACAAGTTTCTCAAAAGAGGTCATTATCATCATGAAATTATTACCACAACAGAAACTACACATGCAGCCATCTAAGTGAATTATAAAACAATAATTAGCTAGTTGTCTACAACCAATCATTCCTAAGCCTATCTGATAACATCAACATGCTATATGCATCACAAACACCACATAAAATATCATGGTTAAGCCCAACTAATTTATTTATTTTCATTTATTAATTTCTTTATATATCAAGGTGATTTAAAGGATAAATATTTCCAATGCTCAATAAATTCTAAGAAAAGTATAGTAGCATACATATGACCCTAATAGTCTACTGTATAAATTTCATGCCATTTGGATAAGTATAGCCATCTCTACTAAAGTGACAAGTTATATAGGCTTATTTTAGCAAAAATAGGTTAGCCTAATGAAAAGTGTCAAGCAATAGATTTAATATTTTTCTTACTTTCCTCCTAGCAAAAGAATACTATGTAAAAATTTGCATGATCATATATTATGTATTCTTACCCCAATTAATTTCACTAAAAACTAGCAATTAATTAAGATTAAATAGGAAGACCATATTTCAAATATACTTACTGTAGGTGTAATATTTTTCCTATCTAGAGCATGTCAACACAAGACCAGCAAAATTGGAATCACAATTTTATCACCTTTCTAGCTCAAGTTATGCAATTTACAAGATATAAATACATTTAGAAGCACTTATCTTTCTCAATTTAATTCTACTAGAAAAATAGCCTAAGTAGTAGATTTCATATTTTTATCAAATATTACACTACATGATGAATCTAACAAAATTTGGTTCACCTCATTTGGACACTCCTAGCTCTAGATATGAATTTTTGAAGTTAGTATTCAAATATGTGAAAATAATTCAAAAACAACTAAACCCAAAATGCTGGGTGCACCCGGCATATACACCACAGTGGCGCTGACAACTGGGCCCCGTGGGTGAACTGACCCCACACGATAGAGAGACAGTGGTAGGGGCCGGCTTTGACAGGAGAGAACTCACCGACGACGAGGTCACTGGCGACGTGGTCAGCACCAACGTGTTCCTCATCCTATTCCGCATCTACAGGTACCCTAGGTTTGCTCGGAGGATCACCGGAGCTAGCTCGCCAGCGAGCATGGTGGCTCAGCGGTGGTGCATGGTGGTGCTCGGGCCATCCCCAGTGATGGCATGGCCATGTGAGCGGGGCTACGACATCTACAAACCCTAGCGAAGCTATACGGCGTGGATTAGGTCAGGGTGGAGCAGCGGCAAAGCTTGGCCGTGTGCATGGTGGCACGGTGGCATGAGCACGGCAGTGCATAGTGGCGTTCTAGCGCTGGTGTGCCAGCGTTGGCTCAATGACCAGCGGCATGACCTAACCCTAACCCTAGACTATCCCTAGCAAGCGGAACATGTGAGCGAGATGGCTCGGTGGAGGACGACCGCAACGAGCGCAAGCTCAACGGCGCTCTAGCGAGGGTGTGGCGATGGTGGACTTGCCCTTATGTGTTTAGCTTGGCTTGGGTTAAGGCGATGGGTTAGTCAGTGAGCTGGAGGCGGAAATGGCGAGCGGTGTGTGCGAGCTATCGGGGAATGGTACTACAATGATGGCGCGCGAGCTCGGCGGAGCTCGATAGCGATGGCGTGGAGCACGGCGGCTTTGCTCTGGCACGGCAAGAGGGAGGCTAAGTGAGGTAGAGGAGCATGAATGCAGGCGAGCGAGGGAGGGTAGTGGCATCGCATGGCTTTTTTGCCCACGTTGGCCTGATCGGTGGGGCCGTTGCCGACGTACGGTGTGGCAGAACCTCCCAAATTATAGGGCCCACATGCACCTGTCACTGTCCAACGACCTTTGACATCTATTCATATGTTCCCGGTAACTTAAGAAGACTGTTGGGTGTCCTCGGGGAACCCCGAATCATCCACGATTTCCGAGCAGGATCACATTACAGAGTCATTGCAATATTACAACAGTTTATTCAAATAGATACATCAGAGTAAAAGTAGCGGAAGACTTACAATAATATAGTTTACAAACCATTTGTTTCAAACCATACAACTAAGTTCAATATTAAAGCAAACCAAAGTAGTGGAGTGGCATTATAATATATTACAAAACACACAACATAAGCTGCCCTGCCCAAGGGCCACACATTTAATTATCGTCATCGCACTGAACAACAGTCATGCAGCACGATCCAAAACAGATCTGCTCATGAGCCTCACCTGCAACAAGGGTCAACGAACCCTGAGTACAAAAGTACTCAACAAGACTTAATCGAAATAAGAATTTAAAAGAACGCAGGAATGCAGGCTCATGGGATTCAAGGTATGGCTTTAGCAATAATCAAGGTTCTTTTGCGTAAAAGCATTTTAACAAAATTCTTTATATCAACGTTTAAAACTTCATAAAGATCATATACAAAGCTGACACGATCCGTATTGAGATCATGAAACTTCGTATCCAACACTTTCTCATACCATCCTCAGGTTCTAGTTATTAATTACTACGATGATGAACAGTGAGTTGAGTCTCCATAATCGAGGAGCAACGACGATTTGAACCGATTATAACCCAGCTGGGAATTCCAGACCACACGACATATGCAGGTCCCCGACCTACATATACCAACCTACCCTCAGGTCCTCTAAAACAAGAACGGGTCCGCGCCACCCGAGAATACAGTACTCCACCAATCCAGCCCATTGCCATGTGGGTACACGCTATTTCCGCCATCTCTCCACTCCTAGTGCGCAAGTAGCCATTCTCGTAATAGAATAGCCAAGTTAAGGCTTACTGAAGTATGTGGTTAGTACTACAAAGTCTCACCTCATGCAATTCAACAACGGACGGACCTTAATCGACACAGACGGAAAGAACCTGCTCACAAGACCTCCATGTCTTGTGGCTCACACACACCGAGTCCGCCCGATCTAGATTTATTACTCCACATTCTCATATCACATGTTAACATAATTAACCAAAGCTCTATTTAAAACTTCCAGACGATAGGTAATCAGCCGACTTTCACCGTTCTAAGCATAGCTAAGCAAAACTGGCATATACGAATTTAAAACTGTAATATGGTAAATATGGAATAACAAGGTTGGTAAGGTACCAATTTGGTTTTCACTTGACTTCTAATCACTTAATGCAGTAAAAAGAAGCAAAAGCGAAATCAATTTGTAAAATACAAGGTAGGGTTGTATGCATCCGGGGAATGCCTTCGTTGACGGAAAAGTCCGGGTCCGAAGTCGTTCCACCAATATCAACACCAACCTCCACAGACTGATCAACCTCCTCAACTACTTGATTAACTACCACATGTTCACCTTCGTTCACTACACGTAGTAACAATGCCATGCTTAACATAATGCGGATACAAAATATGATGCTCGATGATGGATGCAAAATTAACAACTTGAATACAACTTTCCTTCGCAGTATAGTTACAAGTTAAACCAACTAAACCATTTTCGCAACACTCACAACAATTGCCAAGGATCATTACCAACTAATGACCCAAGGACATCACTTATTAAAAAACTCAAACAAAACCTAAATCACTAAAGGTTACAATTTGCTTTTATGAATTAATTAATTAATTAATAATTATGAAATAAATCAACTTGTTCCAATTGACCTAAAAATTTTTGTATATGTTCATCACATGATAACTAAGCGACAAAACAATTTTCATAATTTTTGGATACATAAATAAGCCTAGAAAAATCCTGGAAACTCATTTATTAATTAATTGAGCAATTTTTATCACATTCAAAAAATACTGAAAATCAACATTTCATATTTTTCCTAAATAATACACATCACAGAGAAGTCACACAAAAATTTTCATAATTTTTGGAGCTCTAAATAAATCTACACAAAAATAACAAAAATAGACACTATTCACTTAGTTCAGAAAAATAGAAAATCCATTTTGAACGCTGAGTCACTGACAACCGGGTCCCACTTGTCATCTTCTACCTCACGCTTTGACCACGACGACACGTGCGCTGACCGACGAAAACTCGTCGACGGCGAGCTCAACGGCGACGACCAAGGTACTAAAATAACCCCTACACCCCTACGCGTCGATTGGTGGCACAATCGGGACCAATTACAGCGGTGCATGAGCATAACGACGGCCATGGCGGACACGACAGCGCGGCTGCGCTACGCCGGTGATAAGAGCTCGGTAACGATGAAACAAACAACTCGGGTAGAACCAGGAGCTCACCCCGAACACACTGGAGTCGCTGGCCGAGCCTGAGAAGCAATGGAGACACGTTTTCGACGGTCACAGCGATCACGACAGAGCAAATTTCGACGACGGCGATGCTCCGGCGACTGTGGTGGAGGAAATGGTCAATCAACCGGGCACAAAGCACCACGGTATCGAGGCAAAGCTGAAGCAAGAGTCAGAAATAGCAGAGACTCACCGTAACGCGCTGGCCACGGCGACGCGCACACCACGGTGGTGCTGCCGGCCGCGAGGAAGAAAATGATGAACGGCGAGTTCACGGTGAAATCAAGCGACTAGAGCTAGTTGGCTGGGTGCGCAAGGAACTAGCGGAGCTGGGACATGCATCGCTGCAACGGCGCAAACGCTGGTTCGACGGTGAGAGCTCAACGGAGAATGGCGGTGGCGGCGGGAGAAAAACAGAGGAGAGGAAAGAACGACGACGACGGCGCCTCGGTCCAAATAACACGGCTCAGAAGCTCAAGGAAGCTGCGCTGTGGCCTTCAATGCGCTAGCGCGACGCCAAAGACGGCCACGACTGCGCCTGGAAGCAAACCGAAGGTCGCCGGCGATGAGTTGGCTTCCGCGGTTACTGTTCATCGAAATTACAGAATTGCCATCCGCCAAAATTCCCAAATTACTCCCAAATTTTCATAACAACTCAAAAATCTCCAAAAACAAAAGTTGTTCAAAATCAAAAGTTCTACAACTTTGTTTTTGAAACCATACCCAAATTCAGCCTACATTTTGAAATAAACTTTTGAATTTAAAACGGGGATATTTAAGGAATTTCGCCTTTTTAAATAACTTCAAATTTTACTAAACAACTTGAAAAACTCCAAAAATAAACTTTGTACAACTCAACAAGCTCTACAACTTTGCTTTAAGACTCAACCCCAAAATGTGCTTCGATTTTGAAATGGATTTTGAGAGTCGGATTTAAATATTGAAAATCAGGGTTTTCGGAATTTCAAATCAATACAAAGATTTCAAACTTGATTCAAACAATACCAAGCAATACTTATAACATAAATGTAAACTTGTTTTAGTGAATGCATAACAAAATTTGCAACATGACCAATGCCTTGGAATGCATATGATGATATGTCCGGTTTTTAATATTTAAACACCCGAGGTGTTACAATCCTTCCCCCTAAAAGAAATCTCGCCCCGAGATTCAAAGCCATAGGGTAAGTAATGGAAAAGGAAATGTGTCAATCCAAAAACATCCAATTCTCATCCATAAAACAACTGAGGTTCCTTTACAAAACATAATTTGTAACAACCGAGCTTAACTAACAGTACTCTATTCTATAATGACGCAAGAAACTCGGAAACTTTTCTAACAAGTAATCTTACGATTCCCAAGTAGCTTCCTCTTCCGAATGTTGATTCTATTGTATCTTGTAGAACTTTATTGTTCTCCTCCGAGTAGTAACACGATCTTACGATCCAACACTCGGATAGGATATTCGAATAAGTTAGATCTGGTTCAAGTTCCACTCCTTCCACTTCAACATTCTGCTCAGGCACTCGGAGACACTTCTTCAACTGAGACACATGGAACACATCATGTACAGCTGATAAATGTTCTGGTAATTTCAAGCGATAGGTCACTTTTCCATATCTTTCCAAAATTTGAAATGGTCCAATGTATCGAGGTGCTAACTTGCCTTTAACACCAAAACGGGTAACTCCCTTCATTAGTGATACTTTCAGATATACAAAATCTCCTTTGTTAAACACCAATGGTCTCCGTCATCTATCCGCATAACTCTTTTGGCGGGACTGAGCTATCTTCAAGTTACTCTGTATTTGCCTAACCTTGTCTTCGGTTTCTTTCACAAGGTCAACTCCAAAGAATCTTCTTTCTCCGGGCTCCGACCAACTCAGTGATGTTCTGCATCTACGGCCATAGAGTGCTTCAAATGGAGCCATTCTAATGCTTTCCTGATAACTATTGTTATATGAGAACTCGGCCAAAGGTAAGCATTCGTCCCACTTGTTGGAATAATTAAGGACACAACACCTTAACATATCTTCAAGCACTTGGTTGACTCTTTCAGTCTGTCCATCAGTCTGCGGATGATAAGCTGTACTATACAGGAGCTTGGTATCCAATGAAGAATGCAATTGTTTCAAAAAACTAGAGACAAACTGTGTACCCCGATCGGACACTATGGTCTTTGGTATTCCATGGAGACTCATAATTCTTGCTAAATATATCTTGGCGTATTGGATAGTGGGATATATAGTCTTGACAGGAAGAAAATGTGCTGACTTAGTGAGTCGATCTATAATAACCCATATTGAGTCAAATCCCTTTGATGTCTTGGGTAGACCAACAATAAAGTCCATACTTATGTCCTCCCACTTCCAAGCTGGAATAGGTAATGGTTGTAGTTCTCCAGCAGACCTCAAATGTATAGCTTTCACTTTCTGACAAGTATCACACTTTGCTATATATCTCACAATTTCTATCTTAATTTTTGTCCACCAAAACCTTTGTTTTAAGTCATGGTACATCTTGTTGCTTCCCAGATGGATAGATAACCTAGTAGCATGTGCTTCTTCAAGAATTGACTGCCGCAACTCAGGAACTTTTGGTACTACCAAACGATCCTTGAACCATAGCACACCTTCATTATCTATACTAAAACATTCCGCCTTTCCATTCCTGACTCTTTCCTTGATATGGGCTACACCCTTAATTTCCTTCTGAGCAGCAATAACTTGATCTCAAATAGTGGCTTCAACAATTATGTTGGTCAAACTACCTTGTTGAATTACTTCTACATTCAACTTCTCCATCTCTTGACATAAAGTCAAACCCACTGTTCTTACTGTCAGGCAATTGCAATAACTTTTGCGACTGAGAGCATCTGCCACCACATTTGCTTTACCAGGGTGATAATGTACTTCCAAGTTATAATCTTTAATCAGCTCTAACCATCTTCTTTGTCGCATATTCAACTCTGACTGAGTAAAGATATATTTTAAGCTCTTGTGGTCTGTATAAATATGGCACACATTACCAAGTAGATAATGCCGCCAAATCTTCAGAGCATGGACCACAGCTGCTAACTCCAGATCATGAGTCGGATAGTGTTCTTCATGTTGCTTAAGTTGCCTAGATGCATAAGCAATAACTCGGCCTTCTTGCATCAACACACATCCAATACCAATACCTGAAGCATCACAATAAACATCAAACGGCTTCTCGATATCAGGTTGGGCTAATACTGGTGCAGTGGTCAACAGTCTCTTCAAAGTCTGGAAAGCCTCTTCACAATCAGATGACCAGGCAAACTTGACTTGGTTCTTTAGTAACTCAGTTATGGACTTTGATACTTTAGAGAAATCTGGAATAAACCGACGGTAATACCCCGCCAATCCCAGAAAACTCCGAACTTGATGAACTATGGTTGGTGGTTTCCAATCAAGCACATCCTTCACTTTGCTTGGATCAACAGCAACTCCTTCCACTGACAAGATGTGTCCAAGAAATTGTACTTCCTTAAGCCAAAAATCACACTTGCTGAACTTGGCATATAGTTGATGTTCCCTTAAGCGAGTCAAAACAATTCTGAGGTGTTTCGCATGTTCTTCCTTATTCTTGGAATATACTAGAATATCATCAATAAACACCACTACAAATTTGTCTAGCTCAGGCATGAATACTGAATTCATCAAATACATGAAATGAGCTGGAGCATTGGTCAAACCAAAAGACATTACCAAATATTCATATAATCCATATCTTGTGGTAAATGCCATTTTGGGAATATCTTTAGGCTTTATCTTGATTTGATGATATCCTGACCTTAAATCTATCTTGGAGAAAACCTTGGCTCCGGCCAATTGATCAAAAAGCAAATCTATCTGAGGTAATGGATATTTATTCTTGATGGTCACTTCATTCAACGGACGATAATCAACACATAACCTCAGAGTCTCATCTTTCTTTTTCACAAAAATTGCCGGACACCCCCAAAGCGATGAACTAGGTTGTATAAACCCCTTCTCAATCAATTCTTGCAACTGAGTTTTCAACTCGACTAACTCCTTAGGTGGCATCCTATAAGCTCTCCGAGAAATCAGAGCTATTCTAGGTTGCAATTCTATGTTAAACTGGACATCCCTATCAGGTGGTAGACCGAGTAAATCTTCAGGAAACACATCAGGAAATTCATATACTACCGGGATATCTCTAATCTCTTTGACGGTAGTTGCACAAACTCTGCCCACTGATCTTCTTAAGGTTGGAAGTTGGATGAGAAGTTGAGAAGTTCTATCTGGCAAACTCACCCTTATAGTTCTATTCAAAGCATCTATAACAGCCTTATGCTGATACATCCAATTCATTCCTAAGATTACATCTATATCCTGATCCTTAAGGATAATCATGGTAGTGGGAAAAATATGCCCACCCAGGTTTATGGGCACCTGGTATACCATTTCTTTAGTACACAGACGTCCCCCGGGCGACTGTACAAAGAAATTTTCCTTTGTTGTCCCAATTGAAATTTCATACTTCACCACAAATGTTCTATTGATGAATGAATGCGATGTTCCAGAATCAAAAAGTATAACTACAGGATGATTGGCAATAGGAAACATACCCATCATCACTGGCTCTCCTTCAGGAATCTCCCCAGCTTGAATATAGAACACCCGTCCTGTCTTCCTTTCATCCTTGCCTTTCTGAGCATTCTGATTGTTATTCTTGTTTTGTGCCTGAGCCTATTGTTGATTTGTAGGGGCCTTCTGATAATTGGGATTAGACTGCCTTGGATACGGACATTCTCTCGAGAAATGACCAGGCTTGCCACAATTGAAACATGGATACTTGTGACCCTGGGGTGTTGAAGTAGAAACCCCAGAAGCATTTGTCTATTGTGGATTCTGATAAGTTGTAGCAGGACGAACATTTGATTGCTGACCGGCTTGAAACTGTGGCGGACGATAAGGAGGACGATTATGATTAACTGGATGATAAATCACCCTCTGCCTCTTCGGATTTCCCCCATAAGATCCAGATGGCATACTCTTTTTCTTTTTGAGCTCCTTATGCTGCCGATACTTTGCCTCTGAAGCAATAGCAATATTCACTGCCTCATGATAAGTGACATTGGTACATGTTGTCATCATAGTCTGTAATTTGGTATTTAGACCTCTCATGAACCATTTCTTTTTCTTGGCATCTGTATTGACATGTTCAGGTGCATATTGTGACAGGTGATTGAATCTTCCCATATACTGCATCACGGTTTGGTCCCCTTGCCTCAAAGCAAGAAATTCATCTAGCTTCATAGCCATAACTCCCTTCGAGATATAATGGGCTCTGAAAGCAGTACGAAACTCCATCCAAGTTAATAGAACACCTGCGGGTTGCATGGCCATAACATTTGCATACCAAGCACCGGCTGCACCTCTAAGTTGCTGAGTAGCAAAGACTGGTTTCTAAAACTCTGTGCATGGTATAAGATCAAACTTCTGCTCCATGGTCCTAAGCCAATCGTCAGCCTCCAATGGTTCATCTGCCTTAGTGAACACTGGGGGTTTTGTATCTGTGAAGTCCACATATGTAGCCTCCTGCCTATTATGATGGCGACCACGGTTTCCATGCATCTGATTCTGATTACTTTGAGCCATCTCATGAAGCAAACGCGAATTTTCAACCATCACATTGACAAGTGCGGCTATAGCATCCGCTAGATTTGTTGAAACTGGTGGCGGATCTGGAATATCGTTCTCATTTTGTGAAGTACCAGGAATATATGAACTCCGCGTACGACGCATCTGTTCACAACAAACCAAACTTTACTTCACAAGCCTCTATTGATTGATAAAAGAGCAGACTGCAACTCATTACACTAGTTTCACTTATTTAAACACAAAACCACATTTAAACAAGACTACTTAACTTAAACTAGAACTAACTATTTCACAACTCTACTCCTTTTTGCGATTACATCAAACTTCAGGCTCGGTATCCATTCCAGAAATATTACCGCCTTCATTGTCACTTTCATCGATCATTACTAATTCTTCTGGATCTTCTTCTTCTTCTTCTTCCGATTCACTACCATCGGCAAGGATAACACCGGGATCCATTTCATCAGCTTGGGGTTCATGATTTGGATCTAGGAGATTTCTTAGCCTATGAACTTCCTCATGCAGATAGGTATTATGCTCCTCTAAGTCTTCTACATAAAATTCTAACTCATGAGTTCTAACTCTAGCTACATTTTCCCTATGCCAAGCTTTATTCCTTCCTTCCACCGTACGAACTAACATACGTTCGTAGTTCTTGTGAGCGGTGGTGAGACGTCTTAGTTGCTCCTGTAATCTGCCCACCTGAATGGCATCCATAGCCCTATCTCTAGTAGCTTGGGCTAACTCTACAGAAATCCTCTATATCTCCGCCTCAGGATCAGGCCTAGAGCTGCTACTGCTAGCACCATCATTCCTAGGGGCTAGTTGGTGCCGAGGAACTCCTTTGGGCCTAGTGGACTTACGGGGTGTCTTCTTGGTACGAGCCATACTGTACAAGAAGTATTAATCCAAGTAAAACAATCTGACAATAGTCTCCAGACCAGTAAGGATGGACTACACACTCAACCCATACACACTACTCACCCTAGACTCAGAGACGAAGGAAGTAACAAGTAACTTAATTATGATGCATGAATCGTTCTGACGAACAAAACCACCAAAGCTTAAAACGAGAATAAACAACATTTGTTTTTATATAGGGCATAATAAGATTACTACTCCACCACACAAAACCTTTTTAATCAAATAAAGAATGGTGAGAAAGAAATAAGACAAGTCAGAAGCAATTTGGACCAAATTAATCAAGTTAAATTTAGTCATCCCAAATCATTTTGAAGTTTTCGTAGACCAATACCACAAAAACTTTGTAACGATCGCTCTGATACCATTTTGTGGCAGAACCTCCTAAATTATAGGGCCCACATGCACCTGTCACTGTCCAACAACCTTTGATATCTATGCATATGTTCCTGATAACTTAAGAAGACTGTCAGGTGTCCTTGGGGAACCCCGAATCATCCACGATTTCCGAGCAGGATCACATTACAGAGTCATTGCAGTATTACAATAGTTTATTCAAATAAATACATCAGAGTAAAAGTAGTGGAAGACTTACAATAACATAGTTTACAAACCATTTGTTTCAAACCATACAACTAAGTTCGATATTAAAGCAAACCAAAGTAGTGGAGTGGCATTATAATATATTACAAAACACACAACATAAGCTGCCCTACCCAAGGGCCACACATTTAATTATCGTCATCGCACTGAACAACAGTCATGCAGCACGATCCAAAACAGATCTGCTCATGAGCCTCACCTGCAACAAGGTTCAACGAACCTTGAGTACAAAAGTACTCAACAAGACTTAACCGAAATAAGAATTTAAAAGAACGCAGGAATGCAGGCTCATGGGATTCAAGGTATGGCTTTAGCAATAATCAAGGTTCTTTTGCGTAAAAGCATTTTAACAAAATTCTTTATATCAACGTTTAAAACTTCATAAAAATCATATACAAAGCTGACACGATCTGTATTGAGATCATGAAACTTCGTATCCAACACTTTCTCATACCATCCTCAGGTTCCAGTTATTAATTACTACGATAATGAACAGTGAGTTGAGTCTCCATAATCGAGGAGCAACGACGATTCGAACCGATTATAACCCAGCTGGGAATTCCAGACCACACGACATATGCAAGTCCCCGACCTACATATACCAACATACCCTTAGGTCCTCTAAAACAAGAACGGGTCCGCGCCACCCGAGAATACAGTACTCCACCAATCCAGCCCATTGCCACGTGGGTACACGCTATTCCCTCCATCTCTCCACTCCCAGTGCGTGAGTAGCCATTCTCGTAATAGAATAGCCAAGTTAAGGCTTACCGAAGTATGTGGTTAGTACTACAAAGTCTCACCTCATGCAATTCAACAACGGACGGACCTTAATCGACATAGGCGGAAAGAACCTGCTCACAAGACCTCCATGTCTTGTGGCTCACACACACCGAGTTCACTCGGTCTAGATTTATTACTCCACATTCCCATATCACATGTTAACATAATTAACCAAAGCTCTTTTTAAAACTTGCAGATGATAGGTAATCAGCCGACTTTCACCGTTCTAAGCATAGCTAAGCAAAACTGGCATATACGAATTTAAAACTGTAATATGGTAAATATGGAATAACAAGGTTGGTAAGGTACCAATTTGGTTTTCACTTGACTTCTAATCACTTAATGCAGTAAAAAGAAGCAAAAGCGAAATCAATTTGTAAAATACAAGGTAGGGTTGTATGCATCTGGGGCTTGCCTTCGTTGACGGAAAAGTCCGAGTCCGGAGTCGTTCCACCAATATCAACACCAACCTCCACAGACGGATCAACCTCCTCAACTACTTGATTAACTACCACGTATTCACCTTCGTTCACTACACGTAGTAACAATGCCATGCTTAACATGATGCAGATACAAAATATGATGCTCGATGATGGATGCAAAATTAACAACTTGAATACAACTTTCCTTCGCTGTACAGTTACAAGTTGAACCAACTAAACCATTTTCGCAACACTCACAACAATTGCCAAGGATCATTACCAACTAATGACCCAAGGACATCACTTAATCAAAAACTCAAACAAAACCTAAATCACTAAAGGTTACTATTTACTTTTATGAATTAATTAATTAATTAATAATTATGAAATAAATCAACTTGTTCCAATTGACCTAAAAATTTTTGTATATGTTCATCACATGATAACTAAGTGACAAAACAATTTTCATAATTTTTGGATACATAAATAAGCCTAGAAAAATCCTGGAAACTCATTTATTAATTAATTGAGCAATTTTTATCACATTCAAAAAGTACTGAAAATCAACATTTCATATTTTTCCTAAATAATACACATCACAAAAAAGTAACACAAAAATTTTCATAATTTTTGGAGCTCTAAATAAATCTACACAAAAATAACAAAAACAGACACTATTCACTTATTTCAGGAAAATAGAAAATCCATTTTGAACACTGAGTCACTGACAATCGGGTCCCACTTGTCATCTTCTACCTCGCGCTTTGACCACGGCGACACGCGCGCTGACCGGCGAAAACTCGCCGACGGCGAGCTCAACGGCGACGACCAAGGTACTAAAATAACCCCTACACCCCTACGCGTCGATTGGTGGCACAATCGGGACCAATTACAGCGGCGCATGAGCATGACGACGGCCATGGCGGACACGGCAGCGCGGCTGCGCTACGCCGGTGATAGGAGCTCGGTAACGATGAAACAAACAACTCGGGTAGAACCAGGAGCTCACCCCGAACACACTAGAGCCGCTGGTCGAGCCTAAGAAGCAATGGAGACACGTTTCGACGGTCACAGCGATCACGGCAGAGCAAATTTCGACGACGGCGATGCTCCGGCGACTGCGGTGGAGAAAATGGTTAATCAACCGGGCACAAAGCACCACGGCATCGAGGCGAAGCTGAAGCAAGAGTTAGAAATAGCAGAGGCTCACCGTAACGCGCTGGCCACGGCGACGCGCACACCACGGTGGTGCTGCCGGCCGCGAGGAAGAAAACGTTGAACGACGAGTTCACGGCGAAATCAAGTGACTAGAGCTAGCTGGCTGGGTGCGCAAGGAACTAGCGGAGCTGGGACACGCATCGTTGCGACGGCGCAGACGCTGGTTCGACGGCGAGAGCTCAACGGAGAATGGCGGTGGCGGCGGGAGAAGAACAGAGGAGAGGAAAGAACGACGACGACGGCGCCTCGGTCCAAATAACACAGCTCAGAAGCTCAAGGAAGCTGCGCTGTGGCCTTCACCGCGCCAGCGCGATGCCAAAGACGGTCACGACCGCGCCTGGAAGCAAACCGAAGGTCGCCGGCGATGAGTTGGCTTCCGTGGTTACTGTTCATCGAAATTACAGAATTGCCATCCGCCAAAATTCCCAAATTACTCCCAAATTTTCATAACAACTCAAAAATCTCCAAAAACAAAAGTTGTTCAAAATCAAAAGTTCTAAAACTTTGTTTTTGAAACCATACCCAAATTCGGCCTACATTTTGAAATAAACTTTTGAATTTAAAACGGGGATATTTAAGGAATTTCGCCTTTTTAAATAACTTCAAATTTTACTAAACAACTTGAAAAACTCCAAAAATAAACTTTGTACAACTCGACAAGCTCTACAACTTTGCTTTAAGACTCAACCCCAAAATGTGCTTCGATTTTGAAATGGATTTTCAGGGTCGGATTTAAATATTGAAAATCAGGGTTTTCGGAATTTCAAATCAATACAAAGATTTCAAACTTGATTCAAACAATACCAAGCAATACTTATAACATAAATGTAAACTTGTTTTAGTGAATGCATAACAAAATTTGCAACATGACCAATGCCTTGGAATGCATATGATGATATGTCCGGTTTTTAATATTTGAACACCCGAGGTGTTACATACGGCCACCACGCGGTGCGCGTGGCGCTGATTCAGATGTCATTGAACCTGACTGATAGCCTGAATTCGTAACTTTATAACTCCTAATTCGTGGTGAATTTTTAAAAACTTCCTTAATCAAATTTGTAGAGCTAAGTGAGTACTACAAAAATGCTTAATGGAGTTTGGCTTAATTCCCAACAGTTTTCAAACTACAAAGCTACAAAGTAGAGTACTTTGAAACTGTAGTCAGCACATGACTTAGCAAAATTTTCTAAGTTTCAAAACATCATTTTGTTGATTTTTGTGAGCCCTATTTGACTAAGTTAGACACTGATTCAGGTCACACAACCATGCAAATAATCTAAGGTACTGTTCACACATCCAAATAAAGTTTGTTACCCTTGATGTGAACTACAACTTTTATTTAGGTCACACAACCATGCAAATACTCTATGGTACTATTCAACTTTGGTCAAACTAGCATCATGAAAATGATATTTCAAAGTACACCAACACTTAAAAGCAAAATTTGTCCATGTCATGAATACAAAAGTTGTTCCATTCACCATTCTAGATGTGTCTAAGGTATATTGGTGCCCTTACAACCATTTCATACATTGGTCATACATGATTGCAAGAGTAAGCATATATATAAAATCAACATTTCATGTGATAAGGTATAAGAATGAGATGAAATTACATATGCTCATGTTCATGAATGCTTGGATGATGCTTGTGCTCATGAAATGCAGGTGCCAAATGCAAAGTTTAACACTAGGGTGTTACAGCCCCTCCCCCTTATTGGAATCTCATCCTGAGATTTGAAAGACCTACCATTCCTCATAAAAGGTGGGATAAACCTCATGTAAATAATCCTCCTGTTCCCACGTGGCGTCTTGTTCACCGTGGTTTTTCCACACCACCTTGTAGAAATTAATGACCTTGCTCTGTGTTACTCTTTCCATTTCTTCTAGCACTCGGATTGGTTTCTCTTCATAAGTTAAATCCGATTGGAGCTTAATGTTGGTGGGTGCAATGGCTTCCTTAGGTATGCGAACACATCTTTTCAACTGAGAAACATGGAAGACATTGAATATCGCACTCATCTCAGGAGGAACTTGTAACTTGTCGGCAACCTCTCCCTTCTGTTCAATAATCTGGAACAAGCCTACATACCTAGGCGCTAGCTTCCTTTTTACTCCAAATCTCTGCATGCCCTTCATGGGTGACACTTTTAAGTACACATAGTCTCCCACTTCAAAAGTTAGTGGTCTTCTTCTTTTATTAGCATAACTCTTTTGTCTAGACTTTTGTTTTCATATGCTGTTGGATAATGCGTACCTACTCTTCAGCTTTGGTGACAAAGTCAATGCCATAATATCTTTTTTCTCCGGGCTCAATCCAATTCAAGGGAGTTCTACATTTCTGACCGTACAAGGCCTCAAAAGGAGCCATCTTGATGCTCGCTTGATAACTATTGTTGTAGGAGAACTCGGCTAAAGGTAGCCATTTCTCCCATGAATCCTTAGAAGATATTATACAAGCTCTCAACATGTCTTCTAAGATTTGATTCACTCGCTCGGTCAGTCCAGGTGTTTGTGGGTGATATGCTAAACTTCTGATTAGTTTAGTTCCCAAGGCTCGGTGCAAGTGTTCCAAAAAATGATCTATAAACTATGGTCCCCGATCTAAGATTGTGGTCCTTGGTACTCCATGTAGCCTCATGATCTAGGAAACATACAGTTCGGCGTACTTCCCAGCTAGATATGTTGTGTTAACTGGTACAAAATGTGCTAACTTGGTAAGGCGATCTACAATGACCCATATAGAATCATGACCTTGCTATGTCATCGGAAGGCCTGTAATAAAGTCCATACTTATTTCTTCCCATTTCCAGCCTGGGATAGGCAATGACTGAAATAATCCAGCAGATTTCAAATGAATGGCCTTGACTCTACTGCAATTATCACACCTAGCGACATAGGCAACGATTTCCTTCTTCATCTTGGTCCACCAAAACTAGCTCTTCAATTCTTGATACATTTTGCTTCTACCTGGATGGATAGATAACTTGGATGAATGAGCTTCATCTAAAATTTAATTTCTAAGCTCATAGTCCTTTAGTACTACTAGTCGGTCCTCAAACCATAGCACACCTCTTTCATCCAACCTAAAATGTTTAGTTTCCTGTTCTTTCATCTTTATCTTAATGTGAAATACACCTACATCCGTCTTCTATAGTTCTATGATTTTGCTCTCAAGTGAGCAACTGACAGTGATATTGTGTAGCACAACAGGATGTAGCAAATTAAATCCATCTTCAACAAGGCTTCCAAAGTGTTGCAATGAGATTTCCGACTAAGTGCATCTGCTATAACATTAACTTTTCCTAGATGGTAGTGCACTTCCAAATTATAGTCCTTGATCAGCTCTAACCATCTTCGCTGCCTCATGTTCAGCTCAGGTTGAGTGAAGATATATTTGAGACTTTTGTGGTCCTTATATATGTGACATATGTTTCCCATCAAGTAATATCTCCATATCTTTAATGCGTGAACAACTGCGGCGAGCTCTAAATCATGGGTGGGATAGTGGACTTCATGCTTTCTCAATTGCCGAGAAGCATTGGTAATAACTCGGCCTTCTTGAATGAGCACACACCCCAAACCTGTACCCGATGCATCACAGAACACATCGAAAGGCTTCTCAATGTTGAGTTGTGCCAGAACAGGAGCTATAGTTAGCAATGTCCGTAGGGTGTGAAAAGCGGCTTCACAGTCTGGCGTCCAATAGTTCTTGTAAATGAATTTTAAGTTTAGCTAACTCATTTGGTGGCATCCGATAGGGTGTTCTTGAGATACGTGCCGTACCAGACACTAACCCAATATTAAATTCCACATCCCTATCAGGCGGTAGACCCGACAACTCATCTAGAAATACATCAAGAAACTCACAAACCACTGGAATATCATAAAGGATAGTGGCTTGGATAGCATATGACAAGTTTTAGAGATCAAAACTTTAGGGAAGTGGTACTAGAAAAACATTACCTCCCTTTGGTTCTGTCAACATAATTGTTCTAGTGCTAGTGTTAATGAGAACCCCATGATCGCTCATCCATTTCATGCCTAAGATCACATCTATGGCTAATCCAGGCAATACTATCAGATCCACTGTACTCCCTCTCTTGTATAGAGATGAGCACATCTCTGACTATCTGATTTGTAGAGATAGTAGCCCCAGCTGAACTTAAACTATAACCACCCTTGTTTACCTCAATTATTTTCTAATCATACTTAGATGCAAATGCTTGGTTCATAAATGAATGAGAAGCTCCAAAATCAAATAAAACAATGGCTAGATGTTTGTTAACAAGAAACATACCAGCGGTGACAACTTCTCCCGCAGGGATTTATTCAACAGCTGTGTAATGCACGTATCCAGGACGTGCCTTTGGATTTGCCTATTTCTGATTACCCTGGTTTTGATTGCCATTCTTCTTGGGATGGGGGCACTCCTTGGCCCAACGGCCCAACTGATTGCAGTTGAAGCATGGCTAGTTCTTCCTTGGTCCGGCTGAGCTTCCTTGCCCTCCGTTTCCCTTGGGTAGGGCAATGGTGAACGCCCTACGAAATGTCTTCTAGGGGTGATTGGCCTGAGCATTTGGTGGAGGACTAAACTTAGGCGCTGGTGGACGAAACTATGGCCTAGCCACCACTGGAGCTCTGGACTAGGAAGATCCTAAGGCGCCTGTCTCAGCTGCTCTTTTGTGGCCCTTCACTGCTGCGTGTAAATTGTTCTAGTTCTTCTAGGTCAAGGCATCACTAACAAACTCATTGTATGTGGTACACCTCGCGTTGGCCATGGTCTTCATTAGCTTGGTACCAACGCCTCTCTTGAAGCTCTCTATTTTCTTCTCTTCTATGTTGACAAACTCTGGGGCATATTGGGAAAGATTGTTAAAAGCGTGCATGTACTCAGTGAGGGTCTTAGTCCCTTGAGTAAGTCGTATGAACTTGGTGGCTTTCATGCGCATTAGCCTTGGGGAAATGTGATGTCCCCTTAAGGCTAACTTGAACTGCTCCCATGTGACTTGTGCATTTGCAGGTAAAGAGGACAGGAAATGGGTCCACCATATCCTAGCCGGTCCCTATAATTGATGGAACGCATATTCAGCCTTCAGATGCTCAGTAACCCTCAATAGTTGGAACTTTTGCTCTATCGTGTTAAGCCATTCATCCGCCTAAAGCGATTCTTCAGCCTCTTTGAAGATTGGAGGCTTGGTGTCTTCGAAATCCTTGAAAGAGTTGTATTGATTTGGCTCAAGCCCTTGATGTTTGCGATGGGCGTGAGTGGTGTTCTACGCAATGAGGCATATTGTATCCTCCATGGCTCTCTGATTACCCAGGAACTATGTGAAGAATTCATTTGCAGACAGTGACGACGGTGGTGGTAAGTCACTGTTGTTGCCACCTTGGCTGGTGCCTGCCCTAGCGCGAGTGTGAGTCATTTGCAAAGTTGCAACAATAAGTGATTATTGGATGGTGTCAAGAGATTGCAGATGAATTGTGTAATCATGCCAAACTAAAATTACTGGAGAGAATCTTAAATTCATACAATAAAACAGAGGCATAATCATCCATTCTCACAACATGACATCACCAATTGGATCACTTATTGTATTCGCAATGCGTTAATATGCATGTCATAATCCACCAGTAAAACGAAACTAGAATTTCATCAAAGCTCAATCCAAATGAGACAACATGCAAAGTGCCAATATTACACCAAAGTTAAATCACGAATACCGAACTTCAAGCTACAAGTCCATTACATGAATAACAGGGATACAACTAGTGCTTTAACTAGTCACTAGGTGACTCTAATCTTCAGCGTGCTCACTGTCGAGGTTGGAGATAGCATCATCCTCATCCTCTAGCTCCACTTCTTCTTCCTCCCAACCGTCATCTTTGACCATCATTTCTGGATCTTCTTCTTCCTCATCAAGGATCAGGTGCAGTTAGTTGTTCAGTAAATGCACCTCATGCTGAAGATCAACCACCACGTTCTAGGTATGTGCAAGCTGCTGGCGCAAGTCCCTTTTGACATGGTCCTGCTACACGACTAAGGCTTTAGCTCTGTTTCGTGCTGCTTCTGCTAGGGCTACACGGTTGTTTGCTTGGATCCACTGGCGCATAGCTATGAGCGCCTTGGCACGAGCGGCCTCCAGCTCCTCCCGCAGTCCCGCTAGCACTGCCTGATCATTAGCTCTTGCCACTTGGGCGGTAGCTCTCTACTGATCGACCTGTTCCATCTGAGTGTGGAGTTCTCCCATTGCTACATAAGCTTGGTCAGTGTCCCATTGAGCCTCACTTGCTACCCTTTTGTGCTTGTGAACACGCTTCCTTAGCTTCCGCTGTGTAGCTTCGGCCCTCATGAGACTATCCTTACAAGTGGTATAGGACTCCTACTAGAAGTCCCTAGTGTCCTAACGAGTATAGAACATCTTCATCACTGCAAAAATTGCACTCATAGTGGGACTATAACTGTCTGCTCGCTCATCCCGGTCTCAAATTAATGCATTGCGGTTGCGTTGTGCCCATACTGCTGTAGATGGATCCACCCAAGGAAAAGTACCAGCAACAATGCCGGTAAGCTCATCCCCATGCTGCTGACATATCTGACTCAGCACCTCAAAAGCCACTACTTGGGCAGCTTCCCAAGGAGTTCTTCCTTCAAATTCTGCCCTCCATTCCTGCCAGAAGGGTGCTTGGTTACGAGCTGGTATGGTCAGCTATACTTCATACCATGGTTGTCCCTCCAGGTATACTTCATTCCAGTAATAGAGGGGCGGTTCGTAATACCCCGCATAATGCAAGACTCTCCAAAGTAGGGTAGCAATACCAAACATCAACAGGAAAGTCTCACTTCTAGCTGGTGCTGCCATCTGTACCAACAACATGGTGCAACTCTCATGAGACAACGTCATAATGGATAAGAGTTACATAACCGAGTAAGAAATCCATAAGGGGAGGAACAATGCAAGTGTAATAATAATGATTTATCATGATGCATGCACGTTCCATACGTCCTCACAAACTTAAGAAAATTTCAAACTTCTAACGGCATACACGGTGGCATACAAGCGTTCTCTCATATATAATATAACTAGTCAGGCTACATGTTTCGCTGTTAGTGTACCTGCACAAGAATTTCATTTCTGCCCAACCCCACAATTATATATGCAGAATGTAAATCTGGGCTCTAGGTTGTAAGATAAATACTTCCATATATATATACCCACATATACTTCTGTATCAAAGCTACCCGAGAGTAAATACATCCTATATATACATATAAATATGCATATATAGCCGTATCAAAGCTAACCCATAATTAAATACTTCCGTATATATATGAGACATATATACACTTCAGTATCAAAGCTAACTCTCCCCATAGACCACATGCTCACATCTTATGGTCATGCCACTATGATGATGAGTGGCATCTTACCTTGGGCGTAGAGGCATTTGATCTATACATTACCACTCAAGTGAATGGCATCCATACAATAGCACGCCGTATAGACGACAAAATTGAAAACCCCCAAGCTAGTACTTAATTAGCCACCTAAAGTCTTTAACTGGGCATAAAGGAAAGTGATCATTGGCACACTTTAGATTCAAACTCTAGGTTTTAAACACCTATATATGTAGCTATAAGTTGCTAGAAACTAGTTTTGGAAAACAAAAACCTTTGTTTGAAATACACATGTGGCAATTAATGTTGAATTTGCTCTGATGCTAGCTGTAGCAAACCAGCCAATTTATAAGAGCACAAGTACAATGGGAGCCCGCAAGCGGTCGCACTGTCATACTTGAGTCCATATAAACCTGGTAGTCCATCGAGTACCGCGAAGGGTATCAATTCAACCAACATACGACCAAGATCATACATGATTTAACATACATGTCACACGTTACATAAAGTTCACAAATACAGTTCATCCATCAGAGTATGAATTAAAGTTATTACAAACCACGTTCAGGTAAGATAGTAGCGGAAGCAAATTAAAAGTTTGAAACCAACATATGCAACATTGTTTAAATATAGTGCCAGCTCACGATCACACTTCCACAAAAGCATAAGAGAGGGATTAATAAGAGATGCCTGCCTAGGGCTTACTCCTCGTCCACAGCGGGACAGAAGCAATTCTTGCAATAGCTATGATAACTATACCATCTGCAACAATGGGAATAAAACCCTAAGTACGAGAAGGTACTCAGCTAGACTTACCCGTCATAAACCAAAAATAAAGTGACTCCAAGGATTATTCTAGGCTTTATAAGTGGAGCTAGCTTGACAACATTTTGCATAAAAACCCACTAATTCAGCTATACATTTTATAATTCGGTCATCATGTTAATTATATCTATTCATCTCTAGATTAGCAACTAACCTGTGCCAAACAAGTGGTATATCATTTAGTAGCATAACAATAGTAACCATAGCCGGTATAATAATTCCATGTTCATCATAACCATCATTCCATAATATAGTTACTACGATGTTGGTACTAGCCAAGTTTTTCACTGTCCGGGAGAGACAGCGATTCGAATCGATTTTAACTAGCTAGGAATTTATTCCTAACACAAACCTTGGCAGACCAGATCAACGGTCACCTTAGGTCACCTTTGGTACAACTTAGGTCCACATTTCGTGGGTTCGCCCAGCGCCGCACAATCAGGGACAACCAGCTGCTAGGACGTTTAGGCCTGGCTTACCCTTAGGCTCACGTATGGCTCCCCGCACATCCTTACTACCATCCAGAGTGCACACTTTTATAGAATGGAGCCCAGCCTGAGTTGAGCTACTTGGCTTCGTGGTTGGAACGAGTTATCCGGCCAGCTAAGTAAGAGGCATGCATTCAATCTTGTTAGAAGCGCCCAACAACGCTACGGTCCTTAATCAGCATAGATGGATTCACATAAGTTCACCTACATATAGACTCCGCCTAGCCTCCATTTATATTACCCCATGGTTCTTTTCCACGATAGCAAATATAGCCAACCGTGCTTCGGTATCCACCTATATCTTGCAGGTGACAGGAAATCACCTGACTTCTACCGGTCTAAGCATGTCTAAGCTTGTATTCGATCCTAGACCTACACAGGGTTAAAGGTGTATATATCTAGACAAGGTAGTTCTATGCATCAAGTGGTTTTAATTCAACTCTTATCACCTAATGCATCAAACATAAAAGGACTCAAGTGAAGTTTTGTAAAACATAGGAGACTTAGAATGCTCTAGGGCTTGCCTTTGATGAAAGAGGTTGGCCTATGATCTGGGCACTCAGGGAGGTCCTCAAGAGTTTGCTCCTCTCCTTCTAGAGCTACGGCATAAGGTGTCTCCTGCTGATCCTCCTCCTCTTCTTCGTTGAACTCGAAAAGAGTTATCCCCTCGGACGATCCTATATGCATGATCATAGAATAAGATATCGTGGATGCATATATAACGACATGTATGATATGGTGGGGGTATGATGAAATGCATTCTCATAGGTGTTTTCAATAGAATTTTATTAAGGTTATAACAAGTTACATCTTATTTTACTAAGTAGGTGCATATCCCTTCTCTAGTAACTAAACAAATTCTCATCCAAGCAATTTTTTGGACTACAAGACAGCAACCACTTGTTTTGACCATAACTAGAGTTATACACATCTAAATAATATGGTTGTGGATATTCTAGAAATATTATGAAATTTCCTACAAGTTTCTTTTAATCATCTTAATGTGATTCAACAGTTATCTAGGTCAAACAATTCAATCTTTCAGATATGTCCATAGAGCAATGATTTCTCACAGCAGAATTATAATAGCTATAATTCTTAAACCATAAGTCCCGTGACTATGAAAATTTAACACAAGGTAGATAAGTAAGTTATCTACAACTTTGTTATTAACAAGTTTCTCAGAAAAGGTCATTATCATCATGAAATTATTACCACAACAGAATCTACACATGCAGCCATCTAAGTGAATTATAAAAAAATAATTGGCTAGTTGTCTACAACCAATCATTCCTAAGCCTATCTAAAAACATCAACACGCTATATGCATCACAAACACCACAGAAAATATCATGGTTAAGCCCAACTAATTTATTTTTGTTCATTTATTAATTTCTTTATATATGAAGGTGATTTAAAGGATAAATATTTTCAATGCTCAATAAATTCTGAGAAAATTACAGTAGCCTACATATGACCCTAGTAGTCCACTGTATAAATTTCATGCCATTTGGATAAGTATAGCCATCTCTACTAAAATGACAAGTTATATATGCTTATTTTAGCAAAAATAGTTTAGCCCAATGAAAAGTGTCAAGAAACATATTTAATATTTTTCTTACTTTCCTCCTAGCACAATAATACTGTGTAAAAATTTGCATGATCATATGTTATGTATTCTTACCCCAATTAATTTCACTAGAAACTAGCAATTAATTAAGATTAAATAGGAGGATCATATTTCAAGTATACTTACTGTAGGTTTAATATTTTTCCTAGCTAGAGCATATCAAAACAAGACCATAAAAATTGGAATCATAATTTTATCACCTTTCTAGCTCAAGTTATGCAATTTATAAGATATAAACAAATATAGAAGCACTTATATTGCTCAATTTAATTCTACCAGAAAAATACACTCAGTAGTAGATTTCATATTTTTATCAAATAGTAAACTTCATGATGAATCTAACAAAATTTGGTTCAGCTCATTTGGACAATCCTAGCTCCAGATATGAATTTTTGAAGTTTGTATTCAAATCTATGAAAATAATTCAAAAACAACTAAACCCTAAATGCTAGGTGCACCCGGCATATACACCATAGAGGCGCTAACGACTGGGCCCCCGGGTCAACTGACCCCACACGATAGAGAGACAGAGGTAGGGGCCGGCTTTGACCAGCGAGAACTCGCCGACAGTGAGGTCACCGGCGACGAGGTCAACACCAATGTGTTCCTCATCCTATTCCGCATCTACAGGTACCCTATGTTTGCTCAGAGGATCACCAGAGCTAGCTCGTCGGTGAGCATGGCGACTCAGCGATGGTGCGCGGTGGTGCTCCGGCCATCCCCGGCGACGGCATGGCTAGGCGAGCGTAGCTACGGCATATACAAACCCTAGCAAAGCTCAACGGCGTGGATTAGGTCAGGGTGGAGCGGCGGCGAAGCTTGGCCGCGTGCATGGTGGCACGGCGGTGTGAGCACGGCGGTGTGCCATGGCGTTCCGGTGTTGGTGTGCCGGCGTTGGCTCAACGGCCAACGACGTGACCTAACCCTAACCCTAGACTATCCCTAGCAAGCGGAACGCGTGAGCGAGATGGCTCGGTGGAGCACAGCCACAACGAGCGCAAGCTCGATGGCACTCCAGTGAAAGGTCCTAATGGCTAGAGGGGGGTGAATAGCCTATTAAAAATTTCTACAACAACACTTAGCAAACTGGTTAGACAATTATGAGGCAAAGCAAGTGTTGCTCTAGCCTACTAAAAATGCAAGCCAACTACCACAATTATAGTTTCTATAGTTTCTAACCACACAATGGCTATGTCACTATACTAAGTTAGTGTGCTCTCAAAGCCTAACTAAAAAGCCACACTAATCAAACTAACAAGCTCTCACAACTAGCTACACTAAAGAGCTTGATAACTAGTTTGCGGTAATATAAAGAGAGTGAGCAAGATGGTTTTACCGCCGAGTCGAGGAGTGAACCAATGAATCACAAGAATGACTACCAATGAAGACCAATCACCTCGGAATCAAATGATGACACAATGATTTTTACCAAGGTTCACTTGCTTGCCAGCAAGCTAGTCCTCGTTGTGGCGATTCACTCACTTGGAGGTTCACACGCTAATTGGCATCACATGCCAAACCCTCAATAGGGTGCCACACAAACAACAAAAGATGAGCATCACACAAGCCACGAGCATTTCACTAGAGTACCTTTTGGCTCTCCACCGGGGAAAGGTCAAGAACCCCTCACAATCACCACGATCGGAGCCAAAGGCAATCACCAACCTCCGCTCGACGATCCTCGCTGCTCCACGCCGTCTAGGTGGCGACAACCACCAAGAGTAACAAGTGAATCCCATAGCGAAACACGAACACCAAGTGCCTCTAGATGCAAACACTCAAGCAATGCACTTGGATTCACTCCCAATCTCACAAAGATGTTGAATCTATGATGGAGATGAGTGGGAGGGCTTTGGCTAAGCTCACAAGGTTGCTATGTCAACGCAAATGGCCAAGAGAGTGAGCTAGAGCTGGCCATGGGGCTTAAATAGAAGCCCCCCACAAAATAGAGCTATTGTACCCCTTCACTGGGCACAACATAAGGTGACTGGATGCTCCGGTCATATCGACCAAACGTAGGACCCAGCGTCCGGTCACCCGATGCTTGCCATGTGTCATCGGCTTCAAACACGGATTGCCCAATCTCAACGGTCATTAGTACATTTAAGTACTGACTGGACATGCTGCTCAAAGTGGCCGGACACACCAACACCAGCGTCCAGTCATTTCCAATAAGGTTCTAGAGACGAAAAATCATGATGCTCAACTAGACTCACCCAGCGTCCGGTCACTCAACGTCTCCTCTGTGTGCTGCCACATCAGTGGGACCGAACGCACCCCGCCAGCGTCTGGTCACAAAGTGACCCAGCGTCCGATCGAAGACCGACACCAGCATCTTTATTGCTTCTACTGACTGGACGCGCCAGTCCAGATGAGGTCAGCATCCGGTCCACTCTGTGAGACCCTGTCTTTTCTGTATAGGCCACCGGCGGCACCATTGGACTGTCCGCACTCTACGAGTGGGCACTCCGCCCGTGAAGTTCGTAACCCTTGCTCAAATGTGCCAACCACCAAGTGTATCACCTTGTGCACATGTGTTTGCATATTTTCACAAACATTTTCAAGGGTGTTAGCACTCCACTAGATCCTAAATGCATATGCAATGAGTTAGAGCATCTAGTGGCACTTTGTTAACCATATTTCGATACAAGTTTCACCCCTCGTAATAGTACGGCTATCGATCCTAAACGTGATCACACTCACTAAGTGTCTCGATCACCAAAACAAAATAGATCCTACTATTTATACCTTTGCCTTGAGCCTTTTATTTTTCTCTTTCTTCTTTTCAAGTCCAAGCACTTGATCATCACCATGGCATCACCATCATCATGTCATGATCTTCATTTGCTTCACCACTTGGAATGTGCTACCTATCTCATGATCACTTGATAAATTAGGTTAGCACTTAGGGTTTCATCAATTCACCAAAACCAAACTAGAGCTTTCAATCTCCCCCTTTTTGGTAATTGATGACAACCCTTTCACAAAGATATGAATTGAAATTCAATTGAGTCCATATTGCTTGCCCAAGCATATTTACTATGCGTAAAAGGATATGGACAAGTTTCATGAACCCCAAATGGTAGCAATTGCTCCCCCTATATATGTGCTAAGAGTTTGGATTGTAGCTTGCACATATGCTTAGATAGGAAATATAGGAGACAATGTCTACCAAATGATGCTAAGGTATAAAAGATGGACCTTTGAAGCATGATACCAATCGGAGTGCACCAATATACCATCCTTAACATCATGGTTAGCTCTATACCACTTGGAAATGATATCACTAGATAACCTTTGCATGCTAGTTTTTCATTTCATCATTCAAACCTACAACTAGCATACACAACACAAGCATGGATATTGAAATTTAAAACTTGTGCCATGTAAGCAAACATATGAAATGCACATTCAAATACACCATACAAGTTAATGAGCTTGCTTCCCCTACTTGTGTGCTCAAAATTTTAATTGATCCCTTTCCTTTGTCATATCTCTCCCCCTTTGTTGTCTTTTCATTATCTTAGTACACTAATATCTTTGTTTTTCTCCCCATGTACTAATATGACTAATATCTTTGTTTTTCTCCCCCTTTGTCATCAATGACCACAAAGGTTCAAAATGTAGATAGGTTGAGATTATCAATGTCAATCAATAGGGTGAGGATCATTTTCCCAAATTTGGTTCAATCTAGATCATTTGTAAAAGATATTTAACTCGGTTTGATCTAAGGACAAGCATCTTCACACCTCCAAATAAGGGTTATCTTGTACCATGTTGAGTTAAACACTTATATCTCATTTTCTAGATCAAACACTAGGTTTACAAGCCCACAAACATGTCATATGCTACCACTAGACCAAAATAAGTATAGAAGCAATAGTGGTACCATACAATCATCAAATTCATTTGATTTTCATAAATGAGCCTATTAAATGTGAAAGATGTCTAGATGCACTAAACATATCCTTAATAAGGATGTATGCCATGCCAATCAACTTTTACCTTGGATTGCTTAAAGGAGAGGCATGCCATATAAGTGGGGAGGTGCATCAACACATATTTGAGAAATCCAATATGTTCAACTCATTCCTTAGCTTGCAAAACCTTTTCTCATCCAATGGCTTGGTGAATATATCAGCAAGTTGATCTTCGGTGCCTACATTCTCAATGCAAATGTTGATCTTCGGTGCCTACATTCTCAATGCAAATGTCCCCTTTTTGTTGGTGATCTCTTATGAAATGGTGGTGGGCATCAATGTGTTTTGTTCTTGCATGTTGAACCGGATTGTTGGTTAACTTGATTGCACTCTCATTGTCACATAGCAATGGCACTTTCTTGAACTTGATTCCAAAGTCATTCAAGGTGGCCTTCATCCAAAGTATTTGTGCACAACAACTACCGGCAGATATGTATTCGGCTTCGGCGGTTGATAATGCAACACTATTTTGCTTCTTTGATGACCATGAAACAAGTGATCTTCCCACCAATTTATATGTGCCCGAGGTGCTCTTCCTTTCAACCTTGCATCCCACATAATCCGAGTTCGAGTAACCAGCCTTTGATGACATCCAGCCTTGATGCGGTCACATAGAGTAGGCTTCCAATCATAGACCGATACAATTTTTGATCCACCATATTGCCACTTGCATCACTATCCAAGTTGCCATTTGTTCCCATTGGTGTGCTAATGGCTTTACTATCACTCATGCCAAACTTCTTGATCATGTCTTTGGCGCATGAGCTCGACGGCGATGGCGTGGTGCGTAGCAGCTTTGCTCTGGCATGGCAAGAGAGAGGCGAAGTGAGGAAGAGGAGCGCGAATGCGAGCGAGCAAGGGAGGGTAGCGGCATCATGTGGCTTTGTTGCCCGCATCGGCCTGACCGGTGGGGCCGGCGCCGGCGGGCCACGACGCGCGCGCGGCGCTGATCCAGACGCCGTTGAACCCGACTGACAGCGTGACTTCGTGACTTTATAACTCCTAATCCGTGGCGAAATTTTGAAAACTTCCTTAATCAAATTTGTAGAGCTAAGTGAGTACTAAAAAAATGCTTAAAGGAGTTTGGCTTAATTCCTAATGGTTTTCAAACTACAAAGCTCCAAAGTAGAGTACTTTGAAACTGTAGCCAGCACATGACTTAGCAAAATTTTCTAAGTTTCAAGACAGCATTTTATTGATTTTTGTGAGCCCTATTTGACCAAGTTAGACACTAATTCATCTCATGACCCTTAAATAAAGTTTGTTTCCCTTGATGTGAACTACAACTTTTATTTAGGTCACATAGCCATACAAACACTCTAAGGTACTGTTCAACTTTGGTCAAACTAGCAGCATGAAAATGACATTTGAAAGTACACCAACACTTAGAAGCAAAATTGGTCCATGTCATGAATACAAAAGTTGTTCCATTCACCATTCTAGATGTGTCTAAGGTATATTGGTGCCCTTACAACCATTTCATACATTGGTCATACATGATTGCAAGCATAAGCATATATATAAAATCAACATTTCTTGTGATAAGGTATAAGAATGAGATGAAATTTCATATGCTCATGTTCATGAATGCTTGGATGATGCTTGTGCTCATGAAATGCTGGTGCCAAATGCAAAGCTTAACACTGGGGTGTTACATCATGAATACAAAAATTGATCCATTTACCATCCTAGATGTGTCTAAGGTGTTTTCATGACCTCCAACCATTTCATACATTGGTCATACATGATTACAAGCATATGTAAGTATATAAGCAACATCGCATGTGATAAAGAGAAGGTAAATGAAATGAAACTTCAAATGCTCATGCTCATGAATGTTTGGATGATGCTTGTGCTCATGAAATGCAAATGCCAAATGCAATGCTTAACACTGGGGTGTTACAGCCCCTCCCCCTTATAGAAATCTCGTCCTGAGATTTGCAAGACCTACCATTCTTCACAAAAAGGGATAGACTTCACGCAAATAATCCTCATGTTCCCATGTGGCATCTTGTTCACTGTGGTTATTCCACACCACCTTGTAGAATTTGATGACTTTGCTCTAGGTTACTCTTTCCATTTCTTCTAGCACTCGGATTGGTTTCTCTTCATAGGTCAAATCTGATTGGAGCTTAATGTTGGTGGGTGCAATAGCTTTGTTTGGTATGCGAAGACATCTTTTTAACTGAGAAACATGGAAGACATTTAATATACCACTCATCTCTGGGGGAAGTTGTAACTTGTAGGCGACATTTCCCTTCCATTCAATAATCTGGTACGGCCCTACATATCTAGGCGAAAGCTTCCTTTTTACTACAAATCTCTGCACTCCTTTCATGGGCGAAACTTTTAAGTACACATAGTCTCCCACTTCAAAGGTTAGTGATCTTCTTCTCTTATCAGCATAATTCTTTTGCCTAGACTGAGCTGCTTTCATATGTTGTTGGATAATGCGTACTTGCTCTTATGCTTCAGTGACAAAATCTATGCCATAGTACCTCCTTTCTTCGAGCTCAATCCAATTCAAAGGAGTTCTACATTTGCGACCATACAAGGCCTTAAAAGGAGCCATCTTGATGCTCTCTTGATAACTATTGTTATAGGAGAACTCGGCTAAAGGTAGCCATTTCTCCCATGAACCCTTGGACGATATAACACAAGCTCTCAACATGTCTTCTAAGATTTGATTCACTCGCTCAGTCTAACCAAAAGTTTGTGGATGGTATGCTGCACTTTTGATTAGTTTAGTTCCTAAGGCCTGGTACAAGTGTTCCTAGAAGCGAGCTATAAACTGTGGTCCTCGATCTGAGATTATGGTCCTTGGTACTCCATGTAGTCTCACGATCTGAGAAACGTACAGCTCAGTGTACTTATCAGCTAGATACCTTGTGTTAATCGGTACAAAATGTGATGACTTGGTGAGGCGATCTACAATGACCCATATAGAATCATGACCTTGTTGTGTCTGTGGGAGGCCTGTAATAAAGTCCATACTTATTTCTTCCCATTTCTAGCCTAGAATAGGCAATGGCTGAAGTAATCCAAAGATTTTAAATACATGGCCTTGACTCTACTGTAATTATCACACCTAGCGACATAGGCGGCGATCTCTTTCTTCATCTTAATTCACCAAAAACGGGTTTTCAAATCTTGATACATTTTGCTACTATCCGGATGGATAGACAACTTGGATGAATGAACTTCATCTAAAATTTGATTTCTATGTTCTCGGTCTTTTGGTACCACAAGCCGGTCCTCAAACCATAGCACACCTCTTTCATCCAACCTAAAATGCTTGGTTTCCTGTTCTTTCATCTTTCTCTTAATGTGAAATACACCTATATCTATCTTCTGTAGTTCTATGATTTTGCTCTCAAGTGAGCAACTGACGTGATATTGTGCAGCACAACAGGATGTAACAAATTAAATCCATCTTCCAACAATGCTTCTAAGGTGTTACAATGAGATTTCTGACTAAATGCATCTTCTACAACATTAGCTTTTCCTAGATGGTAGTGCACTTCCAAATTATAGTCCTTGATTAGCTCTAACCACCTACGTTGTCTCATGTTCAGCTCAGATTGAGTGAAGATGTATTTGAGACTTTTGTGGTCAGTGTATATGTGACATATGTTTCCCAACAAATAATGTCTCCAAATCTTCAAGGCGTGAACAACTGCTGTGAGCTCTAAATCATGTGTAGGATAATTGACTTCATGCTTTCTCAATTGTCGAGAAGCATAGGCAATAACTCTTCCTTCTTGCATAAGTACACACCCCAAACCTATACCCGATGCATCATAGAACACATCGAAAGGCTTTTCAATGTCAGGTTGTGCTAAAATGAGGGCTATAGTTAGCAAGGTTCGCAAAGTGTGAAAAGCGGCTTCACACTCCGGAGTCCAATTGAACTTTTCATCCTTCTAGAGTAGTCTGGTCATGGGCTTAGCTATCTTGGAAAAATCTAGAATGAAACAACGATAGTAGCCTGCTAGCCCTAAAAAACTCCGAGCTTCATGAACCGAAGTCGGGGCCTTCCAATCCATGACCTCTTGTACTTTAGTCGAGTCTACAGAGATTCCATCTTCAGATAAGATATGACCCAAGAAAGCTACTTTCCTCAACCATAATTCACACTTGCTAAATTTGGCATATAATTTATGCTCCCTCAATCTAGACAAAACAACTCTTAGATGCTCTGCATGATCTACCTTATTTTCTAAGTAAATCAAGATATCATCGATAAACACAACCATGAACTTATCGAGCTCGGGCATGAATACCGAATTCATCAAATACATGAAGTAGGCAGGAGCATTTGTCAGTCCAAAAGACATGATCAAATACTCATACAGGCCATACCTAGAAATCTATTTTAGGTACATCCTCTGGCCTGATCCTAATATGATGATAGCCTGACCCCAAGTCAATCTTAGAGAATACCTTTGCTTTTGCTAGTTGATCGAATAGGATATCGATGTGAGGCAAAGGATACTTATTCTTAATGGTCACAGCATTAAGCGGCCTATAATCCACACACATCCGCAAGGATTTGTCGTTCTTCTTTACAAATAAAGCTAGACATCCCCATGGAGATGAACTAGGTCGAATGAGACCTTTGCCCAAAAGTTCTTGTAACTAGATTTTAAGTTCGGCTAACTCATTTGGTGGCATCCTATAGGGTCTTCTTGAGATAGGTGCTGTACCAGGCACTAACTCAATCTTAAATTCCACATCCCTATCCGGCGATAAACCCGACAACTCATCTGGAAATACATCAGGAAATTCACAAACCACTGGAATATCACATAGGGTAGTGGCTTGGATAGCACAAGACAAGTTTTGAAGATCAAAATTTCTGGGAAGTGGCACTAGAAAAGCATTACTCCCCTTTGGTTCTCTCAACATAATTGTTCTTGTGGTAGTGTTAATGAGAACTCCATGACCCCTCTTCCAATTCATGCCCAAAATCACATCTTTGCTAGTCCTGGTAATATTATAAGATTTGTAGTGTACTCCCTCTCTTGTATAGAGATGAGCACATCTCTCACTAATTGATTAGTAGAAATAGTGGCCCCAGCTGAACTTATACTATAACCACCCTTGTCTACCTCAATTATCTTCTGATGATGCTTAGATGCAAATGTTTGGCTCATAAATGAATGAGAAGCTCTAGAATCAAATAAAACAATGGCGGGATGTTTGTTAACAAGAAACATACCGGCGGTCACAACTTCCCCCGTGGGAATTTCTTCCACGGCTGTATAATGCACGTATCCAGGATGTGCCTTAGGATTTGCCTATTTTTTATTACCCTGGTTTTGATTGCTATTCTTCTTGGGATGGGGACACTCCTTGGCCCAATGACCCAATTGATTGCAGTAAAAGCAACACTCCGTCCCACTACGGCATCGCCACACACCCTAAGCATCTACGAACAGGTTGCCCGCAGGCTGCCAAGATCTTCCATGGGATCCATTGTAGCCACAGCAACGCGGATAGCAATCTCAACAGCCACATCCGTTGGGAGCTTCTCCATGGAATGAGGACATGCGTGGCGGTGGCAAAAGATGGATCCTCAGGTCGGGGAGCGACATCACGGTAGAGCGGAGCACTGGGGAGGGGGATCGGAGCGGAGCACTGGGGAGGGGGAACGGAACGGAGCATGGTGAGTTCCAAAAAACCCTCTTGGGATTTTATGATCACTCCGTTCTTGAAGGTTCCGCGGCATGGGGATGTTGAACATCTCGGGAAAGTCAATCATCATCCTCCCAACCGTGTGAACCAGGTAAAACGTGTATGAAAATGCGATCATGCCCACTCGCTTCTTGCACGCTTTGGTGATCGAGGAATAGCGCTAGGGGCGCGTCCGATCGTGCCCCATGGCCAGCGTCCAACCGCTGCTCGCCTTGGTGCATCCTCTGTAGGCCCCTAAAGCCAACCTATCACTATTGCTAGGAATTCACATATTGGTAACACTAGCTATATGTTTGAGTAATATATGTGCATTTCTTTGCACTCGGGGCCAAAAAATGTGTCACAGAATGCAAAAACCCAAGGATGAAATCCTATCCCCTAACACCAAAATTAGTGTTTCTTAAGTGCCTTGAAAACATGGCAATTGGGTCTCAGCGCTTGATACGGTCGTTCCCCTCCCAACACCAACGTTATACAAGGTTGTTTGTTGTTTGTCTATAAAACAATTCTCTTTCCTATTCCCCCTCAGAATACTTGCTATTTGGGTCCACCACTACATATGCATTCATGCCCAGCTTGGTGCTTGTATGAGAGCCAAGCTATCATCTCTCACCTCTCTTCTCTCCTCCAATCAGCCTGAGCTTGGCTATAAGCCCATTATTGTACTCACTCTTAGGATGCTTGATCTAGGCATACGCCTCCCGTGTCATGCTGCCTCATATTGACTTGTCATGGTGATTCGGTGCGGGTATAGTGGGAGGCGTATCATCCGACCATGAATTGCACTGTGCAACTTGATCATGGATGTTGCACCGATCTAGACGGCTTAGCCCAAAACAACATGGTTTAGTTCCCGAGGCGACCCATGCCAAGGCCATGCCGGGCAGTTGTGGTTCCCGAGGCACCGCTCCAATGCTCCCCGTCATATCACATTGAAGCGAAGGGCCGCTCCCGTAATTAAAATGCCTAGTACTGGTTTCCCCACCCACAAACGCTAGGCCTGGTGAGAAACCCCATTGTCCTCAGTCCTCACCCTCTACTGCTACTCCACCACCTATGCCCTCCCTAATCCCCATCGTGTCGCAGCTCCCTCCGTCGCCCTCCCACGTGCTTTGTGGTTCTCCGGCATCTCCGGAACCATTGACCTCGCCAGCACCGAAGTTCCCGGCGCACTCCCGTTCGCCCTCGCTTGAACCGACGGTCCTGGCGCGCTCCCGTTAGCCCACGCTAGCACCGATGGCCCCGCTGCGCTCCCATTCATCATCGCTGGTCCTGGCAGCCTCCCATTCGCCCTCGCCGGCATGCTCCCCTTCCCCACAGTTGTCGTTCATGGACTCCTTGGGCTACGTCAGCACCGACTCTGAGGAGGACCACCTCCATGAGTACATGACGCCCATCATAAGGAGTCACTAGCCGTGCATCATCAACATCGATGGGCAGCTAAGCTGCCCCATCTGCCCCCATCTGGCAAATTAGTAGTGGACCTGGAACGCGGCCAAAAACCACATCCTGGGGATCGTGAACTCCAATGCTCAGGACGACAAGAAGAGGAGCCGCCACTGTGGCCTGGCGAGGAATCAGGGCTGGCTTCCGCCACCGTCCGTTGCTGACAAGGATGAATCTGGTGAGTAATGAGGGCACTATGCATCGTCGCTAGGAGTTCTATGTACCCGCTTGACGTGTGCCAATTTGCATAGGAGCTATATATATTTAATTAGCAATCATGAGTTCGATCTGTGGGATGGCACTGATCTTATATTGTGAAGTCATGTAGAAGTTGGATGTAAATTAGTATGAAAATGACTTCGAGCAGTGGGATGGCACTGCTCAATAATGTAATAGAAGTCATGTTATATTAATGATAGTAACTCTCCTAAAGTACTAGCTAGTACAATGTTTGAGTTGCCGGTTCCTATATTAGAATGCAAATTTTGGCAACAAACCAATTAGGCAGTCGCAAATTTTGGCCACAGCCAATATATTTCATAACGGCAATTTTGGGTATCAAGTATCAACCAATCAGGTTGATTTGGTAACCAAAACATGGCAATTGGGCCTCAACATTTGATACGGTCGTTCCCCTCCCTAATCTGGCTGAGTGGAAAACATCACTGCTCTACAGTTCTGGCTGAGTGTCCGCTTCTATTTGTTTGTTCACATCCATGGTGGGACCGATGGTGATGTTTAACATAGCACCGCCGTCCTACGGTTCCGACCGGTAGCATAAAATGAACCCGGTATATAATTGTGTGCAGCAAAAAAATTTCCCCAAATTTTCCATTCTGGCCCCGCTTAGAATGGAGCCACTCCCCGCTCACCGTCGCCCTACCCATCGCTGCCGTTCCCCCCGCTCTCCACCATAAATCCAATTCGTGGCGCCATTCGCCGGCTCCCCCCACCCCGCTCCACCCCGTTCGCCGGCTCCCCCCACCCTGCTCCACCATTCACCAGCGGCAGTCGAGCCCGCTATCCATTTTCCTGGCCATCCAATTCCATCTCTCCAGCTGTCGTTTCCCGCACATCTGAGGTAAACAAATTGTGGATTGGCCCTGGTCCCCTTTGAGTCTAACCTATCCTCCACCCTGTTGCAAAAAAACTCCCCTTTTTGCTCATTGTGTTTGACTTCCATTTAGAACAACTCCCTTTCGTTTTGGTATGTTCTGTCTCTCACATTTGTGAACAATTTGACATATATTTCTCTGAGATCTGCAATCCATAGAAATAATTTGTATTTTTTTTCTAAAAAATTTGGCATATATTTCTCTGAGATCTACAATCCATAGAAATAATTTGTATTTTTTCTAAAGAATTTGGCATATATTTCTCTGAGATCTGCAATCCATAGAAATAGAAGTTGTGTTATCCCAAAATTACATCACTGTGTACAATAAATTACATTATAGTCAAGAAGTCATCATAAATGTAGTAATAAGGCATTATAAATATGTAAAAAGACATTATAAATGCAACCAAGTGTCGGGCATGGCCAGAACACTCGGTTTGCTCATATTTTATTGAGTTCACAGCATTAATATGTACTCATCTGGAGCTTGGGCATGCATTAGGTGTTGAACAAGGCTTGCTTTATTTGTGTAGGTCCAAAACGACTTGTACAACACCTTCATTGCAAAGTTCATCATCTCCTATGAAGTTCCTAGTTTGGTTATGTGTACACATATTTGAATGTTCTCAGTGGGAGCTTGCTAGTTATTAGCATCAAGTCATTTTTCGCTATGTTTTGACTTTTGAATTGAATGACTTGACAACATTGTGTTCTGTTATGACTTTTACAAGGATGGCAGGAGTATATGCATAGCTTGTTTTAAAAAATCCCATTAAGGGGAACCCCTCCTGTTTTACGTAGAAACAAGCAAGGCTCATTGCTCATGAAGTACCAGTGCCTAAGGGTGTCTGCCTGCCATCCCCTTTCTCGTACCTCAACCTTGGGGGAATTGGCGGGGTAATCCATCTGCGTATTTCCGTAGCTGAGACAATTACTCTGTTATATATAGTACAATCTTATAGCCTAAGTATTTGATCTATATGTGGAGGAGCAAGCTCCCACCAAGAGTGACACAACAACAGCAGATAGGCCTACTAGGCGTCGAGGTATCACCGAGTTGCATCCGGTCGGAGAACCTATGGAGCCATCCCCTTCATGGTACCTTGACCTTGGGGGAATCGGTGAGGTAATACATCTGCATATAGCCGTAGCAGATTCAATTACTCTGTTATATGTAGAACAATCTTATAGCCTGAGTATTTGATCAATATGTGCAGTAGCAAGCTCCCACTGAGAGTAACACAACCACATCAGATAGGCCTCCTAGTCGCCAGACAAGGCAAGGGTGGAGCAAGTTGCACACCGGTAAATAGTTTATCACCGAGTTGGATCTGGCCAGAGAACCCGTGTTGCCATTTGGTGTCATGGGGCCTTATAAGGCAGCCATCAGGGTGTTAGTGAAGGACAGCATACCCATCAAGTACAGGTACTGGAAACAAAAGGGCAGCAAATGGGTGGTTCCATCCAGTCTGAAGAATCTTTGCTGGGAGAAGCTGAAAGACCTGTTTGTTTTTCCTGATGGGTTTGATGAAGAGGTGGTAAAGGATTAGTAATTCTTTATCATGGGCAACTCATTCAAGTATTTTAGGTACTACCTGAACACCCAATATGTAAGGAAGGGCATCGAACCAAAATGGAGTGAATACCCACATCAGCAAGAGTATTGGAGTGATTTTGTGAGTGGGAAGGAATCGGATGAGGCGAAGGAATAGAGTGAGGCAAATATGATCAACTCCCGTAAAAATATGAGGCCGCATCGCACCGGCTCGCATGGCTATGCAAGGGAAAACTAAGATTTGGAATGGGATGAGGAGCAGCTGACCCAGAGGGGTGTTATGGTCCATACATCTAACTATGATCCCCGCTCTGTAAGGTTCCTTCTTGCGAAGGGGTTACCTTCAACCCAGATGGCTCCCTAAGTTATCAGGATGCTACAACCGAGGAATTCACATAAAGGATGAAGGTGGTCCACGAGGAAGATGATAATGGTACTTTCAAGCCTAATACGGAGAATGATCAGCTGATCTGGGCATTGGGAAACAAACAACCGTTCAATGCTCTCTCCGGCTCACAGGTTTGGCCCCTCGGCCCCTTTAGTAAATTTGGATGACCTTGTGACGTACTTAGAGTGTTTAGCAAAGCTTTTCTTAACTGTGTTTCACCTTTTTCTTGTGTTCCAGACTAAAGTGTCGTCTACACTAGAGCTGGCCGATTTGGAGATATCTGGGTTCCAAGAAGATCTTTTCGGTTTCATTATAGACCAAGTCGTGAGCACCAAGAGAGTCCATCACCTTCTCTAATCAAGGTGCTAGTGTTTTGAAAACTATATATTCGTTGTTGTTGGATTTGTATGTTATGTCGCTGTGGTTGAAAACTATGTTTGTCACTATCGTTTTATTTGTATGGATATTTGTGTCTCGGTGGTGATATATGTTTGGATACAATACATTGTCTCTCTCTATATATGTTGCTGGCGATGCATAAGCCATGGAAAGTCTGTATTGCTATTATTATAATGTATTGTGAACAATAATGATGCACAGTGTTAACGCTGGCGGTAATGGACGAAACATTACTGTCGGAACAAACACAACGGTGGTGGTGACGCTGACCTCATTACCGCTAGAGGGAACACCGACCACGTGTGATGGTACATACATCAATGGTGGATGGTACACCGAACCGGCGTTGATGTTCTCACCATCACAGCCAGATGGTACATCGGTCCGGCGTTGATGTTCTCGTCATCACCACCGGTTGGTACGCTGACCCAATGATGATAGGTACATCGTCACCGCCAGATGGTACACCGAGTCAGCGTCAATGGTTACATCATCACCACCGGATCGTACACCGACCCAGCGTCGATGGTTACATCATCACCGCCGAATGGTACACTAGACCAGCGTCGATGGACGCATCATCACCACCGGATGGTACGCTGGATCGTATGTCGCGCCAATGGTGGTAAGACATCATCACCACCGTATGGTATGCCAGACCAACGGTGATAAAATACCATCACCGCCGACGCGCAACCGGCGGAGATAAAGGTTGCCGATCACCTCCGACATACACCAACGGGGGCCGAAACCATCGATAATGGGGGTTCTGGAGCCGGCGGTGTTTAGCTTTCTATAGTAGTGATATTACCTTCAACCATGGGGCTTCTTTGCCTTCACTTGGGTCTTAAGCAATTGAAAGACAGAAAGATCAAGTCAAGCGCTATGTCTCAAGTTCTTTGCTCAACCATTATTCTAGAGTTTTTATAGGTTTTTAAAACAAAACTCAGAGCTTCCATTGTATGACACTCTCAAGTCTCTCAATATATGTGGTATTTGTGGATCCTCACCAAGGCAATAATAATGTTATGCCTTTATCTTCCTATAACTAAGGCTTATGTGGAGCTCATAGGAGTGGAAATAGCATGAAAGAGCATACTTGTAAAGCATATATTGTAAAGTCAAACCTCGGATCCAAAGAGAGTTGAGTCATACAATAAAATCAAGATGTGCATGTGTGTGGATATATAGTGGATATATATGGTGGCTAACCTAATTCTACTATGCTCCTTGAAAACATATATCTCTTTTGAAACTTGAAAATACTTTACAAGAAAACATGTGCTATCTTATTCATCTTTCTTTCTTTCTTTTCAGGCGGGCATTTGAGTACCCATTGTTTTAATATCTTGGATATTTGTCCATTTTTTCAATTCTCTCTCTTTTTTCCTTTTTTTTATGAATAACTTTTGCATAGCCTATGCCTCTTTTCTGCAATAAAACTTTTGAGAGATAGCAACAAAAATTTAGAGCATTTATTTGGTGGATGAAAAACCTATCAAGCATATTTTTGGTGTTTACTCCCAGTGTAGGAGTAAAACACTTTTGGGTGGATCTAAATCGAAGGACATGTTTTTGCGCCTACCCCAGTGTAGGAGTAGTGCATATTTGGGTGGTGTGTACGTGATCTTGACTTTAAGAGCTTGACAAACCTCTTATAAGGGTCAATAAAGCTTGACAAAACTCAATACAAAACAAGCAGCATATAAGTGAAAGTTTTTCTAGCCTAAATAATATGTATGGCTCTGGTAGGAATTCAAGCTTTGTCATACAGGAACTCATCATGTAATATTTTTATGTTTTCAAAAGATAAATCTCCAAAACTTTCATATCACTTGGAACAAGATAAACAACAGCTCAGACCTTCTCATATCATATCCGTAAATTACCTAGACATAGATCAAGCATATGCTACCCACGAGTTTTAAATTCAGAGTATATTCTTATATCAAAACAATCTTATCCAAAACTCGGGAGAATTCAAGGCTAAAAACTAGGTACTTGAAAGGAATTACAACAGAGCAAATATTCATCATTTTCATTTTAAGAGATTATCTTTAGAGTCCTTTTAATTTACTAAGCTCTTAAAAACCAAACTTAAAGAGAAACTTGACACACATTTTTAATTTTGTTTTTATTTTTAGATCACACATTGCTACTATATAAAGATAAATTTTATTTTGTTTTTAGTTATGCATCTTTTTTTAACAAATGTATAGCAAACTTAGAAATAAAACCAAAAGGGAAAGAAATACTTATCTAGATACATGGGGATGCCCTTCCTCCAAGCTGGTTGTTGTCGTGGTCGCTTAATGAGGTGGCTTCAGTAGCTTGTACTTGTTCCTCTCAGAGTGGTTTTGCTAGCGGACGACCTTCTCGTCCATCAGGAAGCTGGGTTCTTCTTGTGCAGCAGCGACTCTAGTGGTTGGTTCATCCATGTTCATGTCGGAGTCGATTCTGGAGGATGTACTCTTGGTAGAGCAAGTGGAAGATGACCGGGTGAACTTGCTCTTGATCTTGTGCATCATCCTACAAAATGTCAACAAGAACAACAAAACTCATGGAACGAATTAGAATAAAAGGGTTAGCGGTCAACCATCCAGGGGTTAGTCGTTCTTGGAGTTGAAAATATTTTTGAGTTGGCCAAATTTTAGTAGGATGTCTATCTAATATTTTTTTGGATTTTATGATACAATATAATATAACTAAATGTATGCATGATATTTTTATTTTGTTATGCCACCACGGTAAATATTCTTGTGGGTTTTTACACATTGTCAAAATTATCCACATGGGGCTTAGAACTTTATAATGCAGTGATGATATTTTTATTTTATTTTCTAGATGCAATGGAAGTGCAGAAAAAGTAAATATGCTAAAATAAAAATAATTTATGCATTGTGAAAAAGTAAATATGGATAACTACCGATTTTTCCTCCCGACGAGGGTTCGGTGTTTTGAGTCCTCCGAACAGGACTCCTCCTATCTTATTCATTCTTTGGGTGCATCAATTGGTCCCGGAGATGGAGACCTTGATGGTTGCGCCTCTTATGAAGGTGACTCTTTTGATTATGTCACCTTTTCCTTCCACACTTGCTTGGGTTGTGGACTTGATTTTGGCATAGTAGGTTCATCATTAATAACTTCTCCTTCTTCTTCATTCTTTGGGAGTTGATTCCTTCAGCATTGGGATGATCGACGTCTTCTCTTAGAGTAGATCTTTTTCGGCTGTTCATAAGTTGTATAACTATTGAAATAGCATCGTACCTTTTGCTCTAGGAATTGGAAGTGAATTTGTCCTGATCTGACATAGATGATCGCATTGGTAGTGTTGAGGAACGGTCTTCCAAGATGATAGGTATATCTTTTTCTGCCTCTCCCATGTCAAGAATCATGAAGCCGTCAGAGACATAGTAATCTTGAATTTTGACCATAATGTCCTTTGCTATGCCCTCCGAAAATCAGATCGTTTGGTCTACCATCTGTAATTGCATATTTGTAGGGAACAAAGGTTCATCAAATAGATACTCATAAATTACCTTGGACATTATGTTGACACCCAATCCAAGATCGCAGAAGGTGTTGTGGAAGATTCTTTGTCCGATTGTACACTCGATGATTGGTACTCCAGGATCTTCCTTCTTAGTAAGGAATGGTGAAGCGAGGAGGTGGTCGTACTCCGATCAAAGTGTGTTGATCATCTTGACTAATTCTTCTCTTAGCAGTATGGCCTTATTCTTCCTTCTTCGGTTGTTTTTCTTCTTACTTACTATTGTGTCTTTGGGCAGATACGACATCTGTGGATGACTAGGAGAATGCAATATATGATTCTTAAAAGAGAGTTTCTCCTTTCTATCTTTAATTGTCAAATAGATTTTAGCACTATCCGTGTAGATAATGGCTTTTGCGGTGCTCAAAAAAGGTCAACCCAAGATAATGGGTGCCCTTATATCTCCACCTATGTCCAAAACCACAAAGTCTACGATTATGTATGGGCATCCAACTCGTACATAGATATCTTCAAGAATTTCCCTTGGGGTAGCAAAGTGATTGATCTGCAAGCTGCAAACGCATATTTGTGTATAGCAAAGAATCTCCATGAATTTTCTCATAACTTAGCTTTGGCACAATGTTAACACTCGCTCTGAAGTCATATACAACTTCTTAGAACACATGAGGTCTAATGGCTATGTAGAATCCTGCATTGTGAATATCAACAAGATTTTAGTTTCAGGATCTTCCGGTTGCCCTAGCATCTTACCTTTGTCGGTAGAAGGAACAACAGCCATCAGTTGGGCTATTTGTGATTCTATCATTTTATTAAAGCTATGCTGGTTTTTAATGGCTAAGGAGAAGCTATCCATTCTACTATTTATATTTTCTAAAATTTTATCATTGGAAGCTAGTTTTCTAGATAATCCATCCATAATTTTAGCTTGAACAAAGACTAAATCTTTCAAAGATGGTTTATGTTGGCGTTTATTAGCATCACCACTAGGATTGGTGTTTCCTAGCCATGGCACTAGAAACGCCGTGACGATATTTCTGAATACATGTAGAAATATTCCGCAAGCGCACGGATATATCGTTGTAGCATTTCACCCGGAAGTATTTGGGTATCGTTCATTTATATTTTTCCAAAGGAAGGCATGGTAGGGACATGGACAAGATAACATGATTGTATAATAGACCAAAGTTCATAATAGGGGTAAGCCAGGATAGATATATGGATAGTGTGACACACACACAAGCCAATCTCAGAATAAGGAATAACGAACAAAGAATAAAGAATAAAACATAAACAGGAGCAGGCATCCTAAAGTACACAAGGGCAGAGTTGATGAGGATAGAGATGGATTCCTATGGTTTTAGGACCTAAGGATAGATAAACTTTACTTCTACTTGCTTACTTCGGGCACCGGATAACACTTGGTCTGCTAAGCGTTGCCGACCTACGACTCTACGCCGTATCCGAACATGGGGGATTACAAAGGACGGATAGGGCTATCACCACCTACCGCCTACCCCTCAACCGGAGGATACGAGGCAAACGAAGGTAGCCTCTGGCCTAGACACCATGTCTACGCTATTGGCTACTACTCTAGCATTCCGATAGGGTTATTCGTCTTTATCAAGGCCCTCTACTAGAGTATCCACTACAAGAATGGACGATGAACCCGCAAGCAAATAAGAGTAAAGATTAAAAAACCAAAGGACTTTACACCAAAAGAACCATGAACACTTACTTAGCGAATGAATCCACATAATAAGTGTTCGCTAAGGTGCAAGCGAAGGAAGGTTACCGGCTAGTCCGGTTCTTCCCCAACTCTCCCTCACATCTCTTTCTACTCAACTCTAACTAGCTAACTAGGGCATGAGCCCTAGGAGTGATGCTCTTATCCATGAGGATAGTGTAGCTCTTCTCCTTGTGTGTTGTATGAATGATTGAGCATAGAAGATCATATGTTAAACTAGTAACATAAGGACCTAGCTCTAAATCATGATCATAGCAACATTGATAGAATAAGAACAAGAACAAGATGAAGAACATGACATGAATCAAAATGAAGAACATTATATTGATCATACCAAATATCTTCAAGATGTTCTTGATCTCCAATTACAAGCTTTGCCAAGCTCCTAACACTAAAAATAGTAAAAAGAATACAAGTGGAGATGGAGAATGGCTCTTGTGTGGTGTGTGTTTATGTGAGAGCTCCTCCCCTCTATTTATAGCAAAGCTATGGTCGGTTTCTCTACATGTGCCCATGCAACTGTCATAGGGGAGACCACCAGGAAACGCCATGTGGAAGGGGAGACAAGGCGGTGCAGCTGGGGGTGTGCCTGCACCCCTAGTGCAGCCACACCCAGGCAGCGCCTCCCCGCGATCGCCTTCGCGTGGTCAGTTGCTACGTGGGCATCGACCTCCCCTATGTTGGTGTTCAGCCCATATTCGTCAGTTGAATGGGCTTTCTTCTATTTCCTTTGAGTGGATCTATGTTACGCTTTCTCTGATGGTGCACTTTGACTATAATTCCACCATATTCTTGTACATGTCCTACAAAACATTGATCTTCCAATACAAGTGGAACTATGTCAATAATAAAGGTATATGTGTGTAAAAACATGTAGTTTCCTCCTTTTTGATCATAGTTGGTGGTTAGATTTTGTCGATAAGAACGCCAATAGTTGATTATTGAAACTATTGAAATTATTACCTTGATAGTTACCTTAGTAATCACCTTAGTAGTTTGGCCTCTGTTGCTGATTCCACCATTGATTTTGTTGAGCATGATAGTTGTTGTTGTTGATGAAGTTCACATCCTCGTGGCTTTCAGGGCAGTTGTTCCCTGAATGCCCGGTGTTTCCACATTCATCACATGTCATGCGGGTGTCACAGAACCGACCAATTTATAAGAGTACAAGTACAATGGCGGCCCGCAAGCGGTTGCACTGTCATACTTAAACCCATATAAACTCGAGTCCGTCGAGTACCACGACGGGTCTCGATAAATGATTTACAACAACCAAGATCGTACATGATTCAACATACATGCAACATATTACATAAAGTTCACAGATACATTTTCATCATCAGAGTATGAAACTAGTTATTACAAACCGAGTTTGATAGAGAAAAGCAGAAGCAAATTAAGTTTGAAAGTAAAGTTTCCAATATAGTTTAGTACAGTGCCAAGTACGATCACGGTCCACAAAAGCATGTAGAAGGATTAATAAGAAGCCTGCCCAAGGCTTACTCCTCATCCACGGCGGGATAGAAGCAACTCTTGCAATAACCATGATACACAGTGCCATCTGCAACAATGGGAAATAAAACCCTGAGTATGAGAAGGTACTCAGCTAGACTTACCTGTCATAAATCAGAAATAAAATGACTCCAAGGATTATGCAAGGCTGTATACGTGGAGATAGCTTGACAACATTTTGCATAAAAGTGATTGACTCTGTTATATAATTATGATTCCCTTAACAAGTTAATTATAACTATCCATCTCTAGATTAGCAACTATCCTGTGCCAAACATGTGGTATATCATTTTAAAAGCATACAATAGTAACCATAGCAGGTATTGTAATTCCATATTCATCCGAACCATCATGTTCCATAACACAGTTACTACGATGTTGGAGCTAGCCAAGTTTCTCACTATCCGGGAGAGACAGCGATTCGAATCGATTTCAACCAGCTGGGAATTTATTTCTAACACAAACCCAGGCATACCGCGCGAAGGCAACCTTAGGTCACCTTTGGTACAACTCAGGTACACATTTCACGGGTCCGTACCACGCCGCACAGTTTGGGACACCAGATGCCAGGATGTTCAGGCCTAGCCTGCCCTTGGGCTTAGTCTAATCCCCCCCCCGCAAGGAGCGCACAATAGAACGAGGCCCGGCCTGAGTTGAGCTACTCGGCTTCGTGGTCGGAACGAGTTATCCGGCCAGCTAAGTGATAGGCATGCGTTCAATCTTGTCAGAAGTTCCAACAACGGTACGGTCCTTGATCGGCACAGACAGAATCTCATGAGTCATCCTACGCATAGACTCCGCCCGACCTCGATTTTCTTTTACCCCATGGTTCTATTCCATGATAGCAAATATAGCCAGCCGTGCTCCGGTATCCACCTATATCTCGCAGGTGATAGGAAATCACCCGACTTCTACCGGTCTAAGCATGGCTAAGCATATATTCGATCCTGGACCTATACCATTTACAGGTGTAATATCTGGACAAGGAATTCATATGCATCGAGGGGTTCCAATCAACTCTTATAACCTAATGCATCAATCATAAGTACTTAAGTAATCATTTATAAAATATTAGGAGACTTATAATGCTCCGGGGCTTGCCTCGCAGAAAGGAAGTAGGGCGGTGGTCAGGACACTCCGGAAGCTCTTCAGGATTCTGCTCCACGCCTTCGGGAACTGTGACTTGAGGATTCTCCTACTGGTCCCCTTCCTCTACTTCGTCAAATTCCAGCAACGTTATTTCTTCCTCCGATCCTAGATGCATGAATATGGCATAAGGTATTGCGAATGCATACATGCGTACAGTATAAAATGATGACACATGATGAATGCATTCATATAAGTATTCTTAACAGCATGGTGTTAACAAATGCATCATATTTTACCGAGTAGGTGCATATCTCTTCTTGATTACTTAATCAAACACATTTACAATTCATTCACTACACACAAAACAGCAGCTGCTTGTTTTACTTATAACTGAAGTTCTACTTATCCAAATGTTGTGATCTTAGACTTTCTGGAAAGCTCATAAAACTGTCTACAACTCTTATTTAATCATTAAAAGCTAATTCACACTTTATCTTAACCAACACAGACAATCAATCCAGCGCTGTCCAGAAATTCTAGAGAACAAGCAAATTCGGAAAAGCTAACTTTAAACAGTTGTAACTCCAAAACCGTTTGACCTATTGTCCTAAAATTTTAACACAAGACATATGATGAAGTTATCTACAACTTTGTTATTAACAATTTTTACAGCAACCATCATTTTTATCATGCAACTTATCAAACTACCGAATCTGTCCGGAAATGATTCCAATTCGCATTATAAAGTAACAATACTTCTACTTCATGTAATTATTCAAAGTTTGACAACACAAAGTCTACCAACAGTTTAAACATACCAAATACACTCAAGAAAACCTAATGGCCATGCCCAAACTACTTATTTAAATGCCTTTATCAATTTACTAAGATACTTAGGTTAAATAATAAACATATACCAAATGTGCATCATAAATTCTCAGAAAATTATAGTGGCTTACTAGTGCTACTAATAGACTACTATAAAAGTTTCATGCCATTTTATCAAGTAAAACATTCTATGCAAAAATGACAAGGCAGAAAGGCTTAAAATAGCATAAATAGAAAAACCGTAGTGAAAAGTGTCAAGAAACAGATTTTATATTTTTCTTAGCATCCCTATAGTACTAGGATAACCTCCAACAAATTTCATGAATATTGGATTCCTAAATCATTTATAAAAATTCATACAAGGATTACCTATTTATAAAAGAAAAATCTATAACTACAAATCTATGCATGATCTGATCCTCAATTTTTTTACCAGAGCTCATACATGTCAAGAATAGCTTACAACAAAAATTTCATAATTTTTGGAGCACAGGAACTCTAGATATAAAATAAACAAGTTTGCATGCATTCAAAAACACATTTCAAATCTCCATTTAAATCTTCCAAAATTTCTACTGTAAGTATCAAGATCATATTTTTCTTAAATACTTCACTTCCTAAGGAACACTACCAAATTTATTTCACAATTTTTGAAGCTACCAAACTGGAGATCTAAATATTGCAAAACAGTACAAAATCTGGAATCAAATGAACTATCCCTCAACATTGCTGTCGCTGACCGATGGGACCCGCTGACAGAGGACCCCACGCGTCATTGACTAAGAAGCATGGTGGCGGCGCTGTACGCTGCTGGCGCGGCCAAAGCTCGCTGACGGCGAGGTTGCCGGCGGTGACGTCTTCACGGTATGACCTACTCGACTAGGCGCATCGCTTGCACTACTTGGCCGGCCCTATCGTCGACGCTAGTGACGACGGCGGCGGCCATGGCGGCTCAGCGAGGCGGGACGACGGCGGTATGCCGGTGACTACCTCGGCGGCCCCTACTAAAGCTCGGACGAGCATCGCTGGACTACAAGGAACTTATTGCATGCGCTCTCGTGGCCTGCAGTGGTCGGGTTAGGTGGGACCACGACGACGGAGGGTGGTGGTGGAGCTCCGGCGAGCTATTGTGCGGTGCGGTGGCTTACCGATTGCTATGGGTTGCTGGGGTGGCGGTGGAGCTGCTGTGGTGGTGATGGAGTAGCTACGCGCGAGCTGGTGCCTTCAACGGCGATGGCGGACTCTCGGCGCAGGGACGGCTGCTACTGCGGGCGCTGCGAACGGCGAAGGAGGAGCCGGGAAATGCGAAATGGTGCGTTAGGCGGGAACGGGTGGTGCTGGGGTGTTAACGTGCGCGCTGGCCTGTCTTTGCCGCGCTGGGCAGGGCGCCGGCGACGCGCGGCCAGCCGCTGGCTCCACGCGGAGGCTCTATCCTGATACCGGTTGGCCACTGAAATGGCGTTGATCAGTCGATTCAGAGAATCAAAGCCGAGCCTGACGACGCATTTTGCCGTGATGAAAACTCCGTGACCGTGGACTTTCAGCGAAAATTTCGAACATCAAAGTTGAAGCCTAATGTACCAGCTACAACTCTTGTCAAGGGATCATGCTCTAATTCACAACCAAAACTGAGTAATATCACCCCCAATGTCAGCCTGTCAGTCGGTCAGTGAACCAAGACTTAGAAAATTTTGTTAAGTGTTGAAATGGTTGTTTTGTTGATTCTTGTGCGACCAATTCAAGCATGTTAGAAGCTAAATCAGTCAATGACCCAAAAATAAAAGTTGTTCCCCATATCAAATACTACAACTTTGCTATAGTGACCACCTACATGCAAAGTCTCTAGCATATGATTCAAACTTGGTCAAACAAGCTTCCTTAAAAAGATGACTCATACATGAACTATGACTTAGTGACTCATTTAGCCCTAGCCATGAATACCAAAGTTGTTCATAATGATACTCTAAATATGTTTAAGCTATTTTCAAGGTCACACACTCATTTCATGCATTGGTCACACCTAGGGCTATCCAGTTCAATACACATAGCATCACTTAAGTACTTGATTAGACAAAATGATCTTCATGAACATTGTTCCACTAGTCATCATAAGTGTAGCTAAGATGTTTTAGTGACTAACATCAACCATTTACATATATTCACTCATGATCATAAGCATACATACAAGGAAACATAAAATAACAAAGCATGTTTCATATGTTTCAATCCAATGTTTCAATTGTAAATGCTTGTTTATGAATGCTTGATGATCATGCTCATGCTATGCAAGTCAACTTATGCAAGGCTAACACCTAGGGTGTTACAGCCCCTCCCCCTTATAAAAATCTCATCTCGAGATTTGCAAGACCTACCATTCTTGGAAAAAGGCAGGATAAACTTCACGTAAATAATCCTCTCGTTCCCACGTAGCATCTTGTTCACTGTGATTGTTCCACACCACCTTATAGAACTTAATAATCTCACTCCATGTTACTCTTTCCATCTCCTCTAATACTCTAATTGGCTTTTCTTCATAGGTCAAATCCGATTGAAGCTGCACGTTGGTGGGTGCAATAGCTTCTTCAGGTACTCGAAGACATTTCTTCAACTGAGAAACATGGAAAACATCGAATATTGCACTCATCTCAGGTGGAAGTTGTAACTTATAAGCAACATTCCCTTTCCGTTCCAAAATCTTATATGGCCCCACATATCTAGGTGAAAGCTTCTTTTTCATCCCAAATCTCTTCACCCCTTTCATTGGTGATACTTTCAAGTATACATAGTCACCTACTTCAAAAGTCAGTAGTCTTCTTCTTCTATCAGCATAACTCTTTTGTCTCGATTGAGTTGCCTTCATATGCTGTTGGATCACACGTACTTGCTCTTCAGCTTCATTGACAAAGTCAATACCAAAGTATCTCCTTTCACCGGGCTCAATCCAATTCAAAGGAGTTCTACATTTTCGGCCATACAAGGCTTCAAATGGAGCCATCTTGATACTTGCTTGATAACTATTGTTATAGGAGAACTCAGCTAAAGGTAACCATTTCTCCCATGAACCTTTTGAAGATATAACACAAGCTCTAAGCAAATCTTCTAGGATTTGGTTCACTCGTTCCATCTGTCCTGAAGTTTGTGGATGGTATGCCGAACTTCTGATCAATTTAGTTCCCAAAGCCTAGTGCAAGTGCTCCCAAAAATGAGCTATGAACTATGGTCCTCGATATGAGATTATGGTCCTGGGTACTCATGTAGTCTCACGATCTGAGAAAAATATAGTTCAGCGTACTTCCCCACGTGATATGTTGTGTGAACTGGTACAAAATGTGCTGACTTGGTGAGACAATCTACAATGACCCATATTGAATCATGACCTTGTGGTGTCATTGGAAGGCCTGTGATAAAGTCCATACTGATTTCTTCCCATTTCCAACCTGGGATAGGCAATGGCTGAAGTAATCCGGTAGATTTCATATGAACAGCTTTTACTCGACTGCAGTTATCGCACCTAGCGACATAGGCTGTGATCTCTTTCTTCATCTTAGTCCACCAAAAACGGGTTTTCAAATCTTGGTACATATTACTACTACCCGGATGAATAGACAATTTGGACGAGTGAGTTTCATCTAAAATTTGGTTCCTAAGCTCATGGTCTTTTGGCACCACAAGTCGGTCCTCAAACCATAATACACCTCTTTCATCCAATCTGAAATGCTTGGTCTCTTGCTCTTGCATTTTTCTCTTAATGTGACTTATTCCTACATCTGTCTGCTGCAACTCTATGATTTTGCTCTCAAGTGAACAACTGATCGTGATATTGTGTAGTACAGCAGGGTGTAACAAGTTGAATCCATCTTCTAATACTGCTTCCATAGTGTTGCAATGAGACTTTCGACTGAGTGCATCTGCTACTACATTAGCTTTTCCCGGATGGTAATGCACTTCTAAATTGTAGTCCTTAATTAACTCTAACCATCTTCGCTGTCTCATATTCAACTCTGGTTGGGTAAAGATATACTTGAGACTTTTGTGGTCAGTATATATATGACATACATTGCCCAACAAATAATGTCTCCATATCTTTAATGCATGAACAACTGCTGCAAGTTCTAAATCATGCGTAGGGTAGTTGACTTCATGATTTCTCAATTGCCGAGAAGCATATGCAATAACTCTTCCTTCTTGCATAAGTACACACCCCAAACCTATTCCCGATGCATCACAAAATACATCGAAAGGCTTTTCAATGTCTGGTTGTGCTAGCACAGGTGCTGTAGTCAACAGAGTTCTGAGGGTATGAAAAGCTGCTTCACATTCTGGTGTCCATTTGTACTTCTCATCTTTCTGAAGTAGTCTGGTCATGGGCTTAGCTATCTTTGAAAAGTCTGGAATGAAACGACGATAATATCTTGCTAACCCTAGAAAACTCCAAACTTCATGCAACGAAGTTGGGGCTTTCCAGTCCATGACCTCTTGTACTTTTGATGGGTCTACAGAGATTCCATCCCTTGATAAGATGTGACCTAAGAAAGGTACCTTGCTCAACCAAAATTCACACTTACTAAACTTTGCGTATAGCTTATGCTCCCTCAATCTGGATAGGACAATCCTCAGATGCTCTTCATGATCTGACTCATTTTCTGAATAAATCAATATATCATCGATAAACATGACCACAAACTTGTCAAGCTCGGGCATGAATACCGAATTCATCAGGTACATAAAGTAGGCAGGAGCATTTGTTAGTCCGAAGGACATAACCAAATACTCATATAAGCCGTACCTAGTGGAAAAAGCAGTTTTAGGTATGTCCTCTGGCCTGATCTTTATCTGATGATAGCCTGATCTTAAGTCAATTTTTGAGAATACCTTTGCTTTTGCCAACTGATCAAACAAGATGTCGATGCGAGGCAATGGGTACTTGTTCTTGATGGTCACAGCATTGAGTGGTTTGTAATCTACACACATTCTCAGTGACTTATCCTTCTTTTTCACAAACAATGCCGGACATCCCCACGGAGATGAGCTAGGTTGGATAAGACCCTTGTCCAATAGATCTTGTAATTGAACCTTAAGTTCTGCTAACTCATTGGGTGGCATTCTATAGGGCCTTCTTGATATGGGTGCCGTACCTGGCACTAACTCGATCTTAAATTCCACATCCCTATCAGGTGGTAAGCTTGGTAATTCCTCTGGAAATACATCCAGAAACTCACAAACCACTAGGATATCACAAAGTGTGGTGGTTTGGATAGCACAAGCTAAATGTTGGAGTTCAAAATTGCGGGAGAGTGGTACTAGAAAAGCATTCCCTCCCGTGGGTTCTCTCAACATAATAGTATGGGTGCTGGTGTCAATGAGAACACCATGATCCTTCATCCAATTCATGCCTAAGATTATACTTATCGATAACCCCGGCAATATTATCAAATCTGTTGTATACTCCCTCCCTTGTATAGAGATGAGCACATTTTTGACTATCTTATTTGTAGCAATAGTTGCCCCTGCTGAACTTATATTATAACCCCCTTTGCTTACTTCAATTATTTCCTGATCATGCCTAGATGCGAATGCTTGACTCATAAAGGAATGAGAAGCTCCCGAATCAAATAAAACAACAGCGGGATGCTTGTTGACGAGAAACATACCAGCCGTGACAACTTCTCCAGCGGGCACTTCCTCAACAGCGGTATAATGCACGTATCCCGGATGTGCCTTTGTGTTCGCCTGCCTCTGATTGTTCTGATTTGGGTTGCCATTCTTCTTGGGGTGGGGCATTCCTTGGCCCAATGACCCATTTGATTGCAGTTGAAACATGGCTGATTATTCCTAGGTCCTGTGGAGCTCCCCTGACTACCAGTCCCTTTTGGTAAGGCAATAGTGAATGCCTTACGGAATGGTTTCTGTGGCCTGCTATTCTGAGCTTTAGGTGGTGGAGGCCTAAACTTGGGTGCAGGTGGATGGAATTGTGGCCTAGCTGTGATAGGCGCTCTTGCATGTAAAGATCCGGAGGCACCTGCCTCATATGCCCTCTTGCGACCCTTAGCAGCTGCATGCATATTATTGTGGTTTTCCTAGGTCAGAGCATCACTAATAAACTTGTTGTATGTGGCACACCTAGAATTGGCCATGGTCTTCATCAGTTTGGTACCCAGACCCCGCTTGAAACTCTCTATCTTCTTCTCCTCGGTATCCACGAAACCTGGAGCACACCTAGACAGGTTGTTGAATGTGTGCATATATTCTGTGAGAGTCTTTGTTCCCTGAGTGAGCCTCATAAATTCAGCCGCTTTCATGCGCATTAGGCCCGGGGGAATATGATGTCCCCTAAAAGCCAGTTTGAATTGTTCCCAGGTCACTCGCGCATTAGCAGGCAAAGACGATAGGAAATGTGTCCACCAGATCCCTGCTGGTCCTTGCAGCTGATGAGAAGCATACTCAGCTCTCAGATGCTCGGTGACTCTTAGCAGGTGAAACTTCTGCTCAATGGTATTGAGCCACTCGTCAGCCTGTAGTGGTTCCTCAGCCACCTTGAAGATAGGAGGCTTTGTATCCAGGAATTCCTTGAATGTACTGTGCTGATTTGGCTTGGCCCCTTGTTGCTGTGGGTGGCCACGAGCGGTGTTCTACGCAATGAGGCGTAGAGCTTCTTCCATTGTCCTTTGGCTCCCCAAGAATTGAGCAAAGAACTCCTGAGCAGATGGCGGCGGTGGTGATGGTAAGTCATCACCATTGCCATCATGACTGCTACCAGCTCCTGCTCGGGTGCGCGTCATCTGCGAAGTTGCAACAATAAGCGATTATTGGTGGATGCCACAAGATTGCAGATGAATTTATAATCATGCCAAACTGAAATTACTGGAGAAAATTCTCAAATTCGCAATAAAAACAGAGGCATAACAATTCATTCTCGCAACATGACACCACCAATTTTATCACTTATCAAACTCGCACCGTGTTAACATACTAGTCACTAGGTGACTCTAATCTTCATTAAGATCGCTGTCGAGCTCGAAGATAGGATCATCCTCATTCTCTGGCTCCACTTCTTTCTCGTCCTAGCTGTCATCTTCTACTAACATTTCTGGATCTTCGTCTTCCTTACTAAGGATCGGGTGTAGTTGGTTGTTCAAATTATGCACCTCATGCTGAAAACCCATCACTACATGCTGGGCCCGTGCAAGCTGTTGGTGCAAGTCCCTCTAGGTATACTTCATTCCAGTGATAGAGGGGCGGTTCATGGTACCCCGCAAAGTGCAAAATTCTCCACAACAGGGTAGGTGTTCCGAAAACCATCAGGAACTTCTCACATCCAACTGGTGTTGCCATCGGTACTATCAACATGTACACTTTTGTGAGACAAGGCCATAATGGATAAGAGTTACATAACCGAGTAAGAAATTTATAAGGGGAGGAACAATGTAATTATTTGAATAGTAATTATCATGATGCATGCTCGTTCCGTACGTCCTTATAAACTTAGGAAAAATTTGTTTCTAGCGGCATATACGGTGGCATACATACGTTCTCTCATATATAGCGTAACTAGTCGAGCTACACGTTTCGTTGTTAGTGTACCTGCATAAGAATTTCATTTCAGCCCAAACCCATAATGAAATATGTAGAATGTAATTTTAAATACTTCCATATATGTATACCCATACATATACTTCCGTATCAAACTACCCGATAACAATTTAAACCCACAATTAAATACGCACCATATACACATGCAAGCATGCATACATAGCCGTACCAAAGCCAACTCTCCCCGACCGCACGCTCACATCTTGCGGTCATGTCACTCATCCTCTTACCTTGGCGTAGAGGCATTTGATCCATACATTACCATTCAAGTGAATGGCATCCATACAATAGCACACCGTATGGACGACGAAGTAAAAATCCCCATGTTAGTACTTAAATAGCCACCTAATAGTCCTTAATTTGGGCATAAGGAAAGTGATCATTGGCACACTTTAGATTTCAAACACCTATTATATAGCTATCAGTTGCTAGAGAAGGGTTTTTGGAAAACAAAAACTTTTGTTTTAAATACACATGTGACAATTAACGTTGAATCTTACTCTGATGCCAGCTGTCGTAGAACCGACCAATTTATAAGAGTACAAGTACAATGGCGGCCCGCAAGCGGTCGCAGTATCATACTTGAACCCATATAAACCCGGTAGTCCGTCGAGTACCACGACGGGTCTCGATAAACGATTTACAACAACCAAGATCGTACATGATTCAACATACATGCCACATATTACGTAAAGTTCACAGATACATTTTCATCATCAGAGTATGAAACCAGTTATTACAAATCGAGTTTGATAGAGAAAAGCGGAAGCAAAATAAGTTTAAAAGTAAAGTTTCCAACATAGTTTAGTACAGTGCGAAGTACGATCACAGTCCACAAAAGCATGTAGAAGGATTAATAAGAAGCCTGCCCAAGGCTTACTCCTCATCCACGACGGGATAGAAGCAACTCTTGCAATAACCATGATACACAGTGCCATCTGCAACAATGGGAAATAAAACCCTGAGTACGAGAAGGTACTCAGCTAGACTTACCCGTCATAAATCAGAAATAAAATGACTCCAAGGATTATGTAAGGCTGTATACGTGGAGATAGCTTGACAACATTTTGCATAAAAGCGATTGACTCAGTTATATAATTATGATTCCCTTAACAAGTTAATTATAACTATCCATCTCTAGATTAGCAACTATCCTATACCAAACATGTGGTATATCATTTTAAAAGCATACAATAGTAACCATAGCAGGTATTGTAATTCTATATTTATCCGAACCATCATGTTCCATAACACAGTTACTACGATGTTGGAGCTAGCCAAGTTTCTCACTATCCGGGAGAGACGGCAATTTGAATCGATTTCAACCAGCTGGGAATTTATTCCTAACACAAACCTAGGCATACCGCGCGAAGGCAACCTTAGGTCACCTTTGGTACAACTCAGGTACACATTTCGCGGGTCCGTACCGTGCCGCACAGTCTAGGACACCAGATGCCAGGACGTTCAGGCCTAGCCTGCCCTTGGGCTCAGTCTGATCCCCCCCGCAAGGAGCGCACAACAGAACGATGCCAGGCCTGAGTTGAGCTACTTGGCTTCACGGTCGGAACGAGTTATCCGGCCAGCTAAGTGATAGGCATGCGTTCAATCTTGTTAGAAGTTCCAACAACGGTACGGTCCTTGATCGGCACAGACGGAATCTCATGAGTCATCCTACGCATAGACTCCGCCCGGCCTTGATTTTCTTTTACCCCATGGTTCTGTTCCACGATAGCAAATATAGTCAGCCGTGCTCCGGTATCCACCTATATCTCACATGTGACAGGAAATCAATCAACTTCTACCGGTCTAAGCATGGCTAAGCATATATTCAATCCTGGACCTATACCGGTTAAAGGTGTAATATCTGGACAAGGAATTCATATGCATCGAGGGGTTCCAATCAACTCTTATAACCTAATGCATCAATCATAAGTACTTAAGTAATCATTTATAAAATATTAGGAGACTTATAATGCTCCGGGGCTTGCCTTGCAGAAAGGAAGTAGGGCGGTGGTCAGGACACTCCGGAAGCTCTTCAGGATTCTGCTCCACGCCTTCGGGAACTGCAACTTGAGGATTCTCCTGCTGGTCCCCTTCCTCTACTTCGTCGAATTTCAGCAACGTTATTTCTTCCTCCGATCCTAGATGCATGAATATGGCATAAGGTATTGCGAATGCATACATGTGTACAGTATAAAATGATGACACATGATGAATGCATTCGTATAAGTATTCTTAACAGCATGGTGTTAACAAATGCATCATATTTTACCGAGTAGGTGCATATCTCTTCTTGATTACTTAATCAAACACATTTACAATTCATTCACTACACACAAAACAGCAGCTGCTTGTTTTACTTATAACTGAAGTTCTACTTATCCAAATGCTGTGATCTTAGACTTTATAGAAAGCTCATAAAACTGTCTACAACTCTTATTTAATCACCAAAAGCTAATTCACACTTTATCTTAACCAAAACAGACAATCAATCTAGTACTGTCCAGAAATTCCAGAGAACCAGCAAATTCGGAAAAGCTAACTTTAAACAGTTGTAACTCCAAAACTGTTTGACCTATTGTCCTGAAATTTTAACACAAGACATATGATGAAGTTATCTACAACTTTGTTATTAACCATTTTTACAGCAACCATCATTTTTATCATGCAACTTATCAAACTACCGAATCTGTCCAGAAATTATTCCAATTCGCATTATAAAGTAACAATACTTCTACTTCATGTAATTATTCAAAGTTTGACAACACAAAGTCTACCAATAGTTTAAACATACCAAATACACTCAAGAAAACTTAATGGCCATGCCCAAACTACTTATTTAAATGCCTTTATCAATTTACTAAGATACTTAGGTTAAATAATAAACATATACCAAATGTGCATAATAAATTATCAGAAAATTACAGTGGCTTACTAGTGCTACCAATAGACTACTGTAAAAGTTTCATACCATTTTATCAAGTAAAACATTCTATGCAAAAATGACAAGGCAGAAAGGCTTAAAATAGCATAAATAGAAAACCATAGTGAAAAGTGTCAAGAAACAGATTTTATATTTTTCTTAGCATTCCTATAGTACTAGGATAACCTCCAACAAATTTCATGAATATTGGATTCCTAAATAATTTATAAAAAATCATACAAGGATTACCTATTTATAAAAGAAAAATCTATAACTTCAAATCTATGCATGATCTGATCCTCAATTTTTTTACCAGAGCTCATACATGTCAAGAATAGCTTACCACAAAAATTTCATAATTTTTGGAGCACAGGAACTCTAGATATAAAATAAACAAGTTTGCATGCATTTAAAAACACATTTCAAATCTCCATTTAAATCTTCCAAAATTTCTACTGTAAGTGTCAAGATCATATTTTTCTTAAATACTTCACTTCCTAAGGAACACTACCAAATTTATTTCACAATTTTTGAAGCTACCAAACTAGACATCTAAATATTGCAAAACAGTACAAAATCTGGAATCAAATGAACTATCCCTCAACTGTGCTGTCGCTGACCGGTGGGACCCGCTGACAGAGGACCCCACGCGTCATTGACTCAGAAGCAGAGTGCCGGTGCTGTACGCTGCTGGCGCGGCCAAAGCTCGCTGACGGCGAGGTTGCCGGCGGTGACGTCTTCATGGTATGACCTACTCGACCAGGCGCATCGCTTGCACTACTTGGCCGGCCCTATCGTCGATGCTAGTGACGACGGCGACGGCCATGGCGGCTCGGCGAGGCGGGACGACGGTGGTACGTCGGTGACCACCTCGGTGGCCCCTACTAAAGCTCAGACGAGCATCGCTGGACTACAAGGAACCTATTGCGCGCGCTCTCGTGGCCTGCAGTGGTCGGGTTAGGTGGGACCACGGCGACGGAGGGTGGTGGCGGAGCTCTGACGAGCTGTTGTGCGGTGCGGTGGCTTACCGATTGCTATCAGCGGCACGAGGGAAATGCAGTGGGTTGCTGGGGTGGCGGTGGAGCTGTTGTGGTGGTGATGGAGTAGCTACGCGCGAGCTAGTGCCTTCAACGGCGATGGTGGACTCTCGGCGCGGGGACGGCTGCTGCTGCGGGCGCTGTGAACGGCGAAGGAGGAGCCGGGAAATGCGAAATGGTGCGCTGGGCGGGAGCGGGCGATGCTGGGGTGTTAACGCGCGCGCTGGCCTGTCTTTGCTACGCTGGGCAGGGCATCGGCGACGAGCGGCCAGTCGCTGGCTCCACGCGGCGGCTCTGTCCTGATACCGGTCGGCCACTGAAACGGCATTGATCAGTCGATTCAGAGAATCAAAGCCGAGCCTGACGACGCATTTTGCCGTGATGAAAACTCCGTGACCGTGGACTTTCAGCGAAAATTTCGTACATCAAAGTTGAAGCCTAATGTACCAGCTACAACTCTTGTCAAGGGATCATGCTCTAATTCGCAACCAAAACTGAGTAATATCACCCCTAATGTCAGCCTGTCAGTCGGTCAGTGAACCAAGACTTAGAAATTTTTGTTAAGTGTTGAAATGGTTGTTTTGCTGATTCTTGTGAGACCAATTCAAGCATGTTAGAAGCTAAATCAGTCAATGACCCAAAAATAAAAGTTGTTCCCCATATCAAATACTACAACTTTGCTATAGTGACCACCTACATGCAAAGTCTCTAGCATATGATTCAAACTTGGTCAAACATGCTTCCTTAAAAAGATGACTCATACATGAACTATGACTTAGTGACTCATTTAGCCCTAGCCATGAATACCAAAGTTGTTCATAATGATACTCTAAACATGTTTAAGCTATTTTCAAGGTCACACACTCATTTCATGCATTGGTCACACCTAGGGCTATCCAGTTCAACACACATAGCATCACTTAAGTACTTGATTAGACAAAATGATCTTCATGAACATTGTTCCACTAGTCATCATAAGTGTAGCTAAGATGTTTTAGTGACTAACATCAACCATTTACATATATTCACTCATGATCATAAGCATACATATAAGGAAACATAAAATAACAAAGCATGTTTCATATGTTTCAATCCAATGTTTCAATTATAAATGCTTGTTTTGAATGCTTGATGATCATGCTCATGCTATGCAAGTCAACTTATGCAAGGCTAACACCTAGGGTGTTACAGCGGGAATCATGAATGTGTATGACTTCTTGCTTTTCATTGGCTCAGTCTTCAAGCCTCTTCATCAGCAGATCCATCTTGGCAGACAGCATGTCTACCTCCTTGAGTTGATGCATTCCTCCACCTTTCTTGCTGGGTTGAAGACGTTCTTTATTCCATCCTTGGTTGGAGGCCATCTTCTCTATGAGTGTTGTTGCTTGTGTGATTATGAGTGATAAAAATGCACCTCCAGCAACAGCATCCACATTCTCACGAGTACTGTTTGTCAACATGTGATAGAAAGTCTGCATGAGTAGCCAATTCTCTGTCCCATGATCAGGACATTCTAATATGTAGTCTTGAAAGCATTCCCACGTCTCAGGCACAAATTCATCATGTTGCTGTTAAAAGCTTGAAATTCTTTCACGCAGAGCATTGGTTTTGCCCATGGGGAAGAACTTTGCTAGGAAGGTAGTGGAGCAGTTTTCCCATGTGGTATTCTAGTCTTTGTTAGCATAGAACCATTGATTCGCCTTCTCTAAAAGTGAGAATGGGAAGAGATGAAGTAATATGGCATCTCTGGAAACTCTTTTGATGATAAAGTGTTGTAAATCTCTAGGAAGTGTTGGAGATGAGCACTCGCATCTTCATATGCCTTTCCTCAAAACTGGCTAGCTTGCACCATGTTGATGAGAGCTGGCTTGAGCTCAAAAGCATTGTCTCTAATGTTAATCGTTGGTCCAATACGAATGTTGGCCATAGTTGGAACAGAGAATTCACGGAGAGTCTTGTCAGCCATGGCTTCGAAAACTGGTGTTACGCTACGCCTTATCTAGCTGTCTTCCAATTCTAAAGCTAAAACTTTCTTGAGTTTAGCTTTAGTCCTCTTTAATAGTGCTTCTGGATCTTCAATGTAGTTTGTCGGAAGGTCAAAAACAGTCATACATTACCCTACATAAGATATGAAAGTAGACAGAACAAGGGTAATCCTACTTGAGCAGAGGTAAATGGTTTTTTTCAATCACATCTATAAGTAAAAGTTTATCAATATTCCTTTTGTTGCCTAGCTACCTTCCTCAGCAACGGTGCTAGAAATGTTTGTTGGTATTTCTTAGCATCACTATTAACAATGACACTTGTGACTTAGATATATTTATATATGAAGAATTCTATAAGCCACAGATGATATACCATTGTAGCTAGCATTTTACCCGAGAGTATTATAGGTATCATTATTTATATTTTTACCTCAGGGAAGGACTGGTAAAGGAAATATATTGATAACTCATACTTTTACTTATGATGGACGAATAAACCAACCAATCTTCTACTCTAAACAAGGGTAAATCAAGAGATATGATATATATATATATTGAATGATAAGTGAACACTCAGAATACTCCTTATGGTAGCTATAACAAGACTAAGTAGATAAAATAGAGAAACTAATTCCTAAGTTATTCTTAATTAATAGTCAAGGCATACATTGATTAATGCAATTATACTTAATAATCATAGCTACAGATTAACTTCATATGTACACATAAGGGATATTACTAAGGAAGATCAAGAACAGAGCCTGACTTCCTTTGCAACTAGATCCTACTTGACCTACATTCGGGGTGTGGAATACAAAGGACTCAACGAGAATGTCACACTCGCAATCTACCACATGGCCTAGAATATAGGGTGCATCCGCAGGTGAACGATGTATAAGCATCATGCTTACACAATGTCGACCACTCACCCTGCACGTGAATAAGAGTGAACGCTTTACAAACATATGCATAAACATAAAGATAACTCTAGCTATACTAAGTATATAATCAAAGTAGACGATGAACATGATAACTAAGAACATGAATATTAAGAACAACGTCTTATTGTAGCAAATATATGAATAATGAAAGATACAAGAGAGCATACAAAGGCTTTACCAAGCCACACTCTTAACAGGATTAGGAATCCAAGCGAAGCTTGCCTTTCTCTAGATCTAAATTATCTAGCTATGCCTAAATATTTGTGGTGCTCTGAGGTTCCTCTTCTGATGATGATGATCACTCTTGATGATAGAGGATTATATCTCAGGGGGCTACGGGTGGATATATATAGGGGGCAACGTCAATCCTGGACCCTCGGATCAAACAGACCTTCAGCAACGGCGTAGATATGATCTTTAAGGCGGTAGAGAACCGATATTCAAAGTGGAGGCTGACCCATGGGTCCCACAGGCCGGCCAGCATGTAGGTGGGGCCAGTCGGCCCCACTTGGTAGTGGCTCAGGCTCTGTCGTGGTGGTTTGCCTTCTAGAGTGCTCTGGAGTGTTCCTAAGTCGGTTTCGTCGTGGATATAAACGTGATTTAATCTGACGATTGGGTCCACCTTGACAGTTTTCTGAATAAACCCTACTGAAAATACAGATTTACCAAAACTCATAGAATTTGTCAGTTTAAACCCCAAAACCTATCTTAGTGATCATATTCATGCATTTATACAAGTTATATTGACGGTTTATGATGATTGTTAACTACCGTCAACAGCGTTCACCTACGCGGGTCACGGGCGACGCAGCGGGGAAGATGAGGCGAAGCATCCATTTTATTTGCTGGCATATTTGATTCCCTATCACATTTGATTCCATGGCATATTTGCTTGTGCTCGCACGTGTGCGTAGCCGTGCTGCACGACGTGGCAAACGCCAGCCAAGCTGTGCGCCATGTCTCGCGCAGCCTCCGATCGTGGCCTACCCGAGCTGGCAGCCCCGCGCGGCTTTTGGCCTGTGGGCGACGACGGCTTCCGCGCAGGAACAATAAGCACACAGGGACGTGATGCGAGGAGGCAAGCGCGCAGGGATGGCGCGCGCCATGGACCTAGCATGGACATGGCACTCTAACACCGAGGCAAGCCCGGGTGGGCAACCGCGCGTTCGCGGCGCGGGTGGAGGCCCAGGGCGTGCGTGTGCTTTCTGTCGGCAGCTGCGCGTCGCCATACCTCTGGCTGGATGCGTACATCCACCTTGTCCGTGACCACGATGAAGGATAATACAAAGGGAGAGAGGAAGAAGAAAGAGCTAGGGGCAAAAATATCATTTCACACCTATTCTCTCATCTCCTAAGCCCAAAATGAATATTTTAATGCGTTCGGTGTCCTACAGCAAATTCGGCACAAAACAGAGTGTCCTCTGGCAAATCGATTTTCTTTCGGTGTCCGCTAGCAAAGCTACCTCACTTTCAGCGTCCGTAGCAAATTTTGCCTTGAAAATAACATACATATTAAAATATTAAATAATTAGATAGGTAAAACTATGGAAATCCATATTTCCTCTCAAAAAAAATATGTAAAAAATAAATAAATATTTCAATGAATATACAAACTCTTAGAATAAATTTAAGTATATAAAACATTGTACATAAAAAGAAAAATATAATAAACTATTTAAGTGTAATTTAGAACAACAAATATATAAGGTTTGAAATTAATATAATGTTAAAACTTTATATTAATCTTTGTGTACCATTAGGAATATCATTAGTCATAAAGATATTTAAGTTTTACTCAGTACTCATTCTTCACGTAACGGAGAACATTAGGATATTCTATAATTTTTTGATACAGATATGATATGAAACTGTATAGACAAAAGTATGAAAACGGTTATGGATTCATCTATTTTAGTATACGGACAAGGAATGGATGAGAATACGGATTTCCATGCTCATGTTTAGCGGATATATGGATTTGATAACATGGATAACAGTTACTCCCTCCATTTCAAATTATAAGACGTTTTGGCTTTTCCAGAAACATTATTTTTACTATGTATTTAGACATACATAGTGTATATCTAAGTGTATAGAAAAACTATGTACGTAGAAAAGTCAAAACATCTTATAATTTAGAACGAATGGGGTCTATTTGCACCCTGCGATGAAACGTGGTATCTTGGTGATTTAGAAGGGTTTGGAGGACATTACTAGCAAGTGATCAAATCGAAGATTAAGGATTTGCTAGTGTTTAGTAAGCAACAAGTGTGCATCTCTTGGTTAGGATCTTGGGAAGGCAAGATTGCTCTTGGTATTTGCCAGTACTTAGACGGCTTGGTGTGTTGGTAATCTTCCATCATCAGCAATTGTTGTAAGGTCCATGAGCTTAGTGCTTAGTTTGAGAGTTGCGAATTCGGAGATGGGGAAGATAATGTACCCTTAGTGAATCTTAATTCTTGAAACATGGCAGCACTTTGATATCATGGAAAAAATCTGCTTGTCTCGTCCTTTTAATTACTTCGTGCACTCTACTTCTTGCTGTTGCTTTACTATGTATGCTTGTGGATGCTTGTTTGCTTTCAAGTAAGAGAGCGATAACCTAGGATCTAACTCATGCTAGTGTGCTCTCTAGTTGATAGGTTTTGTTATGTATAATTTGTTGTCCGCTACTCGTGCCAATCATAACGAGCTAGCAATTTATGTTGGATTCACTACCGGACTCAGTGAATTTGCCGAGTGCCAGGGGCACTCGGCAAAGCCCAATTTGCACTCGGCAAAGGCTTTGCCGAGTGCTGCACTCGGCAAAGAGCACACGGCAAAAAAAGAGTCGGCAAAGACGTCTTTGCCGAGTGTCTTTTATCGGGCACTCGGCAAAGCCTTTACCGAGTGCCGACACTCGGCAAAGTTGGAACCGAAAAAATGGGAATTTTTACCCAAAAAAATGGAAATTTTTTTTTAATTGGTGGAGGCCCCCACCGGTCAGCGCCCATCCATCTCCGGTTTTTTTCGCGTAAATTTCACGGCTACGCGGCCGACGGGATTCGAACCTAAGACCTCTCGCTGCGCACAAATCTCCTCTACCACTACACCACACTGTCACTTATGTCTAGATTCCGTTTTAGTTCCCAATATATTATACTAAACCGAGCGTAAATTGCTTATTGGAGGCACTAAATGAATTCAAATCAAAAAGTGTTCAGCTACAAAGTTTCGTAACTTTTTGAGATCTACAATTTTTATTTAGTAAGTTTTTTCATCCGAGGTCGTTTGAAAATTTTGAATTTTAAATTTGAGAGATTCAAACGTAGTTTTGCATGATAAGATGATTTCAAATCAAAAAGTTGTCAACTACATAGTTTCATAACTTTTGGAGATCTACAATTTTCATTTAGGAAGTTTTTTCATCCGAGGTCGTTTGAAAAATTCAAATTTTCAAATTTTCAAATTCAAATGTCGTTTTTGCATGAAAAATGATTTCAAATCAAAATGTTGTCAACTACAAAATTTCATAACTTCTCAAGATCTACAAAGTTTATTTTGGTCATTTGTTCATCCGACATAGTGGTAGTAACATTGTTCACAAATCATATATATCTCTCTTCTATTTTCATGAAATTAATGAGAGATGTATATTTTATGAACAATGTTATTGTCGCTTTGTCAAATAAAGAAATGACCAAAATAAACTTTGTAGATCTTGAAAAGTTATACAACTTTGTAGTTGAAAAGTTTTTCATTTGAATTCATTTAGGGCCTCAAAAATTGATTCGAAAAACTGATTTGCCGAGGGCCAAAAAAATACACACGGCAAAATACCCCTTTGCCGAGTGCCAAAACATAGGCACTCGGCAAAATACGGCTTTGCCGAGTGCTAGAAAAAAAGCACTCGGCAAACTGAGAGTAAATTGCTTGTTTGAGGTCCTAAATGAATTCAAATCAAAAAGTGGTCAACTACAAAGTTTCATAACTTTTTGAGATCTACAATTTTCATTTAGTAAGTTTTTCCATCCGAGGTCGTTTGAAAAATTTGAATTTTAAATTTGAGAGATTCAAGCATAGTTTTGCATGATAAGATGATTTCAAATCAAAAAGTTATCAACTACATAGTTTCATAACTTTTGGAGATCTACAATTTTCATTTAGGAAGTTTTTTCATCCGAGGTCGTTTGAAAAATTCAAATTTTAAAATTTTCAAATTCAAACGTCGTTTTTGCATGACAAGATGATTTCAATTCAAAATGTTGCCAACTACAAAATTTCATAACTTATCAAGATCTACAAAGTTTATTTTGGTCATTTGTTCATCCGACATAGTGGTAGTAACATTATTCACAAATCTTATATATGTATCTTCTACTTTCATGAAACTAATATGAGAGATATGAGAGATGTAGATTTTATGAACAACGTTATTGTCGCTTTGTCAAATGAAGAAATGACCCAAATAAACTTTGTAGATCTTGAGAAGTTATACAACTTTGTAGTTGAAAAGTTTTTCATTTGAATTCATTTAGGGCCTCAAAAATTGCTTCGAAAAAATGATTTGCCGAGGACAAAAAAAATGCACACGGCAAAAAGCTTCTTTGCCGAGTGCCAAAACAAAGGCACTCGGCAAAATACATCTTTGCCGAGTGCCAGAAAAAAACACTCGGCAAAGACGTATTTTGCCGTGTGTTTTTGTTTGCCGAGTGTATTTTATTTGGCACTCGGCAAACACGGTCTTTACCGAGTGCCCGATAAAATACACTCGGCAAAGCCTCGGCACTCGGCAAATCGCCGGTTTCCGGTAGTGATTTAATCGGGCTTGGCCCATTTTAAATCAAACAAATTTCAAGCCATATATAATAAATGCTACTGCAAGAAAGGATTAACCATGAATGAAAAACCGAGAGGAAAATGATAGAACTTAAACAGATGACTAGCTATTGTGCGCATCTGTTGTGAATTTAAGAAAGATGGAAGGAGAGCCGCACACTCGAATGCTGTGACTTGAACGTGCTCGGGTGGAGGTCACGACATGAGTCGTGTGGTGCTAACAAAGGTTTTATAGCTCCAAACATAAAGCAAGAAAGGTGGGAGCAAGAGATGATGAAAGAAGAGAGTGAGGGATGGATGGATGGATAATGGTGAAGCTAGAGAGTGAGAGACGGAAGAAAGAAACTAGCTGCTTTTAATATTAGATATAGCTAACATACTCATTTGTTATAACAGAACGTACAACATGTTGCATTGTGTGGTCATATATAGCTAAGCTATCTTGTTGGATTTAATTGGTCTTGAACTCTTGATCTAGCAGTATTTTAATTAAAATCTAAGACCCATAATAAATGTTAGCAACAATAAAGGATTCATCTCATATAAGAAATTAACTTGAGATTGACTCGGCTTAAATAGATGGCTACTTGTCTGCATATGCTCAGAGATGTTAGAAAAGGGTGGAATAATGCTATTCACATGTGCGCGTGCCAAGTCACCACAAGAGTGTGTGCCGCCGGTGAAGGTTTCGCAACTCTAGACTAAGGCCCCGTTTGGCCAGTCGGATCAGTTCCAATACTAGTTAGAAACTAGAGAAACACCGCCAAACGCATTAGCTGTGAACCGATTCATCCTCAAAACTGTCACACCCTAAAATTTTCGATTTTGGGTTGTACATAGAAAACACTAAATAAAATGAATTATTTTAATATTTAGATAAATTTTACCAAATTTAGTTTGAGCTAGCGCAAATTTAGTTTAAGCTAGCGCAAATTTAGTTATAGAAAAAATGTGAATTTTTAAAGTTTTCTAATTTTGACGGGCGTTTGGATGATGTGATGTTTGCTTGTTGCTTCTTTGTGTGTTGAGAGTGAGCAAAGTCTTTAAAATGCGTTAGTAGGTCGATTTTCCTTCTCCTGCACGTCTTTATCTTTTTCTACAATTAAATTCTTTGTTTCTCGGCTCAAGTTTTTGTTGGGAGTTTCATAAAATCTTTTCTTTGTAACGCAAATCACTCCTTTCAGTTTCTCGTCCGTCAATCAATCTCTACAATATTCTCAGGAATTTTTTCAGTTATTTTTTAGAACTTGTTCCTACTTGTCTGTAAGCATATGTTAATTTTAGATGCTCCAAATTATCTTATCATGGGCTCCAAATACTTTATTTGGGTTCCTCATGTTCCATAATGTCTCTGGAAATTTTCTCCGAATTTTCAAAGCTTTCAGAGTATTTTTCACGGCTTAAATAATAATTCTAGACTTTTTCTAGAATTATTTTATCCACGAAATTAATTAATTTCGAAAATAATAAATCTCTCATTTTTTCCAACGCTCAAAGGCCATGTGCAATAATCTTAATAAATCCTAAAAGCACATGTCTTTATTTACTAATGGACTTTAATGTTTATTTAGGCTCATTAGTGTAGGTGGGTGGTGCAACGTTAATTAGTAACATATCGCTGGTTGAAGTGGATGTGGGGAGTTTTTCTCCCTATATATATATATATGTACTAATTCTTTGAACAAAGCATACCAAAACTACCGTAAGGGAAGCCCTTAGTTTGAAAAATCCATCGTATAGTAAGTTAAATTTTTCTCCTACTGTGATCGCCGTCGTCACTGATCTCAGCTCTGCGTTTCTGCCCATCCATCAGAGCTCCGCCACATGCCACCATCGCCTCGTTACTTCTCGAACGTCCTAGCCACGCCGTGAGGAGCGAGCTGCCGCAACGCTGCCTCACGCCAGAGAGGGCCATCGTGCATGTGAGCAACGGATCGAGAGCAAGCCTTCATGCATGCGAGGAAGACCACCAAGTTGTCGTCGTTTTGCACATGCCCGTACAAGTCAGCGATTAAGCGCTACAAAGCCAGCAGAGTAGGTGCACAATCCATCCTACACGTCGATCTCATATATCCCTTCGATCTATTTATTTTTGTGCTTAATCGTGTTCCTTCCTTTTGTCAATCAACTTCACTCCATCTCATGCAGCTGCAAATCGATCGCCCTGTCCTTGCTACTAGCAAGCTACATCGTGCAGCATCCAAACGAGCACCCTGATGAATAGTTGAAGGTCAGCCGCTCCATGCATTGATTCCTTTGCCCATGATGATAATCATCTTTATCTTTAATCTATCGTTTGAACGTGAAGTACCAAAAATATCATTCTTGCCAAATAATCCTTTCTAAACCTTAAACTCTTGATATCTTTATCGTTTAGCTCCGATTTAGTTTGTTCTTGTTGCGTTAAGCTCGTGTCGATGTAATCGATAATTTAGCAGCGAAGTTGATCATGCCACATGTTTCACTGTTTATAGATAAATATTAATTAATTTGATTAATGTACAGGCAATGAGTTTTCTAATTTAAAAATAATATAGGTGTCACACTTCAACATTTTATATGCAAATATTTATATGGTTTAATTAATTACAATCACCAATGTGTTTTTATATTATAATAATTTGTTTAGCTCAAATCCACGCCACATGCACTTCGAGTAGGTGCTCTCTTTTATTTTGGCAAAGATAAAATCTAACTTGAATTATACGATAATATATGCTAGTAAAATATGGCTAGTTTAACTCAGCTCTCAAAATAAAATGTGATTTTATGTAACATGGATTAATATGCTTCACATGGTTTTGCTCAATTAAAATATATCAAGCTTGTAGTTGTCCTTTTCCTTTTATAATATAAAACTCCCGATAGCCGTTTCTTTTGAACCGCAGCTCCGTTTTCGGTCTCTTGTGATCTCGTGATCGTAGAATTAGTTGTCTTTTAGTATGTTGTTTTGTATCATGTGGTGTATTGTTCTTAGTTGCTTTTATTATTGTTTGTATGTTTGCCTATGCGTGGTGCTTGCTACGAGTAGAACGAGAACCGGTTGTGAGCGCTGAAGATCAGAAGATGATGACCAGGAGCAAAGTATGAGAAAGTTTGAGGAAACGTATAAGGCAAGTATAGCATGTGATCTTTCTTGTTGTCCTATACACCTTTAATATAGCACCCGATTTTAAGAACAAAATCAGATACACACCATATGTTAGCCTAGCAAATCAAGTCTCACATATAGCTATAAATAAGGGTAATATCAAAAGACAATGCTCAATATATAACGTATTTAGTATAAAAAATATAACCTTAAATAGCAAACAGCGGAAAGACAACTCCGATCTCCGGGTAAATACTTCAATTTCACAGGGACAACTGACTGGTTGATCACAAGCCTAATTCCTCTCGGAAAACTCCATTGAAAAACCTCCATCTGGTACCCATCCAGGATTTTGCCAAAGTATTGAAATAAAACAAGCGTAAACTACTACCGCTTAGCAAGCATAACATGAGGGGATGCATGCTCAAAAGGCTTGACACGACTGAACTACAATAAACACTTTTAGTTGGTCATATTTTATTATTAATCATAAATTGCTAAGTTATGCTTAGGCTCCCAAATATGAATAATTAGATATATCGGCAATTTTAATCATAACCCAAACCATCCGAGTAACCAACTATTCAGTAAGGGTCTAGGCCGCTCGTGACCGTGAGCACGGCTGATATATCAGTTTTACACTCTGCAGAGGTTGTACACTTTTACCACGAGTCGTGTTACCCATATGTCCGAGTTAATTACTCTCAAAACACTTCTAAGGTGAGCAGGCAGGGTACACTAAGAAGCTTTTCTCCAGTCGTTCCAATAAGGAGCAGTCGCTAAGGATTCCATCTCCAAAAGTGGCACTGATACACGCAGCATAGTACACACCCTGGGGATGAGGCTCATACCCAGCCCGGTATGACCCTCTTGCCCTTTCGGTAAACTATTATAAACTAGAAAGAGCAAGGTACTGGACTAAGACCAGAGCTATGTAGTCGTCATGGTTGTACTATAAGTCCTGGGTTGTCACTTAAAGATGAGTCCTTATGGAGAGAAACTAGAGCACCATAAGAAAAGGCCCAATGCTCTAGCCCCCTTGGTTCCATGTTGCTAAAAACATCTTTTAATACCATGTTGCATATATCTTTAAGTATATTCTTTAATCAATATTAGTTGGAGCAAACTGAGCATACTACCCACATGCAAAACCCATAGGTATATCAAGGACATGATAATCAATATCAAGGTAGGTAGACTCCAAGCTGTTCATTAACTTATGCATATGAATTGAGATTGCATTAAAGTGAATAGGTAACAAGGAGCCTCATATTATACTTGCCTTAAACATCGATCCTTCGATAAGCTTTAATCTTCAATGTTCTTCTTCTTTTTGATCACCACGTATATCTCACCGACTGAACGAAATCATAAAGCACCACACAAGCATCCATACAATCATACATGAAGCAAATAATAGTTCTAAATTAGAATAGTACACCAAACATAAAATCAAGATAAAAAGTTTGTAAAACGAATCTATGTCTTGCTACGAACACACAGACACGAAAAGCACGCTAATCGGAGCTACGGTTGGAAAGATACAACTACCGAAAGATCCACTCATAAAACTATTAGCATCATGTGTTTTAATTATATAAAAACATATATAAGATATTTTATAGATAATATAAATTAAGTCCAGTTTAAATTTGAACTATAATACTAAAGTAAAACAAATCATATTTTATTTATAAAACCCAATTGTATAATTATTATTCAATTTAGAGTTTAAACCATGAAATTTCAGAAATAGTGACATGGTAACCACTATTACTAACGCATAGATCTCGTCGCTATGAATCTAACGCAACTTGAATGAGCTAAAACGGAGTTAAAACGTAGAAGATATGAATTAAACAAGATTTTCTTTAATAAAATAATAGATTAAATCTAATCATGAATTTTTAAAGTTGAAAATCTACTTAACAGTAGTATGAACATGTAGATTATGAAATTACGAACCTAATGCAAGTTGAACGGGTCAAATCGGAGTTGAAACAAAGAAGTTATGGCCAAAACAAAATCAATGGTAAATCTGTAAATAAGTGAAAACGTATTTTGGATTAAACCAACGAAAATACGCTTTCCAAAGAAGAAAACGCATCCTGAAAATACACTTTGGACCACGGGTTTGAAAACAGAAAACTGGAGGGCTCTTTTTTTAAAAAAACAGGGATGACGGGTTGGGACTCAATTAGTTGTAATGGCCTTTTTGCAAAAACGCCAGCGAAGGGGTACGATCTAATCCTGGCTCTTAATTTAAGATCGGACGGCTGAGAGCAAAGAGGGAAGAGCTGGCCACCGGAACAGGGAAAGATGACGGCGGCACCATTGCCGGCGTTGGGAAGCTCGGCGACGAACATAGGAAACAACCTACTGACCACGGAAAAATAAACGGGGAACACTGGGGAAGGAGAAGGAAATTGCGAACTCACCTAGGGATACCTCGGTGGTGGAGAAGGAGCAAGGCGGGTGCGGTGCTTGGCTGGCGATGGCGTCGCTAGGTGGCGGCGCGGCTACGGGCGCTCGGACGATGCGGCTGCAGCGTGGGTGCGGGATAGGGAGGCGGCACAAGGTGCGGCTCGGCTTATATGGGGCCGGGAAGCGTAGGGCGCACGGCACGCGTGGAGGACAGGGGCAGCACGGACACGGGCGGCGGCGGAGTCCAAGTTCGGCACGGCGGGGAAGAAGGAGCGTCTGACGGGGCGGTCCCACCTGTCAACAAAAGAAGGGGGGATGGTGGCTGTCAGAGAGAACGTGGGCTCGGAGAGACGAAGCGTCGGTGCTGGGCTGCTGCTCACTATTGGGCCGCGCGGATGGCTTGCTGGGCCGCGGAGGGAGCAAGCGCGAGTGGGCCGACGGGAGGAGACGGGCCATGGCCACGCGGGAAACGACCACGCGGGACGAGAGGCCCGGGGCGCGCTTGGAGTTGGGCCGGCGCTGCTACTGGGCTGCGGGACAACGGTGCTGGGGCTTCGGCTGGGGCGGTCCATAAGCGGGAAAGGAGGGAGAGCGGGAAGAAGTGGGCCTGCGGGAAGAAAAAGAGAAGCAGGCCTTCGGGCCTAATAAGAGAAAGAGAGAATTTTCCTTTACTATTCTATTTTCAAAACCAAATCAAATTTGAATAGGATTTCAAATACACTTTTCAATTCAAACATAAATGAGAAATTTTGATAAGTTTTCAAAAATAAATTTTACAACTTTTTAAATTCTTTTATTTTCTAATTCTCTTTTCTTTCTCTTCTTTTACTTCAAAGCCATTTTTAATTTCTTTTGCAAAAGCAGCTTAAACCATTTTGAATTTTCAATCAAAACCACTCAATCAAATACATCAAATGCAAGGCCATGTATGCACAAACATGTTGCTAAACCTTATGATGAATTTTAATTTAATGAAAAATTTTATTTTCCTATATATCATGAGCTCTAAATTCAGAAATAAATCATTTTAAACCTTTTTTCAAAAGAGGCAAATTTTAGGGTGTTACAATTCTACCCCCTTAAGATGAATCTCGTCCCCGAGATTCGGAAGACGTCGACTAGGAGATAGGGATACTTCGTCTTTAGACTCTTCTTTACTTCCTCGTGTAGTTCCATCATCTTGATAAGGATCCCACTTTACTTCACATACCGGTTATCCTTACTCCAAGTAACTTATCAAACTGATTCCGAGATTCTGACAGGTACCTTGAACAATTCTCAGGTAACTCCAATCACTAGGCCACCTTTCCTTTTTAGTCCGTAATATCAATTCTCTTTCTTAGAATATTCACCTTCCAACGAAGCCTGACGAATCTTTTGGTCAAAAGGATATTCTACTACCAACCTTCAAAACATTAATGATTTTGGTTAAGTTGTTCGAACCTGAGATACAATTCGTAGTCCATGGTGTCACCCGAACCTTCTTAGCACAACTCTCCATTGCTAAGGGCATCGACCATGACTTCGTTTCTCAAAGTGATAGCACTTTTCCAAGTCATAATCAATCTCATTCCGACGAGGATATCACAAGCTCAAGACCAACTTAGTGAAGATGTTCTGTAGATTCTTGTGATCCTCCTATATGTCACTTTTACTTCCAAGAAGATATTCCTTCGATGCTCCATAATGGATAACTCCAGGTGCATGTTAGGTAGTTCAACTCATACTTCCTTAGTTGACTTAATGAACAAGGTACTACTTTTCTTCATGCATAAGGACACATTCCACACCTTGATAAAGTGCATCCTAGTGGACATAAAGCTCTTGTCCTGATTTGGCAAAGCTAATACATAGGTTTTACTCCAACCTCTTCTTGGATTCCTTCAACACTTAGCTGAGGTCTCTTGATCCAAACGAACTTAAAAGCGTCTCTAGTAGCTCTACCAAAATCTTGATGATATTGGATAAACTTCTCTTGAACCTTTAATCAAACCTCATTGAGACTCTAAACTTCTTTCACATCTTTGAGTACCACCACGCTTCCGTTGTGCAAACTAGAAGGTAGAATACTTCATCTTGCAAATTCTTCCACTTGGCTACCCCTTTAAGAAAAGATAAACTAGGGGACACCAAGCATAGGTTGCACATTCTTTTAGATGGATTAACTAGCATAAGGACATCCTGACATTCCAATGGTACTCTTGTGTATGAGCAAGAACGAGAAATCTGAAACTCCTCGCGAGCAGAAAAATAGCAGTGCAGTAAAACAACTGTAACTCTCATTCTATTGATCCAATGAAGTTGTAGCTTATATCGTTGGAAAGCTTATAAAATTCTCCACAACTTCCTTACAGAACACTTTTCCAAATTCTGCAGTTAACCTGGTCGAAAACAGTGCACAAGAGAAACTACTCCAGATTCCAAACAACACAGATGCATCGCCTTGTGATTTTTGTATCTCCATAACCAAAATAGCTATCAGGCTGATTCTTGTGCTCAGAGAAAGATATTGAAGTCTACTATTGTCCAGAATTTTCTCATGATTTATGATCTAAGATTAGGGATATAAGGCGAAGAGTGCAGACTGCTTCGAAAGGACAGGATAGAGGAAATAAAAGATAACCAAAACCCGACTATTTATTTCATTAATCCTTATACCTTAGGCCTATAAACTAAATGAAATTATGGGAACACTCAACAAGATCATTGTAATCATGTTGCATGTGTCTACCTTGACTACCACTAAGGATATTCTAATCTTTTGTACTTGTACCTTGATACCTTTGGGTTGTTGCATTGGTTAGTATGATGCTAGTGCTCAACTACAACCATGATCTTATAACTTGACTAATGGTATATACAATAAACACTAAGCAACATGGAATCAAGGGGGCTAGAGCATTGGGTTGTTCTATGGTGCTCTAGATTCCTCTCCCTAAGGACTTATCTGTAAGTGATCATTCGGGACTTACAGTACAGCTGTGAGGGCTACATGGCTATGGCTTTAGCTCAGTATAAGAACCTTTTCTAGCTTGTTAGAGGTTACCTTTATTGGTGTAAGAATGGCTTGCCGAATTGGGTATAGTGCGGCATCTATTCCCTTGTGTATAGGCTACGCGTCATTGTGTCATCGAGAAGGAGGGCTCTACATATGTTTGTCTAGTGAATCTAATGGCCCTAACTTGTTAGACAAACCTTTCAAAGGCTTCATAGTGAACCCTGCCGACTTTCCTTGAAAGTGGGTCAAGAGATTAGCTACCTCGGGCGAAAGGGTAAATTACGACTCACAGTGAAAGTGTACAACCTCTGCAGAGTGTAAAACTGTTATATCAGCAGTGCTCACGGTTACGAGCGGCCTTATAACCCTTACAGAATAGATGATGAACACTGACGATACTGATGATGAAGATGCTCATTAATGATTAATGTTTATGCTATTCATTATTCATGTTTACCTCATCATGTGTTTATATATTTGTTGAGTACGATATGTACTTACGCTTGCTTTACTTTTTAAATCCTTGAATAAATCCCGGATGGATACCAGATTGCTAGAGTTTGAAGAAATTAGGCTTGTGATCAATCAGTCAATTGTACCTATGGAATTGAAGTCTTCACCCAAAGATCGGAGTTGTCTTTTCGCTGTTTGCTATCTAAGATTATATCATTTATACTGAGTACGTTATATATTGAATATTGTCTTTTGATATTATCTTTATTTGTAGCTATATGTAAGATTTGACTTTCTGAGCTCATATATGGTGCGTATCTAGTTTTGTTTTTTAAAATCGAGTGTTACAGAAACGCTTCGATTTCTCATTTTTTTTTGCCTGGTTGAGAGAAACGGCTTCAGCCTGGTTTCGCTAGATTCTATTAATAGTTTCTCTTATACACCAGCGACAATATTTTTTCTACTTATCCTTTTTAAGTGCAAAAAATTAAAATAGATTGTATTTAGATTATTCGTTGTCCACAAAAAGTCTAGATTTTTTTAAATGTATTTTTATTTATATAATTTTTATGCATTTTTATAATCAGAATCCCACCTACCAGCAAACAATTCTATAAAAGTGATTCTCATTCATCACCTGAAACATTTCTGGAGAGAATCTGAATCTGAAACGTTTAAATGAGAATCTAGATCCCGACCAAACAGGCCCTAAGTAAGAGATGACGAACTAAGGACGAAAGAAAGGTGTCAATGAGGGATGATGAACCAAGGGATGGAAAAAAAAACTCGGACTGCGTGGGATAGCAAGGGACGGAAAAATATTATTCATAAATAATAAACAAGCTCGTGTGTTGCAATAGAATTTGCATCTTGTGTTGTCCGTTCTAATACATTTTAGAATCTAACTCCACACCATGGTTGATCATGCACTATTCTAATTCAGCTTGGGTCATGAGTTCAGGTTAGGGACGGACAATAAGCCAATTAGAACTCTAGTCTCTCATTCATGATATACTACTAATCTTAATAAAACCGGCTAGGAATCTTATGCTCTAGAGAGTAGAGGGACATAGAGAAAGAGAAAGAGAAAGAGTATGATCGATCTAAATTTGAAGGAAGAAATTTTGGCTTTTTAATATTATTATTAGGTAGAGATATAGATAAGGACCCAATTGCTAGTATAATTTGGCTGTGGTTTGTTAATTACTTGTTAGAGATAGCCATGGAAGTGGGGTTTTTGTATAAAGCCATGGAAGTTGGGTTGAAGTAGTGTTGAGTTTGAATTTGAGTTCATTTTTAGTGTGGTCTACGTTCAGAATGATCCAGCATCGTGTACAAGTGCATCCATTTATTTGAAAGCAAGTCTCACAATTCAGCTATATGTGTCTCATCAGAAGTGCAAACTTGTTTTGTTTGGTTGCTATGCGCATGAGTTTGCGATGTTGAGAAAGGATAACCGATTAACCGGGGAAGAGGAACCTGGTTTTAATTAGTACGTGAAGCGAAACGAGACGTTTTTTTGAGGGAAAAAGCGAAACGAGACGTTACAGTCGAGGCCATCGCCCTCCGTTGAATTCGGATCCGACTGGCCGGAAGAACCGCAGAAGGAACGTCACGGCCGCAGTGACGTGCCTCCAGAGTCCAGAAGGACGAAGAGTAGACGGATTCCCGTTTTTCATGATGCGTCCAAATTAAACGAAAGGAGGAGAATCTTTTGTACCTTTTTTTTTCTTTCCATCCATCGCAACCAGCCTAGCTCGTGCGCGGACTGAATATATTTCGTTTCTCGACCTTCTTGCTTTCACCTCACTTCCTACTTTCCCTACTAAACTATTAATCCTTAGATTTCCTCGGCGATGCACGCAACAGCTAACTCGGTAGCTTCATCCAGGACGACGAAGAGAAGGTTCTGCTGGGGGAGAAGCATGGCGTCGGCGGGTCATATAGGCAGCCACCGCCGGCTGTTGGACACGGGCCCGGCACCGCCAGGGAAAGGAGCGGCCAACGGCTCGAGCTCAAGCCCGGACGCGATGCGGATAATGGTGAGCGTGCTGGTAGTAGTCATCTTCACTACTACAGAATTTAACTGTAGGGGTGGCTCTAGAGCCTCTGTAGGGGCGGCTACGCCAACCGCCCTTCCCAGGGTGTTCCTACAGAGGGTGCCTCTGTAGGGGCGGTTTCCTAGCCGCCCCTGCAGTTCCTCTGTAAGGGCGGCTGGTGTTTTCAGCCGCCCCTGCAGTGCCTCTATAGGGGCGGCTTGTGTTTTCAGCCGCCCTACAAAGATGTTTCTCTCAGAGTAATTTGGTAATATCACCGCCTCAGTAGTGGATTTCAGAGGGGCGGTCAGATCACCACCGCCTCTGTGGTATGTATTTGTAAGGGCGGTTCAATCAAGAACCGCCCCTACAGTGGATTTTCAAGCAAAAAAAAAAATAATTCAAATTCAAATCTGACCATATATATATATAATTCAAATTCGAATCTGGCCGCCACAAATATACATATATACATCCACAAACACAAGACCATTAATTAGAACATCATCACAAGTCATAATTCACAAAAGTCCATCATTACAACATAGTCCATTATGAAGTCAATCATTATAACATAGTCCATTAAGAAATCCATAAGTCCACGTGCAAAACAAAGTCCAAACCGTTCCAAAGTCTGATCCAAACCATACCATAAGTCCACATTGTCATCAACGGCCTAGGGCTAGCCTATCGGGCCTCACGAAGGTGTTGGTATAGAGGATTACTACCTAAGTTGGAAAGAAGATGATGGTAAGTGCCTTTATGGTACACAATCTGGTCCATTATAAAGTTGCAAAGGTCGCCGACCATCTCTAAGAGCTCGTCATCCTTGTATGGGTTCCTTCTCGTGTCTTTATCTTTCTCCAACTACAAGAGAACAAGTTTAGGTTTACTATATCACAACATATGCGAATTTTTCATACTACGAGCGAAGAGGTTCAAACTTACCAGATTAGGATTTCTATTGTAGCCACCGATGGTACTCATCATAATACATGTGTAGTATCCACAATGTAGACTCCCAGGCTTCGCTTGGGGCACTGTGTGTTTTGCATATGGAGACGTTAAGTAATACTATTGACTGACACGTAATATATGGAGTACCAAAGTAAATGACACTTACCGCACATAGAGTTTTGACATACAACTTTTCCTTCCTATTTGGGTGATGCCTCCCCTTATGTTCCTGGACATAGTGCCTGAATGCCCTGTTCCAATGGTTTTAGTAAATGCAACTTGTTAGTATCCCACATTGAACCTTACAAGTATGTATACAAACATAGTAGCTAAAATAAGGATTATCGATATGTATACGTCTTGACAATCGCTATGAAGTCTTTGTATGTCTCGACTGGGGAATCCGCTGAATCAAAGACCCATGCCATGCTATGTGAGAGCCAGACGCCTATGCAAATCCAAAGTGATCATTTGCATGAATTTAGTCATAGAAAGAACACATAAGCTCTTTTGCATCGAACAAAGTATATTGAACAAAGCTAAGTATACAATGAACTTACTTGAAGTGGTATGGTATCCATATATTATCGTGTTGTTGGAGATTTTAAAACATAGGGCAATGTATGCCGCAACCTTGAGGGACTCTTCCAATATTTTCTTGTTCCTGATATCCTCTTTTTCCTTAAGTGTCTTTCCACCTCCTAGTTCTTTGCAATCTAGTTTCCACTCTTTAGGGTAATTAAAATTTGTTGATGCTATAGGTGAAGGGTCTATATACCCGTGTTTGAGCTGGCCTCTTTCTCACAAAGTCCGCTTGCATTCTATAAATCACGGCTGCGGGTTAGTTACAACAAAATCAAAAGATTACATTCATATCATATAGAGAGGGCAAGGACTTACGGGCACCACATGCGTAATTAGATTCATTTCCATTCGTCCGAGGTGAAAGCATGCCTGGATATCCTTAAACTCAACGGCAATTTGCCCACCTGGGGCTCCAAATGTGCCAGCAGGGATCCATGCTTGTAAGATTTCTAATTCTGTTATCTGAGCACGCAAGTACCAATCGTGGAACTTTCTCATTCCACGTGGCAAGCAATCGTATGATTTCGGTTTGGTAGGAAGTTCTTGCCTTTTTCATATTTATCTGGGCAATCATTTGACCATTTGAGGTTATCAACAATTTGGATACTTTTTAAACCCTTTGTGCAGTTTGCTAGTGGTGCCCTCCTCGTAAGCTGGTGCTCAATTCTTTTACTTGGTTCTTAGTCTTGAATCGGTCATGGGCCATCCACTTGTGCACCGACGAGACGTCATTAATGCCCACATACGATGGCCTTATCTTGATTGGGATTTTGTTTGAGCTTCCCATTCGGCACGCGTCCTTGTCAACTTGTGCATCACACCGCTCCGGGGCCACTTGTTCTTCACGACGTATCGGCTGTTCATGAGGCAATTGTTGTTCATGAGACACTTGTTGTTCATGTATCGGCTGCGCTTGTTGAGAAGGATGTTGCATCTCATCATGCCTTTGCTCGGCATGAATTTGGAGAAAGACGTGGCATGTCATCATGCCCATGCTCGGCACGAGGTGGAGAAGGATGTGGCATGTCATCATGCCCTTGATCGGCACGAGGTGGAGAAGTATCTAGCGTGTGGTGGTCATGGTCATGGGTCGGTGAGTATACCTCCTCGTCCTCGACGGGTCGCCTCCAGAGGATGAACTTCGATCGGAGTTGGTGAAAACTCGGTCAATACAATGTCCCGTCTGTGCTGGAGGATGAACTGGTTCATGACGCGTCTCCGAGTAACACGAGCCCCTCGGGAGTAGGGTGTTCTATCTTCCAAGTCATGAACTCGGGCTTCACGGTATGCACCTCGACCCGAGTGTAGTCCTGCGGGATGTCCCTATTGTGCCACGTGCCGCCTGGAGGATGTGCCACGCCCGTTGCCACCTCAATGATCACGTTTTGCCTGCCCATCAGAACCACCAATTTGCAACTGGTTGGTGCCCGTATGCGATCGACGGGGTTCCGGTTGCATTGGAACCTTGATCTTTGGGAACATCCGGAGGGCTGCCAACTACCGCCAGTTCTCCGGGCGGGCCCATTAGTGTCTGTGGCTCCATCGTAGACAGTCCTTTCTCCACCAACATCTTTTCAAATAGAGCCTTCACTTGGCGCTCAAGATTAGACTCTCGGTCTCGCCATGTTTCTTGTACATGTGCCTCTCCTCTCTACGAATCCGTGCTTCCGGGACATCCTCTTCACTAGCCCCTCGGTGCGTCCCCTGTGTGCTCGGGGTTTCCCAAGGCAAGCAGTAAGCTCGTCCCCTCTCTGGAAGGGTTGAATGCGCCCTTCTCCTTGTCTTGACAAGTTTGAAAGATCTTTGATACCACCTCTCCGGTCTCCGGCTTAGCAAACCGGAGGCTACTACCGGATGAATCCACACTCTCGCAGATATCCACCTTTGTTTGAGGCGTGGCTTCAACTTCGGCACTTCCAGTATTCCCGGCAGCTTGACCTCTGCGTCCATCTTCCTAAAGACCTCTTGCTTGCCAACAGTAGCCACGGGGCCTAGACGAGGGTAGTGTTGGTTCTTCTTCACCTGGTCGCTGTTACGGGCACTGAGGGCCAATGATGCCTCTGAAGTCTTCTCAGCCACGAGCTCCTCCCATTGACTAGGAGTTATGTTGCCATACTCGTGGAAAGGAGTTAACTTCATTGGATAAAGTTCTTGTTCAGATCCGACCGCCAACGCCGGAAGCTCGCCCCATTATCTTAAAAGCATTTTCTTGTACCAACTCGTGCGTTTCCTCAGGAAACCTAAAGTTTCGCTTGACTTCTCCCATAGGTCTACCTTTTGGCTCATAGGTACAAGATTCCAGCCACGGATAGCTGGGTTCAACTTATCTCTAACTACAAACCCGATGTGATTACGGAATTTCGCCTGTGTATGTATATGGCTCAAGGATCGCCCCGTCTGCCCGACCTCCGTTATCACATAGCATGCCTTGTCGTGATATTGGTTTGGCTTTCTAATCCCCTTGTTTCCTCTTTGGTGGGCGGTCTCGGGCCGTGGTTGTGTCTCGAGGTTGTGGAGCGGAGGCCTCATTGTGAGTATCTGTGGCTCCTTCCTCTGATCTCCTTTGCCCCGCTACATATTGTCCGGCAAGATGAGCCGGAGGCCGACGTCGTCTTTTCTGAGGTTGAGTAGGGACGACCTGTGTTTACGGCAGGTCAAAAGTGTTAGCAGAGGTAACATATAGCCATAGCATTAGCCAAATTTACAAGCTTGTAAGGCTTTATCCGTACCTCATCGTTCGGATCAAAATCCTTGTCCAACTCGTCCTCCGTTGGCCTCCGTCTGGGTTCTAGTGGGAAAGGATCCTCGGGACTTACATATCCCCCTGATGAGGTGTCGTCATCCTCATCATCATCCCCTTCTTCGCGTTGGGCATCCTCTCCGCCTTCTCTTCCCTAGGCTCCCCCCACTAGATCATCATCATCGACAAGGTCCTCCTGAGTAAGCATCACTTCTAGACCCTTTTCTAACTCGTTATCGAACTGCTCCTGAGTAAGCTGATCATCTAGTTCTTGCTCTCCATGGGATGGCTGCTCATCATTCACGGGGCATCGAGATGCACTCTTTGATGTTCGCGACATTTCGTGCCTTGTTCTAAGAGATGCAAGAAAAAAAAGTAGTATAAGTAGTAGAAGTAGTAGTACTAGTGGTACAAGTAGTGGTACTAGTACTAGTAGTAGTAGTACTTGTAGTAGTACTGGTAGTAATAGTAGTACTTGTAGTAGTAGTAGTTGAAAGCAGTCTAAAGGAACCCACTGGATTACTTGTAGTAGTAGTACTTCTAGTAGTAGTACTACTAGTACTTGTAGTACTAGTAGTAGTAGTAGTAGTACATGTAAAGTGTATAGTTTTTTTAATGAATCTCAGCACAAATACAGACACTCATATACATATATGTACAGCTTATCCCTATAAGCTGCAGACAGATCTAAGATTGACAGTCACCATAAACAACCCCTACTGTCAATACGTGTAGATGTCCGAAAAAAGAATAGAATGATTCTCCTACAGTCCAGAAGGCCGATGAAGACAGCTCAATGATGAAGGTCACAGCCATCACCCGCGATTACCAAGCCCATGTTTTCGTTGGACTGCATGATGAATATATACTAAAACTAATTGATAATTGTTGGAACTTGGAATCATCTGCAGGGCTTAGCCAGTTGTTAAGGCTACAGAGGAGAATCTTTTTGCACTAGCAACTGAAATAAAACACCACTAGGGCTGAGAGGAGGCCTATGCTATTCGGCAGAAATGTAGTGATTAATTATAAAATATACAAAGTGCATTTGTTTGCTAACTGCTATCAATTGATGAAATGTAGAATCCTTTCTAAAGGAACCAACCACAGAGGGAAGCATTTAACCATTGAAAATCGGAGAATAGTGAGGTTTGCAACAAACAAGAGAGTGAACTTTGCAAACAAGCGGTAGGAAGGAACACATTCAGTCCTAATTCTACATTCTTTTCTCAGTAGTATAGTTGTCTATCATCTTTGTTAAAAAAGAGAGATTACATCTATTTCACACAATTTCAGCTCTATTGCCATTTATGAAATCTAGAAGTACTTGGGATGCTTTATTTGCCACGATAGTGAAGGAATAATGTTGCTTCATTTAACTAATTGGTAAACTTTTTTTCTCTATAACAGTTTGCTAAAAATGCATTGCATGTTTCTATTTGTTAATAGTTAGTGAATTGCACAAGAGGAAGACGAATTATGTAAACAATAATTTGAATCAAGAGTGATGAATATTAAGTAGGACAAAGTACAAACTAAGCTACCACTGTACAATCAATTTATTGATTAATCAGGAGGGCATTCATTTTTGCCACCTCTCCTGCAACTTGTTAGAGACTGCAGTATAGTATGTTTGCTGAAGTATATAGAACAGATGCCCATCATTTGCAATTTATTCCTTTCCTTTGCAGAGACCAACATTATTTAGACTTGAACATTATTTAAGCTCAGGGCAACTTGCTTGTAGAGCATGAGTTTAGATATTTGTTTCCACTAACGATATACTATTTGGCTATTTGCTCAGCCTAAAGATTTATCCGTGCCTGACATGACTGGGTTTTCATCATAAAGTCTCTCAACCCTACAGTATGAAAAGCACTGCTAAGCATAATTCATAAACAACAAGTCCATGAAATAAAATGTGCACTCCTACAGTACTAAAATCCAAACTATAGTACAATGAAGAAGTAAAATTCTTGTGATAGATAGATCTGGTGCTCACCTGCTGGATACTCGCTCCCGGATTACACAAATGGGGCGCATGACCCACTGCTCTCGCTTCAAATAAAAACCCGCAGTAGTAAAGAAGACAAGAGGGGATGAAAGTGGACTCGAGAGATGACATGAATGTTGAAGATGAAGAGATGACGATAAGAGATTGTGTTTCTAATTATAAGAGACATTTGTGTGTGAACATTTTGTGAAATAAAAAATAGTAAATCAAATGACACTAAACGGAATCCTTGATCGCATACGTTCGATCAAAGACAAAGAACTAATGAAATCTGGTTTAAAGCAGGAAGAAAATGTAATCGCACAAATTTGAATTCCCATCATTGGATACATTAAGTGGCAAATTTTGGCACATCACCTGTCTTGTCTCTGTTAGTTGGACTTTAAGGCCCCAGTTCTGAACTACTACTGTTTGAGCAATACATTTGCCATAACCCCTAAGAGACGATTCGAAAACACAAGAGATTTCAGTTTCACCAAGACGCGAGAGGGCAGCGATCAGTTAAAACATTTATAACTAGATATTTCTTATTACTAAGCGTCTAAGCCACATCTACATTCAAGAGAGAAATGATCAGATCACTACCACGATCTCGCAAGGACCTGAAATAAACCACTACCACAATTGCTTGGCCACTACACACTCAAAGAACGGTGATGAACCTGACTCCTTTTCACAACAAAACAAACAAGATGGGACATATGAAAGAAGTAATGTAAAATCGAAGTCATAGTTCGATCGAAAGCAGCTCTCAAAGCGGTGGCAACACATTGATTACGCTTCAAAGTGACACGATAATCAGATGTTTTTATTTTTGGAGGAGAACATGATAGTCAAATGTTACTTGTCATCCTTTTAATTGTACTTCTAGGTGATTCGACAGGAGTTCCTCGGCTTTCCAGTTTAGCTTTGCCAGCTGATCGCAAATGCAACCTGATGATGAGCATGCAGTTTCTGCCTAAAAAAACAAGGAACACATATCTTAGTAAAATTAACTGATGTTGCCGAAGGCACATGGTGGCAACTGCTGTCCACGAAGGACCCCCCTGGAGATTGGAGAAAGGGCGAAGCAGAGTAGCAGACAGGGGAGGCAGATGAAACGCGGCGCGGAATCAACTAGGCTAGACGAGCGGCGGCAGCGGGACACATTTGCTCGCCGGCGCCGGCGCAGCAGCATGCAATGTAATCGCGCATGGAAGCTACTACACAGTCCACACAATCGTCCGCCACACACTCGGTGGAGGCCCGATTCATCAGACCTACGAAACCAAGCGCCTCGCGAGTAGTACGACGTTGGAGGGAGCGCAGTGCAGACGAGGGTCGAGGAAGGGACGGACCTGGTTGGTTCCGGTGGACGGGCAGTTGAAGGCGAGCCGCGCCAATGGCGCCGACGGCGAGGCCGGCGGAGGACGCGATGCGATGCGGTACGGCGGGAGAGCGCGACGTGGTCCCAAACCCTAACCTCGTAGCTGCGCGGAGGAGAGAATGGTGTGGTGGTCGGAGGGGAAGGGGAGAGCGGGTGGCGGCGTGGAGCGGGGGAGCGGCGCGGTGGGGTGAGCGCCGGCGAGCGGGTGGCGGCGCGGAGCGGGCGAGCAGCCTGACGGCGTCTGAAACTAATTTCGCCCAAATTCAGCTTCTAAGTGCCCAGCGGGGTTTGATATATCTCAGACCACGGTAGGGGCGGCTGACCTTATGAGCCGCCCCTACAGTTGAATCAAGCCGAACCGTACATTCCGTGGGTCATCACTAAATTCTGCTTTGTACTTGGCATCGAACGCTTGCCACTGGCTACAATCAGCCGGGTGTGCGATCGTATCATCATCCACCTTGCGCTCATCATCCCACCATGTCATCAGTGCGGCTTCCTTAGGGTTTAGGAACATACGCCTTAAGCGGTCGATCACTGGTAAGTACCACATAACCAAGGCAGGAATTCTTCTCTTATTTGTATCGTTGCCTAATGGAGTTTCCTCTAGGGGCTGAGATTCTTGCACCACCTTCTTCCCACCCTTCTTCCTCTTTCTGTGGAGGCTTCCACCCCACTTTGAAGGTCATTGTTCTTAAACCGACTAGCCCCACACCTAGGACATGTATCTAAAGTCTCGAACGATGTGCCACGTCGAAAAAAGGATACTGATGGTTGGGGCATGCATGGATTTTTTCAACCCCCAATGTGAGTGGACTTATAACCTTCTTCGCTTGGTATGTGTTGGCGGAAGGCTGTGTTTGGCCGTGGGAGCAACCGTGACATGAGGCACAACAGATCATCGAAAGCTGCATCCGACCAGCCGTATTTAGCCCTTCAGGATGAGTAGCTCAAGCACAAAAAGCGTAAAATGTGAAGTATGTCGGACAACCCTTCTCAGCAATCATACACAGTCTTCTTCGATGCTTTTGTCACCCTCTCAAGATTTTCTAGACCTCTCTTGCTCTTTTCTAATATTTCGGTCCAAAGGCCCCAAGCATTTCGTCCAAGTTGTCACCGTCATCTGCATCCCCCTCACGTGCCAGCCGCCATCATTCTTTGGCACCACCAAAGCATCATCACCACCTTGTTCATTGCCAAAGCCACCACCTTGTGTTCATTGCCAAAGCCACCACCTTGTTGATTACCATAGTCACGATCCATTTGTTGCTCAAGATCGTATGTGAATCGGGACAAGTATGCTTGGGTTTCAGCTTCATCAGCTAGATCATCGTCGCTGTCATCAACAACCACTGTTTCACCATGATGAATCCACACTGTGTAGTCCGGAACAAATCCTCTTCTAATAAGATATTCTTTGATGGTACTCACATCTCGAAATGCAATAAGGTTCTTGCAATCTTTGCAGGGATAAATAATCGTGTCGCTATTCTCTTTCAACGTCGCTGCATGCTTCTCTGCGGCTTTGATGAATTTGTCCACCTCATCACGGAAAAGAGCGTCGTGTCTTAACGAACCATACATCCAAGAGTTCCTGTAGTCCATCTTATAGAAACAAAATAACCAAAGAAAGAATATTACTCGAGAATAATTGTATATACCTGAGACACGCACTATGGTAGTAGAGGATAGTTAATTAATTGACTATTAATGCATAAATATTTTAAAATATAAATTAATTGGTTCAAATAAACAATTTCACATAAAACAATTAGCAACATTTAATATTTCATCCACCACCTTTCATGCAAACTCCATTCCAATTTCATGGTAGAGGATAATTAATTAATGACCTATTTATCCATAACTAATTAAAAACACACATTATATAAAGGAATCAAAATAAATATTAAATGATAATTAGTAGCCATGGTAGAGGATATTTTACACATTAGCAACAATTAAAATCTTACACATTCACCTACATGCAAACCCTAGTCACATAAAGGAAAAATTAAAAAAAAAAAAAAACAAAATCCTAGATCTAGATATAGGGTTTCATGACACATGCATCAAACTTTACTAATACTATAGTGAAATCAACAAAGATGTACTAATAAAGGGTGCAATCTTACTTTCCTACATAATTTATCCTAGTATAGTGAAAATTAGGGTCTAATTTCACTCATAACTAGCTCAAGCTCCATGGAAGAAAGAGAAAACCTCAAATCAAATTACTGACTAACCAACAAATTAAACTTAAATAAAGAGTTGAGGCGCATTTCCTTACCTTTTTGAGCCTCTCCACCAAAGGATTTGAGATCAAAACCTCCCTCCTTAATAGAGTAATTTTTAGGATCAAGGCCTCCCAACCTTTTTTTGTGTGTGTAGAAGAGTATGTCCGAGAGTGGAAGAAGAGGGTGGCTGCTATTTATTCTGATGCGCCATCGGAAGGCGGTGGTGATTGAGCCGCCCTGGATCATAAGCTGCAGGGGGGTGGTGCAGATCGGGAGGGGCGCTCAGGTTACAACCGCCCCTAGGCGCGCCCCAACCTCAAGCCGCCTTACAGCCGCCCTAAAAATGCCCCGTGAGGGGGCGCCCAACCCCAGCCGCCCCTACAGTAAAAATTCTCACGGTATTTAATCTGGCGTAGTGCTTCTACACGCTGCTCTACTGCATCTACTGCTGGAGATGGCGGAAGCGCAACGGTGAGCAAAGCTAAGCCCACAGATGCAAGTGTTATATTTTCTTGCCGGCCTTGTTGCATGTATCCCTGAACTAATAAGAGCACATATATTTTGGTCTGTATATGTACATTTGAATCAGCCATCAAGAGGTCGCTGATTTAGAGGCTCGGGCCGCAGTCGAACTCGGACTTACCTCTCATTGACCTCGTCTCCATCCTCACGGCCACCGAGAATTTCGCCGAGGCCAAAAAGCTCGGCGAGGGAGGCTTTGGCCCAGTCTACAGAGTCAGTAATCAAACAAAAACAACTGTGGTAAAGGACTAGCAATTTCTCTTGCCATGCATGTTGTCATCATTTCCTAGTCTCATCGTGCCTGCGTATATGATACGAATCGGGCGTGCTGAGCGGCGGCTCGGAGATCGCCGTGAAGCGGCTGTCGGCGCAGTCGCGGCGGAGTTCCGGAACGAGGTGGAGCTGATTGCCAAGCTGCAGCACCGCAACCTGGTGCGGCTGCTGGGCTGGTGCGCCGAGCGCGACGAGAAGCTGCTGGTGTACGAGTACCTCCCCAACCGCAGCCTCGACGCCTTCCCCTTCGGTGCGGTAACCAAGTCCAAGTGCATGCACCTGTCTGCTGTCTGTTCCTTCTCTTCCAATTTCCATTCCAGCACTCATCCGAGGCGTGCGTATATCGATCACCTGTTCATTTGTTAGGAGTACTAGCATTTCCATTCATAAAGATGGTTGTCCTCTAGTCTAATCTAATCTAAATATAACAAAGTTGCATTGGACGACTGATTTTTTGACAGGCATGGAAGCTGTGGATCCAAGACGCGCTGCGGCCGAGTTCATGGACCCGTCTCTTGGCCGATCCTACTCAAGGGACGAGGCGTGGCAGTGCTACCTCGTCGGCTTGCTCTGCGTGCAGGGAAACCCCGACGTCCGTCCCACCATGTCCAGTGTCCTCATGCTCATCAGCGACCAGCCTGTTCGTTTGGCTGTGGCTTGTCGTAAACGATCGTAAATTTCCAGCCGAAACAGTATTTTTCTCTCACACAAACCAGCCAGCAGTACTTCTTCACGAACTAACAACGAAACGAACCAGTCAACCGAACAGGCAGCATATGGAGCTCCCAGCAGCAGACAGGCCACCGTTGTTCACAAGACACAGTACCATACCGTTCCCGGCAATGCCACTCTCAGTCAGGACAGAGTCAAGGGTGTCTCCTCATTCCATCAATGATGCCAAACGTCATAGAGAATTTATGTGCAATTTTGAATTGAATTTGTACAAAGATACTAGTATGAAATCATGTGGTGGCCGAGCATCAGGAGTACCTTCCTTGCTCCATCCTAAAATATAAGACAATGAAAAATTTTAAATTTGTCTAAAATGATAAGTGATTTCGATGAATTAACTCCCCTAGACATACAGTCGCTTGTATTATATACATGCTATTAATATCTGTTGTTAAATCAACCGCCAAGCTTAAAATTAATACGATAAGTATAATACTATCCTATGACTATAAAGGAAGATTACATATATCATTTAATTTACCAAATAATATGTCCAATAATTTCTATAATATATTGTGGTAATGATTGGATACTAGCTATATATTCTTATGTGCTAGGGTGCTTAGAGCTAGACACACTATCATGATAGGAAGCTACTCAAGACGAAGGTGAAAAGTGGCAAAGCGTGCTAGCCGAGCTTGAATGTTTCAAGAAAGGTTATATTTGGAGAGTTGGGGATGGCACACAAATAAACATCTAGGAGGATCATTGGATACTAGGGAGTACAACCTGAAAATTCGAACGCCTAGAGGCAACAATATAATCACAACTGTTGATGAGCTTATCAATCCTGTTGATTTAACATGGGATGCGGAGTTGGTGAAATCTATTTCTTGGGCAGTCGATGCGAAAAGGATACTACAAATTTCAATCACCCCGGGGAGGGAGGACTTTGTAGCTAGGCATTATAACAGAAATGGGTTGTTTTTGGTACGCTCAGCATACCATTGTCAATGGGAAGAAAATTTTGGACAAAGAAGCAAGTCAGTGCAAGCTAGTGGTGTGAACAGAAGTCAGGCAGAAAGAAGCTGTGGAAGCTCGAAGTCCCGGGAAATATCAAGATTTTTGGGTGGAGGCCTCTCCATGGACTTATCCCATGCCGAGCTATTCTTGCCAATGGACATATTGTTAATACGAGAGGATGCCCTATGTGTCTGAATGGAGCAGAGGACATCATGTACATGTTATTCTCGTGGAACCGAGTGTGGAGGGCTTTGGAATCTGGGACAATATCTTTCAACTTCTCAATGCGGATCGATTTGGCTCAGTATTACTAGAAGAGGCGATCAGAAAGGGGGGACAAGTTCGATCAATTGATGTTGGGCTAGCAGAACTGATCTTAACTGGTGGTTGGTACATATGATGGGACCGCCGGCAACATGTTCACAGAGACCAACAAGATCAGCCCTGTCCATTGTAGCCTTAACAAGAAATTATAAGCTAGCTATGAGGAAGGAAGCAAACCCCAAAAGGGATGACATGGCAGAAACCCCCGGAAGGAAAAATTAAGGTGAATGTTGATGCATCCTTTGATGAGAAGGTGGGACATGGAAGCACATGGGCACTAATTAGAGATTGCTCAGGAGGAGTTGTGGCAGCTTCACATAGCTTTGTTGCTCATGTGGTGGATACGCCAATGGCGGAAGCATACGCGTTGAAGGAAAGACTAATGCTAGCATAGCATGTTGGTGGTAACCGGTTGATCATTCAGGCGGATTGTACGGAGGTTGTGGAAATAATGAAGGTGGTTTTTTGGCAAACTCGGCGGCCGCCATTTATGACGAATGCAAATGGTAGACCATTTGGAGAGGGTTCCAAGATATCTCTATTTGAGTATTGCAGCAGGGATACAAATCAGGTGGCATACGAGGCGGCATTTATATATTTACCATTATTACGGATGTCATCTTAACATGTGTCACATGGTATTTTATATACCACTCACCTCGTAACGATGGTAAATATGTAAATATTCCACATACGAGTTGGCACAGTGAGCTAATCAGCTGGCATACGAGTTGGCACGATGAAGTATGCAAACTAAGGAGAAATGTATTCGGGATGGTGAGCCCCCTAGATTTATTCTTTTTTTAAAATTACACAATACAAAGCAGACGCCCACAACGCGCATGCACACTCACCCCTATGAGCACCTTCGAAGGATTGTGCCGGCAGATCTCGAGATTCACGAAGTCACCACTGGCGTCTCCCTGTCGACGGGGACATCGTCTACCACTGAAAGCATAGCGCCGTTAAATCCTAGAATAAAATCCAGAAAAAGGCGAGCACCCGTGCCAAGCCTGAGCGGTCATTCTCTTTTTTCTAGCTAGCTTGTCCGGTGATTGACTGATTGATGAGATCATTAGCATAGTCCACCAGACCTTAGGGCATCCTCAACAAGACAACAGCTAGCGCATACATGTCATGTCATTGCCACTTCAGTATGTGAACCACACATATAAATGATTTTTTATTTTGTATCTTCTCTCCTCCCTTTCTCATTTTTATGAGCAGGCCCACAAACTACCTTGTTTTGTGAGTAAGATACGTGTCGAGATAAGAGATAGTCTCTCTTTTCCATCTTCTCACTCTTCCACGTAAGAAAATTGTTGACATGGATTCCTATGAGCTAGCTGAGGTGGTACTATTGGAGACACCCTTAGCAGCTTGGGAACGGCCGAACGGGAACATGGCCCACGTTCCCATTTCCATGTTCCATGTTCCGGGAACGTTTCCGTTCTCACATTATCAAATGATACCCAAGTTCCCGTTCCCGTTCTGGAAACTGGAACGAGAACGGGAACATGGCTGCTAAGCACCAGACCACCACGATAAACAAGGAAGTCCTAAACTGATGAGGCTGATCAGATTGAACTACTGATAATCAAAAGATGGGTTCTTTTTTTTCCAAAACGAAATAATCAAAAGATCTTGCAAGCTGGAGTAAGTGCGAATAGCAGAAGTAACAACCCGATGTTTATTGGCCAGTTATATGTACCACTGTCAAGAGCTACGGCAAGATCGAACATTACGGTGTTTGTTGTGCCAGATATTGACAAGAACATGAACAAAGGGAAGAGGAAGAAGAAACTAGCAAATGTTCACAAAGAATATTGTTTATAAAGAGGTTTTAACTACATAAAAAAGGTAATTTCTTCCGTTAAAACAATTTTTTCACCTATAGTCAATACTAATTAAGTTTTAAATTAAACAACTTATATGCAAGATATTTTCAACAAAATTAGGAGAAATGTAAGGACTATTTGACTACCGATGTGTTTAGAGTCAATACCCTTAGAGATGCTATTAAGAAAGAATGGCATTTAGATTTGTTATAAGATAGAATTTGGACATAATTCCTCCTCTTAGTTTTAGTCATGCACAAAAATAATTTTCTAATATTGATATTTTGAACATCACACTCAAAGTATTGTTTTGGGGTAACAGTACAGCGCACGTTTAAACTAAAGTTATTGTGGCATTGTTTTTCCTCGGTGTAATGCACGGACATTTACCTAGTATAACTTATAATTTGAGATAAAGAGAGCAATATTTAATTTAATTAATTTGCCCCCGTTGCTGTCACCCGACCTCTCCTTCCTTGGCGCATATAGTGGCATAATTATTCAAAATTAGTGTTAAGACCAAATCTGATCAGATGGAAATAGAAGCAATAGCATGGCCAACTCCATTCAGAAATAGAAAGCGAGCTCGATTCATTCAGCCTGTTCGCTTGTTGGTTTCAGGCAGGGCTTATCAGCCACTCAACAGTGTTTTCCTCTCACAACAAACCAGCACTAGCCGAGCTTATCAGTCTATAAACCAACCAGCAAACAGGCTCATTGAAATTTCATAGTAGTCATACCCAGAAACATCATAGAGTCATAATGACTGGACCAAATGTTGGTGACACCAATCATAAATTTAGATTGGATGGTGTTAGTATTTTTTTGAGCAAGTGTGGACCTTTTGGTCGAACCCCTAGGCTTGCAGCTCTAAAGAAGCCAATGTACTGCTTAATATGATATATCACATTTCTCAGCAAAACAAAGAAGCCAAATAGCCAATGTAAAAAACTAAAGTTTCTTTTTTTTTCTTCATGCCAACCAGACCATCAACCCTGAGTATTAATGTTTTTTCTCTAAAGTCGTATAGGAGTTAGAAATTGAAAGAAGTAAGGAAATGACATTTACCTTATTGTGTATTCATCTCTTCCTGGCCTGCACCCATGTGAAAGGACTATATTTTTGTCACTGTGTGCAACTCTGCAATTAAGCCACTATTCATAAGCTTAGTGGTAAATTTACCTACAGAAGCTCAGAATAAAAATAATTGGCATAAAAATAACCAAATCCATCCAATGCAACTATTCCCCACTGCAACAAACAAAAATTAACTTGAACCCAATTTAGAGTACCTAACCAGCAGAAGCAACTGACAAACTTAATCTTTTCATTTCAGCTATTTCAGTCACGGTCGGATTATAAATCTGGGAAACATGTACAGCTAAGCTATAATCTTCCACCTAATTTTACTAATTTTTGTAGATATCACGTACATTCATAATGTTGAAAATCGAGCACCAGCATCTTAATTCTCTTTTCTCTGTATGAATGAACTAAAAGCTTCAGTTATATAGGACCCAAGCGAACAAAGCAAGCCAAACAACTCAGCTAAACCAGGAAACTTCGTCAGCTTTACTAAGTGAACAAGGCAAGAAAAACAAGGCCAAAAAAAGAAAGGAAAATTCATCAAAATGTCAGGCACGTCTATGGAACGGCAATCTCATCATGAGCTACAAATGTAACACTGCCAATGTTGAAGAACCATACCGGCGCAAATGCAGACAGCATGAGGGGTCGGGCGCAACTCCGCTGCAGGTCCGGCAAAGCTCCTCCACAGGCCTGGAGCAGGTCTACTGCAGCTCCTCCACACCACAGATCTAGCGCCCCCCCTTCAACCCTGTTCAGCACCTAGAAACCACGCGCGGTGAGCCGCGCAGAGAGGCAGGCCATCAGGAAGGCGGCAATCCACGGACGAAAAAAAGGAAGAAAATTAAAGGAAGAAAAGCGAGGATCAAGATAGGCCAGGGCGACTCACCTCGCGCAGCCGGTAGGACGGAAGGGGAGAAAGAACGGAGGCGTGTGCGGCGTCTTTATCCATGCCGTCGTGCCTTGCATGGCGGATCCCGGTTGCGGAGTCGCTGAAGTGCACACCGCACCGCCGCGCCGGGGCACGCGCTCACCCCGGCCCGCACCCACGCCGGTGCGCCGCGCTCGCACCCACCGTCGGGGCCCATCTGCGCGTTGCTCCGGTGGGCGCCCTCGCCCTGGTCGGCCCGCACCCGTGCCGCCGGGCGCGTCGTCGTGCCGCGCCCGCGCCGGTGTGCCGCCGCGTCAGGAGAGAGAGGGAGAGATTGCCGGGGATCGGAGGGCGGCGCTAGGTATCTAGCTCGAGGGAGGGAGAGGAGACGGACCGGAGAAAAAAGCGAGAAAATGTGAATTTTGCCTTCCTCGTAAGCGGGTTTCGTTACTTTACCATCCTAGGATCAGCTTCCAACAGGAGACGCGGACATAAGCTAGAATGTTATTTAGTGTTGCTGTCAAGGCTATCCTTGTCTTCCTCTTACTATGCTGCTGGACGCCCGCCGCAGCCATGGCTGCCATTCGGTGGCGCAGCAAGCTTCCTCCTCCTTTCCTTCTCCGTCCGAGCCGAGTAGCCCATCGCCCTGTGACCACAGAACGCCGTCTCTCTGACCGACCCCATCGCGGAGCACCTCTGTAGCACGGCGCCGCCGGCTTGCATGCGACCGGGTCGTGTGCGCGCGTGGCCAGGAGCCTCGGTCCACCTCCGACGGAGCCGAGATCACCCACGTGCCCGCCTCCGCCCCTGGGTGCTTCCCTGCCACTTCACCGCTGCCGGTGACCTTCATGCCGAGCGCTCCTCTGCTCCAATTGAAGAAAGACCGTCAGACCAGACCGCAGTCATGGACTGGTTCGGCGACGGATGCTGCTCGTGTGGGGCCAGCGGAGGCGTGTCTGGAGGCGGGTGTCGACGTCGTCGGCGTGTCTGGAGGCAAGGGCCAGCAATGGTGGCACATCTGGAGGAGGGTCGTCGGGTTGCCGCCACTCCGAGCACCTGGCCGCCGCACCACCGAACAGGTCGTTGGGCCACCGACGCTCCGATGCGCCTAGCCGCCGCGCTTTCGAGCGGGGCGCTGGGTCGAACACGTGCAGCTCCGGCAGGCCACGTGGGCTCAGGGCTCCTAGTCGCGGTTGTTCCTCGTATCTGCGGTCGTCGTGGAGGCGCCGGAGCTCTTCTTGGGCCGGAATGCCGTGGACTTGAGCCTTCTCGTGAATGAGCGTGTCTTCAAGCTGGCACTCCATGGAGGACGGAGGCGTCGAGCTCTACAGCCAACCGGTTCTTGGTCCTCCTCCTTAGTTTGCTCGGAAGCATAGCAAGCCGGCGCAACATGTCGGATGGCGAGAAGGAGCGGCTCACGACGATGGCGCATGAAGTGTTGCGGAGCATGTCGTCGAGGGGATGGCTAACATGTGGCTGAAGCTGATGCGCAACCCGGACGTGAAGATCCCCTAGAAGCAGTGGCTTCAGAAATTTTATTCCTACAGACTACAGCTCGTGATTATAAATTATTTCATTCGTGCACTAAGATTGTCTAGTGGCTAAGGCACGAGGTACATATATCCTACATTCTATTTCTATTTTGCTTGAGAAAATTGTATGATCGGCTTGGGAGCGGGGGGAGTCGTAACACCGGCGACGTGGGTGCAAGCGTCGGAGAGCTCAGGTGTGGTCCGTGGGTGTCGATGGCGTATGGGCAGCTCTAGCGAGGAGCTTGCTGCGCCACTGAACAGGAACCATGGCTGTGGCCTCGCGTGCAAACATAGCGAGAGGAAGGCAGGTGTAATTTTAGAATATAAATTGGACAGCAGCACTGAATGGCATTATGTCCGTGTTTTATAATGGCAAAACAGTGAATCTCATTTGTACGATGACAAATCAGCGAAGCCTATTTATGAGAATGGCAAAATTCTCATTTTCTCATAAAAAAGCAGGAGCTTGAAGACGGGGGGGGGCTGCGACGCGCTAAGACTGTGGCAGGAGCCACAGGCTCCTTCGCCAATGGGTGTCCGACATCAGCCTTCTGTCCCAGGGCTTCACAGGCCCACATTGGCTCCTTCAGCCAATCCTTGGTGGACAACAATTAGAAGCTTGAATGGACAACGAAAAGAGGGCACAGACCAGCTGACCGAGCTCTGATCCAGCTCCTGGTTAACGCGATCACGGCCAGATCCAGCTCCTGGTTAACGCGATCACGGCCACCCACCAGGCATCGAACGGCCACCATCTCGTTTACTACCGTGGCCACCGTGTGTGCGCGTCATGGCCAATCGTTCTCTTGTCTTTAAATGTTTGATTAACTGGATGAATTTTGTTTATGAGACAGTTACAGACGCAGGCGCTCACATACACGAGCACACATTTACCCCTATGAACGTACACACGCGCACCCTATCCCTACGAGCATCTCCGAAGAACTGAGTTGGACTAGCAAATCTCGAAATTGATGAAGTCACAATAGACGTCTCGCTATCGACGGGCACGTCGCCTACCACTGAAAGAATAGCGCTGTTAAATCCTAGAATAAATCTAGAAAATTGCGAGCACCCGTGTTTAGTCAGGGACTTGAACCCGGATGGGCAGGTTTCAGCATAAGGAACCCAACCAGCTGAGCTACGCTCTAAGGGTGAATATGATTGCATAGAATAGTAGTATGCCGAAACTGAATAGGGCAACCCAAGAATCACCCGCCAGTGTTCTTCCCACCCCAACATTTCTTGAGAATAACATGACGTCCATGTTCACACCTAGGAAGCTTCACAACACTCAGTACCGCTCTAATCATACTCATGAACAGCATTAGGGATCGAAAAGTCGCTGGTAGCCTACTAACAATGGAAAAATGTTGAAATTGGTCCAAACGAACCTACCAATGCGCAAAGAAACATGAAAAACATATGTGGATTTCGCATCAACTGCTGCATCAAATGAATCCTTAACCAAAGTCATTGTCCTCGCTCTTCGCTGATTCGCTCCTGGAGGTGCCGTGGGCCGATGGTTCTCTGGCGGGCGTAGAAGGCGACGTCGACTCGATCTCGGAGACACAGGGGCAACCGGTTGCAGTATTGCACTGGTGGAGGGCACGACGCATGCCCCTGGAATCCTCCATGTCTGGTGGATCAACCATCGTAGCGCACGGAGTAGGGCGACAGAGACGGTGCCGAGGAACGAGAGGCAAGGCAAGAGCGTGAGCTGAGGTGTGCGTCGCGCGAATGAATGTAGCAGTGGGTGACGGCCACGTCTATTCACTACAAGAAATCTTAGGATCTATGACGACCTGTTATCATCATAAATTCTGATATATTTGTCATAGCAGTTATATTTATGACGACTGCATGACCAAAAACCATTCGTCAAAGATCATGCGTGGTAAATCATGTTTAATGACGACTGCTTGTTTTTTCATCATAATTTTTAATGACGATCTAATTAAAGAGTCGTCACTAAATGTCCTATGGCCTGGCTAGGCCTATGTACTAAAAAGGCTATTACTGGGCCAAATATAATTACGGGCCTAATTTATTATATGCCAAGCCCATTTACAGAAATAAAATTGATACTAATTTCTAGGACAAAATCTATTTTGCAACCTGTATATTTAGTGGGCCAACAACCATCGAGCCCAAACATAAAAAAGGTTATATATTTAGTTACAATGCCGCCCATATAATTTTTTCAGCCCACACAATTGAGCCCATATATTTTCAACCCACATATTTCAATCCATATACACTTATAATAATATAGTTACAATACACCTGAAATAAATCATTTATAATAATAATACATATGCATATGTTACTGGCTCTTCTAAATTAAGCACCAACAACTGTACTTTTGCCATCAGCAAGCATTACATTAAAAAAATATCGCAATAAAAGAATGTTTTAATAGAAAATACAATCTTTGGTTATCCATCTTCTCCGTTTATGTAAGGTCTATACTGCATCATCATGGACAAATCCAGCAGTCCTGTCATCATGAAATAAAAGCACTTATTCAGATGTAAATACGATCGAGGTACTGACTGCTTGCTAAAATTGATAGACATGTATGTAAAAGATTATCTAATCCACCATTTCAGAAATTATCCAAATGCAAGCATGCTATCAACATAAGATATATAGTATACAAAGCTACATCAAAAATCGAATGATAACTGAACACCTATCTTGAGATGTGAATCTCATTACAAGTTATACAAACAGTACTAAAAAATTGCAAGTTAATCAAATATTTTTTTTTCCATCAACTCACCAAAAGTAGTATATACTATTTACTATATAATGCCCTTTATTTTCACATGGCAGGAACTGTACATGGGACGCCAACAACTATATATCAATGCAGCTAGAACTACACGGGAGGCCAACAACTATACCGATGCAGCTAGAACTACAACAAGGGCAGGTAGGACAAGCAGGATAAGAGATTCTAAGGCAACATCTATAGCATAAAAATGCATGAACCTGCATTATATGGCATGGATAGGAACCTGCAAGGCAAAAACGGTGTAAAGTTTGCAAGGGAAAAGGCAATGTAATCTTTAAATCCAGTACCAGGCTAACAATGACAAAGTAAAATTGTGGCAGTGCATAGACAAAATTTGAAGGTAAACAATGAAAGGGAACGGCCCATCAAGAAGGCAGGCTTCAATTCTCTAAACCTCGTTGCCTGAGCAACATGCTGATACAAAATCAGTTAGACATGGAGGAAATCTATATGATAGCACATTGGAATCAGTAAATGAGTTTACGTGGCAAACATAGAACAATAGTCATAATGCTTGAATCGCTAATTCATGTGGAACTGTAGACCTGAGAAGCAACATAAATCTCATGTAGGCAGGCGGCCAGGCAATATGAATCAATAGACGCAGGGACTACTGAGACTGACGCAATCTAAGCCATGCAATCAATTTGTACATGCAGGGTCCGTTCTGACTGAGCTAATGTAACCATAGTAAGGACATGATGAAGCAGAAGAAAAAAACACTGAAACGTAGATTGGTTTCCACTTTCTAGAGATGAACCTATACTATAGCAGCAGAGGGGGGAGCAGAAAACGTGAAATTTGTACCTAGTAGCACAGATTTGAGGATCAAAGAGGCACTCAAACCACGGCTTGAGGAGGAAGCACCTAGATCCGGCCTGTGGACTCCTTCGCGTCGGGTAGCTAGCAGCAGAGGAAGAGAGCGACGGCTTCGCTCCATCATCGGAGAGCGGTAGCAGCAAGCGGCGCCGACGTAGATCGAAGGTCGTTCCACCAAGGGAGAGCGGCAGCGGCAGACGGCGCCGGCGTAGGTCAAAGGTCAAAGGTCGCTCCATGGAGGACCAGGTCGGCCTCTTTGACAAATGTCTTTTGCACAATCTGCATCCACCAATTTGGCATACATGACAAACAAGATCGAGGCAAGCAATGGAAGAGGGGAGAGGGGCACAGCGTAGGGATGGATCCGGGACCTTGGACTTGACGGAGCGCTTGATGAGGAACCATAGCCCAGGCACGGGAAGAACGAAGAGCCCCAACGACATGTAGTAGCTCACCTGCGAGTACCCTGTCCCGCCGCATCGAGTAGGACCGCGGCGTGGTCCAGCGACGTGTGCACCGGGGCGCTACGGACTCGCCTCCTTGGCTCAGCTCGCCACCGGGGGCGCGCGGAGACTACCGCGCCCCACGGCGGCGCCAGCAACCCGCCACTGTCGCCCACCCGATCTGGTGTGCCCCCGGCCGGTGACGCGGGCCAACACCTGATCTGGCGAGCCCCTGGCCGGAGACGTGCGCCGGCGCCCGATTTGGCGTGTCTGCGGCTGAAGAGGGAGAGGCATCGCGAGAGAGACCAGGGAGGGAGGGTGGCGCAGTGAGGCTCGAGAGGAACGAAGGGGATTCCATGGAGACTATTATATGCTAGGGTTTTCTGATCGGGATCATTTTTAGTCATCAGATCATGAATCGAGTGGCTGTGGGTGACTGGGCTGATATGGGCCGCAACAAAGTTATTTTATTTTTGTTTTTTACAAAATTAAGAATATTTAGGGATAGCAAATGATTTCAAACAAAAAGGTCACCAACAACGAAGTTATAAAATTCATCCAGATTTACAACTTTTGTATTGGTCATTTTTCTATCCGACTTTGTATGAACAATTCAAAATTTAAATTACAAAATAAGAGAATTTTGAATAGAATTCTAGGATAGTAAATGATTTCAAATGAAAAAGTTGTCAACAAAAAAGTTGTAGAACTAATCGAGGTCTACAACTTTTCTTTTGGTCATATCTTCATCCAATATTGTTTGAACAATTCAAAAGTAGGACTATACATCATTCATTACGCATCTCTCACTTAGCCATATAACATTTGAGAGATGTTACATTTGTGAACATCATTCAAATGTGAGAGATGTTACATTTGTTAACAACGTACAATAGCGCTTTGTTAAAATTATGTGAAACTTTTATGCAATGATTAGACACCAAAAATATATTGTCATGCAAGTTTGTAGATTTTTCTAACCAATTTTAGACATTACTACATTCATTTTATGGTAATTCAACAAATAATTACAATAATAACTAAATTTGGTCAGATAATTCTAAAAATTGGCACACCAACATATTTTCGGTCAATAAGCATTCCATAAAAATTTCAAGCAATTTCAATAAAGTGGGACTATACATCCTTCACAATAAAAACATCTCTCACTTAGTCATATATCTATGTTGAGATGTATCCATTTGTGAACAATGTGTAGTACTGTTTTGTTAAAATCGATTGAAATTTTTTATGCAATAATTATACATCAAAGTCATGTCATCACGCAAGTTTGTAGATTTTTAAGCATTGTATAAAAATTTTAAGCAATTTCAATAAAGTGGGACTATACATTCTTCACAAATAGGAACATCTCTCACTTAGCCATTTAACTATATGTGAGATGTATTTATTTGTGAATAATGTGTAGTATATCTTCAAATGAGTTGGGATAATAAATGGGTTCAAATGAAAAAGTCATAAATAAAAAAGTTGTAGAACTCATCGAGACGTATAATTTTTATTTTAGTTATTTCCCATCTGACTTGTTTCAACAATTCAAAATTCGAATTTTAAAATATGAGAGATGTATAACTTTTGTTATGATCATTTCTACACTGTCCCAGGCTTCTATCAGGGTGGATCGATCTCTGGTCACCGGTTCGATGTGTTTTTATAAGAGATTTTTCTTCTCATGTCTTTTATTTTTTATAAGCAAAGGATGGCTAATGACGCCATAAAACATTCATGGAATCACAAAGCTGTGATTTTGGTTGCCGAGAGAGAATCCTATAAATATAGTATTATTATACAATAAATTATCGAATTCCTTTTGTAGGTCAGGCGGTGTTTAGTTGGGCAAAGTTTGCGCTGAAGATCCCCTACTGTAGCATTTTTTTTTGTATTTGTGAATTATTGTCCAAGCATTGACTAATTAGGCTCAAAAGATTCGTCTTGCAAAGTTAAAGCAAACTGTGCAATTAGTTTTTGATTTCATCTATATTTAGTACTCTATGCATGTATCGTAAGTTTGATGTAACGGAGAATCTTCTTTTTGTATAGTGCACTTTTCAAGAGATCGGAGGAACCAAGGGCTCAGTATTAATGCGTGGCTTTGTTGATGGCTTTAGCCAAGGTTCGATCGCTCATGAGCACACAGCGTGTTTTTTTTTTTTTTGAAAATACGGCGCGGCCCGGCTGTTTAAGAGGGCCATCTCCTCTCGGGCTTCGGGTGCGGGATATTTTATTATTTTATTATTCATCTAATTTAGGTTCAGGAATAAATAAAATAAAACACTAGCATAGACATAAACACTTGTTCAGTCTGGTGGTCAAAGCTGTTGGTGGTTAGGTGTGAGGTTCAAGGTTCGATTCTTGAGTGGTGCGGTTTATTTTGGATTTTTTGTGAATTTGTGTGCGTAGGCCTACTAGGGTCAATTTGTGTGCGCATGCCTATTCTGCTGCACCCGCGTGGACACGAGCCTACCTGTTAGCCTGGGCTATCTTCACCTGGTAGAAAATAGATATATACAATAACTTGCATAGAAAATAATTACATGCTGATATTCTGATTCAAATCTTGTCACAGTCTTGTTTTTTTTTTTATTTTCTAGAGCTTTTAGCTCTACCTTATGAAAATTATATCTTTTTTATATGACCTAAGAGGAAGATGATTTTTTTGTTCTATTTTCCGAAAATAACTTTACATATAGAGGTTTTTCATATGACGTGAGATGAAGATGATTTTCTTGTTTATTTCGAAAATAGCTAGAGCCCATTAAAATACAAATGACAATGGGACCAAATATCTAATTTATAGGTAAATAAAATTACAAACTAATATTGTCAATAATTTATGACAACTGCAAGGCAGCATGTTATGACGGAACATAGATCATCATAAACAAACTATCTCTTGGTTATGACGATTTTTATTGCACCTTAACGACGAACACAAAATTTTCATCAGTAAGTTATTCTCCTCCTGAAAGTCATCATAAAACAGAATGACTTATTGACGAATTGACTCATCGTCACAAAAAAATTGTCATAGATTCTCAGATTTCTTGTAGTGATTAAAGCATACGGGCAGAGAGTGGTACCCTCACCGTTCCAAGGAAAGGGTGCTAGCACCACACTTTGTGCAACCAACCAAACAGACCATAACAAGTGCTGCTAGGACCTTTTCCACCCAACAAAACAAACTCTTATGCAAACTAGGGCAGGGATAGCAGCCCAACCAAATATGCCCATGTTCGCTTGCTGGGAACCCAATCCTAGACAGGCTTCAACTAAGGCAGAAAACCAAACACACCCATGCTCGTCCCCAGTGTATGCCTAAGGTCACCGCCGCACATCCCAGGTCACAACCTCTCCATTGCCTCCATCGGTCACTAGTTGAACTGGATCTTGCATTCTTGCCTCCCATGTATAGGATGAATTTTGGAATTAGATTTTTGGCTCACCTGGAAAACTAGATCTTATACATGTAGAAAAGAGGTTCCCCATCTATGGGGTGATGATGGTCAATCGGGATTGAAAGGAGTTGGCTTGCCAAGCCAATCTCTCAGTGGTTCTACATTTTTTTTGGCTTATGAGAGAATAGAGTGAAGAGAAATATTTTTTTTCTGAATTCCAAACTAGATTGTGTCATAACAAATGCACAACTGTTTTTATGTGTTCCAAACCTGATAAGTCAAGAAAGCTGTGGAATTTGCCATCCTGCTATTTATTGTAAAAGAAGATTACGCAAATTGCTTCAGACAAGCGTAATAAGGGAAAAAAAGAGAATGCTTTGATGTAAATAACCATTATTGTACTGTCGTTTTGGACATTGCAGTAGTGGTTTGGTCTCAGAATATTTGAATTATGATCGCCAGTCTGTTTCAAATGATGGCTACATTTGTCGTGTCATTATTTTTCCATTATTAAACTATTTTAACAAATTTGTGTGTTTGAAACAATTTAAAAGAAGATCTCGCACACCATGCGGAGTCAGTAAGAACAAACAATACAGAAAAATGGAGGGGGCATATTTCTTGGCAACTCAACTACCCTGATGTTTGTAGCACAACATCCTCTGTAACAACTGTAGTTCCTTCAGTCTTCACCGTGGTAACTTGATGGACACCGACAAAACCATCACCCTACAGGAACTTATTTGTGGTACGATAGTGCAGTAGTGGTCATCAAACATAGAGCAGTTTGATCATGATAAACAGTGCACTATGAAAGGTGGCATAAGACACGAAGAAAATTTGTATTTTAATCATCGATTAGGCCCTTTAAGAAATTGAGTTATGGTGGCAACAGTTGTAGCAGAGACAGGCTTATTGGGTTTCAGCAAGATACCTCACCCTTGGCCTGCCACAAAATGAAATTTCCAAATGTTCTCAATTCAAAAATCAAAACAATCAATTGGATCTACATGCTAGGGACAGTGTTTTCGAACTAATATACCACACTCAGTTTTAGCAAATGCAGTGATTTACATTCTGCAACATCACAATAACTAATGGAGTTTGGTTGCAGGTATGTGTCCTTCAGCCTGTTCGTTTGGCTATGGCTTGTCGTAAACGATCGTAAATTTCCAGCCGGAACAGTATTTTTCTCTCACATAAACCAGCCAGCAGTACTTATCACGAACCAGCAATGAAACGAACCAGCCAACCAAATAGCCTTTTTGTTGCTGCCATGCCCTTTGTCCATGATACATGTGATTGAAAATGATTGAGGTTGACTTGTTGCGGTGGCTTAGAGCCTTAGGTGCTGTTTGCTCTAGGACGGGAGTGCGAACAGTAATGGAACTCGCTGGCAGCGCTATTGGTTGCAGGGTACTCATTACCACATTTTGTTTGGTTGGCTCGTGAGGGAGGCGATAAGGATGTGGGATCGGATGACATCGGATAAGGAGCGGTAATAAGGTTCTACTGGTCTGTAACCGTCAACACTATGAATGATTGCGGTTCGGCCCAACCAAAACAATAACTAACAGCACCTAAAACCGTTGTGAACCGATCGCAGGCCAAAACGGTCGAACCAAACACGTTCTTAGAGAGATTGAGGATTTCTTTGTTTCTTTCTTTTTTAATAAAAAGAAGATATTATGTCTATTGTCATTGCGCTTTAACATATCCATGGTGCAATTTTCCTTTCCAATGATGTGAAAAAGGAAATCCAAGAGTCCGGTTTAGGAGCACATGTAGGCCCACACTTATGATAATTATCTGCTGATAATAGAGTTAAAAGACTGAACACAGGCGTTCCACATAAAGGCTAAATATACATATTTTGTCATTAGCATTCACAAAGAGCAGCTTGACACAGGGGTTCCATCTTACACGGTCTCAACTCCAATGTTTAATTTCCCACAAGATAGAGACTAGTTTTCGAGCCCATGTGTATCATATGCTTTGGTAGCAATTAGCAATGTAAATGTCACGGAGTTAATACTCATACCTTATTGTCCAAAAGACTGATTGAGATATGGACAGAAGTAATAGCACCAGCCACGTATTCCTTGGAATAGTCAAATTGAAGCAAAATATTCCTCAAAATTAAGGAAGGGGAATGTACAGTTCCTTTCAGACATGTTCTGATCAGGGCAACCGATCGAACAAGAAATTTATGTCGAGGATTTAGTATAAATTTGTAATATAACCCCCAACCATACAAGCTCTCGCATTCAGAAAAAGAAGGGACTCCATGGCTGCAAACACAAATATACAACAGAAAACTGGTATCATATGTCTCTCAAATTTGATTGCATATTAAATGCCGACACAGTCATCTACGCATATAATTTAGCAAAGCTGTGTGATACAGAGCATGAACCATATAGATTGCACCAAGATACTGATAGGATTGGCATGTCACTTTCTTTGTCCTCCAAAATGCCCATGAGTTTATCATTTGCGAGTCGAATGCCCATGTGGATCAAGTAATTATCTCTTCATAGCTTTGATGATGGCTCCACAAGCTGACCGATTTAATTCCTTGGAACAACCAAACGCTGAATTTCCACATCTACTCTGGCAATTTGCCATCCTGCTATTTATTGTAAAAAAAATCACACAAAATTGCTTCATGTAGTCGTAATAAGGAACGCATTGGTGTAAGTAACCACTAGTAAACATACCCATACGGCTTGTGTGATTATTGCCTTGATGTCCTACAGCTAGCCATCATGTTTAGGCTTGGAGCCAGAATTTAAACAAGAAGGCGAGGGCGAAAAAATATATACACATTAAGAGTACACATAACAACCAAATAAGTGTTTATGTTACAGTACAAAAAAGAACTGATTTTTTAAAAAAAACATTGAATATTATATAGAAAAAGGAACAAAACTAATTAGCAGGTATCTAACCTTCACCTGATCAATCTAATTCTTAGGTCACAAAGAGAACAACGGTAGTAACAGGAACAAAGTAGATAAAGAAGATGATAGTAACACTAATCATAAATAATATGCATGTCATTGGAGATTAATTTGAAGAGAGCAATAACAAGTAAAGCGCTAATTACATTTAACTAGCTATTTAGAGGGTGTACTGTATGGAAGAATTAGATGTTTAGTAAAAAGCACAAATAACGTTATTAATTGTATAAGCTGCTATTAGAGATTATAATATGGAGAACAAAAGAGATGAAGAAAAAAAATAGGATGACACTTTCCTACACTTTCCTCCGCCACTGATCACGTTATGCATTTCAAATTTGGGAATCAAACTTTCTTCAATCTTGAATGTAAGCAAGACATGGAACAAAGATGAGCCAAAGTGCCTCAATAATAGCCCGGGGGGGGGGGAAGGTTCAGATGACTACCCCTAGCCCAACTTTCTTCAATCTTGGGCACATGCAAGGCAACACAACATTGAACAAACTAAGAAACTGAGTTGAAGTCAGTTCAATCCAAGGGCCAATGTGAAGCTCACATAGATCAAAGGGCCCACCAATTGATGGAAGGAAGCACAACTATCACAACTCACCTCCAAAAGAGGCAAGCAACAGATCATCAGTAGACAACGGATTGGAGGGTGGGGAGCAATGGCTAGGTTGGCCGACCCACCAATATACTTCACAGACTCTAGAAACCGTCAACCGTCTCTAGGAGCAAATCTACGTACACAATGGGATGATCGAGGCAGCACATCAGAGGGTTGGCCAACCCTATAGTAGGTTGGTCTACCTGGACCCATCTCTAACCAACCTCACTATTATCTAAATATACCCCCTCTGAAGAACCATCATATGAGAGTTATAAATGGAGCTCTCCGCTTCACTTGAAGAGCATGAAGAAGAATCATAGTCCAAGGCGAAGCTTTGACACTACCACACTTATGAAAGGTCCTAATGGCTAGAGGGGGGGGGGGGTGAATAGCCTATTAAAAATTTCTACAACTACACTTAACAAACCGGTTAGACAATTATGAGGCGAAGCAAGTGTTGCGCTAGCCTACTAAAAATGCAAACCACCTACCACAATTCTAGTTTCTATAGTTTCTGACCACACAATGGCTATGTCACTATACTAAGTTAGTGTGCTCTCAAAGACTAACTAAAGAGCCACACTAACCAAACTAATAAGCTCTCACAACTAGCTACACTAAAGAGTTTGATAACTAGTTTGCAGTAATGTAAAGAGAGTGAGCAAGATGGTTATACCGCCGAGTTGAGGAGTGAACCAATCAATCACAAGAATGAATACCAATGAAGACCAATCACCTCGGAATCAAATGATGACAATGATTTTTACCGAGGTTCACTTGCTTGCCGGCAAGCTAGTCCTCGTTGTGGCGATTCACTCACTTGGAGGTTCACGCGCTAATTGGCATCACACGCCAAACCCTCAATAGGGTTCCGCACAACCAACACAAGATGAGGATCACATAAGCTACGAGCAATTCACTAGAGTACCTTTTGGCTCTCCACCGGGGAAAGGTCAAGAAGCCCTCACAATCACCACGATCGGAGCCAGAGACAATCACCAACCTCCGCTCGATGATCGTCGCTGCTCTAAGCCATCTAGGTGGCGGCAACCACCAAGAGTAACAAGTGAATCCCGCAGCGAAACACGACACCAAGTGCCTCTAGATGCAAACACTCAAGCAATGCACTTGGATTCACTCCCAATCTCACAAAGATGTTGAATCTATAATGGAGATGAGTGGGAGGGCTTTGGCTAAGCTCACAAGGTTGCTATGTCAATGCAAATGGCCAAGAGAGTGAGCTTGAACCAGCCATGGGGCTTAAATAGAAGTCCCCATGAAATAGAGCCATTGTACCCCTTTACTGGGCACAACATGGGGTGACCAGACGCTCCGGTTAGATCGATCGGACGTACCCTACTAGCGTCCAGTCAATGGATGGCTGCCACGTCATCCCTCTCTTCAAATACTGAGCGCCCGATCCCAATGGTCAAGTGATGACCGGACGCAGCATAGTGCCATGACCAGACGCAGGACCTTAGCGTCCGATCACTTCTAGTAAGGTTCCAGCTGCGACCGGACGCGTCAGATGGATCATGACCGGACGTCGGACTCCAGCGTCCGGTCACTTCCAGTAAGGTTCCAGCTACGACCGGACGCGTCAGTTTGATCATGACTAGATGCAGGACCCTAGTGTCCGGTCATTTCCAGTAAGCCTCCACTCGTGACCGAACACGTCCGATCAAGCCCAACCGGACTCACCCAGCGTCCGGTCACTCGCTGTCTCCTCTGTGTGCTGCCACATCAGTAGGACCGGACTCACTCAGCCAGCGTCCGGTCACCTGTGAAATCATGTCTTTTCTGTACAGGGCGCCGGTGGCACCATCAGACAGTCCGCACTCTACGAGCGGACACTCTGTCGGTGAAGTTTCTTACCCTTGCTCAAATGTGCCAACCACCAAGTGTATCACCTTATGCACATGTGTGTTAGCATATTTTCACAAATATTTTCATGGGTGTTAGCACTCCACTAGATCCTAAATGCATATGCAATGAGTTAGAGCATCTAGTAGCACTTTGATAACCGTATTTCAATACGAGTTTCACCCCTCTTAATAGTACGGCTATCGAACCTAAATATGATCACACTCACTAAGTGTCTTGATCACTGAAACAAAATGGCTCCTACCACTTATACCTTTGCCTTGAGCCTTTTGTTTTTCTCTTTCTTCTTTTCAAGTCCAAGCACTTGATCATCACCATGGCATCGCCATCATCATGTCATGATCTTCATTTGCTTCACCACTTGGAATGTGCTACCTATCTCATGATCACTTGATAAACTAGGATAGCACTTAGGGTTTCATCAATTCACCAAAACCAAACTAGAGCTTTCAATCTCCCCCTTTTTGGTAATTGATGACAACCCTTTCATAAAGATATGAATTGAAATTCATTTAAATCCATGTTGCTTGCCCTAGCATATTTACCATGTGTAGAAGGATATGGACAAGTTTCATGAACTCCATATGGTAGCAATTTGTCCCCCTACATATGTGCTAAGAGTTTGGATTGAAGCTTGCACATATGCTTAGATAGGAAATATAGGAGACAATGTCTACCAAATGATGCTAAGGTATAAAAGATGGACCTTTGAAGCGTGATACCAATCGGAGTGCACCATTATATCATCCTTAGCACCATGGTTAGCTTGATACCAATTGGAAATGAAATCACTAGATAACCTATGCATGCTAGATTTTTATTTCATCATTCAAACCTACAACTAGCATACACCACATAAGCATGGATATTGTAATTTAAAACTTGTGCCATGCAAGCAAACATATGAAATGCACATTCAAATGCACCATACAAGTTCATGAGCTTGCTCCCCCTACTTGTGTGCTCAAAATTTTAATTGATCCCTTTACTTTGTCATATCTCTCCCCCTATATCAAATTCTCCCCAATTGTTGTCTTTTCACTATCTTTGTACACTATTTCTCCCCATTTGTCATCAATGACCACAAATGTCCAAAATGTGGATAGGTTGAGATTTATCAATGTCAATAAATGGGGTGAGGATCAATTTACCAAATATGGTCCAATCTAGATCATTTGCTAAAGATATTTAACTCGGTTTGATCCAAGGACAAGCTTCTTCACACCTCCAAACTTCTTGATCATGTCCTTGATATACTTGTCTTAACTCACAAATGTACCATTCTTCAATTGCTTGATTTGAAGACCAAGGAAGTAACTTAACTCTCCAATCATGGATATCTCAAACTCATTAGCCATCATCTTTCCAAACTCATCACAAAAGTCTTGATTAGTTGATCCAAATATGATGTCATCAACATAGATTTGCAACACAAATAAATCTTTTCCAATCTTCTTGATGAAAAGAGTAGTGTCAACCTTGCCCATCATGAACCCTTTAGAGAGTAGGAAGTCCCTCAATCTCTCATACCATGCTCTAGGTGCTTGCTTCAAGCCATACAATGCCTTCTTCAACTTGTACACATGGTCGGGCTTCTTGTTATCTTCAAAACCGGGAGGTTGCTCAACATATACTTCTTCATTGATATAACCATTGAGAAATGCACTCTTAACATCCATTTGATAGAGTTTGATGTTGTGGGCACAAGCATAAGCTAGCAAGATCCTAAATGCTTCTAATCTAGTAACCGGGGCATATGTTTCTCCAAAGTCAAGACCTTCAACTTGTGTATAGCCTTATGCTATCAATCTTGCTTTGTTCTTTACTACTATCCTATCTTGATCTTGCTTATTTCTAAAGACCCATTTCGTTCCAATCACATTGTGTCCCTTTGGTCTCTCCACTAATTTCCATACTTAATTTCTTGTGAAGTTATTCAATTCTTCAATGCTTTATCTATCTTCTTTGGTTCAATGGATGACACAAATGAGAAATGCTCACAAAATGAAGCCAATCTTGATCTAGTTTGCACACCTCTAGAAATATCTCCAATTATAGTGTCCAATGGATGATCTCTTACAGTATTTGTTGGTTGGAGTATTGGAACTTGATTACTTGCACTTGCTTGATCATTGGGTTGAGATGATGTACTAGCCACTTGATTTTTTTCATTGTCATGAGAGCCACTTGTACTAGCTTGATTTGTATCATCTTGCACATTTGAGTTAGAGAGCACTTGCACTTGATCATCTTCATCATCATTCACTTGCTTAGGCCTCAATTCACCAACATCCATGTTCTTCATGGCATTTGAAAGTTGAATGCCTCTAACATCTTCCAAGTTCTCATTCTCTTCTTGTGAACCCTTGGTTTCATCAAATTCAACATCATGAACTTCCTCAAGAGTACCACTTTTCAAATTCTAAACTCTATATGCTTTGCTAGTAGTTGAGTATCCAAGTAGGAATCCTTCATCACATTTCTTATCAAACTTGCCCAATCTAGTGCTTTTCTTCAAGATATAGCATTTGCAACCAAAGACCCAAAAAGATGCAATGTTGGGCTTTCTAACATTCAAGAGCTCATATTGTGTCTTCTCTTTCAATGGGTGACAATAGAGACGATTGCTATAATAGAAAGCCGTGTTGATAGCTTCGGCCCAAAAAGATTGACTCACATTGTACTCACTAAGCATAGACCTTGCCATATCAATGAGTGTTCTATTCTTCCTCTCAACAAGGCCATTTGATTGTGGAGTGTACTTGGCCGAGAATTGATGTCTAATTCCAAATTCATCACACAACTCATCAATTCTAGTGTTCTTGAACTCACTACCATTGTCACTTCTAACTCTCTTGATGGTTGTTTCAAACTCATTGTGAATGCCCTTGACAAATGATTTAAATGTTGCAAACACATCACTTTTGTCCACTAGAAAGAATACCCATGTGTATCTAGTATAATCATCCACTATCACAAAGCCATATTTGTTACCACCAATGCTAGTGTATTGTGTTGGCCCAAACAAGTCCATGTGCAATAACTTAAATGCTTTACTAGTGCTCATCATGCTTTTCTTAGGATGGGTGTTTCCAACTTGTTTGCCGGCTTGACAAGAGCTACAAAGCTTATCCTTCTCAAACACAACATCTTTCAAGCCTCTAACCAAGTCATGCTTAACCAATCTATTCAATTGTTTCATTCCAACATGACCAAGCCTTCTATGCCATAACCAACCCATGCTAGACTTAGTGAACAAACATGTAGATAATTTAGCTTCACTAGCATTGAAATCAACCAAGCATAGATTCTCATATCTAAAGCCTTTGAAGATCAAGTTAGAGCCATCTACACTTATGATCTCTACATCATCTACCCCAAATATGCATTTGAATCCAAGATCACACAATTGAGCCACGGATAGCAAGTTGAAGTTCAAGCTCTCTACTAGCAACACATTGGAAATGCTCATGTCATTGGATATTGCAATATTACCAAGCCCTTTGACCTTGCCTTTGCCATTGTCACCAAATGTGATACTATCATAACCCTCATTACCATTGGTGTTGATTGAGTTGAACATTCTTGCATCACTGGTCATGTGTTGAGTACACCCACTATCAAGAACCCAATGCCTTCCTCCGGCTTTGTAATTGACCTATAAAAGAAGATCAATTCTTTTTAGGTACCCAAACTTGCTTGGGTCCTTAAAGGTTAGTTACTAAGCTCTTTGGTACCCAAATGGCTTTCTTCTTTGAGCCCATCCATGGTTTACCAATGAACTTAGCCTTTACACCATTTGTACCTTTGGTAAGCATATAGAAATAATCAAGCTTAATGAAGGATACATTAGCATTTTTGCTCTTGTTTTTGCATTCATGCTCTTTATGACCAACTTGCTTGCAATTAGTGCAAAACCGTCCATTGTTCTTCACAAAACTAGTCTTGTGAGGAGCAAAGGCTGCCTTGCCTTTCTTGGGGGTATAACCCAATCCCTCTTTGTAGAGAGAAGCTCTTTGGCTACCCAAGCACATAAGCAAGTGGTCCTCACCACCATAGGCCTTAGCCAAGGTGTGAGTGAGCTTATTGACCTCCTTCTTGAGGTTCTCGTTCTCAACCATTAGTGAGGCATCACAAGTGAGACCATCACTACTAGATGAGGTGGAAGTAGAAGTACTATAAGAAGGGTTAGCGGGAGGAACAATGATAGGCATAGATAATGATTCATCAATTATATCACAAGTTAAGCCTACATCACAAGTCTCAACATGCTTTTTTTTATTTTGTTCATTAAGCAAAGAGGAATGAGTTTTTTCAAGCTTCTTGTGAGCCTTGCCAAGCTTCTCATGGGCTTCCTCTAGCCTCTCATGAGTTGCATTGAGCTCATCAAAGGCTTGCTTAAGGGCTTTTAGTTCCTTATGCAAGCTTTTGCATTCCCTTCTCTTAATGCCAAAGTGTTCTTTAGCATCTTCTAGCATGTCAAATAGTTCATCCTTAGTAGGTTCATCATCATCACTATCACTATCATTTTCATTTTCATTTTCATTTTCATTATCATGTTCTTCATCACTTCCATCATCACAAATTTGTACCTTAGTGGCCTTATCCATGAAACATGATGGTGTGTCGAAGAGAGAAGGCTTCTCATTGATAGCAATGCTTGCAAGTGCCTTCTTCTTGGTGGTCTTGTCATCATCTTTGTCGCTATTGTATGGCCATTGAGCAACTAGATGATCTTTGCTTCCATAATTGAAGCACCTTCTTGACTCTTCCTTGTTCTTGGATAAAGATTTCTTCCTTCTAGCACGGTTGCCTTTCTTCATCATGAACTTGCCAAATCTCTTGACAAAGAGAGCCATCTTCTCATCATCATCATCATCCCATGAGCCATCATCTTCACTTGATGTATCTTGCTTTGCCTTGCCCTTGGATGATGTGGCCTTGAATGCCACACTCTTCTTCTTCTCATCCTTCTTCTCCTTCTTTTCTTCCTTCTCATCATCATCCCTATATGTATCATCGGTCATTATATCTCCCAACACTTGGTTTGGTATCATGGTGTCCAAACCACTCCTCACTAGAATAGTGACCAATGTGCCAAATCTTGAAGGTAAGCATCTCAAGAACTTATGGGAGAAGTCCTTGTCCTTCACCTCTTCTCCAAGTGCTTTGAGATCATTGACAAGCACTTGAAGCCTATGGAACATTTCCGGCACACTCTCATCCTCCTTCATCTTGAAGCTTGCAAACTTCTCTTTGAGAATGTATGCCTTTGCACCCTTCATGGCTTGAGTGCCCTCAAATAATTCTTCCAACATCTTCCAAGCCTCATGAGCCATCTCAATATTCTTGATTTGCTCAAATGTTTTCTCATCAATTGCATCATGAATGGCACTTAGAGCAATGCCATTGTTTTGGAGAAGCACTTCTTCGGCCGCGGTGGTATTCTCCGGATCATCAATCTCAATTTTGGTTACTACCACTGTCGGTGTTTCGAACAAGCACCAGCTAGTAAATTTATAATTGTTGCGCGTTAGGCTCAGATGGTGTACTAAAGGACACAAGGTTTATACTGGTTCAGGCAGAACGTCCCTACGTCCAGTCTGCTGTTGCTCGTGTTATTAGTACCGAAAAAGGTTCATAGTAGGGGGTACAAATGGTCGAGAGAGGGACAGGTCCCAAGTCTCTGATGGAAAGGTCAAAAGGATGCCAAGAGCTCAATTACTGCTTGGCTGTGTGTTGTGTGTAAAAAATGATCGGTCAAAAGCCGGTCCCCTTAGTGGGGTGCCCTGCCCTCCCTTTTATGGACCAAGGGGGAGCAGGGGTTACAGATGGGAGAAAGAGGAAAAAACCAAAGGTAGAGAAGGTCCTTTGGGGGAGCCGGGTCTTCCTTTTCCCGTGTGCCTGCCCTGCTAATATGGCAGACCATGTTAGGGATGGCATGTTCGCTGATCCTTATAGGGCCATGCCCTGGTCTCTGTCAGCAAGTGGGTGCATCCCATCCTACGCCGACAGATGGTGCGGCATGGCAGAGGGCCAAGCTACAACCCTTCTGGGAGTAGACGGGGAAGTGACCCTATGTCCGTCACTGTAGGTGATGTGAATTCTGTCTTGGATCGTAGTGGTTGTCGCATGCTTGTGTTAGTATCTACGTCCGAGGGCTGATGGCGGCGCCTACAACACCGTGGGACAAAAGTCGGCGCCTACAACACTGCTTGGGCAGTGTTAGGTCGGAAAGGGCTTAAAGCGCCTATCGCATCGTATCCTGGCGGCGCCTTCCTGCAGGCGTACAGGGCATGGCCCTCGATACTGCGGTTGACTCGAATGTCCTATCGTACCCTGTGCTCGTCTTTATGAACTATCAGGGTGCAGTTGTCGGGTGAGGCAGAGCTAGCCCTCAGTCATCAGGCGAGGCGGAGCCTGCCCTCGGACGTCGAGCGAGGCGGGGCTAGCCCTCAGCCACCGGGCGAGGCGGAGCCCACCCCCGGGCGTCGGGCGAGGCGGAGTCTAGCCCTTAGCCATTGAGCAAGGCGGAGCCTAGCCCTCGGAGGTCGGGCGAGGTGGAGTCTAGCCCTTAGCCGTCGGGCGCGGTGGAGTATAGCCCTCGGGGGTCGAGCGAGGCGGAACCAATCTTCTGTCATTCGGGCAAGAAGCGCAGTAGCATTTTTGTCTGACTGGAAGTGTTAACGTTCGATGGTTATTAGTTCCACCTCATTGGGTACCCCGGTATTAGGTCCCCGACAGTAGCCCCCGAGCCACCGGGTGATTCGGGCAGAATCGCTCGGGGGGTGTTTTGACTTGCCAGAGGGTGCGCGCGAGCGCACCCGATGGGTGTAGCCCCCGAGCCCCTGGGTGATTCAGACAGAATTGCTCAGGGGGTATTTCGATTTGCCAGAGGGTGCGCGCAAGCGCACCCGTCGGGTGTAGCCCCCGAGCCCCCGGGTGATTCGGGCAGAATCGCCCGAGGGGTAATTTCGGGCCCTTCGCGGGTAAGGCTGTGAGATTTGGTTTTTGTCAACTGGATAGTTTTAAGGGAACCCTGGTATCCCGTTCGCGGGGATTTCATCTAGGGTCAGCCTGGCTGGGGCTCAACTGCGGATCGAGGCTCCACTAATGCTCGTGTACCTGAGTCCTGGTCACTCGTGGGCCCATCCCTCGTTGAGACGGCCGTCGAGACTGTTGGGCCGGCCCTTGGGCTCCTGGGCCCAGGTGGGCCGGAGAAGAAGCTTTTTGACCCGTATCTCCTTTGTGGGAAAAGAGTCTGGTCCGCTTGGGAAGGCAAACCGTTCGGCGTGATTATGGTGGGAAAGGATAGGGATCGTGGGCGCATATCCCGTGATGTGACGTGGTGGTGTATCTTGGCAGGCTCAGAGACTGAGGCAGATGGTTTCTCTTCTCGCATTCGTCACCCCTATAAAACCACGGGGTTTGCCCCCAGGGTTCCGTACTTTGCCTCCTTGCCTTCACATCTACAACCTCTGCCGCCAATCGCCTGAGCCTTTTGCACCCGCATCGCTGCCGTTGTTAGGCTCGCATCCGTATCGCTGCCATCGTCAAGCTCGCATCCATATCGCAGCCACCGTCAAGCTCGCATCCACCCCCTTCCCCATCATTTCAATGGAGCCGTGGTGCGGATCCAGCATCACCCCTCAGCGCCTGGAAGGCCTCATCCAGTGTGGCCTCCTTCACCCATTGTCCGCCGTTGAGGAGTGGTGGCTGCCCGGTGATGAGGACGAGCCATCATCGCCCAAAGGATATGTCATGTACTTGGCTCTCTTCCACAAGCGAGGATTCACCATACCTGCTCATAAGTTCCTTCGGGGGCTGTTGGATTACTACCAGGTGGAGTTACAGCACCTTACTCCCAATGGGGTCCAGCATATTGCGGCGTTTGTCGCCCTGTGTGAGGGGTTCCTAGGGATTAGTCCCCACTTTGATCCATGGCGGTATTTCTTTGTCGTCAACCTGTCGAAGAAGCGAGTTGGGAAGCAAGAGCTGAGCATGCCGATGGGATGTGCCAGCATTCATCTATGCAACAACCGGGCGAACGACTACCCGTTGATGCGTCTATCGACCTCCAACAAGGGGTGGCATTCGCAGTGGTTTTACATCAAGGATGACATGGCCGCCCCCTTGCCGGTGTTCTCCGGGCGCATCATCGAAGAGGTCTCGGGGTCATGGAAGTGGGGTGTCCCGGACAAAGATAAGAAGAGGATCAAGGACCATCTCGCCGCCCTCCAAATTCTGAAGGAGAGGGGCATGAAGGGATCGGGGATCATTGGCGCCTGCCACACGCAGAGGGTGGCTCTGCTGATGAGCCGCGCGCTCCCCCTGTACCTGATGGTGCCCCGGGCATCACCTGAAGGGACGATGTTCATTGATGAAGCGCTCCCCCCACCGAGGTAGCGCAGCGGATCAAGGAGGCGATGGAGCCTTCGAAGGACAGCGCTGGCGTTGTCCTTGATTTCGTGTATCCGGTGTCGGGGCATCTGCAATGCGGCCAGAACCGGGGTTCATCGATTTCGTAAGTTCTCTTTTCCTGTGCCTCCTTGTCACTCGAATTTCTGACCCCTTGATGCTGACCTCGGGATAGCGGGACCAGCCGAAGAGACTTGTCCTTGAGGATATCCTGGCTCCGTTGCTGAAGGATCAGATCCTAGCGATAGCGAATCGCACCGCGGCTGAGTGGGATAGGAGGACGAGGGAGCTCAAGAAGAAGAAGATGCTACGGAAGCAGCAAGCATGGGATTGAGGAGAGGAGATAGGTAGTGACGATGATGACGACGAGGAGGAGTTTGATGAGGTAGTAGCCGACGTGGATTGGGATGTCCTAGAGGGCGAGGATTCACTGACAGGCGCCCAATTGTCCACGTAGGGACCCTTCCCATTCCACGTTGGGGAAGTGAGTCCGTGAGGCCAGCGGTGGCGGGCCAAATTACTGGCCTGTCCTTGGGACCGGTGGGAGCTGGTGGATCCGCCGCGCGCACCCGGAGTGTCGGCGGAGGATTGGTGGATGGGGGGAGGCGGCTCTGCTACTGTGCCTGAGATGCTGATGGAAGGGGGTGGCTCCGCTGTCGCGCCCCACGAGCCGATGGGGGTGGGTGGACTTGCCACCGCGCCCGAGGTGTTGACAGAGAGGGGTGGCTCCATCGCCATGCCCTCGGAGATAAGGGAGGCAAGACCCTCTACCCAGGAGTAGGGGGCAGGCTCGAAGCGGTCCTGCCCAAATGAGTTGGAGTAGGAATCTAGGGGTTTGTCCCCAAAACGTTTCTACCACCCAAAAGCGCCAGAGTAAGTCACCGCTTCCTCTGTTTTTCGTGTTTCTCTGTTTTTCCATTTTTTTTGTTTGGCCTTATGCCTTTTACCTCTTGTAGACTCTTGCGACAGGGCCGTTCTTTGGTGCTGGCGCCTAAGAAGAGTGTTGCTCTTTAGGCGGCATGGGTGCCGTCGCTCCTGTTTCGGGCAGGAGCGGGACCATTGTTGCGGCCTCGCCGGCCGGTCAGGCACTGCCTGTAGTGGCGCCCACACCCTCGGTGGGTCAAGCAGGCACCGGGGCTGAAGAAGCGCCCTTGGGGGTTGCTGAGTAGACAACGACAGAGGTGACACCGCCGCCTATGTTGGAGCGGACGGAGTTGCCGCCTGTGCTTGTGGTTCCCTCTGTGGTGGGCGCGGCACCACAAGTTGAGGCCCCGGCATCACAAGTGGAGGTGGCCGTGACTACGCCGAGCCAGGAGCAGCCGGACGCAGCCGCGGTGATGTCGGGGGGGGCACAATCCGTGCCTCCGGCGGCCCAAGCGATGGAGCCTGAGGCAGGCCTAATGGAGGGGAACACGGCTGGAGGGTCCTCGAGCACCATGGTGGTGGTGGAGAGGACCAATGGGAGGTCGCCCTCAGCCCTGATGTTGGGGGGAAGCTGCTCGCCCATGCGGGGCGACTTGCCACTCCAGTGGATGGATCAACGAGATCCAACTTCGACCCTTTTCTCGCTCAATGGTGCCACCGAGACTGTAGAGTGGGGGAGTCTCGACGAGGGGATCTCGGCGATGATGGATGTCCTGGATCAGGCCAGGGTCATCCTACATGATGTCATCGTTCCCAGTGGCCGGGTATCCGCTTGATCTTTCCTTTCGCATTCTTCTTTCTTCATGTATTTTCGTATTTTTGACACTAGTCTTCTCTTCAGTCCCTCATTACTCGTAGCCGGGAGAAATCCCGGTTCCTTCGTGAGCAAAAGGCGGAATGGGACCGCCTCACCAAGGAGGCCCAGCTATGCAGAGATGTGGGTGCCTAGCTTGCTGCCGCCCAACAGCGGGAGGCCGAGGCGCGTCGAGACACGGAGGAGATTCATGGGATGTCCAGGATCTGTCGGCGAGGGTGTAGCGGGACGAGGAGGTGGCCGCCAGGGTCCAAAAGGAGCGGGATGAGCTGCTCTAGAAGGATGCCGAGGCCAGCCAACGGGCCATCGACCTCCTGGCTGAGCTGGAGATGGAGTGGGATCTCAAGCAGAGGGCCGAGGAAAGGTCCGTGGCTCTACAGCAGAGGGCGAATCAGGATGCCAAGGAGATCACCCGGCTGCGTAGGGAGTGAGACGAGCTGCGCCAGACTATAGAAAGACTCTAGTCGAAGCATGGCCCGGTCCACGAGGAGTGCGACCGGGCCGTCCGAGAGCACGATGAGGCGCGTCAGGTGGTCAACTCCCTCCGGGCGGATCTTGGAGTCACCGTGACCCGAAGGCTAGAGGCCGAGAACGTCTCTGCCGGGCTAGGCACAGAGCTCACCGAGGTACGGGGGATTCTTCAGGCTGAGAGTGATGAGCACGATCTCCTACGTGCCACTGTCAGGGTGGTCTTCGATGACCTGGGGGTGGCGCAGCTGGAGGAAACCAGCTCACTTGCGGCCCGTGCCGCGGGTATCATGGTGCGGGTGGGCCAGCTTAAGGAGGATGCCTTTCACGCTGGGATCACCCAAGCCTTTACTGTTGCCTGCTCTCACTATGATAAGGAAATCAACTTGGAGGTAATGAGCCTCGACTTCGCGCCTGGTGTCACAGAACCGACTAATTTATAAGAGCACAAGTACAAAAACAATCGCCGAAACAATCAAATTCTCGCACTTAAGCCCATATAAACCCGGTAGTCAACTGAAACTATGAAGGATTTCAAACCAACTTGCATACAACCAAGATCATAGTAATTCAACATAACATCTCATACATTACAACAATTCAGGTTCAGTTTGCAGATAGATTACAACGCATCTGAGTCATAGATATTACAAACCAAGTCTTATAAAGTAGCGGAAGCAAATAGTTTAACTCACACACCTAAGTTCAAATACAAGTACCAGCTTGATGATCACATCCCACAAAAGCATTTGGATAAGATAAACAGAGATCATGCCCATGATCTAGTCTTCATCACCCACCGGGTGGAGACAATACTTACAGAAGCCCTGATATAGAAGGTCATCTGCAACAAGAGGGAATAAACCCTGAGTATGGGAATGTACTCAGCTAGACTTACCCGTCATAAACCAAAAATAAATGACACCAAGGAGTATGCAAGGCTTTATCAGTGGATCTTGCTGGACAACTAATTTGCATAAAAGCTTGAGTAACCATTAGCATTATTCACCTGTACTAGCATTGACTTTTAGCCATTACCTACCATCTATATTAGAACCTGTACTAATCAACCATTTGATTTAGTTGCAAACAATAATAACCATATCAGGTATTTCATGGCTCATCATCATTCTTATCATCATTATCATCATCATTTAACCATATCTTTATATTTAGTGAATCTACGTTGCCGCTGCTCAAGTCAAGTTCTCACTATCCGGGAGAGACGGTGATTTGAATCGATTCCTATCCAACTGGAGGGGTATTCCTAACACAAACCCTGCTTCCCCCGTCAGGGTCGTAAACAAGTCACCTTTGGTACAACTCAGGAGAAAAATAAAAGAAAAGACATGGGTCCGGGCCGCCTGGCATTCTCGGAGAACCACTCTGCCAAGGGTGATCGGGCCTTTAACCCTCCTTTGGGCTTACGCCAATGGTTCTCCGCACATCCTTACTACCTCCAGAATGCCCCAACCCCCACTGTTCCTGGCCTGAGTTGAGCTACTCGGCTTCGCGGTCGGAACGACTTATCCGGCCAGCTAAGTGTTAGGCTGCGTTCAACATGACCTGAGGACGTACAGCGAATCGGTCCTTAACTAACACAGACGGGGATAGATTCACACCCAAGACCTCCATGCCTTGTTGCTGCACTACCGTCATCCCGTCCGGTCTCAATTCATTATTAACACATGGTTCTTTTCCCACGATAGCAAATATAGCCAACCATGACCAGAGCTCATTCTACATCTCGCAGGTGATAGGAAATCACTCGACTTCAACCGGTCTATGCATCGCTAAGCATCATTCGATCCTACACTTAATTAGGATTCATAGGATTTTATCTGGACAAGGTAGGGATATAATGCAACAATTGGTTCCAACCAATTCCTATACTTAATGCATCATCAACAATAAGAGATACTCAATATATTTGTAAAAACATGGGTGGCTTATAATGCTCCGGGGGTTACCTTTCAGGAAAGAGGATGGACGGTGGTCAGGGCACTCGGGCAACTCCTCCTCGGTGGCTGCTTCATCGGTTGCCTGCACCTCGGGCTCCTCCTCCTGGCTCACTCCCTCGAACTCCAGAAGCATCACTCTCCGGCACACCTATTGCATGTATGCGCACGATAAATATCATGGATGCACATGAACGAAATTAGGGATGCTCGGGGAATGCACATGCTTACTGCAGTCCGCATATTCTAACCTAATCTCTATTCAAATCACTTTAACTTACCAAGTTTATACAACCTAATGTACAATTGCTCATATTCAGTTAAGGACCTAGCACCTGCACCTAAGCATGTTCTCAAGTTAGGCTAGCACCTAAACAATCAACAAGAACATTGCAACAAAGCATACACACCAACATTCGTATTTCAGCAAAACTGGGACTATACAGCGGTACGGTAAACTGATCATAACTGGAGATTTATAAATCCAATTGACACGTAACAAGACAATCTGGAAAGCTTATGAAATTTTATACAATTCATTTTCAGACCTCAAAGCATGATTCAAACCTTTACCAGGTTGAATTCATAAATCAACAGAACTCTGTCCACACAAGACAGAGAGTAGGTAAAACTTGAACATAACTTTAAACAGCTGTAGTTTCTTAACTACGAGGCCAAATGCCCTAAAATTTTGACAGGAGCTAGATACATAAATTATGTACAACTCTTGTGTTCATCACATTCACAGAAAACCAAAATATCATGGGGAATTTCCTAAAGTCCCTAGATCTATCAAGAAGGACATAATGCAAACAAATAATTATTAACTTATGATATAAACACATAATTGGATAAAACTAACTCTACTCATTTATTACACATATCACAAGAACCCCAGAAAGTAGGGTGTTCATCACCCAAACCTTTCTTTTAATACCTTTCTTAATTTATTTAATTAATTAGCGGAAATGGTAAACATATATGAAAACTACACCATTAAATCTACAAAAATTACAGTAGATACTACATGCTCCAAGTAGACTACCATAAAAATTTCACACCATTTGAGCAAGTATAACAGCCTACACAAAATGATAAGGCATAATGGCTTAAAATGGCATAATTAGGAAACCCTAATGAAAAGTGTCAAGCAACAAATTTTATATTTTTCTTAGCATCCTTAAGGTACTAATATACTACCTACCAAGTTTCATGGCCATAGGATTCCTAGATAATTTACAAAAATTCACACAAGTATCCACCAATGATAAAAGGAAAATCTATAACTCAAAAACTACACATGCAATGACTCTCAAATTTTAACCAGAGCTTCTACTAAGCAATACTAGCTTACCCACAAAATTTCACAATTTTTGGATCACAGAAACTCAAGATATGATTTAAACAAGTTTGAATGCATTCAAAAACACTTTTCAAGTTCCTATTTAATTCATCCAAAATTTCTACATAATGTGCTCAAGACATATTTTTATTAAATACTAGACCTCACTGTGAGTCTAACAAAATTTGAATCACACCATTTGGATCTACACATTTGGAGTTACGAAATTTATAAAACAGCATTCAAAACTGGAAATATTTGAACTAGCTTCTAATACTCAGTCACTGACAAGCGGGGCCCTCGGGTCAGATGACCCCACAGGTCAGCGAGAGGAAACAGGGGAGGCGGCGTTCGATGGCGCGGCGGTAGTCTAGCTCATCGACGGCGAGGACTCCGGCGACACCAAGGCCACCTACGTGCAATACGGAATGAGGGGAACCGATTGGTGCTACCGGCGAGACCTAAGACCTAGCGGAGGTGGCTCGTCGCCAGTGATGGCGGCACGGCAAAGCTCCGGCGTGAGTTCCCGGCGATGGCAAACCATGGCTGGCTCAACCGAGCTCGATACGAGCTCCTAGGGCACGTGGGGAACTTAAGGAAGCAAGAAACGAGGACGACATGGCTCCTAGCTACCCCGACCACGACGGCCTCGAACTCCGACGAGGTCGCGCACATGGCGGTGATGGCGGAAGTGGCCAATGTGCCCTTACCAAGACGCAATCGGCCCAACTAAGAGGTGGAGGAGGTAGAGGAGGACATGACCAAGCTGTTTATGAGCTGTGGTTCGCGTTTTTACGGCAGCGAGCGAGCTAGGCGACGGCGCGGCTTGCTCGGCAATGGCGGAGCGGCTGAGCTCTGTTGCTGCTCGCGGTGGAGGCGATGGAAATGGAAATTGAGCTGGCGAACTGGTCGGGTAGGCGCGTGGGAGGGTTCATGTCGTGGCCGGCCGTGCTAGGACGTCCGCGGCACGTGGCAGCACGGTCAGACGGCCGGCGACGGGTGGCGCCACGCGGCGGTGATTTTCTGAAACCGGTCAGGTACTGTAGCATCGATTCAGCTAACGTTCAACGCCTGACAGTGAGACTTGACGGCGTTTGATCTCTTAAACCGTGACGAATTAGTGGAAGCAATGTACATGAAAGTTGTAGAGCTATGATAGGGATCCAACAATGCTTTAGAAATCATCAGCTAATTCATGACGGATCACGAGTTATATCAAGCCAAAGTCGAGTTCGTGAAACTGAAACTGCAACTAACACTTAGAAATATTTTCATGTGTTGAATCAGCCTTCAATACTGACTTGAGGGTCCTTTTTGAACATGTAGTGCATATTTTCATGACTTGGCTTCTAAACAAAGTTTGTTCCTTATAAAATTTGCTACAACTTTGCTTTAGGTTGCTCAGACATGCAAACACTCTAAGTTGTACTTTTTAAATAGTCAAACAAAAGGGTTTAGGGGTCAAAATTGGTCAAACCATGACTTGGGAACCTAATTAGGCAAAATGATCAACATGAACAATGTTCCAAATGACATTCTAGGTGTAACTAAGTTACTTAAAAGAATTTTTAGCCACACCATACATTGGTCACACAAGAATCAAGCATGGTATGTACTAAAACAATGAAAAACACATGAAATGTTACACTTGTTTCATAGTCATGTTTCACATGTTTCATGATTTTGTTGCATGGTACTAACTAACCATGTTTCACTAAAGTGTGTTGCATATGTTGCACTTGAGTGTTGCACACTATTCATTTCATAAAACAAACACACATGAAATATGACAATATGTTGCAATGTTTCACAAGCTTGTTTCATGCAATATAAGCTCATGAATGGATGAATGATGCTCATGTTTATGGAATGCAAGTGCAAATGTGGAAGCCAGACACCTGGGGTGTTACAGCCCTCCCCCCTTATAAAAATCTCATCCCGAGATTTGAAAAGCATACCATTGTTGATATAATTCCTTATAACCATCCCTCAAATAATCTTCCCTTTCCCATGTTGCATCGCGTTCACTACCCTGGTTACTCCACATGACTTTGTAAAACTTGACCACTCGACTCCGAGTCACTCGCTCACGAGTGTCAATCACTCGGACCGGCTTTTCTTCAAAGGTCAAATCAGATTTTAACTCGATATCCCCTAATGTAACTCTCTCTTCAGGGACGCGATGATATTTCTTCAATTGGGATACATGAAAGACATTGAAGATAGCACTCATCTCTGGAGGTAATTGAATCTTGTACACCACCTTACCACTTTGTCCAATGATTTCAAACGGACCAACATATCTTGGTGCAAGCTTTCGCTTCACACCAAAGCGTTGGACACTCTTCATAGGTGAGACTTTCAGATAAACGAAGTCTCCAACTTCGAACTCAATAGGTTTTCTACGTCGATCAGCATAACTTTTCTGCCTAGCTTGAGCTGCGGCCATGTGGGTTTGGATAGTACAGACTTGTTCTTCGGCTTCTTGAACAAAATCAATTCCATAATATCTCCTTTCACCGGCTTCTACCCAGTTCAACGGGGTTCTACACTTTCGACCATACAAAGCTTCAAACGGTGCCATCTTGATACTTTCTTGATAACTATTATTGTAAGAGAATTTAGCTAGGGGCAACCACTTTTCCCATGAACCCTTACCCGAGATGACACATGCTCTCAACATATCTTCTAAGATTTGATTCACTCGTTTAGTTTGCCCATTGGTTTGCGGATGATAGGCAGAACTTCTTACTAGCTTAGTTCCTAACAATCCGTGTAAGTGCTCCCAAAAGCGAGTAGTGAACTGTGGTCCTCTATCAGAGACAATAGTGTGAGGAATCCCATGAAGTCGGACTATCTGATTAAAGTACAACTTCGCGTAGTCGGTTGGACGGAAATCTATGCGCACAGGAATGAAGTGTGCAGACTTGGTCAAACGGTCTACAATCACCCAAATAGAGTTAAAGTTCCTCTGAGTAGTAGGGAGTCCAACAATAAAATCCATACTTATCTCCTCCCATTTCCAACCAGGAATAGAGAGTGGCTGAAGTAACCCGCCCTTCATGTGTACAGCTTTAACTCGATAGCAAGTGTCACACCTAGCCACATAAGCGGCTATCTCCTTCTTCATCTTAGTCCACCAATAATGAGGCTTCAAATCATGATACATTTTACTACTGCCAGGATGAATAGATAATTTAGAGGAATGTGCTTCGGATATGATTTGATCTCTAAGCTCTCTATCCTTTGGAACCACCAACCTATCCTTGAACCATAACACGTCATTTTTATCTACCCGAAAATGTTTGGTTTCTTGCTCTTTCATCTTGCGCTTGATGTGGAACACACCTGGATCTGTCTTCTGTAGCTCAGTAATTCGACTCTGTAGAGTACAACTGACAGTGATGTTGTGAAGGATTGGCGGATGTAGGAGATGTGACAAATGGAAGTCACTTTCACTCCATGAGTGGCAATGAGATTTCCTGCCTAAGGCATCCACGACGAAGTTTGCCTTGCCTGGATGAAACAACTGGCAGATGCTCGACATGTTCTTCTAATGTTTCAGAATAAATCAAGATATCATCGATGAACACAATCACAAACTTTTTGAGTTCGGGCATGAACACTGAGTTCATCAAGTACATGAAGTAAGCAGGAGCATCGGTCAATCCAAAAGGACATGACTAACTACTCTCAAAGGCCATACCTAGTGGAAAAGGCTATCTTAGGTATGCCTCCTTCTCCCGAGCCAGCTGTAACATCTGCTCATGCTTATGTTCCCCCTCATGAACAGCCCGCACAAACTGTTGCCTGAGAGTGTTCAAAGCCTCCGTCAACTGACCCACTTCATGCCGAGCGTCTTGCAACTCCTTGCCATTCTTGCGAGCATGTTTCTTGGCCTTGCGTTGAGCATCTGAAGCCTCTCTAAGTGAGGCCATGATAGTAGAGTTGCTCCCATCTCTCGACTGGTAGATCTTTAGAACAGCCATCATTGCACTCATGGCTGCACTAGAGCTTTCGGCACACTCCCCATGGCCCCCAACCAAAACGCTTCCCTGAGCCTGACTCCATTGAGCTTCCTCGGGTTGGACATGAGGGAATACAGTAGTAGGTCCACCTGCCAACTCATCTCCATGCTTCTGACAGATGTCAATCAGCGTGGTAAGAGCAGCACACTGTGCACCTTCCCATGGGCTTTGCCCATCGGACTCAATCACCCGACCACACCATACTATCCTTCCTTCATGCCTGGGTATCTCCATGTCCACATAGTACCACTGCATGGTACCTACGGGCTCAACTTCCCGCCAGTAGTAGCGAGGTGGCTCCGTGTACCCCACTGAATTCAACACCCTCCACAGGATAGTGGGAGTGCCAAAGTGGTTCAGAAAGTCACTGCTGCTAGCAGGGAACACAGGTTTAGCCATCTGTATCACAATTTGATGATTGACAAGAGGGATTATCTTTCAAGGTAAGCATAAATAACCGGATAAGCAATTTATAAGGGAGGGAGTAATGCAATATGAATGACATGAGTGAATATGATGCATGCTCGTTCCGTACGTTCTCTCACCCTAGTAGAATTTGAGAATTCTAATGGCTAGACGGTGGCATACATACGTTCTCTCATATACATATCTAGTCGAGCTACACGTTGCGTTGTTAGTGTACCTGCAAACAAATTCATTGTAGCCCATCCCAACAAAAGAGAATTAAGCACACAATGAAAACAGTAAACTAAGGTACTCTCCATATATACATCCCCGGATATATATAATTTGGTACCCACAACTACCCGACAGATAGACCCACAATTAAGTACCTTCATATGTACATGTATGCAACATGTAAATATTCCAGTAACTACAACTAACTCTCCCCTAGACCGATAGTTGGACGGTCATACTCTCACAACTCACACTTACCTGGGCGTAGAGGCAATTGATCCATACATTACCATTCAAGCGAATGGCACCCATGCAATAGCATGCCACATGGACGATGAAAATAGAAACAATCATTTCCCCCAAGTTAGTAATTATATAAGCCACCTAAAAGTTCTTAGGTGGGCTACAAGGGATGTGATCACCGGCACACTATAATATGAAACTTTAGATTTTTGAACACCTATATATAACTATAAGTTGGAAAAACCCATTTTCGCAACAAAAGCTTTTGTTTTTAAATACCCGTATGACATGTTTAGTGTTGAATCTAGCTCTGATGCCAGCTGTCACAGAACCGACCAATTTATAAGAGCACAAGTACAAAAACAATCGCCGAAACAATCAAATTCTCGCACTTGAGCCCATATAAACCCGATAGTCAACTGAAACTATGAAGGATTTCAAACCAACTTGCATACAACCAAGATCACAGTAATTCAACATAACATCTCATACATTACAACAATTCAGGTTCAGTTTGCAGATAGATTACAACGCATCTGAGTCATAGATATTACAAACCAAGTCTTATAAAGTAGCGAAAGCAAATAGTTTAACTCACACACCTGAGTTCAAATACAAGTACCAGCTTGCTGATCACATCCCACAAAAGCATTTGGATAAGATAAACAGAGATCATGCCCATGATCTAGTCTTCATCACCCGCCGGTTGGAGACAATACTTACAGAAGCCCTGATATAGAAGGTCATCTGCAACAAGAGGGAATAAACCCTGAGTACGGGAATGTACTCAGCTAGACTTACCCGTCATAAACCAAAAATAAATGACACCAAGGAGTATGCAAGGCTTTATTAGTGGATCTTGCTGGACATCCTTTTTGCATAAAAGCTTGAGTAACCATTAGCATTATTCACCTGTACTAGCATTGACTTTTAGCCATTACCTACCATCTATATTAGAACCTGTACTAATCAACCATTTGATTTAGTTGCAAACAATAATAACCATATCAGGTATTTCATGGCTCATCATCATTCTTATCATCATTATCATCATCATTTAACCATATCTTTATATTTAGTGAATCTACGTTGCCGCTGCTCAAGTCAAGTTCTCACTATCCGGGAGAGACGGCGATTTGAATCGATTCCTATCCAGCTGGAGGGGTATTCCTAACACAAACCCTGCTTCCCCCGTCAGGGTCATAAACAAGTCACCCTTTGGTACAACTCAGGAGAAAAATAAAAGAAAAGACATGGGTCCGGGCCGCCTGGCATTCTCAGAGAACCACTCTGCCAAGGGTGATCGGGCCTTTAACCCTCCTTTGGGCTTACGCCAATGGCTCTCCGCACATCCTCACTACCTCCAGAATGCCCCAACCCCCACTGTTCCTGGCCTGAGTTGAGCTACTCGGCTTCGTGGTCGGAACGACTTATCCGGCCAGCTAAGTGTTAGGCTGCATTCAACATGACCTGAGGACGTACAGTGAATCGGTCCTTAAATGACACAGACGGGGATAGATTCACACCCAAGACCTCCATGCCTTGTTGCTGCACTACCGTCATCCCGTCCGGTCTCCATTCATTATTAACACATGATTCTTTTCCCACGATAGCAAATATAGCCAACCATGACCAGAGCTCATTCTACATCTCGCAGGTGATAGGAAATCACTCGACTTCTACCGGTCTATGCATCGCTAAGCATCATTCGATCCTACACTTAATTAGGATTCATAGGATTTTATTTGGACAAGGTAGGGATATAATGCAACAATTGGTTCCAACCAATTCCTATACTTAATGCATCATCAACAATAAGAGATACTCAATATATTTGTAAAAACATGGGAGGCTTATAATGCTCTGGGGCTTACCTTTCAGGAAAGAGGATGGACGGTGGTCAGGGCACTCGGGCAACTCCTCCTCGGCGGTTGCTTCATCGGTTGCCTGCACCTCGGGCTCCTCCTCCTGGCTCGCTCCCTTGAACTCCAGAAGCATCACTCTCCGGCACACCTATTGCATGTATGCGCACGATAAATATCATGGATGCACATGAACGAAATTAGGGATGCTCGGGGAATGCACATGCTTACTGCAGTCCGCATATTCTATCCTAATCCCTATTCAAATCACTTTAACTTACCAAGTTTATACAACCTAATGTACAATTGCTCATATTCAGTTAAGGACCTAGCACCTGCACCTAAGCATGTTCTCAAGTTAGGCTAGCACCTAAACAATCAACAAGAACATTGCAACAAAGCATACACACCAACATTCGTATTTCAGCAAAACTGGGACTATACAGCGGTACGGTAAACTGATCATAACTGGAGATTGATAAATCCAATTGACACGTAACAAGACAATCTGGAAATCTTATGAAATTTTCTACAATTCATTTTCCGACCTCAAAGCATGATTCAAACCTTTACCAGGTTAAATTCATAAATCAACAGAACTCTGTCCACACAAGACAGAGAGTAGGTAAAACTTGAACATAACTTTAAACAGCTGTAGTTTCTTAACTACGAGGCCAAATGCCCTCAAATTTTGACAGGAGCTAGATACATAAATTATCTACAACTCTTGTGTTCATCACATTCATAGAAAACCAAAATATCATGGGGAACTTCCTAAAGTCCCTAGATCTATCAAGAAGGACATAATGCAAACAAATAATTATTAACTTATGATATAAACACATAATTGGATAAAACTAACTCTACTCATTTATTACACATATCACAAGAACCCCAGAAAGTAGGGTGTTCATCACCCAAACCTTTCTTTTAATACCTTTCTTAATTTATTTAATTAATTAGAGGAAATGGTAAACATATATGAAAACTACACCATTAAATCTACAAAAATTATAGTAGATACTACATGCTCCAAGTAGACTACCATAAACATTTCACACCATTTGAGCAAGTATAACAGCTTACACAAAATGATAAGGCATAATGGCTTAAAATGGCATAATTAGGAAACCCTAATGAAAAGTGTCAAGCAACAGATTTTATATTTTTCTTAGCATCCTTAAGGTACTAATATACTACCTACCAAGTTTCATGGCCATAGGATTCCTAGATAATTTACAAAAATTCACACAAGTATCCACCAATGATAAAAGGAAAATCTATAACTCAAAAACTACACATGCAATGACTCTCAAATTTTAACTAGAGCTTCTACTAAGTAATACTAGCTTACCAACAAAATTTCACAATTTTTGGATCACAGAAACTTAAGATATGATTTAAACAAGTTTGAATGCATTCAAAAACACTTTTTAAGTTCCTATTTAATTCATCCAAAATTTCTACATAATGTGCTCAAGACATATTTTTATTAAATACTAGACCTCACTGTGAGTCTAACAAAATTTGAATCACATCATTTGGATCTACACATTTGGAGTTACGAAATTTACAAAACAGCATTCAAAATTGTAAATATTTGAACTAGCTTCTAATACTCAGTCACTGACAAGCGGGACCCTCGGGTCAGATGACCCCACAGGTCAGCGAGAGGAAACAGGGGAGGCGGCGTTCGATGGCGCGGCGGTGGTCTAGCTCATCGACGGCGAGGACTCCGGCGACACCAAGGCCACCTACGTGCTCTACGGAATGAGGGGAACCGATTGGTGCTACCGGCGAGACCTAAGACCTAGCGGAGGTGGCTCGTCGCCGGTGATGGCGGCACGGCAAAGCTCCGGCGTGAGCTGCCAGCGACGGCAAACCATGGCCGGCTCAACCGAGCTCGATACGAGCTCCTAGGGCACGTAGGGAAACTTAAGGAAGCAAGAAACGAGGACGATATGGCTCCTAGCTACCCCGACCACGGCGGCCTCGAACTCCGATGAGGTCGCGCACATGGCGGTGATGGCGGAAGTGGCCAATGTGCCCTTACCAAGACGCAATCGGCCCAACTAAGAGGTGGAGGAGGTAGAGGAGGACATGACAGAGCTGTTTATGAGCTGTGGTTCGCATTTTTACGGCGGCGAGCGAGCTAGGCGACGGCGCAGCTTGCTCGACAATGGCGGAGCGGCTGAGCTCTGTTGCTGCTCACGGTGGAGGCGATGGAAATGGAAATTGAGCTGGCGAGCTGGTTGGGTAGGTGCGTGGGAGGGTTCATGTCGTGGCCTGCCGTGCCAAGACGTCCACGGCGCGTGGCAGTGCGGTCAGACGGCCGGCGACGGGTGGCGCCACGCAGCGATGATTTTCTGAAACCGGTCAGGTACTGTAGCATCGATTCAGCTAACGTTCAACGCCTGACAGTGAGACTTGACGACGTTTGATCTCTTAAACCGTGATGAATTAGTGGAAGCAATGTACATGAAAGTTGTAGAGCTATGATAGGGATCCAACAATGCTTTAGAAATCATCAGCTAATTCACGACGGATCACGAGTTATATCAAGCCAAAGTCGAGTTCATGAAACTAAAACTGCAACTAACACTTAGAAATATTTTCAAGTGTTGAATCAGCCTTCAATACTGACTTGAGGGTCCTTTTTGAACATGTTGTGCACATTTTCATGACTTGGCTTCTAAACAAAGTTTGTTCCTTATAAAATTTGCTACAACTTTGCTTTAGGTTGCTCAAACATGCAAACACTCTAAGTTGTACTTTTTAAACAGTCAAACAAAAGGGTTTAGGGGTCAAAATTGGTCAAACCATGACTTGGGAACCTAATTAGGCAAAATGATCAACATGAACAATGTTTCAAATGACATTCTAGGTGTAACTAAGTTACTTAAAAGAATTTTTAGCCACACCATAAATTGGTCACACAAGAATCAAGCATGGTATGTACTGAAACAATGAAAAACACATGAAATGTTACACTTGTTTCATAGTCATGTTTCACATGTTTCATGATTTTGTTGCATGGTACTAACTAACCATGTTTCACTAAAGTGTGTTGCATATGTTGCACTTGAGTGTTGCACACTATTCATTTCATAAAACAAACACACATGAAATATGACAATATGTTGCAATGTTTCACAAGCATGTTTCATGCAATATAAGCTCATGAATGGATGAATGATGCTCATGTTTATGAAATGCAAGTGCAAATGTGGAAGCCAAACACCTGGGGTGTTACAGCTGGCTATGAAAACTCCAAGCTGGATGAGCTTGAGAAGGCGGTGACTCCCATTGCGCGAAACCTGGCGAACAGGCTGAAAGACATGGTTCTCCCTTTGAGGAAGTAGTTAGTTGGATATGTTTGCCAAACATTTATCTGTAATATGTGGACAAGTGTCGGTACTTTCATGTCCAAAAATAGTTTCATTTCGTAATTATGTTTCGTTCATTTTGATCTTACTTTCTTCCCTTTTGCAATCGAGAAGAAATGTTTATGCGATCCGACCCTTCCGCTTGTTAAGACCATAGGGCCCGAGGTGTATAAGGGGGAAATTTCGATTATGCTGGTGAGCAAAGTTACCGTAGTTGTCGAGGCGTGGGCTTTTAGCTATCTTACCAGGCGTGCTCATTTATCTGTTCCCACGAACCTTGCCGCCAATCTTAGCGTGAGGAAAAGGTCTGATGCAACGAATGTTTCAAAAAAGAGGAGGTATTTATACCTTTGTCAGCCCCCGGGTAAGATCCGACCCCTTGCGGCTGTTGGGGCCAGATGTTACTGGAGACCGAAACGAGGGTAGCGAACTTGCTCTTATATTCGCACGTGCCCCTTACTTTGGATTTTGGCGATGGTTCCGTGACCGTGAGTTTGGTCTTATCGCTGGCCCGGCCTTCCCCGAGCCCCCGCGCATGGTGGGAATTCGGTGAAGGGTCGGCTCATTTTGTGACTATTGCCCCGTCCATGGTTTTTCACAACTAGAGGGGTTGAGGCGATGTCACTTGCCTCAATGGCTCGAGTGACATGCCTGATGAGCTTGCTAACAGGGATGTTTGAACGGAATCCGATCCCACTGCTTTGCGATAGGGTCAGCAAAGCTCTCAGGCGGTGTTCCATTGCTCCTTGACCTACCTTCCAACAAATTCCCCCTTAATGGGGACTCTATGGGTTCGGCAAGAGGCTGGATTGAACTTAGAAGGCTGAGATGACCGTTCCCGCCTCAATGCGGGTTGGGCAAAGGCCACTGAGGCTCATCTACGTTTTCTCCCCTAGCTCTTGTTGGACGTGAGGCGGCCTTAGACCCTTCGTGGGTCAGCCTTCGAACCTCGGTCTCTCGATCTTGGATCGAGTGGCTCGAGCTCCCGAGCCCCTTAGGGTCTGATAAGGGTCGGCCGTGTTTTGCGTGTCACCCCGTCCTCGGTTTCCACAACCGGAGGGGCTAAATTGACGACCCTTGCCTCGACGGCTCGAGTGTCGCGCTCAATAAGCTCGCTAACGGGTATGTTCGTGTGGAATCCGGGTCCATCATTCGCTGACGGGGTTGGCAGAGCCCTCATGTGGCATTTCACTACTTCTTCACCCGCCTCCCGAAAGATGCCCAAGCCGTTCGGTAGGCTCAGGTGGCCCGTTGGCCTCTCCTCGACGGAGATTCTATGGGTTTGGCTCGAGGTTAGAATCGAACAAGAAAGGTCGAGATGTCCCTATCTGCTTCTGAGTGGGGTCGGGCAAGGCCGCTGGGGCTCATCATGGTTTTTCTCCCCTGGCTCTGTTCGACGCGAGGCGGCCTCGAGCCCTTCACGGGCCGGCCTTCGAACCTCGGTTGGTTGTCGCTCATATCGACACGAAGTGTTGAGATGCGACGATCGCATATGCAACGTGCAGATGATGGGATTAATGTATGACTTAATTGAAATGAAAGTGGGGGTCGGTAAGGTTACCTAGGTGGTATTTGCGACAAGAGGTTTGCGATGGGGTCGGCGTGACATGCACGGGCATTGCAATTTTTTGTTTCCATCTCTCGGTGGTGATTCGAGCCATTCGACTGACTTTAAGCGACCTAATAGCTTCTCCTTGAAGGAGATTCTATAGGCGGACTGTGGCAGAACCTCCTAAATTATAGGGCCCACATGCACCTGTCACAGTCCAACGACCTTTGACATCTATGCATATGTTACCGATAACTTAAGAAGACTGTCGGGTGTCCTCGGAGAACCCTGAATCATCCACGATTTCCGAGCAGGATCACATTACAGAGTCATTGCAGTATTACAATAGTTTTATTCAAGTAGATACATCAGAGTAAAATATAGCGGAAGCATTACAATAACTTAGTTTTACAAACCAGTTGTTTCAAACCTTACAACTAAGTTCGATAATTATGACAAACCAAAGTAGTGGAGTGGCATTATAATATATTACAAAACACACAATAACAGTTGCCCTGCCCAAGGCCCACACAATTACTTCTCATCGTCAGATCGAACAATAGTCATGCAGCACGATCCAAAACAGATCTGCTCATGAGGCTCACCTGCAACAAGGGTCAACGAACCCTGAGTACAAAAGTACTCAACAAGACTTAACTGAAATAAAATTGAGAAGACTCAGGAATGCAGGCTCAGGGATTCAAGGTATGGCTTTAGCAATAATCAAAGTTCTTTTGCTTAAAAGCTCTTTAACAAAATTCTTTACTTTAACATGTAAAACTTTATAAGTACCACATATGAATCTGCCATGATCCATAATGAGATCATGAACTTCATATCAATCTCTTTCGCAAACCTTTCTCAAGTTCCAGTTATTATACTACGATGATGAACAGAGAAGTGAGTCTCCATAACCGAGGAGCAACGACGATTCGAACCGATTATAAACCCAGCTGGGAATTCCAGACCACATGACATATGCAGGTCCCCAACTTACATATATCAACCTACCCTCGGATCCTCTAAAACAAGAACGGGTCCGCGCCACCCGAGAATACAGTACTCCACCAATCTAGCCCATTGCCACGTGGGTACACGCTATTCCCACCATCTCTCCACTCCCAGTGCGTGAGTAGCCATTCTCGTAATAGAATTGCCAAGTTAAGGCTTACCGGAGTATGTGGTTACTACTACAAATTCTCATCGCACACAGTTCAACAACGGACGGACCTTAACCGACACAGACGGAAAGAATCCGCTCACAAGACCTCCATGTCTTGTGGCTCACACACACCGAGTCCGCCTGGTCTAGATTTATTACTTCACATGCTCATATTTCATGATAACATAAGTAACCAAAGATCCATTTAAAACTCGCAGGTGACAGGTAATCACCCGACTAAGCATGACTAAGCATAACTAGTCATTTACGAATAAAACAGGTAATCAAGGTAGATACGGAAAAACAAGGCTGGTAATGCACCAATTAGGTTTCAACTTGACTTCTAATCACTTAATGCAGTACAGGAAAGCAAAAGCGAAATTAATTTGTAAAACACAAGGTAGGGTTGTATGCATCCGGGGCTTGCCTTCGTTGACGGAAAAGTCCGGTTCCTGCGACGTTCCACAAGTATTCGATCCAACCTCAACAGATGGATTAACTTCCTCAACCACTTGATTAACTACCACGTGTTCACCTTCGTTCACTACACGTAGTAACAATGCCATGTTTAACATGATGCGAGATATAAAACATGATGCTCGATGATGGATGCAAAAGTTAATAACTTGAATACAACTTTCCTTTGGCAGTAATAGATTACAAATAATTATCATAAAGCATTTTTAGTCGTTCTTCTAATAAGTCAAAGGTTCACTTATTATACATGTTTACCAACTAAAGCCTCATCATGAAAAGACATGGATAAACAATATACAAGGAAATGTAGAACTTTTACTTTTTACCCAAGAGGTTGCATCTAAGAAGCAATCAAGTTTATTAACACGCATTTACTAACGAAATTCTTAGCTAAGTCATTTAGAATTATTAACTAAAGGGTGAACCTAAACATATCAAGAAGGTAATCACTTGGCCATGACACAGCAGGGGTGGGGTGTTTCATGATCTATAATCAACTCCAAAAATCAATCAGGACATCTTATGATCTATGTTTATCACTTTGACAATTATTAACTAATAATTAAGGCATATAAATAAGAGTATAATTAAACATCATCAAATTAATCCCAAACTTTTTGTGGAGGCAGGCTTTAACAACAAACATATACAGTAAAAGTTTCATGGTCACTGGATATTTATTTTGGCCTATAAAAATTACACAGCAAGCATTTCTTAATTAAAAGGACTAATTTTTAAGCATCCAAAAACTATTGATTTTCATGGTTTCATATTTTTCCTAAATAGTTTACATCTGAGAGAGGTTACACAAAAAAAATTCATAATTTTTGGAGCTGTGCCATCGTCTTCCTCCGTGAGCCGAACGGCGTAAGGAACACGGCGGCGATGCTGCTGGCCGATCAAGGCAGTAAAAATGGTGGTGAGATGGCGCAAGATCATCTCAAGACTCGGCCGCACTGATAGGTGGACTTGGCGTGGCGTGCAGTGGCTCTGGACAAGCTGACCACGGCAGCAGGCGGCGAACATGGCTGACGGTGGCGGCGCAACGGTGGAATGGCGACTACGGCGCAAAATTGATCAAGATGGAGCTGGATTAGGCATGAAGAGACTCACCACGACTTGAGAAGCTAACTAGATGAAGCCGAGACGTGCTGGAGCTCCCTGCCGACGACGGCGGCGTTCATGGTAGATCGCACCGACGTCGCGACGGCGTTCCGGCAAACAAGGCGATTCCGGCCGGTAGCAACAGCTAGGCTAGGCTCAATCGAGGCGCAAGGGCAAGGCGAAGCTGTGGCACGCTTGGCTGCGACGGTGAAACACTATGGCGACGGCGCGGGCACGACGGAGATGATCGGCGACGTCGGAAAAAAAAACAGAGAAAAGAGAAAGAGCGACGGCGATGGCGTCTCGGCCTTTATAACGCGGTCAAGGCACACGGAGACGACACCCAGCAGCTTCTCCACGCCAGCGCGACGTCGAAGGCAGCCACCGCGACGACTGGAAGATGATCGAAGATCACCGACGGTGAACTGGCTTCCGTGGTTACTGTTCATCGAATTTACAGAATTGCCATTCGCCAAAATCTTCAAATTACTCCCAAAATTGCATGGTAACTCAAAAATCTCCAAAAATAAAAGTTGTTCAAAATTTAAAGTTCTACAACTTTGCTTTTATAACCAACCTCTAATTCGGTTAACATTTTGAAATGCAAATTTGAATTTAAAAATGGGACATTTAAAGAATTTTTCCTTTTCGAATTACTTCAAATTTTTCATAACAACTTTAAAAACTCCAAAAACAAACTTTGTATAACTTGACAAGCTCTACACTTTTGCTTTTGGGCTCAACCCCAAAATATGCTTAGATTTTGAAATGAGTTTTCAGGGTAGAATTTAAATGCTAAAAATCCGGGTTGTCTCGAAAATTCCAAATCCAAACCAATTTTTTTTAAACTTGATTCAAACAATTCAATTCAACACTCATAACATAAATGTAAACTTGTTTTAGTGAATGCATATCAAAGTTTGCAATATGACCAATGCCTTGCAATGCATATGATGACATGTCCTGTTTTTAATATTTAAACACCCAAGGTGTTACAATCCTTCCCCCTAAAAGAAATCTCGCCCCGAGATTCAAAGCCATAGGGTAAGTAATGGAAAAGGAAATGTGTCAATCCAAAAACATCCAGAACTTTTCCATAAAACAACTGAGATTCTTTTACAAAACACAATTTATAGTAACCGAGCTCAACTAACATTATTCTATTCTATATTGACGCTAGAAACTCTGGAAACTTTTCTAACAAGTAATCTTCTGATTCCCAGGTAGCTTCCTCTTCTGAATGTTGATTCCATTGTATTTTATATAACTTGATTGTCCGTCTTCGAGTAACACGATCTTTCTGATCTAACACTCAGATAGGATATTCAGAATAAGTTAAATCCGGCTCTAGTTCCACTCCTTCCACTTCAACATTCTGTTCAGGCACTCGGAGACACTTCTTCAATTGAGAAACATGGAACACATCATGCACAGCTGTGAGATGTTCAGGTAATTTCAAGCGATATGCCACTTTTCCATACCTCTCCAGAATTTGATACGGCCCAATATATCGGGGTGCCAACTTTCCTTTAACACCAAAACGGTTAACTCCCTTCATTGGTGATACTTTCAGATATACAAAATCTCCTTTGTTAAACGCCAATGGTCTACGTCGTCTATCCACATAACTCTTTTGTCGGGATTGAGCTATCTTCAAATTACTTTGTATTTGCTTAACCTTGTCTTCTGTTTCTTTCACAAGGTCAACCCCAAAGAATCTTCTTTCTCCAGGCTCAGACCAACTCAGCGATGTTCTGCATCTACGACCATAGAGTGCTTCAAATGGAGCCATTCTAATGCTTTCCTGATAACTATTGTTGTATGAGAACTCAGCCAGAGGTAAGCATTCGTCCCACTTAGTGGAATAGTTAAGGACACAACACCTTAACATATCTTCAAGTACTTGATTGACTCTTTCAGTCTGTCCATCAGTCTGCGGATGATAAGCTGTACTATACAGAAGTTTGGTACCCAATGAAGAATGCAATTGTTTCCAAAAGTTGGAGACAAACTGTGTACCCCTATCGGACACAATAGTCTTGGGTACTCCATGGAGACTCACAATTCGCTCTAAATACATCTTGGCATACCGTATAGTGGGATATGTATTCTGAACTGGAAGAAAATGTGCTGATTTGGTTAGTCGATCTATAATAACCCATACTGAATCAAATCCCTTTGATGTCTTGGGTAGACCAACAATAAAATCCATACTTATATCCTCCCACTTCCAAAATGGAATAGGTAATGGTTGTAATTCACCAGCAGACCTCAAATGTATAGCTTTCACCTTTTGACAAGTATCACACTTTGCTATATATCTAGCAATCTCTATTTTCATTTTAGTCCACCAGAATCTTTGCTTTAAGTCATGGTACATCTTGTTGCTTCCCGGATGGATAGATAACCTAGTAGCATGTGCCTCTTCTAGAATTGACTGCCGCAACTCAGAAACCTTTGGTACCACCAGACGATCCTTGAACCATAACACACCTTCCTCATCTATGCTGAAGCATTCTGCTTTTCCATTCTTGACTCTTTCCTTGATATGGGCTATACCCTTATTTTCCTTCTGAGCAACAATAACTTGATCTCGAATAGTGGCTTCAACAATTATGTTGGTCAAACTTCCTTGTTGAATTACTTCTACATTCAACTTCTCCATTTCTTGACATAATTTCAAACCCATTGTCCTCACTGTCAGACAATTGCAATAACCTTTATGATCGAGGGCATCTGCAACTACATTTGCTTTATTTGGGGTGATAATGTACTTCTAAGTCATAATCCTTAATCGTTCTAACCATCTTCTCTCGTCGCATGTTCAACTCGATCGAGTAAAGATATACTTTAAGCTTTTGTGGTCTCAGATACATATGACACGATTACCAAGCGGTAATGCCGCCAAATCTTGAGCATGGACCACATTTGCTAATTCAAGATCATGAGTCGGATAGTGTTCTTCATGTCGCTTAGTTGCCTAGATGCATAGGCAATGACTCGACCTTCTTGCATCAACACACATCCAATACCAATACCAAGCATCACAATAAACATCAAACGGCTTTCGATATCAAAGTTGGGCTAATCATTGGTGCGATGGTTAACAGCTCTCTTCAAGGTCCGGAAAGCCTCTTCACAATCAGTTGACAGACAAACTTGACTTGGTTCTTCAACAACTCGTTATGGACTTTGATATCAGAGAGAATCTGGAATAAACCAACGGTAATACCCTACCAATCCCAGAAAACTCCGAACTTGATGAACTGTGGTCATGGCGGTTTCCAATCAAGCACATCCTTCACTTTGCTTGGATCAACAAAGAATGCCTTTGGTGACAAGACATGTCCAAGAAATTGTACTTCCTTAAGCCAAAAATCACACTTATTGAACTTGGCATATAGTTGATGTTCTCTCAAGTGGGTCAGAACAATTCTGAGATGTTCCGCATGTTCTTTCTTATTCTTGGAATATACTAGGATGTCATCAATAAACACCACTACAAACTTGTCTAGCTCGGGCATGAATACTGAATTCATCAGATACATGAAATGAGCTGGAGCATTTGTCAAACCAAAAGACATTACCAAGTATTCATATAACCCATATCTTGTGGTAAATGTCATTTTGGGAATATCTTCAGGCTTTATCTTAATTTGGTGATACCCTGATCTCAAATCTATCTTGGAGAAAACTTTGGCTTCGGCCAACTGATCAAAAAGCAAATCTATCCGAGGTAATGGATACTTATTCTTGATGGTCACTTCATTCAACGGACGATAGTCAACACATAACCTCAGGGTCTCATCTTTCTTTTTCACAAAAATTGCCGGACATCCCCAAGGTGATGAACTAGGTTGGATAAACCCCTTCTCAATCAATTCTTGTAACTGAGTCTTCAACTCGGCCAATTCCTTGGGTGGCATCCTATAAGCTCTTCGAGAAATCGGAGCTGTTCCAGGTTGCAATTCTATGTTAAACTAGACATCCCTATCAGGTGGTAGACCGGGTAAATCTTCTGGAAACACATCCGGAAATTCACACACTACCGGAATATCTCTAATCTCCTTGACAGCAGTCGCACAAATCTTGCCCACTGATCTTCTTAGGGTTGGAAGTTGGATGAGAAGTTGACAATTACTATCAGGTAAACTTACTCTTAAAGTCCTATTCAAAGCATCTATAACAGCCTTATGCTGATACATCCAATTCATTCCTAAGATTACATCCATATCCTGATCCTTAAGGATAATCATGGTAGTGGGAAAAATATGCCCACCCAGGTTTATGGGTACCTGGTATACCATTTCCTTAGTACACAGACGTCCCCCGGGCGACTGTATAAAGAAACTTTCCTTTGTTGCCCCAATTGAAATTTCATGCTTTACCACAAATGTTCTATTGATGAATGAATGAGATGCACCCGAATCAAAAAGTATAACTGCAGGGTGATTGGCAACAGGAAACATACCCATCATCACTGGCTCCCCTTCCGGAATTTCTTCAGCTTGAATATAGAACACCTGTCCTGTCTTCCTCTCATCCTTGCCCTTCTGAGCATTCTGATTGGGGTTCTTGTTTGGTGCCTGACCCTGTTGTTGATTGGCAGGGGCCTTCTAATAATTTTGATTAGCCTGCCTGGGATACGGACATTCCCTAGAGAAATGACCGGTCCTTCCACAATTGTAACATGGATAATTGTGACCCTGGAACATTGGAGCATTACCACCAGGAGCATTGGTTGACTGTGAGTTCGGATAGGTTATAGCAGGACGGACATTTGACTGTTGCCCGGCTTGGAACTGTGGCGGACGATAAGGAGGACGATAATGGTTTACTGCATGATAAGTCACTCTCTGCCTCTTTTGGTTTCCACCAAAAGGTCCAGACGGCACATTCTTTTTCTTCTTGAGCTCCTTATGCTGCCGATACTTTGCCTCTGAAGCAATTGCAATATTTACTGCCTCATGATAAGTGATATTGGTACAGGCTGTCATCATTGTCTGCAGTTTGGTATTCAGACCTCTCATGAACCATTTCTTTTTCTTGGCATCCGTATTGACATGTTCAGATGCATACTGCGACAGATGATTGAATCTTCCCACATACTGCATCACTATTTGATCTCCTTGCTTCAAAGTAAGGAATTCATCTAGCTTCATAGCCATAACTCCTTCAGGGATATAATGGGCTCTGAAGGTAGTACGGAACTCAGCCCAAGTTATTGGAATGCCAGCAGGTTGCATAGCCACTAAGTTTGCCCACCAAGCACTTGCGGCTCCTCTAAGTTGCTGAGCGGCAAACGCAGGTTTCTGAAACTCTGTGCAATGAATAAGATCAAATTTCTGCTCCATGGTCCTAAGCCAGTCATCAGCCTCCAGTGGTTCATCTGCCTTGGTGAACACCGGGGGTTTTGTATCCGAGAAATCCACATAAGTAGCCTCATGCCTGTTATGATTGCGGCCACGGTTTCCATGCATCTGATTCTAATTACTTTGAGCCATCTCATGAAGCAAACGAGAATTTTCCACAGTCACATTGACTAATGCAGCGATAGCATCAGCTAGATTGGTCGGCATCGGTGGCGGGTTGGGGATATCATCATCATCTTATGAAGTACCAGGAATATGCGATCCCCGCGTACGACGCATCTGCTCAGAACAAACCAAACTTTATTCACAAGCCTTTATTGAATTGCACAAAAGCTTACTCCAGACACATTACATAGGGTTTACTACTATAAACACCAGACCCTATAAGTACCAAAACAAGATACATAGCTTAACCATAATTAACTATTATACAACTCTACTCTTTTCCGTGATTACTTCAAACTTCAGGCTCAGTATCCATTCCGGAAATATTGCCGCCTTCATTATCACTTTCATCGATCATTACTAATTCTTCAAGATCTTCTTCTTCTTCCTCTTCTGATTCGTCATCATCGGCAAGGATGACACCGGGGTCCATGGCATCAGCTTGGGGTTCATGATTTGGATTTAGTAGATTGCTAAGCCTATGAACTTCCTCATGCAGATAAGTATTATGTTCTTCTAAATCTTCTACATAGAATTCTAGCTCATGAGTTCTAGCTCTAGCTACATTTTCCCTATGCCAAGCTTCATTCCTTCCCTCCACCGTACGAACTAACATACTTTCGCAGTTCCTGTGCGTGGTGGTGAGAAGCCTCAATTGATCCTGTAATTCTCCTACCTGTATAGCATCCAAAGCCCTATCTCTAGTAGCTTGTGCTAACTCTATAGAAATCATCTATATCTTTGCTCGGGATCGTGCCTAGAGTCGCACATCGCTAGCACCATCATTCCTAGGGGCAAGTTGGTGACGAGGAACTCCTTTGGGTCCAAAGTGAGACTTACGGGTGTCATCTTGGTACGAGCCATACTGTAGGAAGCCAATTTAATCCAAGTAAAACCACTTGATCAAAGTCTAAAGAGCAGCTAGAATAGATTACATTACTCAAATCAGACTCACTACTCAACTCTAGACTTAGAGGTGAAGGAAGTAACGAGTGAATTAACCATGATGCATGAATCGTTTTACTTAACAAAACCATCAAAGCTTATAATGCACATAAACAACATTTGTTTTTATATAGGGCATAGTAAGATTACTACTCCACCACACAAAACCTTTTTAATCCAATAGGGAATGGTGAGAAAGAAATAAGATAAGTCAGAAGCAATTTGGACCAAATTAACAAGTTAAATTTAGTCATCCCAAATCATTTTGAAGTTTTTGTAAACCAATACAACAAAGACTTTGCAATGACCGCTCTGATACCATTCTATGGCAGAACCTCCTAAATTATAGGGCCCACATGCACCTGTCACAGTCCAACGACCTTTGACATCTATGCATATGTTACTGATAACTTAAGAAGACTGTCGGGTGTCCTCGGAGAACCCCGAATCATCCACGATTTCGAAGCGGGATCACATTACTGAGTCATTGCAAGATTACAACAGTTTTATTCAAGTAGATACATCAGAGTAAAATATAGCGGAAGCATTACAATAACTTAGTTTTACAAACCAGTTGTTTCAAACCTTACAACTAAGTTCGATAATTATGACAAACCAAAGTAGTGGAGTGGCATTATAATATATTACAAAACACACAATAACAGTTGCCCTGCCCAAGGCCCACACAATTACTTCTCATCGTCAGATCGAACAATAGTCATGCAGCACGATCCAAAACAGATCTGCTCATGAGGCTCACCTGCAACAAGGGTCAATGAACCCTGGGTACAAAAGTACTCAACAAGACTTAACCGAAATAAAATTGAGAAGACTGGGAATGCGTGCTCGTGGATTCAAGGTATGGCTTTAGCAATAATCAAAGTTCTTTTGCTTAAAAGCACTTTAACAAAATTCTTTACTTTAACATGTAAAACTTTATAAGTACCACATATGAATCTGCCATGATCCATAATGAGATCATGAAGTTCATATCAATCTCTTTCGCAAACCTTTCTCAAGTTCCAGTTATTATACTACGATGATGAACAGAGAAGTGAGTCTCCATAACCGAGGAGCAACGACGATTCGAACCGATTATAAACCCAGCTGGGAATTCCAGACCACACGACATATGCAGGTCCCCGACTTACATATATCAACCTACCCTCGGATCCTCTAAAACAAGAACGGGTCCGCGCCACCCGAGAATACAGTACTCCAGCAATCCAGCCCATTGCCACGTGGGTACACGCTATTCCCGCCATCTCTCCACTCCCAGTGCGCGAGTAGCCATTCTCGTAATAGAATTGCCAAGTTAAGGCTTACCGGAGTATGTGGTTACTACTACAAATTCTCACCGCACACAGTTCAACAACGGACGGACCTTAACCGACACAGACGGAAAGAATCCGCTCACAAGACCTCCATGTCTTGTGGCTCACACACACCGAGTCCGCCTGGTCTAGATTTATTACTTCACATGCTCATATTTCATGATAACATAAGTAACCAAAGATCCATTTAAAACTCGCAGGTGACAGGTAATCACCCGACTAAGCATGACTAAGCATAACTAGTCATTTACGAATAAAACAGGTAATCAAGGTAGATACGGAAAAACAAGGCTGGTAATGCACCAATTAGGTTTCAACTTGACTTCTAATCACTTAATGCAGTACAGGAAAGCAAAAGCGAAATTAATTTGTAAAACACAAGGTAGGGTTGTATGCATCCGGGGCTTGCCTTCGTTGACAGAAAAGTCCGGTTCCTGCGACGTTCCACAAGTATTCGATCCAACCTCAACAGACGGATTAACTTCCTCAACCACTTGATTAACTACCACGTGTTCACCTTCGTTCACTACACGTAGTAACAATGCCATGTTTAACATGATGCGAGATATAAAACATGATGCTCGATGATGGATGCAAAAGTTAATAACTTGAATACAACTTTCCTTCGCGGTACAGTTACAAATAATTATCATAAAGCATTTTTAGTCGTTCTTCTAATAAGTCAAAGGTTCACTTATTATACATGTTTACCAACTAAAGCCTCATCATGAAAATACATGGATAAACAATATACAAGGAAATGTAGAACTTTTACTTTTTACCCAAGAGGTTGCATCTAAGAAGCAATCAAGTTTATTAACACGCATTTACTAACGAAATTCTTAGCTAAGTCATTTAGAATTATTAACTAAAGGGTGAACCTAAACATATCAAGAAGGTAATCACTTGGCCATGACACAGCAGGGGTGGGGTGTTTCATGATCTATAATCAACTCCAAAAATCAATCAGGACATCTTATGATCTATGTTTATCATTTTGACAATTATTAACTAATAATTAAGGCATATAAATAAGAGTATAATTAAACATCATCAAATTAATCCCAAACTTTTTGTGGAGGCAGGCTTTAACAACAAACATATACAGTAAAAGTTTCATGGTCACTGGATATTTATTTTGGCCTATAAAAATTACACAACAAGCATTTCTTAATTAAAAGGACTAATTTTTAAGCATCCAAAAACTATTGATTTTCATGGTTTCATATTTTTCCTAAATAGTTTACATCTCAGAGAGGTTACACAAAAAATTTCATAATTTTTGGAGCTCTATTTAATTCTACACAAAAATAACAAATCATGGCACTATTTAAAATAATCACGGACTTTTCATTTAGCATCGCTACAGTGCCATCGTCTTCCTCCGTGAGCTGAACGGCGCAAGGAACACGGCGGCGATGCTGCTGGCCGATCAAGGCAGTAAAAATGGTGGTGAGATGGCGCAAGATCATCGCAAGACTCGGCCGCACTGATAGGTGGACTTGGCGTGGCGTGCAGTGGCTCTGGACAAGTCGACCACCAAGAGCGGCGTGCGAACATGGTCGACGGTGGCATATAACGGTGGAATGGCGACTACGGCGCAAAATTGATCAAGATGGAGCTGGATTAGGCATGAAGAGACTCAGCACGACTTGAGCAGCTAACTAGATGAAACCGAGACGTGCTGGAGCTCCCTGCCGACGACGGCGGCGTTCATGGCAGATCGCACCGACGTCGCGACGGCGTTCCGGCAAACAAGGCGATTCCGGCCGGTAGCAACAGCTAGGCTAGGCTCAATCGAGGCGCAAGGGCAAGGCGAAGCTGTGGCACGCTTGGCTGCTGACGGTGAAGCACTATGGCGACGGCGCCGGGCACGCACGACGGAGATGATCGGCGACGCCGGAAAAAAAAAAAAGAGAGAGAAAGAGAAAGAGCGACGGCGATGGCGTCTCGGCCTTTATAACGCGGTCAAGGCACACGGAGACGACACCCAGCAGCTTCTCCACGCCAGCGCGACGTCGAAGGCAGCCACCGCGACGACTGGAAGATGATCGAAGATCACCGACGGTGAACTGGCTTCCGTGGTTACTGTTCATCGAATTTACAGAATTGCCATTCGCCAAAATCTTCAAATTACTCCCAAAATTGCATGGTAACTCAAAAATCTCCAAAAATAAAAGTTGTTCAAAATTTAAAGTTCTACAACTTTGCTTTTATAACCAACCTCTAATTCGGTTAACATTTTGAAATGCAAATTTGAATTTAAAAATGGGACATTTAAAGAATTTCGCCTTTTCGAATTACTTCAAATTTTTCATAACAACTTTAAAAACTCCAAAAACAAACTTTGTATAACTTGACAAGCTCTACACTTTTGCTTTTGGGCTCAACCCCAAAATATGCTTAGATTTTGAAATGAGTTTTCAGGGTAGAATTTAAATGCTAAAAATCCGGGTTGTCTCGAAAATTCCAAATCCAAACCAAATTTTTTTTAAACTTGATTCAAACAATTCAATTCAACACTCATAACATAAATGTAAACTTGTTTTAGTGAATGCATATCAAAGTTTACAATATGACCAATGCCTTGCAATGCATATGATGACATGTCCTGTTTTTAATATTTAAACACCCGTGGTGTTACACGGACCCCTCCAAACCCTTCTTGAGAAGGCGGATGCAAGAACTTGGGGTACGGGGAACTGTGAATTCAATTATGCTGGTGAACAAAAACACCATAGCCGCCGGGGCGTAGGGTCTAGCGGTTCGTCCAGTTTTACTCAAAGTTATACACCTGCACCCAGCGTCTCTGGTTTTTAAACGTAAGGAGGGGTCAGGCGATGAGGATGTCTAAACAAGTAGACACCCTCGGCAGCCCTCGAGCAATGTCCGTGCCCCTGCCGTTGCTGGGGTCGGACGCTCGGTAATGAAATTAACATGCAAAGTAAGTAACAGAGGTGCTTATCTTTCAACGATCGTTCGTTCGTTATTTTACCTAGGCCGTTCGATCGACCCAGGAGGCCCATTGGGCCCCCCTGGACAGGGGTTCCATCGTTGGGTCATTCCATGGTCCTGCCTGGGGAAGAGGAGAGTCGCCTGCATGCGGGTGCGCCCTGATTCTCGCGCCCGACGCGTGGTGGTGGTGGGCCATGCCCAGGCAATGTCCTATTTGACTAGGTGGCATCTCATCATCCAGGGCACGTCCCGTCGGTCCAGGCGCGTCCCCTCGGATTCCCGTCGGCATTGATTTCCCATCTGCATTGAATAGGGGAAGGAAGAGAGTTTTTTGTCCCAACCTTTCGTCTTTTCTTAGCTGCTATGCCTCTTCCTTAAATAGGGAGGGAGAGGGGAGTTCCCGTCCCATTCCTTAGCCTGCTTCTGAGCCACTACCTCTTCTTCTTCCTTTCCACCGAATGCGTTTGTGCGTCGCAGTGGTTCCTAAGTGAGAGAGGGTAATGCCAGGGAGAGAAAAACTCATAGATCCACTCGTGAATCCGGAGCGTGATGTCGAGCTGGAGGTCATCCAACGTAGATGAGATGGTGTCTGCCGCCTTTGCCGAGAGGGGGCCGCTTCCACCGAAGGAGGAGGTGCACTGGAGGGTGCTGAGCATCGTTGGTTTCACCGTTGTTCGTGACAGCCTTTCTTCAGCGGGGAACGTCCCCCGTGCAGACGCCGTTGTCAGGGTTGTGGCTGATCACGATGGCACAGTCCCTGGACGCCCCGGTGGTGGTGCCGTTGTTGGGGTTGCGGCTGATTACGATGGCGCAGTCCCTGGACGCCCCGGCGGAGGTGCCATAGTTGCTGACATGGTGCTCGATGTTGCAGATGACGGCGCCCTTGAGGATCCCGTGGAGCGGTAGGACGTCGCCGATGGAGAGCGTGGCGCGGCGATCGTAGTAATACTCATAGTAGAACTGGTCAGAAACTGTAATTGACTAAGTTTGTGGGGGAGCCCCCGAGTGAATAGTTTTTGTATTTATGAATACATTAGTCCTTTTCGTGATGAAATTACTTTGTAAGCGATGAATTTATGCAAAAAATGAATAAGTTTTCAAGTTTCGTTACGGCAAACAACTTTTTGGCTTTTCTCCATCTTTTTGTAAAAGAGGCTTGGTGCCTTCTGACCCTTCCCATAGTTAAGGTCATAAAAACTCGGAGTGCTGTAGCCACCGGGGCGTGGGTTTCCCGCAGTCCTACCAGTTATACTCAGATTTTGTTCCCAAAATCCTAGCCCTCAGGACTCGCTATGAGAAAAGAGGGAAAACTTAGAGAATGTTTGCAAATATAACACAGAGAGTGTTTGCAAGATAAACATACTTATATCAGCCCCCGAGTGAGGTCCGACCCCTCGCTCTTTGCAGGGGTCGGAAGTCACTAAAGATTGGGGATTTTTGGAGACAAAACTGATAAGAAAGAGTATGCGTTTATTTAAGGGTAAAAACGACGTAGCTGCTCAATGTTCTAGGCATTGGTGAAGACCTCGCCGTCGACGGTTTTCAACTTGTAGGCGCCTGGCCGGAGTACTTCCATGATAACGTAGGGCCCCTCCCAGGGCGGGGACAGCTTGTGACGGTCCTTGTTGCTCTACACGAGGTGGAGAACCAGGTCCCCGACATTGAAGGCTCGGTCTCGCACCCATCGGCTGTGGTACTGACGTAGCACCTGCTAGTACTTGGCCGAATGGAGGAGGGCGATGTGCGGGCTTCGTCTAGCTGGTCCGTGGTGTCTTCATGGGATGCCTCAGCTCCATGTTCGTTGTATGCTCTGATTCTTGGTGCTCCATAGTCAAGGTCCGTCGGGAGGACGGCCTCGGAATTGTAGACCATGAAGAAAGGTGTGTAGCCGGTGGTCCGGTTGGGAGTTGTCCTTAGGCAACAGAGCACCGCAGGGAGCTTGGTGACCCAGCGTGCGCCGAACTTGTTCAACTAGTTGAAGATCCTAGGCTTGAGGCCCTATAGGAGCATGCCATTTGCGCGCTCGACCTGCCCGTTCATTCGGGGGTGCGTGACGGCAGCCCAATCAACTTGGATGTGTTGTTCATCGCAGAATTGAATGAATTTCTTGTCGGTGAACTATGTGCCGTTGTCTGTGATGATGGAGTTCGGTACTCCGAAGCGATGGATGATGTCGAGGAAGAACAGCATAGCTTGCTCGAACTTGATGATGGAGATCGACCGAGCTTCGATCCATTTTGTGAACTTGTCTATTGTGACAAGCAAGTGGGTGTAGCCCCCGGGTGCCTTTTTGAGAGGCCCAACCAGATCGAGCCCCCAGACCTCGAAGGGCCACGTGATGGGGATCATCTGGAGTGCCTGGGCCGAGAGGTGAGTTTGCCAAGCATAGTACTGGCACCCTTCGCAGGTGCGTATGATCTGCTCGGTGTCGGCTACTGCAGTGGGCCAGTAGAAGCCCTGTCAGAATGCGTTCCCAACCAAGGTTCATGGCGCAGCATGGTGACCGCAGACCCCACCATGGATATCGCTCTGTAGAAGCTTCCCCTGTTCGATGGGGATACAGAGCTACAGGACCTTGGTGTGGCTCCGTTTGTAGAGTTCGCCTTCTATAAGAACAAAGGACTTGGCGTGACGCGCGAGCCATCGAGCCTCCATCTTGTCTGTCGGTAGCACGTCACGAAGGAGGTAGTTGAGGTAGAGTGTTCTCCAGTCGTCCAGAGGGTCGGGCTCTATCGTTGGTTCCTCTTCAAGCTCCATGACCTCGGGGCCAGAGGGAGCCATCGGTTGGTCAGCCCCCGGGGCTAGATCGGACGGTCCATCGTCGGCCTGCTCTGATCCTTCATAGTGTACCGAGGGCTTATGTTGGTCGCTGGCGAAGACGCCCATTGGCATCGGCTCTCGACCGAACATCGCTTTTGCAAGTGCGTCGGCCGCCTCATTGAGACACCTTGGGATGTGATTGAGTTCGAGGCCATTGAATTTGTTCTCCAGCTGTCGGACCTCCTGGTAGTATGCAGGCATCTTGGCGTTGTGGTAGCTGGACTCCTTCATGACTTGGTTGATGACCAGCTAGGAGTCGCCTTGGATGTCGAGGCATTGGATGCCCAACTCGATGGCGATTCATAGGCCGTTGATGAGCGCTTCATACTCAGCCACATTATTTGATGAGGGGAAGTGGAGCCAAACCATGTACCTCATGCGGACCCCGAGGGGTGATACAAAGACCAGCCCCGCACCGGCGCCCTTCTTCATTAGCGATCCATCAAAGTACATCGTCTAGTACTCTTGATCGACGACCGCCGGTGGTGTCTGGACCTCGGTCCATTTTGCAATGAAGTTAGCCAACACCAAGGACTTGATCGCCATTCGGGAGGCATATGCGATGCCTTGATCCATCAACTCGAGTGCCCACTTTGTGGTTCTTGCCGTGGTGTCCTGGCTCTGGATGACCTCGCCGAGGGGCAACGATGTCACAACCATCACGGTGTGTGATTTGAAGTAATGGTGTAGCTTCCTCTTGGTGATGAGGACGGCATATAGGAGCTTCTGGATTTGGGAGTAGCGGGTCTTGGAGTCAGATAGTACCTCGCTGATGAAGTACACAGGGCGCTGCACCTTGAGGGCGGGCCCCTCTTCCTCCCGCTCTACTACCAGGGCGGCGCTGACCACCTGCGTGGTGGCCGCTATGTATAGCAGGAGGGATTCTCCGTTGCTTGGAGGAACTAGGATCGGGGGCCTTATCAGAAGTGGTTTGACCATGTCAAGTGCCTCCTGGGCCTTGGACGTCCATTCGAAGCGGTTGGCTTTCTTTAGGAGTCGATAAAGGGGGAGACCTCATTCGCCGAGGCGTGAGATGAATCGGTTGAGGGCGGCGAGGCACCCTGTGATTCGCTGAACCCCCTTTATGCTCTGAATCGGGCCCATCCTTGTGATGGCGGAAATCTTCTCTAGGTTGGCTTGGATGCCACGCTTGGAGACGATGAAGCCGAGCAGCATGCCCCTCGGGACCCCAAAAACACATTTTTCGAGATTGAGTTTGATGCCATTCGCTCAGAGTTTCGCAAAGGTTTGCCCAAGATAGGCAACGAGGTGGTCAGCCCGCTTGGATTTAGCCACGATGTCGTCAACGTAGGCCTCAACGGTCCGCCCGATGAGGCCCCTGAAGCATTTGAGCATACAGCGCTGGTACATGGCCCCAGCGTTCTTCAGACAGAACGACATTGAGACATAGCAGAACGATCCAAAGGGGGTGATGAAAGATGTCACGAGCTGGTCGAATTCTTTCATCGTGATTTGATGGTAGCTAGAGTACGCATCAAGGAAGCAGAGGGTTTCGCACCCTGAGGTAGAGTCGACTATTTAGTCTATGCGCTGCAAAGGAAACGGATCCTTTGGGTACACTTTGTTGAGGCCCGTATAGTCAACACACATCCTCCATTTCCCGCTCTTCTTTCATACAAGAACGGGATTAGCTAACCACTCTGGGTGGTGTACTTCCCTGATGAATCCAGCGGTCGACAGTTTTGCTATCTCTTCACCGATGGCCCTACGCTTTTCCTCGTCAAAGTGACATAGGCATTGCTTCACCGGCTTGGAGCCTAGATGGATTTTCAAGGTATGCTCGGTGACCTCCCTCGGAATGCCTGGCATATCTGAGGGTTTCCACACAAAGATGTCTTTGTTGTCATGGAGGAAGTCGACAAGCGCGCTTTCCTATTTGGAGGAAAGCGTGGTACCAATGCGTACCGTTTTGCCCTCGGAGCTACTGGGATCTATGAGGACCCCCTTGGAGCCTTCTGCCGATTCGAACGACCTGGTCGATTTCTTCGCGTCGGGTGCTTCTTCGGTGACCTCCTCCCTGAGAGTGGTGAGCTCCCTAGAGGCGACGATTGCCATGGCGTGGCCACAGCACTCGACCTCTCACTCGTAGGCGCACTGGAAGGAGGTGCCGACGGTGATGACCCCATGACGGCCCGACATCTTCAACTTGAGGTATGTATAGTTGGGGATGGCCATGAACTTCATATAGCATGGTCATCCCAGGATCACATGGAAGGTTCCGAGGAACCCAACCACCTCAAAGGTGAGAGTCTCAGTCATGTAATTGAACTGATCCCCAAAGGTAACGGGCAGATCGATCTGCCCGAGTGGCATGGCCTGCTTCCCGGGCACAATGCCGTGAAAAGGCGCTCGGGTTGGGTGGAGGCGCGTCTGGTCGACACCCATCACGTCGAGCATCTTGGTGTACATGATGTTGAGGCCGCTGCCTCCGTCCATTAGTACTTTGGTGAGTCGCTTTGGGCCGACCACAAGTAGATACCTTCCTGGGTGTGGGACAACATTCGGATGGTTGGTCCGATCAAAGGTTATGGCGGACTCTGACCACCGGAGGAAGGGAGGTGTGGCCAGTTGGGCCATGTAGACTTAGCGGCATGCGACCTTCTAGCAATGTTTGGAGTTGTAGGCCGTTGATCCTCAGAAGATCATGAGGCAGCCGTCTGGAGTTGGAAAGCCATCGTCCTTCTCCTCGGCATCGTCCATAGTGGGGGCAGGTTCCTTCCCCTGCTCCCATTTGTTGGAGCTTTTGGATAAGAACTTCTGCATGAGCCTGCAGTCCATAAGCAGATGCTTTACGGGGAAGGCCTGGTTCGGGCATGGCCCCTTGAGCATTTTTTTTGAAGTGGTTCGGAGCGCCTTCCCCGGCTTCCGACCACCCTTGCAGTCAGCAGCGGCCACGAGTGAGTCCTCGCGCCATTGCTTCTTATTCTTTCTTTTAGCGGAACGATTGGAGGTGCCTTCCCCAGCACCCTCGTCCTGCCTTGCCTTGCCCTCGAGGCGATCGAAGATTGCTCTGACCACCTCTTCTCCTGAGGCATGGCTGGTGGTGATGTCCAGGAGTTCCTTGGTGGTTTGCGGGCCCTTGCGTTCGAGCTTATGAACCAAGGACTCACAGGTCGTCCTGGACAGGAAGGCTCCTATCACATTGGCGACGTTGGGGAGCTCATTGCACTATCAGGAGAAGCACCGGATGTACCTACGGAGGGTCTCACCGGCCTTCTGACGGTAGTTCTTGAGGTCCCATGGGTTCCCAGGGCGTTTGTATGTGCCTTGGAAGTTTCCCACAAAGATCTCCTTCAGATCCGCCCAACTCTAGATTGTGTTGGACGGCAGGTGTTCCAACCACGCTCGTGCCGAATCGGCCAAGAATAGTGGGAGGTTGCGGATAATGAAGTCGTCATTAGCTGCACCACTGGCTTGATAGGTAAGCCGATAGTCTTTAAGCCAAAGTTTGGGGTTTGTCTCCCTAGAGTATTTAGGGATATTGGTAGGCGGTCGATACCTTGGTGGGAATGCAGCGTTGAGGATGTGCCGGCTGAAGGCCTAAGGCCCTGGGAGGCTAGGTCTCAGGCTCCGGTCCTCGCTGCTATCGTAGCATCCACCGTGTCGAGGATGATAGCCACGGTGGGCTCCTTCCCTTAGGTCACTATAGGCGCGTCTACGGGAGTCGATGGTGCTGCGTGTGTCGCGGTTGTGGCCAAGATGTTGATGTACTGGGATCGTAGCGCGCTGCTCGGTGCCTTGTGGTGCTTGGTGGATTGATGCATCCCTCGCGGGATGCACCGAGGGCATATGCTGGCTGGTGTCGAGCTCGCGTCGCCACGACAATGAGCTTTCCGCCTGCTGCGCCGCCGCACGCTCGAGCAGTGTGCGTATTTTGTGGTGGGCCCGATGATCCTCAGGCATTGTGGCCTCTGGAAGGCCATGAAGCAAGGCCATTGTGGCGGCGATGTTCTGGCTGCCCGAGCAAAGTGAGGAAGGGTTTCATCATCGGCGAGGCCATGGCGTGTGCGAGCCCACTGTTTCCGCGGCGTTCGATCTCCTGATCGACCTCCGCGTACTCCCGAACAAGCTGTTGTCCGGCTTCGTTTATCTTCCACTTTCGGGCTCTCAGCTGCTCCACCCCTACATGAGGCGGGGTGGCTGTCCCCCCTTTGGTTCCACCACCGGGGTTGCCCGCCGGAGTAGTCTCCTCCGCGGAGACCCTCTCGATGTCTCCCTAGGGGGTTTCCACCATGAAACATTCCTGGGAGGGGTGATGGCTCCCCCTGCTATAGTCAGAGCCAGAGTCCGACCCCAGCTCCTCCGCGAGGAGGCCATGGAGGGATTGCGTGATGCTTTCGATCATCCCCACGAACTTGTTGTTCACGGGGGACGGGATTGTGCGCTGTGCCACAAGGTGGCTAATGGTCGCCGTGCGTTGCGGAGACCGAATGGAAGCGCCATCGGGGCGCTCCGGGCAGAGTGTTTCGGGAAAGAGGGTGAGGCGGCGCGGATCCTCCTTGGACGGCTATGGTCCAGGGGAGACGTCGGGCTGGCGCTCAAGCCTCCCGTAGTTGAAGCTGACGGAGGGGAGAGACTGGGTGGCGGCGTGGGCCAACGCCAACTCTCCCCCCACCGTGACGATGAAGTCTAGGTCACCGAAACACACGTGTGCGCCCGGGACCTAGCTGATTGCATGGCTAGCCATCCGAGGCTTGATTTGGAACGCGCAAAGGCCCCTATCTGGTATGCCAACTGCCGGTGTTTCGAACAAGCACCGGCTAGTAAATTTATAATTGTTGCACGTTAGGCTCGGATGGTGTACTAAAGGACACAAGGTTTATACTGGTTCGGGCAGAACGTCCCTACGTCCAGTCTGCTGCTGCTCGTGTTATTAGTACCGAAAAAGGTTCGTAGTAGGGGGTACAAATGGTCGAGAGAGGGACAGGTCCCAAGTCTCTGATGGAAAGGTCAAAAGGACGCCAAGAGCTCGGTTGCTGCTTGGCTGTATGTTGTGTGTTGAAAATGATCGGTCAAAAGTTAGTCCCCTTAGTGGGGTGCCCTGCCCTCCCTTTTATAGACCAAGGGGGAGCAGGGGTTACAGATGGGAGAAAGAGGAAAAAACCAAAGGTAGAGAAGGTCCTTCGGGGGAGCCGGGTCTTCCATTTCCTGTGTGCCTGCCCTGCTAACATGGCAAGGGTCTTCCTTTTCCTGTGTGCCTGCCCTGCTAACATGGCAAGCCATGTCCGGGATGGCGTGTTCACTAATCCTTATAGGGCCGTGCCCTGGCCTCTGTCAGCAAGTGGGTGCGTCCCATCCTATGCCGGCGGATGGTGCGGCGTGTCAGAGGGCCAAGCTGTGACCCTTTGGGGAGTAGACGGGGAAGTGACCCTATGTCCATCACTGTAGGTGATGTGAATTCTACCTTGGATCATGGTGGTGATGGTGGCGCCTGCAACACTGTGGGACAAAAGTCGGCGCCTACAACACTGTTCAGGCACTATTAGGTCGGAAAGGGCTTAAAGCGCCCGTCCCATCGTATCCTGGTGGTGCCTTCCTACAGGCGTACAGGGCATGGCCCTCGATACTGCGGTTGACTCGAATGTCCTGTCGTACCCTGTGCTCGTCTTTATGAAGGATCAGGGTGCAGTCATTGGGTGAGGCAGAGCCTGCCCTCGGACATCGAGCGAGGCGGGGCTAGCCCTCAGCCGCCGAGTGAGGTGGAGCCTACCCCCGGGCGTCGGGTGAGGCGGAGTCTAGCTCTTAGTCGTTGGGCGAGGCGGAGCCCGCCCTCGGACGTCGAGTGAGGCAGAGCCCGCCCTTAGCCATCGGGCGAGGCAGAGCGTAGACCTCAGGGGTCGGGCGAGGTAGAGTCTAGCCCTTAGCCGTTGGGTGAGGCGGAGTCTAGCCCTCGGGGGTCGGGCAAGGCGGAACCAATCTTCCGTCATTCGGGCAAGAAGTGCAGTAGCGTTTTTGTCTGATCGGAAGTGTTAACGTTCAATGGTTATTAGTTCCACCTCATTGGGTACCCCGGTATTAGGTCCCCGACAACCACCTTCCACACTCTTCTATTGATTGACTTGATATGTGTGGTCACCTTTGATTTCCAATATGGATAATTTGTGCCATCAAATTGGGGTGGCTTCTTGGTGTTGTTGATTTGAGCCATTTTTACACCGAATGTTGTTAAGCCTCAAATCATGGTGACCTCAGCTCTGATACCACTTGAAAGGTCCTAATGGCTAGAGGGGGGTGAATAGCCTATTAAAAATTTCTACAACAACACTTAACAAACCGGTTAGACAATTATGAGGCGAAGCAAGTGTTGCGCTAGCCTACTAAAAATGCAAGCCACCTACCACAATTCTAGTTTCAATAGTTTCTAACCGCACAATGACTATGTCACTATACTAAGTTAGTGTGCTCTCAAAGACTTACTAAAGAGCCACACTGACCAAACTAACAAGCTCTCACAACTAGCTACACTAAAGAGCTTGATAACTCGTTTGCGGTAATGTAAAGAGAGTGAGCAAGATGGTTATGCCGCCGAGTTGAGGAGTGAACCAATCAATCACAAGAATGAATACCAGTGAAGACCAATCACCTCAAAATCAAATGATGACACAATGATTTTTACCGAGGTTCACTTGCTTGTCGGCAAGCTAGTCCTCGTTGTGGCGATTCACTCACTTGGAGGTTCACGCGCTAATTGGCATCACACGCCAAACCCTCAATAGGGTGCCGCACAACCAACACAAGATGAGGATCACATAAGCCACGAGCAATTCACTAGAGTACCTTTTGCTCTCCACCGGGGAAAGGTCAAGAACCCCTCACAATCACCACGATTGGAGCCTGAGACAATCACCAACCTCCGCTCGACGATCATCTCTGCTCCAAGCCATCTAGGTGACGGCAACCACAAAGAGTAACAAGTGAATCCCACAGCGAAACATGAACACCAAGTGCCCCTAGATGCAAACACTCAAGCAATGCACTTGGATTCACTCCCAATCTCACAAAGATGTTGAATCTATGATGGAGATGAGTGGGAGGGCTTTGGCTAAGCTCATAAGGTTGCTATGTCAATGCAAATGGCCAAGAGAGTGAGCTTGAGCCGGCCATGGGGCTTAAATAGATGCCCCCACGAAATAGAGCCATTGTACCCCATCACTGGGCACCACACGGGTTTGATCGACCGGATGCACCCTACTAGCGTCTAGTCAACGGATGGCTGCCACGTCATCCCTCTCTTCAAATACTGAGCGCCCGATCCCAATGGTCAAGTGATGACCGGACGCAGCACAGTGCCACGACCGAATGCAGGACCTCAGCGTTCGGTCACTTCTAGTAAGGTTCTAGCTGCGACCGGACGCGTCAGATGGATCACGACTGAACGCATGACCCTAGCATCCGGTCACTTCCAGTAAGGTTCCAGCTGTGACCGGATGAATCAGTTTGATCATGACCAGACGCAGGACCCCAACATCCGGTCATTTCTAGTAAGCCTTCACTCGTGACCGAACGCATCCGATCAAGCCCAACTGGACTCACCCTACGTCTAGTCACTCACTGTCTCCTCTATGTGCTGCCACGTTAGCAGGACCGAACATACTCAGCCAGTGTCGGTCACAAAGTGACCCAGCGTTCGGTCACCTGTGAAATCCTGTCTTTTCTATACAGGGCGCCAGTGGCACCGTCGGACTATCCGCACCCTACGAGCGGACACTCCACCAGTGAAGTTTCTTACCCTTGCTCAAATGTGCCAACCACCAAGTGTATCACCTTGTGCACATGTGTGTTAGCATATTTTCACAAACATTTTCAAGGGTGTTAGCACTCCACTAGATCCTAAATGCATATGCAATGAGTTAGAGCATCTAGTGGCACTTTGATAACCGTATTTCGATATGAGTTTCACCCCACTTAATAGTACGGCTATCGAACCTAAATGTGATCACACTCACTAAGTGTCTTGATCACCGAAACAAAATGGCTCCTACCACTTATACCTTTGCCTTGAGCCTTTTAAAGTCCAAGCACTTTTCTCTTTCTTCTTTTCAAGTCCAAGCACTTGATCATCACCAAGGCATCGCCATCATCATGTCATGATCTTCATTTGCTTCACCACTTGGAATGTGCTACCTATCTCATGATCACTTGATAAACTAGGTTAGCACTTAGGGTTTCATCAATTCACCAAAACCAAACTAGAGCTTTTAACTTAGAAAATAGGGAGAAAGGTGAGCTAGGGAGGGGCTAGGGTTGTTGGGTTTTCTTCCAAATTTTACCTTAGTGATCAGGCTCGTCTTCAAGTGACATCTAGATTACTAGTCTAGTAACTCTATATCTTTTATTTATTTAAGTTTCAGTTCTATTACTTGAGCTTATTTACCGGTTCTTGCTCACATCAAATGCTCTAATCATAGTCCCAAAATGTAATGAACTCCATAGGGTATCCACATATGCAGCACAAACTTTTAGGCATGCACAAGAGAGGACCAGGGAAATCATTCGGAACACAATTTGCACTAAAAAGGAATAATACAGATGAACCTAGACACAAATGCCATTTTGAGGGACAAATTTAGAAAATAAAATTGAAATAATAATTTGTGAGGCACAAAGGGAAGTGTAGTGGAAGGACAATGATAAACACAAATATTGTTGTAGAACTTCTAGATTTATATTAGGTGAATGATAAGAACTAAACAAATATGGGGATATAAATTACCTAATGAACATGGAAATTGATACGATGATGGAATTTTTGGGATCTTCTGGTATGTAGGGTGATTCGATTGTTGTTGAACACGATGTTTATGATCTAGGCTTCTAATCAAGTATGATTAGAATCCCTTCAGCCACTATGACACTTCTCTGTTGGTTATCAACCATGCACAACATAGTTTAGCTCATTACGAAGGCTTTTTCTTCATACGAATCAAACTACACAAGAAAGAACATAAAACTTTTAATCCAAAATTGAAAATGCATATGAATAATAGAAGACATAAGGTTCAAGTTCTTGAATAAAGAGGACTAATTAGCATTATCGAATAGAACAACAACAATGGTCCTGATTCGCGAAGTCGGTCTCAGCATCTGTTGACGGTCATTAATGTCAACTTAAACTATCAATATGACATGTAATAATCCTTAAAATCAATCATCAACATAGGTCTAGAGGTTTAAACTAAGTATTTTCACAAGTTTTGGTGATTTTGTGAATGCAGAGGGTTTATCCAGAAAATGGGCTAAAATGGGCCATGCTATCACAAGAAATCAGATCCATCCGCAACGAAACCAACTCTACTTGGCTCTAATCCACTGTTCATGGGACAAAGAAGGAGATCCACGTGGAAGGGGACAATGGTAGGGTTGGCCGACCCCACCTGTATGTCGACCGACCCCGCTAGGCCCACTTGTGAGCTCTAGTTGTTTTTAACCGACTTTGAGGATGAATCTCCATTGTTTATTTAAGTCGGTTTGGATGGAAGGATGAGATTAAGTCATGCCATGGATCCATGGGCCCATAGGGAGCCTAGCACCCCCTATAAAATAACCCCAAACCCCCTCCAGAAGGCATCGCAATTGAAGAGAAGAATAGTCCTCTAAAGTAGGATTAGTTCTTTGTACATAGAAAATAGTGAGTTGAGTGACGAAAGAGTTTGGAGGAAGTACCGGGTTTGTCGGTGCTATCCCTATAGCTTGTACCTTGGCGGATTCAGGCTCTCCGAGCCTGCGTTCGAGGTAACTTTGGTAATTGATTTCTGATTTAAAGTAGTTTTGTGCTTTAGTGTTTATCCGGATCACGACTCGTTTGAGTGCTTTAAACCTAGGCTGCGGGGTTGAACTATTAATATTTGGTGTAAGTGTGGTGCTTAGACTTTCGGTTATTCGTGGATGCACCCTGCATTCCGGATGTGGTTGATCGTCGGGAGTGACAGCCTCGTTGACCCTCTGTATTCCACATTCTGTCTATAGGCCTAGCAGGACCTGAGTTACAATAGAAGAAGTATAATTCTTCCTTAGTAATGTCCCCGGGTGAACACTAAAATACAACGCTAACTCAAGTTAGAAGTTAAAAGCCCTAGAAATCCTCTCTATACTCCTATTTATCCTAACCTTGTTGCTATCCCTGGTTAAGTTAGTTCTAGTTAATCTCACACGTTTCCCCGTGGATACGATACTTCGAATAATCCGGATGAAAAGCTACAGCGGTATCCGTGTGCTTGTGGATTTATCAATGAATGTAAGAAACACCAACAACATCATAAATACTATGAAAAATGTGTATTTCATAATGGAAACACCAGAACTCAACAAACCCAAGTACAAAACTATTGATAGCAAACTACAAAAGAAAGTGGGGGACAACCACAATGGAGGAGGTGGTAGTCAAGTGGGTGGCACTTCTAATCATCCTCCACAACATATGGGCATGCAAAACCTTGGCCTAAGCCCCATCATTGAATTACATGGCCCATTGCCCCATAGTAGATGATGCAACACTTGGAAGAAATAGAATCAACATGTCTTGACGTTTCGATGCCTTTTTGAATTAATATTGAAGTGGGATCAAATCCATTTTAAAGATTATAAAAGCTTTGTACCAAAGTACTTATGGGTTACCATCAGTCTCCAAAGGAAAGAGTATTATCCTCACAATAAAGTATAGTCTAGTTGACCTATGAACTTGATGTTGAGCTTCGATGGGCTTGTACTCCAAAATCACATATGGTGCATCCACATTCCATATGCTTAATACCAAAAAAAATGAAAGGTTCTTGGTGGCCAACAATTTCCTTGGTGGCCAATAATTTCCTTGAGGGGTGAAATTGACCCCCCAGGGAATATATCGTTACCTTGGCAGTTGTAGAATGCATATTTTTAGTGCTAATCCAAATCGCTAAAGTAATTCAAATTTTCCTTAAGTGCTAGTCTGAACCATCAAGGTAATTCCACAATTCCTTGAGTGTTATTACAAACCACCAAAGTAATTCCACATTTTCTTATGTACTATTCAAAACCGAAAGGTAATTTCATAGTTTCTTGATTGTTTTTACAAACCAATATTTCCTTGGGTGGTACTTCACATCGCCAAGGAAGATGCACATTTCCTTGGGTGTAATCAGAAACATCCAGGAAAGTGTTAGTTTTCATGGGTGCAAACCCTCAAGTAAATTGTCATTGCAGCTAAGGGAAATTGTTTACTTTTTAGACATTCCTCTTAACCACCAACATAATAGACTCATTCTAGGCTTGTTAGTTAGACATTGCATTTTATAAACACAAATGCTCCATTGACATGTTTGTGGAATGAAATACGGTTCTTTCCCAATACATTAATCTAACAAAAGGTACAATTTGAGTTGTTAGGCATTAGAGAATGCATATTGGCACTTATATGAGATGTCTAGTTAGCATACAACATACTACTATTGGACGAAGACAAAGTTTATATCAAAGTTGTAGAGCTCGAAGAGATCTACGTCCTTGTAGTTAATGAATTTTTTATTTGAAATCATTTAGAATCTAAAATTATGTTTTAGTTTTTTTATAGTATTGAAATTCAAATTATTTAAAATTTTTAAACGGCCTTGGATGGAGATACAACCTAGACCAAAGTTATAGTACTCGATGAGGTCTAAAACTTTTGGTTCAAATATTTTTCATTTGAAATTGTTCAGGGTCTAAAATATTCATTACAAGATCCACTAACTTGAAGCCAAAGGAAATAATCATTCACCTAGTCACACATAACTTTGGGATGTGGTGGTAGATGAGGTTCACGCGAAAACCTTAGGTTGCGAGTTTGATACCTGCTGGCCACACGCATGAAAATTCAAGTGCTTATTTCAAACGTTTTTTTTTACTATTTGGCGGTTGTGTACATTTACCTTGGGGTCATCAGCCCTCAAGAAAATATATATTCTCGGTGGTTGTCATATTTCATTGACGTTTAAATTTTTTAACCTGGTCTTTGTTTCCTTAGCGGCTAAACCTAAGGAAATCATTTGTGGCAGCCAACCTCTATCGTAATTTAATTTCCTTTAATTTGCTCTCTACTTTTAGCGAAGAGTTAGCCACTAGGAACAAATTTCTTGGTATTTTTTATGATTTTCTTGAGGGTTTTTGGTTTCAAAGAATATTTCGTTTTGTGGTAATGGCTGTCTAAAGAGTCTATGGAAGAAGTCTTTTTGAAGGTCATAACATCCTAAAAGTACATGCTTTGATGTATTTGATCGTGTCAATATAGAAACTAAGGTCATCCTATGATGAAGCTTACCATCAACTCGAGTGGTGGTGATACCTGGAGGCCTGGTGCAATGAATGGGGTTCTAGAAAAGGGCAGTGTTGGAATATCGTTGTGCAAATAAATAAACATTTTCTACCGTGGCAACCATACGAAAGCTACGTGCCTTAATTAGTCCTACTGTGCCATTCCTCAAACCTTCGATGCGCTACCATAAACCAAAAGGCATTATTTAATCACCCATGCATGGTTGAGCTGAGCACAAGATCGAGCAAACCTCCGAAAGCGTAAATACAAGCGTGTGCGCGCAACGTCGATGCTCAGTAGTATTCTACCTTTCCTAGGCTTTCAATCCCATTGATCGAACCAAACAGATTGTTCAGTATCAGCATGGCGACCTCGTCACCGCTGCCACGCTGGGCGCCGACGCCGAGCCCGTCGCGGCCATTGTGTGGTTCTTCAGCATCAACTGCTGCCGGCGGCGGCAACCGCATGAACATGCTGTCCCCGTTCGGCGCCGTACTTGCAGCCTTACGTGGTCATGGGCGTTGGCGCGCCGCCATGACAGGGGAGGCACAGCCACCGCCGCCGCCGCCACAGGCTGTCGAGGTGGAAGGAGGCGCCGTGGGTGGCCTTCGTTCTGGGTTTGATGGCATAGATCACCTTGACGGCCCCATGGTGGAGGGCATCGTCCGTCGCGACGGTGGCGTGTTCATAACGTGGGAGGACGTCTGGGTGACGGCGGTCGACGGCAGGGGGCAGGCCGCCACCATTCTGCACGGCGTCAGCGGCAGCGCGCGCCCTGGCGAGGTGCTGGCCATCATGGGACCGTCCGGGTGTGGCAAGACCACACTGCTCGACACCTTGGCCGGTAATTTAATTCACAAAAAACTGCTCATTCCTCCCATGCGTATCTTTGGCTTCTCAGATCACCCTAGACAAGAATTTGGAACAAATGATTGTTTCTTTTCATTTAAGGTGTTGTTTTGGTGTGGACAATAAAAAACTGCACAGATAATCCATGGACGAAACCTTCATCTGCCATCGATCGTCTGGGTGTTTCTATGTTCTAACAACCACGAGGGCTCTCAGTAGCACTGTCCTGTTACTACCAGGCCTCCTGACTCCGTGTGACTATTTTACATCCAAGGAACATCGAACCTCCATTCAGCCAGCCAGCGCAGGCCCTATACTTAATTAATCTTAACAAGTGTCATGGGTAACAGTACTCTCTTACATTTGTTTCAAGAGCAATAGTACGTGCACACACATAGATGCGCTAAATACTGTCAAAAGGCATACTTGTGCATGCTACGTTGCTTAGGCCTCAAATCTTGTTTGATATTATATATATGTGCTAAGACGCATCCACATGGATGTATGAGGGTACGAGTGCTCTGATATCCATAGTGCTTTATTGGACCATGTGTATATGTTACGCATATTCAGTATATATATATTCTTCAAAAGATGATTTCCTACTAAAGAAAAGGTTAACGACCGTAGGAGTAGAAACCTAGCTACATGTGTCACAGAGGCGTTTCCGATTCGATTTGGATTACAAAAACCACGACTGTTGACTTTACCTTTTCTTGAATGAAAAATTTTGGGCCTCTGTGACTTGACATGGCCAAGTCCTTACAACATTTCCCGCTCAAGAGCTCATCAAATTAAAAAAAAATGAAAGGAAATAACTATAAGTAAAGACTATTGCTTCTCCAACGATTCTCTTGACAAATTGTATGTCCAGAACGAGATAATCTATAAAACTATGCTAGAATGGACCGTACGTCTCTCTTGTTCCATGCATCACCCTGCAGCAACAGCGAGAACGAATTGCAGTCGATCAACATACTCACCCAAAAGGTAACGGTTGCTTTTTACCTAACAAACCTGCCAATATATCACCTCGATGAAATTGCAAATTTACTCTATTATCTCTTTCTGTTTGGTTAAAATGCATTTTATTACTTTAATTAAATATTTTTTTGAATGCCTGTGAGGCAGGTGGGAGACTGAAATTTATTCACCAAAAGAACTATTAGCCAAAGGAAAAGTCAAAGAACTACTCCCTCTAATAAAAATTACAAGACATTTTGACTTTTCTAAATACATGGTTACACTGTATATATATTTAGACAAGCAACGTATCTAGGAAAGAGAGGACGCCTTGTAATTTGGAATGGAGTGAGTATTGGCCAAAGGGGACAGATTTTACTTGTGGTACATCAGGAATCATATATGGTTTTAATTTGCAAACAAAAACGACCCATGGTGTCTTTATCAAAGACTTTTGAAAGCATTTAGGCTCCTAGTTGGGTTTCGATGATTAATGACAATACGAGATTACTATGACTAACGTGTGTTTTGCAGAGGCAATTAAGTTAGGTCATGTTAATGGCAATTGATTGGGCAATCATAGTTGTCATGCCCCTACGATGGAAATCGTTTCAGTTTTCAAAGGATGGACGACAAGGTTAAGGATGGACTAGTTCTAAGTGTCGTTTGATGTTGAAGAGACACTTATAGTAGTTTATGACTTTGTTTTTCTTTTGGCCGTACTATTAGGGGGTATGGACCAGTAGCTTGACCTATGTGAGTCTAGTGGGTTAGCTGTGGTGCACACTTGTCAAATCTAGCACTAGATAGCTCAGAAGTAGCCCTAAGATCAATTGGATCAAACTTCATTCACATATGATTTCGAGTTGGAAGTGAATGGAGGGTCAAATGACTGACCGAACGCTGGTCTGGTTGTGACCGGACGCTGAAGGGTGAGTTCGATCAGTTCATTTGATCAACTGGAGCTGTCTGGTTGCGACCGGACGCTGAGTGAAAAGTGACGGACGCTGGGTACCAGAGTTCGGTCAACTCCAGAGAGGTTTCAGAGAGAGAAATTCTGATCGTAGCGTCAACATCGAAGGTTTTCAGAGTCGATTCGGCATCGACGGACTATTTGACAATGAAGTGGACTCGGGCGCCAAAGATGTCCGGCCAACATCGCAGGTTTCAACTTAGCGGCTCTGACACGCCCCGGCCGAGTCCGGTCACAACTTAACGGCTCTATGGCGGGGATAACTGACCGGAGCGTCCGGTCACCTTGACCGGAGCGTCCGACCACCCGCAGAGTGCTGACTCAACCTCCTAACGTTTCGTTTTGAATGAGGAGGTATAAATACCTCATCTATTCATCCAAGGGAGGTCTCTTGCCCATTTGTTCAGCTGAGAAACACCCTTGAGAGTGCTAAGGAGAGCAAGAGCCTAGTGAGGTGATTGAGATTTGAGAATCCAAGATTAAGGCCTCACTAGTGCAAGGAGGGTAGCAAGTGTGCATGCACCCTTCTCATTAGGCTTGTTGTGGTCAAGTGAGAGTTCGTGCTTGTTACTCTTGGTGATCGCCATCACCTAGACGACTTGGTGGTGATTGGGAGCTTGGTGATCATCTGGCAGAGCTTGTGGATGACCCAACTCAAGTTGTGAGCGGTTGTGGGCGATTCACCGCGACGGAGAGTCGAAGAATCAGCCCGTAGAGAGCACTTGATCCTTGCACAGATCAAGGGGGAGCTACACCCTTGCGTGAGTGCTCCAACGAGGACTAGTGGGGAGTGGCGACTCTCCGATACCTCGACAAAACGTCACCATGTTCCTTCTCCTCTCTTTACTTTAAGCATTTACATTTGAGCAATTCATTTCTTGTCTTTATATTCTTAGAATTGCCATGCTAGAGTAGGATTAGAACTTAGGCTACTAAACTTTTGTGTGGTAGATCAATAGAATCACATTCTAGGCACAAGGGGTGAAGTGGGCTAAGTGTAGGGTTTAATTATTGCAAAGAATTTTAGAATTAGCCCAATTCATCCTCCCTCTTGGGCATCTTGATCCTTTCAATTGGTATCAGAGCCTCGTGCTTACGAAATTAGGCTTAACCGCCTAGAGAAAGATGTCCCACGGGAATGAACCTCCTGCTATCTTTGAGGGAGATGATTTTCCTTATTGGAAAATTCACATGGAGACTTACTTAGAAGCTCTAGATGTTGGAATTCTTAGAGCCACCTCCCAAGATTTCTCAGAACCTAAGGATCCCACCAACCTTCAAGGCGATGAAGTAAATTACAAAAAAAGTGGAATGCAATGGTTAGAAACACCATCTTTAGAGGCCTTTGTAAAGATGTGTTTAATCATGTGCGAAACCACAAGGACGCCCATGCACCATGGCCAGACATTTGTGCGCTCTATGAGGGAACAAAGAGTGAGCATGAGGAACGCTATCATCTCGTCATGAAAAAGCTTAATTCCTTTGAGATGCTTCCGAAAGAAAGTGCTAATGAAATGTACTCTTGCTTGAATGTTCTTGTAGAGGAAATCAATGGGCTTAGACTCACACAAATGCAACCATCCGATGTTGTAAGAAAGATCTTGAGTGTCCTCCCCATTGACAAATATGGGCATATTGTGACCGTGCTTCATCAAGGTGATCTTTCCACCGCTACACCAACTCAAATCTTGGGAAAGATCAATGCACATGAGATGTATATGCACATCACACCGCAAGATAGCTCTTCTTCCACCAAGAAGAAAGACTTGGGATTCAAGGCTAACCAAGAGAAGGGCAAAGCAAGAGTTGAATATGAGAGCTCAAGTGATGATGAAATTGATGATGCAAGTCTTGCTCTCATGGTGAGAAGAACCGCTAAGATGCTTAAGAAGCTCAACAAGAACGGGGTCAAATTTGATGGCAAAAAGAAGAAGTTCTTCACTAGCAATAGAAGAAAGCCAATCTCCAAGATGGATTGCTACAATTGTGGAGAACTTGGTCATCTAGCACATCAATGCCCCAAGCCAAAGAAAGACAAATACAAGAAGAAGAACAAGGGTAAGAAAGATGACTCAAGTGATGAAGATGAAGATGAGAAGAAGAAAAACAAGCCATACAAGAAGAAGGATGACAAGAAGAAGGATTTCCACAAGAAGAAGAAAAATGGCAAGGCATACATCATCGGTGATTGGCTCACGGATATTGATTCATCAAGTTGCTCATCCGATGATGATAGTGACAACGAGAAGGTGGCCACTATTGTGATTGACTCTTCATTATCTTCACCGACACCACCGCCATCATCCTCTACACACCTATGCCTTATGGCCAAGGGTGAACGAAAGGTACAAAGTGATGATGAGAGTAGTGGTAATAAACATGCTAGCGATGATGATAGTGATAGTGATGATGAATTTGAATCACCTTCGATGATGATCTTGTCAAGTTGCTTAATCAATATACTAAGATCATTAGAAAGACAAGAGCTAAAAATGAAAAGCTAGAACTTAAGAATGACTCACTTTTAGCTAAATGTGACATAACGGAAAAGGCTAGTGTTGAACTTAGAGAAGCAAATGAAGCTATGTCATCCAAACTCAAGGAGCTCAAATCTTCTAAGAAAGAGCTTAAAGAAAAACATGATAAACTTGAGGGGATACATAATGAGCTCATCACTAGCTACAATATGCTAAAAGAAGAATATACAAATCTCAAGATCAATCATGATAATCTTGTTGTCTCTAATGAGCTATTATCTAATGAGCCACATGATGCTACTAACCATGTTGTTAAGATTGATATAGCCACATCATGTGATGATTTGATCATTGAGAGCATTGAGCAAGGTTCTAATAGCAAAGGCAAGCAAGTGGTTGAGTCCAACAACTATGATGAGTATGTCAAGATCAAGAATGAGAATGAGAAGCTTAAGAAAGATCTTAAAAAGCTATCAACCATAAACACTATTGTGATAGAGAACCTTGACCATGATAGTGATCTAATTCTTGAGAATGAGAAGCTCAAAGAAGAGAACAAGAGACTCAAAAAGGAGAAAAATCATGATGAGCTCAAAGAAGAGAACAAGAAGCTCAAGTTAGAAAAGGAACATCTCAAGACCGGGTTGAGCAAATTCACAAGAGGTCAACATCTTCAAAGTGAGCTACTCATGAACACCGTGATGAAGATGGATAGAAGTGGAATTGGATACTTGGCACATCAAGAGAAGAAGGCTCAAGCTCAACACCAACAACATAAGTCAAAGCCAAAGCCAAAGAGGTGTTTTGAGTGTAGACAAGAAGGTCACTTTGCCCATGAGTGTCAAACTCCTCCACCACAACCCTTGCCCAAGCATGCTAGACCTTTTGCTTTCAATGCTTATTACATACTTAGAAAGGACTCTAGTGGAAAAATGAAGTCATGTTCTTAGGACCTCCCAACAAGAATAGGCCTAAGAAAATTTGGGTTGCAAAGTCACTTGTTGAGAAAGTCAAGGGTCCTCAACAAGTTTGGGTCCCTAAACAAGCTTGATCTCTTGTGTGTAGGTGAACTACAAGACCGGTGAAAGTCATTGGGTAATTGATAGTGGTTGCACTCAACATATGACCGATGATCCTCGTATGTTCACCTGACTAGATGAAGAAGTTGATGGTCAAGAAAGAATTACATTTGGTGATAACTCAAAGGGCAAAGTCAAAGGATTGGGCAAAGTGGCAATATCAAATGATCATTCAATCTCAAATGTGCTATATGTTGCTTCTTTGAGTTTTAACTTGCTATCCGTTGGACAATTGTGTGATCTTGGCTTCCAATGCTTGTTTACCGAGAAGGAAGTGGTTGTATCTAAGAAAGATGATGATCAAGTTATATTCAAGGGATTTAGATACAACAACCTATATCTAGTGGATTTCACCTCCGAAGATGCTAACTTGAAGACATGCCTATTCACCAAAACATCACTTGGGTGGCTATGGCATAGAAGACTTGCTCATGTTGGGATGAGCTCACTCAAGAAGCTTATGAAGAATAAATTGGTGAGAGGGTTGAAGGATGTGAAATTTGAGAAGAACAAGCTTTGTAGTGCATGTCAAGCCGACAAGCAAGTTGCAAACACTCATCCTACAAAAGCTTTCATGTCAACAACAAGAGTGCTAGAGCTCCTTCACATGGATTTATTTGGACGAACAACTTACAAGAGTTTGGAAGGAAATCTTTATTGTCTTGTGATTGTTGATGACTACTCTAGATATACATGGGTGTTCTTCCTTCATGACAAGACCGAAGTTGCATCATGTTTCAAGAAGTTTGCCAAGAGAGCACAAAATGAATTTGAAGTGAAGATTAAGAAGATAAGAAGTGATAATGGAAAAAAGTTTGATAACACAAACATTGAAGCTTATTGTGATGAAGTTGGGATCAAGCATGAGGTCTCCGCAACATATACTACTCAACAAAATGGTGTAGTTGAGAGAAAGAACCGGACACATCACATTTGCAAGAACAATGCTTGATGAGTACAATACCCCCGAAGCTCTATGGGTGGAAGCTATCAACACCGCATGTTATGCATCCAACCGCCTATTCCTTCAAAAGTTTCTTGGTAAGACACCTTATGAGTTGCTCAATGGGAAGAAGCCGGACGTCTCATTCTTCTAGGTGTTTGGTTGCAAATGCTACATCTATAAGAAGTGGCAACACCTAGGGAAGTTTCAAAGACGTTGTGATATTGGTTTTCTTGTTGGTTAGTCATCAAAGTCCAAAGCATATCGAGTATTTAATCATGCCACCGGCTTGGTTGAAGAAACATATGAGTGGAATTTGATGAATCTAACGGCTCCCAAGGAGCACATGAGAATCTTGATGATGTAGGTGATGAACCATTGAGGGAGGCTATGAAGAACATTCCGGTTGGAGACATCAAGCCTAAAGATGATGTACAAGTGATTGATCCAACTTCTTCATCAAATGTGCCACAAGATGGTGATAAAGATGGGAGAGTAGAAAATGAAGATACTCATTTCTCCCATGATCAAATGGTGGCACATGCACAAGATGTTGATGCTCCACACCCTCCCCCTCAAGTGGTTGATAGAAGAAATTCACATCTACAACAAGCTCATCCACAAGATCTCATCATAGGGAGTCCTTCAAAGGGTGTAATGACTCGATCTCAAAAACTTGCTTCATTCATTGAACATCACTCTTTTGTCTCTTATGTTGAACCTAAGAATGTAGAAGAAGCTCTTCAAGATTCGGATTGGATAAATGTCTTGCATGAAGAGTTGAACAACTTCACTCGCAATGAAGTTTGGACTCTTGAAGAGCGACCATAAGGTGCAAGAGTCATTGGAACAAAGTGGGTGTTCTGCAACAAGCAAGATGATCAAGGTGTTGTAGTGAGGAACAAGGCAAGACTAGTTGCAAAGGGGTTCTCTCAAGTTGAAGGGTTGGATTTTGGAGAGACCTTTGCACCGGTTGCAAGACTTGAAGCCATTCGTATCCTCCTTGCATATGCATCGCATCATGAAATGAAATTATATCAAATGAATGTTAAAAGTGCATTTTTAAATGGCTTCATAAATGAACTAGTCTATGTTGATCAACCTTCCGGGTTTGAAGACCCTAGATATCCTAATCATATTTATAGGTTGTCCAATGCTCTATATGGGCTTAAGCAAGCCCCAAGAGCGTGGTATGAGCGCCTTCGGGATTTCCTTATTGAGAAGGGCTTCACCATTGGGAAGGTCAACACCACACTATTCACCAAGAAGCTTGATGGAGAAATCTTCATTTGTCAAGTATATGTTGATGATATCATCTTTGGATCATCAAATGAAGATTATTGCAAAGAGTTTGGTGAATTGATGTCGAAGGAGTTCGAGATGTCTATGATTGGAGAGCTTACATTCTTTCTTGGTTTTCAAGTCAAGCAAATGAGAGAAGGGATTTTCATCTCTCAAGAAAAATATACCAAGGATCTTCTCAAGAGGTTCAATATGGATGAATGTAAGCCAATCAAGACACCAATGCCATGTAATGGACATCTCGACCTAGATGAGGGAGGTAAAACGGTTGATCAAACTCTCTACCGCTCTATGATTGGTAGCTTGTTATATTTAACCACATCTAGGCCCAACATCATGTTTAGTCTGTGTATGTGTGTTAGATTTCAAGCTAATCCTAAGGAAGCTCATTTGGTAGCCGTTAAAAGAATCCTTAGGTACCTTAAGCACACACCAACCATTGATCTTTGGTATCCCAATGGAGCTAGATTTCAATTAGTTGGCTATTCCGATTCGGATTATGTCGGTTGCAAAGTTGATAGGAAAAGCACATCCGGAGGGTGCCATTTGCTTGGTAGATCACTTGTGTCTTGGTCCTCCAAGAAGAAAAATAGTGTGGCTTTGTCCACCACCGAAGCGGAATACATTGCCGTGGGTGCTTGTTGTGCACAAATACTTTACATGAAGCAAACTTTGCTAGACTATGGTGTAGTTCTAGAAAAAGTACCTCTCTTGTGTGACAATGAGAGTGCGATAAAGCTTGCTAATAATCCGGTTCAACACTCTCGCACCAAGCACATAGATATCCACCATCACTTTCTTAGAGATCATGTTGCTAAAAATGATATTTCACTAGAAGGTGTAAGGACCGAGATCAATTGGTGGATATCTTCACTAAACCGCTAGATGAGGCGATATTTTCTTGGTTGAGGAATGAGCTCCATGTGCTTGATTTTAGTAACTTCACTAGAAAATGAGCTTGTGTTGTCCCTTGCATTGCATTGTAATATACAACATGTTTAAATTTTTTGTAATGCATTTAGGGCTTGTGTAACATGGTTAAGATAACCGCCGAAAAGCGTGTAAAGAAGCTTAACCTTGGATCAAACTTGACAAGCAACTAGAATTACTTTCAAGTATTACATTGCATATGCATGTGTGTTGTTTTGTCGTTTCCTTTCGATTACCCTTTTATTGCCTATTTTCTTAAAAAGAAGTATAGCCTAAGGCAAAATATTTTGAAAAATTTGAGGGTTTGAGAGAGGTCACTCACATCAGTCCCAATTAGTGTTTATTTGGGTCTTATTGAAGTTGGGACTTGATTGGGAACAGACAGCGCGAAGAAACGTTGAAGATTTGCTGAAAAAGGGCGACCGGACACTGCACCGGACTTTGGATTCCAGCGTCCGGTCAGTTCATAGGAGGTGAATAGACGCGCAAAGAAGTGATCGGATGCTAAAACAGTGTTCTTCCTGCGTCCGGTCAAATGGTGGTCCTGCATCTGGTCAAGCGAAGAAGGCGTTGTCAGGATCGACCGGACTCTATCTGCGTCCGATCAAGGGTAACCGGACGCGTCCGGTCGTGACTTGAGGGGATTTAGACCTCTCTGTTGTCGACTGAGCACTGGATGGCAGCATTCGGTCATTGCCACTGGAGCATCTGGTCAGTAGAAGTCGTGCGGATCCAGAACTCTATTCCTTTCCTTTTCTTTTACGTCACGGGGGGCCACCATATAACCCAAATCACCACGCGCGCATTTAGCCCTAATCCGCCGACTTTGCCTGCACCACCGCATCGCCGCCTGCCCATGCTGCCTGCCCGTGCCACCTGCCGTGCCCGCGCTACTCCCGCACTGCCGCAACTCACTCACGCTGTCGTGTGCCTCGCGCCACGACACGCTCCTATGCCTACGCCAATCTTGCACGCCCCGCGCCGTCGTTCCTTGCGCCAGCACTGCCGCCATGCCAACAACTGAACCGTGCGCCCATGCCCTAGCGCCACCATGCCAGCAACTCAGTCGCATGCCCGCGTCGTTGCCACGCCAGAGCCCTAACTGGCATCCACCTCTCCACCACATTGCTTGGCCGCCGCATCGCAACCCTAACCCTAGATGTCAAATTGCCGACTTGGTGGTTCCCCATGATTCGTTCCTTTACTGTTTGGTCGTTTATTCGCCGGTTCGTCAAGTAGCAAGCCATAGCCTCTAATTTTGTATCTATTGCTTGCTTCTTAGGGTTTTGTATCTCTAGATGTATATTGTAATTATTCATTTATCCGATCTATTCTATCGTGCAGTGAGTCGGTGTTTGTGAGGTTCCTTTGGCAGTGGTTAGTGAACTCGGGGCCAAGCCTACGAGTACGGATCGAGGCCAAGCCTCGAAAGTGTCTATTGGCAGTCGATTCTTGTCAGTGGCAGTAGTTCTTTTCAGCTCTAGCAATGGCATGTGTCAAGAACACCAGAGGTGGTCCAGGTGATGAGGATCCGAGGCCTCCGCCTAGCTTGGCTACTCAGGAGAAAGGCAAGGCCAAGAAGACCACAACAAAGAAGCAAAAGCTTGTTGACGTGGAAGTTGAGAGAGCAGCAATAGTTGCAGCCACCGCAGAGCGTGTAGAGAGAGGAGGAGCTCGGAGTGGTGTCCGCATTGCAGATTAGCTTTCTCCAGCACAGAGGGCCACCGTTGAGAGGGTTGAGAGTCTTCATGGTAGTCCAGCTAGGACTATCATGCTTGGAAGACGGCATGTTGCTATAGATGAGAGTCAGCCTTAGGGGGAGAATGTTGAGTAGTAGGCACAGCCAGCAGAGCAGTCAGAGGGTACCCAACGGTCAGAGCAAACTCAGGAGGCAGAGCAGACCGAGGAGACAGAGCAGGCACCTCAGCCACAGTTATGACGCTCTGGTCATACTCGTACTCAGGTAACACCGAGGCCTGAGACATAGAGGAGGGGTTCTTGTCTGCCTCCCAAACCACATGATCTGCCTCTGATGACTCACCTTGACCTGAGGGTAGCTACAGCCAAGCAGGTGTAGTAGCTCAGGTTCATGCAATTCGAGGACTGGTTTTCGCCAAGGCGGGATGAGCGTGCTTTAGAGCACTTCTATACACCACTGCAGGAGGATTTCTATCAGGCATATCTTAACAGTGGGGCTACATTCAGATCTCAGAGGGTTTGCTCTATTAAGGCACTTGTAGCAGCAGCTGGCGAGCAGATTTGTCCCCATCTATCTTATTTATCAGGGTTGACTGATCTACTTGGACGGACTAGCCGATATGTTCTGTCATGGGTCCATGAGTTCTACTCTTCACTTTGGATTAACACGGGGCATATGTTCCTACACTTTGCATTCAGAGGCCGTGACTATAGGTTGTAGAGCTCGAGGATTAGAGAGATCCTCAGGATTCTAGAGTCACCCATCCGCCTTCATGAGGTTTGCTATGGTCAGACAGAGCCTCCCAGATGCCCTCACGGGGGTCTTGTGCCTCCTACAGATCTGGTCTGACCTTGCTTCATAGAGCCTTTTGGCGAGGGGTCAAGCAGGACACCTAGAGATCTTACTCCTACAGCTAGGCTGCTTGATGCTATCATGAGGAGGACTTTGCTCCCGAGGATGGGTTATCGCGAGGGATTAATTCGCATCCAGTTGTGGCTAGTGATCTCTCTGATATAGTAGACAGTGTTTGATATTTGGGATGTCATACTATCATAGATGGAGGATACTCTTGTAGAGGGGTTCAAAGGTCACAGACAGCTATCTTATGCTCACTGGATTACATTCTTGATACACAAGGTAGTTACAGGGAAGTCTCCAGAGACGATGACAGAGTATACTGGTGCTACTATAGAGTTCCCTTCTTATAACATGACCTAGATGCTCCATCATAGCCGTGCAAGGACACCTAGTTAGCCACACCATCGCCTAGACATGCCAGAGACTGCAGCCCAGCAGGATGAGATCATCAGGGGTGTTGCAGCGATAGAGGAGGAGTAGCTAGATGCTCAGCAGGAGGGTATGGTCGAGAGCGATCCTAGTGATAGTTCAGATGATGACTATCAGGCTATTACTCAGATGCCTCCTCGACGATATGACAGTGAGACCGGTGGCTCTAGGTTAGCTCCACCCCAGCCACCACAGACAAACCCTGCTCTCCTTGCTATTCTCGAGCAAATGAGATAGGATCAGGCACGCTAGGCCTAGGAGACTATAGCAGCACTTGCACAGGTTCAGGCTAGACAGGATGAGTTCCAGAGACAACAGTAGGCCATATAGCAGCAGCAGCAGGCCATGCAGTAGAAGCAGCCCCTAATGCAGCAGCAGTTACTTGGATTTATGCAGCATGTTGTCACTGCTATTGGGGTTCCTCCACCACCATGTACACCTCAGCTAGGCCAGCCTATCACCACTTCAGTGACTCCATCTATATAGCCCAGTGGGCCTCTGAGTTAGGGACAACTAGCTACATAGTTTGCTTCACCGACAGAGCAGGTGTCCCAGTGGTTTGCTTCGCTAGTGATAGCCCAGGGTCCTCATTTCACACCTATTATTACAGGCTTCACTCCGGCTCAGAGCTCCTCAGTGCTTGTGACTAACACCCCAGTATCTAGGAGCCTCGGTGCTACTTCAGTGAGTTGATAGGGTAGCCTACACCGCTAGAGCTATGAGTCCCTAGACCTTCCATCATTGCTCTAGTTACTTGGACCACAGAGACACTCCCTTCATTTGTTGCATCATTAGAGCCACATGCTATAGTGATACCTGCAGAGTCATAGGCCGCATCAGTTCCAAAGCAGACCCAAACTGCTTCAGCTTCACTACCAGCGATAGAGGGTCAGACAGCTTAGAGCTCCAGATCAGAGGATGATGCTACACAGTTTCAGATCGCTCACCGCACCTCAGCGCCCGATTCGTCTGCTCCTGCCCCACCAACCGACCCTTAGGTTTTGGTGCTTGATGCCAAAGGGGGAGAGGGATCAATTATGTTAGATCTAGGGGGAGCGATATATCTAGGGGGAGATTATGATTTATTACTTTTGGCTTTTTATGTGTGATACATTATTATGCATTCATGTTTACTTTCATGCATTGAACTACATACGTGTGATTGTGATATTGTGATACTTATGCGATATGTGTGCTCTCTACTTTGATCCTTATATATGTCTTGTCACTTCATTATGCTCATTTGGTTTGCTTCCGTGTTTTACTCTGATTCAAATGAGCTTTATTTCTTGTACTCATGCTTATTTCATATCTATTGAGTACACCATGTTGGCTTAGGTCATATAAGCATGCCTAACTCTTTTGTTTTTATTATAAAAAGCTTATATGAACCAAGCATGTTGAAAACCTCATCTCTTACACATACTCGAGGTTGTATTGTCATTAATCACCAAAAAGGGGGAGAATGAAAGCATCTAGGCCCCTAGTTGGGTTTCAGTGATTAATGACAATACGAGATTACTATGACTAACGTGTGTTTTGTAGAGGCAATTAAGTTAAGTCATGTTAATGGCAATTGATTGGGAAATCATGGTTGTCATGCCCCTACGATGGAAATTGTTTCGGTTTTCAAAGGATGGACGACAAGGTTAAGGATGGACTAGTTCTAAGTGTCGTTTGATGTTGAAGAGACACTTAGAGTAGTTTAGGACTTTATTTTTCCTTTGGCCGTACTATTAAGGGGGGTATGGACCAGTAGCTTGACCTAGGTGAGTCTAGTGGGTTAGGTGTGGTGCACACTTGTCAAATCTAGCACTAGGTAGCTCAGGAGTAGCCCTAAGATCAATTGGAGCAAACTTCATTCACATATGATTTTGAGTTGGAAGTGAATGGAAGGTCAAATGACTGACCGGACGCTGGTCTGGTTGTGACCGGACGCTGAAGGGTGAGTCCGGTCAGTTCATTTGATCAACTAGAGCCGTCTGGTTGCAATCGGACACTGAGTGAAAAGTGACTGGACGCTGGGTGCCCGAGTCCAGTGAACTCCCTAAAGGTTCTACAGAGGGAAATTCATGATTGGACGTGTCCGGTCAGTGCTGACCGGACGCTGGTCAAGATCCGGTTACTGACCGGACGCTGAACAGCGAAGTGATCGGACTCTGGGGGCCAGTGTCTGGTCAACATCAGTAAGGTTCACTACACCACAGCCCCAAAATAGCGATGTACCGTGGGTCGGTATAGGTCAATATAGCGATGTTCCATTGGTCGGTATAGATCTATGCCGACACTTACTTGGAGTCGCTGAAAGTGCCATCGGTATAGCCTATGCCGACCGACATGCTTATAGCGACCGACAGTCTGATGCCTTAGGGGCTATAAATACCGACAGATAGTTTGAGGCTAGAAATACTTTTAGCAACCAACAGTCCAACGTGAATCTTTTACATAAGAGAATATATATGTTGCTAATCAGCAGTACATAATAACCCAAAACTAATCTGTTATCAATGCACACACATTCATTACAAGATATATTAACCACACAGACATGTAACATCAAAAAATATAAGCACAAACCATTGACCACGGTTCATTCATATATGAGTAGCCCAATTTAAGGTCGGTCAGATTCAACATCACAAGTACAAAATAGATTAGAAGCTCGCAAACATGAAGTTTGTGCATGAGCAAGCCATCAACATCCCTACATCTACCTCATGTGACCAAAAGTCATACAACATCTACCTCATGTGACCAAAAATCATACATCCACCACTTGTGACCAAAGCTTAGCTCACTAACACCTAAAGCCACTGCTCAAATTTCAGAGCTCAGTCATATCTCTAATAGGTTCAACACGAAACACAGCTTCGATGAGCACTTTTAACTTATGGACACCATCTGGTATGCTGCCTAGGATCTTGTAGGACGACATGAAATGTAGTATGAATATCACAAATAGCAGTTTGGTGAAAGTAAAATTCAGAAAAAAACATACCTGCAGTAGACTGGGGTGAATGTGATGTCTTGCTAACACTCACCTATTAGAAATATCATTAATTAGAAACTTTTCACTTATCACACATATATGAATAAAAGAAACAAACGCAAGTTTAGTTTATTACTCTATTGTATGGCCACTGAACTGGCAATGACTTGGCATCACCCATAGTCTCAATGTCACCATAAGGGCGAGGTAGCACAGTATCCCTTTTAAACACAAACTTGACAGCAACTTCACAAAATAGGTTTCCAAGAGGCTGGCCTCCTAGTACATTGCTTGGATTAGTTGAAATAACTATTCCCTTAGCCACAGTCTCTGGCCACGACAAGGAATATATTATGACCTCCTTTCCAAACTGAAGTGGTATATGCATATGTCAGCAAAAATTGAACAAATGTATAAACAACTGAAAGAACTGTTATAATTGAGAAAATTACAAGTTCAGCAGGTACTGGTCGGAGCATGCTATGTAGATGGGGCAACAACACTATGCACAGATGGGGCAGAAGCATGCTCCGTAGATGGGGCAGTGGCGCCGAGAAGATAAGTGCGCTCATTGGGCAATAAAATGGATGTAGCAACCATTGGCGATTACTATATGAAAAATACAATTAAGGAATTGCTAAATTCCTAAATTTCTTTCTGAGATAAAAATGTCTGCGTATAAAAGTTTTTTTGAGTACACTATTTGTGCGAAGAAATTTCAAATGTTAGGTTATGATAGTATTAGAGAAATCCGTCGAAATTATCATGAAAAGAGAGGCTATCTTTCTTCTGCTAGCCTACTACCTTACTCTGATTCACATGCCACCGGTCTTCAAAAAATTGCAACACAATGGATGCAGATATTTTATACTAATGCATTCGTTGCTTTTATAATGTGTTCTATTAGTTCACAAGAGTACATGATGTCATGATCCAAAAGAATAGCAAATGCAGTTGTCGATCATCGATCGAGGAGAGTAGTGAAAGCTCCTACAAATATTGCCTCAAAGGAGAAGGTCCCAAACACTTTGAGTATTAATCTGTACTATCACTGTACCATGGATCGGTGTTTAGTGCCACAAATGTACATCTTGATGCACGGTGAGAATAGAACCCAACTCTAGATCCAAATCTCCACATACCACACAACATAGTTTCAAGAAGAAATGGTGTAAAACTAACATCAGTCCTTAGCTTGAATGGCCTAGTAATGGTGTTTTTACGCACTTTCCCGTTGTCCTGTTTCAACATTTCAGCTACCGCATTCGACCAATAGGTGAGATTTCAGTATTTCTTCAAGTACCTTCAAGATCTATGAGCTAGAGATAACAACGTGCTTTCAAAGACCTTTCAAGTACTCTATTGGTCTATATGTTCAAATCTGAAGTGGTTCTTGTTTGAAGCTTTGTGGTGTCAAGTAATTGAGAAGCAAATGTTTGCAAGCAGACACCTTTGTGTGAAGTAGCCACTTCTAATTCTGATTATTGTCTCAAAAGTGCCATATAAAAAAAAAAAAAATACAAAAAAGCGGTAGTGAGCAGCCCAACATTTCTATCTGGAAACCAAAATATTTGCTATCATCATAATAAATTTCAAGGCTCAATTTCTTAAAGCTACAAGAAGGGCAAGCCTAGTGCAGTGGTGAGAGCTGTCTCACTGAGTCACCAGGTCGTGGGTTCGAAGCAGCCTCTCCGCAGATTTGCGGGGAGAAGGCTTGCCTCGGTTTTTCCCTTCCTTAGACCCCACTCATGTGGGAGAGCCTCCAAGACTTGGAGTGCGCTTAATTTCTAAAAGCTAGGTAGTGACAGCCCAACATTCCTAACTCACAACCAAAATATTTAAGCTATCATCATAATAAATTTCAAGGCGCAATTTCTTAAAGCTATGTTCATATTGAAAACAGAACTTTTTTGATACCACACAATAAAATAAACAATTCATGGTTGCTGATTATCGTGTATTCCACTTTCGTATATATAGAAACCTTTGAAGGAGAGCACAAAATAAACAATTCATGTCATTCGGAACGAGGAGGGTGGTTCCAACCTGAACACGAGCATGCAGTGGCATGATCTCAAGGACGCATCACGCCATAGGTCCCAGCTGCTGGAGCCGTACTCAAGCTGGCCGCCGCTAGATGACACCGGTGCCATCATCGTAGGCCAAATTGTCGATAGAGCGCAGTGGAGCACGACGGGCTCGATGCCCCCATCCAGCAGGCTGGACCCCACGCTGCCTTTGGCCGGCCCTCGCCGTCCTAGGTCCGGATCAAAGCCGAGCACGTAGCTCTCCTCCGGTCGCTCTAGGCCTGGATCGAAGCTGAACAGCTCTCCTCCGGCCACCCTAGGCCTGGAACGAGGCTGAGCAGCTGCCACCGGCCGCCCTTAGCCAGATCTAGGCCATGTGCGGGGATGCCATTGTCGGGGCTGCGCGTCGGAGCCAACGAGGACGGAAGAGGCGTGGAGGGGAGCCAGCGAAGAGGGAAGCGAGGTGGTGGTTGGTGGTGTCTAAGTGCGCGGGGCAGCGGCGGCGGGGTTGGGCAGCAGAGGACGAGGAGTTGGGCGGTGGAGGTAGTGGAGGTGGGCGGGCAGGCGCCGCGACGGAGATGGGGTGGGCGGGCGCAGAGAGAGGAGGCGGCGGGGATAAGAGCTGAGGGAGACCAACAAAAATGTTAGGGCTTGCAGTATTTGGGCCCAAGTTTGGCCTTTTTCTCGTTTTTAGTTTCCCACGATGGACCTTTTGTTTAATTTTGGTTCTCGCGGACGGGCCTTAAGCATGCGCAAAAGGCAGGCCCTATATACCGACTAATAGTTTGTCCTCTATTGAATTTGTTGTGACCGATTAATTGACTATACAGCTAAATATCTGTACTGACCAACAGTTCAACGCAAAAGATATATTTACCGACACTTTGGTCTATGGGCAAGCTATACCGACCGACGATTCAACGGTATTAGTATATTTATAATGACACACATGTGACGCTATATTAATGTTGTGGTGTAGTGGTTCTAGAGAGCAGTTTTCATGACTGGACACATCCGGTCAGTGCTGACCGGACGTAGGTCAGAGTCGGGTCACAACTTAGTGGCTCTATGGCGGGGTTAACTGACCGGAACATCCAGTCACCCCACAGAGTGCTGACTCAACCTCCTAACGTCTTGTTTTGAATGAGGGGGTATAAATACTTCCTCTATTCATCTAAGGGAGGTCTCTTGCCCATTTGTTTAGCTGAGAAACACCCTTGAGAGTGCTAAGGAGAGCAAGAGCCTAGTGAGGTGGTTGAGATTTGAGAATCCAAGATTAAGGCCTCATTAGTGCAAGGAGAGTAGCAAGTGTGCATCCACCCTTCTCATTAGGCTTGTTATGGTCAAGTGAGAGTTCGTGCTTGTTACTCTTGGTGATCACCATCACCTAGATAGCTTGGTGGTGATTGGGAGTTTGGTGATCATTCGGCGGAGCTTGTGGATGACCTAACTCAAGTTGTGGGTGATTCACCGTGACGGAGTGTCGAAGAATTAGCTCGTAGAGAGCACTTGATCCTTGCGCGGATCAAGGGGGAGCTACACCCTTGCGCGAGTGCTCCAATGAGGACTAGTGGGGAGTGGCAACTCTCCGATACCTCGGCAAAATAGCGCCGCATTCCTTCTCCTCTCTTTACTTTAAGCATTTATATTTGAGCAATTCATTTCTTGTATTTACATTCTTAGAATTGCCATGCTAGAGTAGGATTGGAACTTAGGGTGCTAAACTTTTGTGGAGTAGATCAATAGAATCACATTCTAGGCACAAGGGGTGAAGTGGGCTAAGTGTAGGGTTCAATTATTGCAAAGAATTTTAGAATTAGCCTAATTCACCCCCCCTCTTGGGCATCTTGATCCTTTCAACTTTTCAATTAGGAACTATTCATAATGAAGCATCCAAAAAACATGGGCTAGCTATTTAATGTTGATTGTGAATCATGTCCACTGTGTGCCTAGAATTGGATGGCTATGGTCGCATTTGGTAGGGCTCGGGCTCCTCCTAAAAGAGCTCCAGCTCTGGCTCCTTTATGTGGAGCAGTTTTTCTAGTGTAGCCGAAGCCATTTGGAAAATGTTTGGAAAAATGGCTCCAGTGGTAGTTCTGTAGTAATTTGTATTAGGTTTGTGAGGAGAAACTGAGAGAAGTCACTTTGTTTTTGGGCTGCGGCTCCTCTATAAAAAATGGCTCCAACTCCTCCTAGTTCCTTGCGAGATTATTGGTAGGGCTATTTACAAGGAGCCGCAAGAATATGGAGCATGAGCCCTATGGCAGAACCGCCCAAAATAACACGCTTCCGGAGGCGCTCGTCTTCTACTAGACACTAAGCACCTCGAAAGGGAGCTACACCGACAATTCCGTCGAGCACACCCCATGGGAGAACTCGAACAATCCACGTTTTTCATCTAGAATCCATTAATGAGAACAAGTTTATAATACTTAGTCCATTTCATACAACAAGAGTTCTCAGAAATGAATTATTACAATACCAAGTTCAGAGTGCGGAATTTAAACAACGGCATTGAAATAAACATCTAACGATAAGATACAAGGATCCATCTGTGCCCACCAGAAGAATCCTCCATACAACAGCCACTCCTTAAGCTACACCTGCAATAGGGGTAAATAAACCCTAAGTATACAATGTACTCGTAAGACTTACCTGACTAGTGGGAATAATTTCCTGACTCCAAAGGATATGATAAGCTTTATGGTCTGCTGGGTTTCCTTTTTGTGAAAAGCATTACTAGTAGTGAATCCTTATGTATGTGTTTTATTAGTGATCATGATTAGTTCATTAACTAACCATTTTATGTAAGCACCTGTTCTACTTTCAAGCAAGAGTTGAGCAATCAGATCCATTCATCCCCTTTATCTTATAGTTCTTACTACGGTGCTAGACCATAGCCAAGTCATACCGTATCACATGGCAATTCGTGAACCAATGTATCCCAGCTGGGTACCCCGAAACACACGCCCCACTTGTACCCTAGGCACAAGCAAGACCAACCCACCACTCTCCTATCAAGGGGTCTAGGTCCCCATCCAAACTTGGACTCCAAGCCCCCACTCCTGAGTCCCGGACTCAGTGTGGTGCTTAGACCTCCACCATCCATGCCTCCAATCAGTCGGTCCGGAAAGAGCTGGAACCCACAACAAGAGAGCAACGAGTCTTTCTGCTCCCATAAGCAAGTATGTGCTCAGGATAATAAGTCTGTGACCTGACTACCATCCACAACAATAGACGGTCCTTAACCGACACGGATAGGGAAAATAGTGTAACCAAGCTATGCTCCATTGGCCGTGGGACACAACCTATTACACCCACCAATATCCGTACCATATCCCTGCCCGGTCTCCACTTCCTTTCACAATTTTATCATGAGAGTAATAATAATAATCACCAATTGTGAGTAACGGCAGGTTACTCACGCTACCGATAGCCTAAGTATAGCAGCTACTCGACCTATGCTAGTAGGACTCATAGGTAGGTTTATCTATGCATGTAGTTTCAGTATAAATCCTATAACGTAAATGCACATCACACACACACACACACACACACATATATATATATATTCAGTGATTATTCAAAATAAGGGTTATGCACCGTAGCTTGTCTTGGGCAGGCGGATTGTCAGCTATGTCAGTCCTCATTGGCTGTGGGGCTTCCTCCTATATAAGGACCTCCTCCTCGTACTCCTCGATCACCTCCTCGTATTCCTGCTCTCTAGCGGTCACGAACTCCACCAACTCGTTCTCTACATGCATGCAATGATGATGCAACACTTAGTATTTATGCAACAACAACTCTTAAAATAAGAATACGCATACTAAGCTACTAAGCTAGCTCTAATGAGTAAGGCACTAAGCTAACTATCATCTTTACCAAGCAAAGTGTTGGGTTCAACTAACAAACACCTAGCTTTACAAATAAAGGATATATCTTTATTTCTACTGATGATTTAATGTATATTTGAAACAAAGAGCATTTAACTACCCTTATGTTTAGTCTATTCTAAAGCTACAAAAATTATAGTGAGCACATAATAATACCATGATGCTCCTATAAAATTTTTAGGGCTAAAGCTATCACCAATTTACCACAAAAATTACTACAATAATTCTCCTAACAATATTAAACATTTTCAAATGATTTAATAGCTCAAGGTATCAACATGTATATATATGAACTAAGTACACTAACAGATAGAGCACAATTTTAGGAACTTAACAAAATTTGTTTCACAATTTTTGGACACCTACATGATTTTATATGATTTACCAAAGATCAGCTCAAAAACTATATTAGAAAACTATTTCTAATTCCTTATGAAAAAGAAAAACGAATTCTCCCACGCGGCCCACACGCGCAGCCCACGCGACGCAGCTCGCACGTGAGCACGCGACGGCCCATAGTGCGGCCCACGCGGAGACTGCCCATGACGGGGAAACCCCGCGCGTGCTGACATTTTTGCAAAATAGACCTTGCACTTCTACCAAATTACAACTAAGTACTAACACTATTTCCCCCTCTCTCATAACTTCTCACTTAACCCCCTGGTCTTTCCCTAATTCACCCGCGTGCACCCCCGGTGACTCAGTGCACGGTGGCGCGGCGAGCGGCGGCACTAAGCGCCTACGCCGGCCACCTAGGACCTGCACGGGCCCACCTAACAGGTCGATCACCATCTCTGACCCGAGCGGCTACACTAAGCGGCGGTGCAGGATGACATGACTAGCTAGGGAAGGCTGCAGCGGTGCAAGGCCATACGCGATGGTGGTGCCACTGTTCCAGTGGGCTGGGGTAGCTACAGGCCAAATTGATTAGCACGGGAGAGTCAGGAGGCTACCATGGACCAGGCTGAGGTGACAGTTGGGGCGGAAGATGATAGAGGAAGGCTGGCCACGTGCGGCCGAGCCATGCGGCGGCGCACCGTGGCGGCACGGTCACGTCAGCGATGAAGGGAGGTGGTAGCAGTTCAACTAAGGCGCACAAGGTGGAGAGGGAGTCAAGGCAATGCTAGTGGTGTAGGTGAATTGGCTCAAGAGGGATGATGGGAGAGCTACCCACACCCACAGCCAGACATGGCCTTATCGGCACGGCGGCGGGGAAACTCCAAAACTAGAGCTCGACCGGGCACCATTCAAGGTGGGGTGGGTATGGGTAGCTAGGCAGCTGTGTGATGGAGCCAACAACGCGATGAATCGACTTGAGGTGATCTCTCCCTGCTGAATTTAATGGCGTGGCTCGACGTTAGCAGTAGAGAGAGAGAGAGACGGGGCGCAGCAGGTGGGATCAGCTCGTCCTCGCCTTGGCGGAACGTGGTCGGTGTGATCAGGACACCCACACGTAGGCGCTATAGACGAGGCATGCACGTATCCGACCGGCGAGGCCCACGTGGCCACAGTGTCTTAAATGACAAGGCGACGACGGCTCGGCCACGTGCGCGCGATAGTGGTGACCACAAACTAGGTCGGCAGCGGCGCAGGGTTACAGCGGACAGGTGCGGATGTGACGATAATGTGATGGCAGCGGCAACGTCCTGACGCAAGGCTGGTCGGCAGTGCGGCGATGCGATAGCAGCACAGTGCGGCCATGGCTGCACCAATGGCGGCAGCGCAAGGCAGGGCAGCAGGGCGCGGGGCTAGCGGCTTGCAGCGGCTGGCCATGGCCAAGCCTTGGTGGCTCGACCGACCCAGCATGGCGGCATGGGCTGACCACGTGGGACACGGTCATGGGCGCGACGTGGGGTGGCCATGCGGTGACCGCACACACGGCGCCAACCATCCTGAGACATGTGATGCGCATGAATTTTAAAGCACCCCAAATGACTAAACGGTTGCTCCAGGAGCCAAACCATCTTCACCATGCTCAAGATGGCATATGAGACTACAAATCAATCTATAACACTACACCACCCTTTAACTCGATCTCTCAAAATAGTTTGCTGAACACAGCAATGTCTAGCTGTACACAAGCTTGAAATTTTTCTATGTTTTTTGAGTTGAACTCTATTTCAAATTACATTTCTAAGCTATTGAAAATATTACTGAGCAATATTATTTTTCAACAGCAAGCATTTCATTGTCATCTATAAAGTTTACACTTCCAACTTTATTTAAGTATCACACACATGTTCTATAGTATTTTTGCTTAATAAAAATTGGGTTTAAACCCTACTTGATATGCATGAACTATAGAATCAACTTTTGTTTAGCATTTTTATTGATCACTTTGAGTTACAGAAATTGGTCTACACACTTTATCACATGCATTAACATATAAACATGATGCTCATGACATATTTTAATAATTGATTTAGGGTGTAACATCGAGGGTGTTACAACTCTCCCCCCTTAAATAAAATCTCATCCCGAGATTTCATGTGGGTGCCTAGTGTCGGAAAAAGAGATAAGAATAAATTCTGATTTAAATAATTACCTTGGTGAACTAGAAAGAAGGTGGGATAATGCTTCAAGATATAGCTTTCTTGCTCCCACGTTTCTTCGTCCTCCGAGTGATTTTGCCACTGGACTTTGTAAAATTTCACCACTTTGTTTCTAGTAACTCTCTCTTTTTCATCCAAGATTTTGACAGGATGCTCAATATAAGAAAGATTAGGTTGGAGCGGGAGTCCTTCCATTTCCACCACTTCCATAGGAACTCATAAACACTTCTTTAATTGAGAAACATGAAAGACATTATGTACTGCTGACAAAATATCCAAAAATTGGAGACGATAAGCAACCACACCACATCGCTCCAAAATCTTATAAGGTCCGACATAACGAGGAGCTAACTTTCCACGGACTCCGAACCGATGCACACCTCTCATCGGGGATACCTTTAGGTACACATGGTCACCAACTTCAAACTACAAGGGCCTTCTTCGCTTGTCCGCATAAGTTTTCTAACGATTCTGAGCTACCTTCAAATGACTCGGAATAACACTAACTGAGCTTATTTGATAAAATCAGGTCCAAAATAACCATGATCACCCACTTCAACCCAGTTAAGAGGTGTTCTACATTTCTTGCCATACATGGCCTCAAAAGGTGCCATACAAATGCTTTCTTAATAGCTATTGTTATAAGAAAACTCAGCTAGAGTCAAGCATTTGTCCCACTTTTCTAGAAAAGAGATGACATAAGCCCTCAACATATCCTCAAGTACCTGACTGACTCTTTTTGTCTAACTATCAGTTTGCGAATGATAAGCTGAACTTCGGAGAAGATGGGTACCAAGGCATTTCTAGAGTTGCTCCTAGAAACGAGAGACAAAGACTGACCCTCTATCAGAGATGATAGTAAGAGGAACTCCATACAGGGTCATAATCCAGTCCAAATACAACTTGGCATACTTCTTGGCTGAATATCTGGTATCCACCAGAAGAAAATGAGCGGACATGGTAAGACGATCTACAATGACCCAAATAGAGTCGTAGCCCCTGGACATGCGGGGTAAACCCACAATAAAATCCATGGAAATATCTTCCCATTTCCAAACAGGGATAGGCAAGGGCTATAGAAATCCAGGCATATGCATATGGTCTGCCTTAACTCTTCCACAAGTGTCACACTCTGAGACATACTTGGTAATATCATGTTTCATATTTGGCCATCAATACAAGTGACGCAAATCATGATACATCTTTTTACTTCCTGGATGAATGGATAACATGGAGTTATGAGCTTCATCCAAAATCTTTCTCCTAAGCTCCTCACTTAACGGAACAACCAATCTGTTCTTGAACCTCACTACACCTTGATCATCAATACTAAAATGTGGACCATGCTCCTTCGGCGATTAACTTCTTAATGTGAGGAATTCCTAAAGTATCTTGGCTTTGCTCAAAAATAATTTGCTCAAGCAGATCTGAGACTAGAGCAATGTGAGCTAGTGTAACATCCTAATGGGCCAAAGTGGGCCCAATCCAATCTAGTCATGGGCCGATGGTACTGTAGCACCGCGAAAAACACTGCGCAACCAGTTTAGTACCATATTGGAAACTCTGAGATCGCCGAATCGACTTAAATACCAAGGCCGGAGACGCGTAGTAACCTTCGATTAACCGTTTTGAACAAAGCGAGGACGAAAGCTGGGGCCATGTATGTCGGGACTGGACGTTACAGCTAGCACCTCAGCATGGTTGAGAGACAAAGGTGCTTCTTCAACTTGATACAACTTCCAACTCAAAGCATCAACTACCACATTAGCTTTTCCGTTGATTAGATCTAGCCATCTCCGTTGCTTCATGTTCAGCTCTGACTGAGTGAAAATATATTTGAGGCTCTTGTGATCTGTATAAATAAGCACTTTATTTCCCAACAAATAATGCCTCCAAATTTTTAGAGAGTGCACCACAGCAGCTAACTCTAAATCATGGGTGGGATAATTCAACTCATGCTTTTTCAGTTGGCATGAAGCATAAGCTATCACACGTCCATCCTGCATAAGCATGCATCCCAATCCGGTCCTTGAGGCATCACAATACACATCAAATGGCCTGTCAATATCTGGTTGTGCCAGAACAGGAGCAGTGGTAAGAAAATGCTTCAGAGCTTGGAAAGCTTCTTCACAAGCTAGACTCCATACAAACTTGACATCTTTCTGGAGCAACTTGGTCATTGGTTGGGCTATTTTGGAGAAGTCAGGAATGAAGCGCCGATAATAACCAACAAGACCAATGAACTGACAGATCTGATGCACTGACTTTGGAGACTTCTAATTTAACACATCTTGCACCTTACTTGGGTCCACAGAGATACCCTCAGGTGTCAGAACATGTCCCAAAAACTACACTCGATCTAACCAAAACTCACACTTGCTAAATTTGGCATGCAGCTTGTGTTCTCTTAATTGAGTCAGTACTATCCAAAGATGTTGTGTATGCTCTTCTTTGTTCTTGGAGTATATCAAAATGTCATCAATGAACACCACTACAAACTTATCCAACTCCGGCATGAAGACTGAATTCATGAGATACATGAAGAATGCTGAGCATTGGTGAGACCAAAGGACATGACTAGGTATTCATATAGCCCATACCTAGTAGAGAAAGCTATTTTTGGTATATCTTGTGGCCGGATTTTAATTTGGTGATAACCCAAACAAAGATCAATCTTAGAAAACACCTTTGCACCAGCCAACTGCTTGAACAAAGTATCAATACAAGGTAAAGGATACTTATTCTTAATGGTTACCGCATTGAGAGGGTGATAATCCACACACATCCAAAGAGTGCCGTCCTTCTTCTTCACAAAAATAGCTGGGCAACCCTATGGTGAAGAGCTAAGATGGATAAAGCCCTTCTCCAATAATTGCCCTAACTGCTTCTTCATTTTTGCTAGTTCTTTAGGAGCCATGCGGTAGGGACACCGTGAAATAGGAGCAGTGCTAGGTTCTAACTCAATAGTAAACTCCACGTCCCTATCCGGTGGCAACCCAGGTAGATCTTCAGAAAAGACATCCAAAAACTCACAAACCACTGGAATAGAAACAAGATCAAGAGAAGCTTCAACATGAGCAATAGCTGGTAAGGCTCGATCTGAGGGCATAAGGAGAGACATCCTATACTTGGAAGAAGGAAGCCAGAACTCAACAACTCTCTGCTTAAGGTTCAAGACTACCCCATAAACTCGCAACCAGTTCATGCCTATAATTGCATCTATGCCTTGCCCAGGTAGCACCATGAACTGGAGGCGGTAAGTGTGAGTGGCTAGCACTAATCTGACTGTGTCCGTCCGAGTATTAACACACAACTGTGCACCTAGAGTACTGATTCTATAGGCAATAGGAATAGCCATAAGAGATATATTGTGCCTCTGTGCAAACCCCATGCTCATAAATGAATGTGATGCGCTAGAATCAAACAACACATATGCTAGGTGGGAATCAATGGTAAACTTACCAACCATCATAGGTTCATTCTGTAAAATCTCCTCAGCCTCAGTGAAGTTGACTTGTCCAAAGCGGCTTGCGGGCACCTTCTTCTTGATAATCATCCTCTTGACCAGACGGGAGTTGGCTGAAGGCTAGGAAGACTGCGTAGGCTGGTTCTATGGACACTCCTGAGCATAGTGGCCCTCCTTGCCACACTTGAAACAAGCACTAGACTTGTTCCCCTATCCCTAATGAGGCGGAACCTATTATCCATGAGGCTGCTGTTGCACCAACTGAGTAGGCGTACGATACTAGATGGGAGGTGCCTGGTAAGCCTGCTGAGACTGACTGGATGGTTGTTCACCCAGAGAGTGATAGGACATCCTCCTGACAACCTACATCTTCTGAGCCTGTGGGTGACTAGAAGATCTAGTGATTACCCACTTGCACTTCCACTCCGCCTGAGAATCACGCTGAAGTCCCTCCATAGCAATGGCTACATTCATCAAAGCACCAAAAGTCATATATCCCCCAGTGTATAGCTCCTTTTGCAAGATGCAAGAGAGGCCACGGTAGAAACAGTCCCTCTTCTTCTCATCAGTGTCTACATGGGTCCCAGCATACTATGCAAGATGGTTGAACTTGTTCACATAATCCATCATAGTCATACTCCCTTGCTTCAGATCCAGGAACTCAGTTGTTGGTGTTTTGAGTAAACACCAACGAGTAGATTTGTATTATTGCACGTCTGGCCCGGATGGTGTGCTAAGACGACATGAGGTTTATACTGGTTCGGGCAGAATGTCCCTACATCCAGTTTGTTGCTGTTGCTCGTGTTACTAGCACTGAAAGTTCATAGTAGGGGTTACAAATAGTCGAGAGAGGGACCAATCCCAAGTCTCTGGTGGTGTGATGTGGTGAATCGATCCCCCTAGTGGGGTGCCCTGCTTTCCCTTTTATAGGCCAAGGGAGAGCATGGATTACAGATGGGAGAAAAGAGGAAAATGAGAGGCAAAGGAAGTCTTTCATGGACGATAGGTGTTCCTTTTCCTCTGTGCAGGCCCCGCTAACATGGCAGGCGGTGACAGGGATAGCATCATGCCAGGCATAGGTCTACTGATCCTGATAGGGCCACACTAGGCGTCTATCCACTAACAATGCCATGTCCTGGCATTGTCAGTGGGTTGTCACATCCCATCCCGCCTTGGTGGGCAGCGTGGCAGACTAGCGTGCTGATCATCGACCATATAGAGAGCAGGCAGCACAGTGACTGCATGTCCATTACTATGGGTGATGCAAGTTTCTTTCTAGACTATAGTGGTTGTCATGAGCTTCCATAAGGACCAGTGCCCGAGGGCAAATGACGTCGCCCACAACACCGTAAGGCAAATGTCGGCGCCTACAACATTGTTCGAGCTCTGACATGCCTAGAAGGTTGCAAAGCACCCTTCTGGCATGGCCTAACAGTACTGTCCTATAGGTGTGCAGGGTATGGTCCTCGGTATTGTGGTTGACTTGAGTGTCTTGCCTTATCTGCTCTGCCTAATTCCTAGGTCGGTACTGTGGTAATGTCGTCATAGGCGTCGGGTGAGGCAGAGTCAGCCCTCAGACATTGAGCGAGGTAGAGCCAGCCCTCGATGGTCGAAAGAGGGGGAGCCAACCCTCGGGGGTTGGAGGAGGCAGAGCTATCCCTCGGGGTTCGAAAGAGGCGGAGCCAACCCTCAGGGGTCGGACGAGGCGGAGCCAACCCTCGAGGGTCGGATGAGGTGGAGTTAACCCTCGAACATTGGACAAGAGGTGTAGTCACGCTCTTGTCTGTTTGGATGAATCAACATTGATGGTTATTAGCTCCTCCTCTTCATGTACCCTAGTGTTTGGTCCCCGATAGTAGCCCCTGAGCCCCAAGTGATTCGGGTAGAATCGCCTGGGGGATTTTTTGACTTGCCATTGGGTGCGCATGAGTGCACCCGGTGGGTGTAGCCCCCGAGCCCTGGGTGATTCAGATAGAATCGCCTGGGGTGTTTTTCCAAAAGGGAGGACTCTAAAGGTCCTTGCCTTCCTTTGTTGCCTATGGCATGTCTTGGGGAACGGTGGCTTCCCCTTGCTGAGGTTGGACCCTTCGTGGGTATGGCCGTGAGATTTGGTGGTTCGCAAGTTGGATAGTTCTATTGGAGTCCTGGCATCCCGTTCACGGGGATCTAGCAAGGGTCAACTGTAACATCCCGGCCCAGGGCTTAACAGGATTAATAGGATACTCATACCAATAAGTTGCAACTTTTTTTCCTGAAGCCCATCTGCAAATAACTCCAAGGTTAAGCGTGCTTGGCCTGGAGCGATGGGTGATCGACCGGGAAGTCCTTCCCAGGTGCGCACGAGTGAGGACAAAGTGCGCAGAAAAAACCTATGTTGGTCTGTGAGGGTAGTCTATATCCTAGAGAAGCTGCCAGATGTAAGCGGGCTCGGCCTCGGAGAGGCGGGATGTTACATCAACTGGCTGAGACTCAACCGTGGGCCGAGACAGCTGTGGCCTTCGCATGCCTAAGTATTGACCGCTTGCGGGGCCCATCCCTTTCCACCCCTTATTGTAGGGGTGCTTGAAGCGGCCGTCGAACTCCTAGGCCCAGATGGGCCATAGAGGCGTTTTTTGACCCGTATTCCTCTTACTCGTAACGAGTCCTGATCTGCCTGGGGAGGCAAAACATCCAGTGAGTTTCCCAAAGGAAAGGATAGGGATTGCGTGTGCATATCCCATAGCATGACGGTGTGGCAGATCATGGCAGGCACGGAGAACTAGGCAGACAGTTGGTTTCCTCACATATGTCGTCCCTATAAAACCAAAGGGTTCGCCCCTAGGGTTTCATACTTTGCCTCCTTGCCTTTGCATCTGCATCCTCCACCGACAATCGCCTAAGCTCCCCGCATTCGCGTCTCAGCCGCCGTCGAGTTTGCATCCACCCACCCATATCTTCTAATGGAGCCGTGGTGCCGCTCTGATATCACCCTCCAGCACATGGAGGGCGTCGTCCATCGTGGTCTTCTCTGCGCACGGACCGCAGCAGAGGAGTGGCGGCTGCCTGGCGAGGAGGATGTGCAGTTGTCGCCCGACGGCTACGTCATCTCATTCGTGCACTTCCATGAGCCAGGGTTTGCTACCCCTGCTCACAAATTTCTCTGAGGGTTGCTGCACTACTACCAAATCGAGTTGCAGCTCCTCAATCCCAATGGAATCTAGCACATGGCATCATTTGTCGCCCTATGTGAGGGATTCCTGGGGATCAGTCCCCACTTTGATCTGTGGTGGTACATCTTCTTCATCACCCTCCAAAAGAAGTGGGAGAAGAAGCAGGAGTTGAAGACGCCGATGGGATGCGCCGACATCCAACTCTAGAACAATCGGGTCGGCGAATACCCGTTAATGCGTCTATCGACCTCAAACAAGGGGTGGCATTCGCATTGGTTCTATCTCAAGAACGACGCAGCCGCCCCTAGCCAGAGTTCACCGAGCGCCTAGTCAAAGAGGTCCCAAACTCATGGAGGAAGTGGGGTGTCCTGGAGAAGGACAAGAAGAGGATCTAGGACCACCTCGCCGCCATATGAATCCTAAAGGAGAGGGGCCTAATGGGGTCGGGCATCATCAGAGCCTACCACATGAGAAGGGTGGCACCGTTGATGAGGCGTGTACTGCTACTGCATGCGATGGCGCCCAAGGCATCATTCCACGAGATGACGCTCACCGAGGGAGCGCTCTCCCCCTCCGAAGTAGCACAACACATCAAGGAGGCGATGGAACCTTTGTGGGACGACATCGGTGCTCCCCTTTAGTTTGTAAATCTAGTGCCGGGGCACCCTCCGATGCAGCCGTAACTAGGCTACAACATCTTCATAAGTCTCCTTTCCTCATGCCTCTTCTTCAATTGAACTCCCAACCCCTTGATACTGACATTGAGATGGGGGGACCAGCCAAGGAACCTCATCCTCACGGATCACCCAGCTCCGCTGCCGAGGGATCCATCCGTGAAGGCAGTGAATCATGCCGAGGCTAAGCGGTCAGAGGAAGGCGAAGGAGGACGAGAGGAAGAAGAGGCAACGAAAACTGCTGGCGTGGGAGCGAGGGGAGGACATGGACAGCGACAACGATGACGATGAGGAAGATGATGATGGGGTAGTCGACGACACCGAGCGTGATGACCTAGAGAGCGAGGATATGCTGATAGGTGCCTATTCATCCTTGTAGGGGTCGGGATCCTTCCTATTTCATGCAGGGAAAGGCACGTCCGGGAGGCCGACGGAGGCTGGTCGGTACGTCGGCCTGCCCCAAGAGCCAGTAGGGGCGGCAAATCTGTCGCTGCGCCCAAGGTGCCAATGGAGGAGGGTGGCTCCGCCGCCGTGCCCCCAGATGTAAGGAAAGCGAGCCCCTCTGCCCGAGAGCAGGGGGCGGGCTCAAAACGGCCCCACCCCGATGAGGCGGAGCAAGGGTCTAGGGGTTCGCCCCCCAAACGTGTCTTCCACCCAATAGCGCCGATGTAAGTCACAAGCTCCTCTATTTTCTCTATTTTTAGCGTGACTTATGCCTTTTATTTCTTGTAGTGTCTTGAGGCGGTGCAACCTTTTGGTGCTGGAGCCCAAGAAGAGTGTCGCCCTTTAGGTGAGGCGACGGTCATCGGTCGATGTCGCACCCATTTCGGGAGGGAGCGGTGCCGGTGTTACTGCCTCATCGGCCGGTCAGGCACTGCCCGTGGTGGCTCTCGTGCCCTTGGCGGGACAAGTGGATGAGGGGGCTCAAAGGATGCCCTCTAAGGTCATTGAGCAGCCAGCGATGGAGGTGATACCGCTACCGACGACGGGGCAGACGGAGCTACTGGTTGCGCATGTGGCGCCAGCCGCGGCGGACATGACGTCGCCGATTGAGGCCCTGCTGACATAGGTGGAGGTGGTAGCGGCTGTGATGGGCGGGACATAGCCGGATGCAACCATGGTGGCGTCCGACGTAGCGGCGCACCCCATGTCACCGGTGGCCCAAGTGAGGGCACCCGACATGGGTCAGATGGAGGGGGACACGGCCGAGGGGTCCCCAGATGTTGTGGTGGTGGCAGAGGGGACCGGCGGGGAACCGTCCCTGGCCCTAACATTAGGGGGCAGCCACTCGCCCGAGTGGGACGAGCCCCTGCTCCGGTGGGCGAATCCATAGGACCTATCATCGACACTCTTCACCCTCGACGATGCTGCTGAGGGCATGGAGCAGGAGAGTCTCGACGAGGGGATTGCAGCTGTGCTGGAAGCTCTGAACCATGCCAGGGGCGCCCTGTGCAACGTTGTCGTTCTCGCTGGCCGGGTATTCACTTGCCTTTCGCTCTCTTCTTTCTTCATGTATTTTTGTGTTCTGGCCACCATTTTTTTAGTCTCTTATCACTCACAGCCGGGAGAAATCCTGGTTCCTTCGCGAGCAGAAGGAGAACTAGGACCACCTCATCAAAGAGGCATGGCTACATAGGGATGTGACCTCCCAGCTCTGACAGAGGGTGGCTGAGTTGACTCCCCTCGCCAAGGAGGCAGACAGTCTTTGACAGCGGGAGGCCGAGGCCTGTTGGGATGCGAAGAGGCCGAGAGGGCATTCGAGGCCCTATTGGTGAGGGCACGACCAGATGATGAGGAGGCCACCAAAGTTAGGAGGGAGCAGGATGAGCTACTTCAGAGGGATGCCGAAACCCGCCAACAGATCCTTGACCTTCTGGCCGAGGCTAAGAAGGAGCGGGAGCTGAGGCTAGGGGCCGAGGAGAAGTTTGTTGCCTTGGAGCGGAGGGCGAGTCAGGATGCTGAGGCGGTTGCTCGGCTATGCAAGGAGCTGGACGAGCTGCTCCAAACCATGGGGAGGCTCCACTCGGAGCATGGCATGACCCACGAGGAGCGCGACTAGTCCGTCCGAGGGCGCGATGAGGCACAACAGAAGATCAGCTCCCTCTAGGCCGAGCTTGGAACCACGACAACTTGGAGGTAGGAGGCCGAAGGCGTCGCTGCGGGGCTAGCCATGAACCTCATTGAGGTGAGGAAGAACCTTAAGGCAGAGAGCGACGAGCTCAGTATCTTGAGTGCCGCCCTTAGAGTGGTCTACGATGACCTAGAGGTGGTGCGGTCAGAGGGGACCAGTTCGCTCATGGCCCGTGCTGTCGATAGCACGGCACGGGTGCACCAGCTTAAGAGGGACGCTCTTCACGCCGGGGTCACCTAAGCCTTTGTGATTGCTCGTTCACATTATGCGGACAGCATCGACTTGGAGATGATGAGCCTTGGTTTCGCACCTGGCTACGAAGCTTCTGAGCTAGATGAGATAGAGACAGCAGTGGCTCCTCTTGCGCAGGACCTAGCGGACAAAATTGAAGACATAGTTCTCCCCTGGAGAGGCTAGTTTAGTCAAGTAGGTCAAATGAACACTATTGTAATCTATGAACAAGTGCCGACCCTTATGTATTGTAAAAACAATTTTGTCATTTCATTTCGTTCGACTGAACTTGTTTTCCTCCCTTTTTGTATGAAAGGGGCTCACGTATTCCGACCCTTATGTTCATTAAGATCGTAGGGCCCGAGGTGTAAGAGGGAAACTTTGATCATGCTGGTGAGCAAAGACACCATAGCCACCGAGGCATAGGTTTTTTATAGTCCGACCAGGGATGCTTAGTTGTTCATTTCTACAAACCTTGCCACTAGGCTTAATGTGAGGAAGAGGTCTGATGTGGTGACTATTTTAGAAAAGGTGTATTTATACCCTTATCAGCCCCCGAGTGAGATCCAAGCCCTTGCCATTGCTAGGGTCGGGTGTCACTGAATATCAAGGAGAGGATAGCAAAATTAGTAGGAGAGAGTGCCTCTTGTATTTGCACGTACCCCCTCCCTAGGATCTGAGCTATTTGTGTTGCGACCATGCATTCGGTCTCCTTGTAAGTCCAACTTTCCTCGAGCCCCCATGCATAGCAGGGGTTCAGTCGAGGGTCGGCTCGTTTTTGTGATTGTCGCCCCGTCCGTGGTTTCCGCAACTGGAAAGGTTGGGTTAACATCACTTGCCTCGATGGCTAAAGTGACGTGCTCGGTGAGCTCGCTAACGGGCATGTTCAAACAAAATCTGGTGCCATCATTTGTGACGGGGTCGGCAAAGCCCTCGCATGGCATTCTGTTGCTCCTTGACCCGCCTTCCAATAGATTCCCCCTCAATGGGGATTCTATGGGCTCAGCTACAGGCTAGGATCGAACGAGAAAGTTGAGATGGGGCCATAGGGGCTCATCTGTGTTTTCTCCCCTGGCTCTTGTTCGACACAAGGCGGCCTCGGGCCCTTGGCGGGCCAGCCTTCGAACCCTGGTCTCCCGATTTAGGGTTGGGTGGAGCGAGCCCCCGGGCCCAGTGGGTCTCGATAGGGGTCGGCCACATTCCATGTGTCACCCTGTCCTCGGTTTCCATAACTAGAGGGGCTGAGCTAACGACACTTGCCTCGATGGCTCAAGTGTTGCGCTCGGTGAGCTCGCTAACGGGCATGTTCAAATGGAATTTGGGTCCGTCATCCGCTGACGGGGTCGGCAGAGCCCTCATGTGGCATTCCACTACTTCTTAACCCGCCTCCCGGCAGATGCCCGAGCTGTTCGATAGGCTCAAGTGGCCTGTTGGCCTCTCCTCGATGGAGATTCTGTGGGCTTGGCTCGAGGTTAGAATCGAACGAGAAAGGTCGAGATGTCCCTATTTTCCTCTTAGCAGGGTTGGGCAAGGCCGTTGGGGCTCATCTCGGTTCTTCTCCCCTAGCTCTGTTTGACACGAGGTGTCCTCGAGCCCTTCGTGGGCCGGCCTTCGAACCTCGGTCGGTTGCCGCTCATATCGAATGAGACGACTACCACTTCGTGACGTGACGCGAAGCGTTGTGATGCAGCAATTGCATATGTGATGCTTGGATGTATGGGATGAATGAATGGATGAACGGATGTATGAATGTGTGCATGAGAATGGATGAATGAATGATCATGTAATGGAAAAGAAGAAGTGGGGGTCGGTAAAGTTACCTCGTTGGCTCGAGTGATGGGTTTGGGGAACTCTTACCGGATATGTCCATGTGGGGACCAGGTCCGACGTTTATGATAGAGCCATCGTAACCTACAAAGGACATCCCACAACTCCCTATCCATATCCCGGTAGCGGCTCGAGCCGTTCAATTGACTTGGGCGACCTGCCGGCCTCTCCTCGATTAAGATTCCATAGGTAGGCCCCTCCAAACCCTTCCCGAGAAGGCATAGGCTAAGGCTTGGGGTGCAAAGACAAAGACTCTGATCACGCTAGTGATAAAAAATGTCATAGCCGCTAGGGCGTAGGGTCCTAGTGATCCGACCAGGTTTACTCAAAGTTTGTGCCCGCACACTGTGCCTCTAGTTTTTTAACGTAAGGAGGGGCTAGGCAAAGAGAATGTCTACTGAGTAGACACTCTCGCTAGCCCCTGAGCGATGTCCAACCCCTTGCCGTTGCTGGGGTCAGAGGCTCGGTAGCGAAATTAATGCGTAAAGTAAGGGTGCTTATTTCTCGGCAACGGCTTTGAGTCGTTCGATTGACCTGGGCATCAATTTTACCTTGATGGTATGAGTGATGGGTTCAGAAAGCCTCCACCGGATATGAGCGGGATCCCGTCTAGTCCCTACTAGTTCCTTGGTAGTGGCCAAGCCATCGAGTTGACTTGTGTTACCTGCTGAGACAAGCCTTTCCTGCGGAGATAAAGGATGAGAATATCCCACACAAGAATTTAGTTAGGCAGATAAGCCAAGCGGAAAAACTTGTAATAGATGGACAAGCTTTCAAATTCCATTATAGCACACAGTTTTTTAGCTCTTCTCCCCTTTTGTATAAAAAGGTTAGCGCACTTCGACCCCTTCTGTCGTTAAGGTTGTAAAGCTCAAGATGCGGGAGAACCAATTCTAATCACACTGGTGAGCAATGACGCTATAGCCACTGGGGCATAGGTTTCCCGCAGTCTGACCAGTTATACTCAGAGCTTGTTCCTACAAACCTAGCTCCTAGGTCTTAACGTGAGAGGGGGTTGGGCACAAAGAATGTTTTTCGAATAAATGTGCTTAAATCAGCCCCCGAGTGAGGCCCGACCCCTGACCATTGCTGGGGTCGGATGTCACTAAAGATTGGGGAGTTTGATAACGAAACTAATAAAAGAAAGTGTGTGTTTATTAGGGGTAAAAGCGATGTAGTTGTTTGATGTTCCAGGCATTGGTGAAGACTTCGCCGTCGATGGTCTTGAGTTTGTAGGTGCCTGGACGGAGCACCTCCGCAACTATGTACGGTCCCTCCCATGGCGGGGAGAGCTTGTGGCGGTCCTTGTTGCTCTTTATAAGGTGGAGGACCAGGTCTCCGATGTTGAAGGCTTGTCCCCACACTCGACGGCTATGGTACCATCGCAACGCCTATTGGTACTTGGCCGAGCGGAGGAGAGCAACGTCGCGCGCTTCATTGAGCTGGTCCATGGCGTCTTCAAGGGATGCCTTGGCTTCTTGTTCGTCATACGCCATGATTCTTGGTGCTCCATAGTCAAGGTTGGTTGGGAGGATGGCCTCAGAACCATAGACCATGAAGAAGGGTGTGTAGCCGGTGGCTCGACTAGGTGTTGTCCTCAGGCTCCAGAATACCGTGGGAAGCTTGGCGACCCACCGTGCATCAAACTTGTTCAACCGATTGAAGATCCTAGGCTTGAGGCCCTATAGGACCATGCCGTTTGTGTGCTCGACCTGCCCATTCATTCAGGGCTGCACGACGGCGGCCCAATTGACCCAGATATGGTATTCATCATAGAATCAGAGGAACCTCTTCCCGGTGAACTGCGTGCCGTTGTCCATGATGATGGAGTTTGGGACTCCAAAGCGATGGACGATGTTGAGGAAGAACAGCATGGCTTGCTCAAACTTGACCACGTAGATCGGTCGAGCTTCTATCCACTTCGTAAACTTGTCTACGGTGGCAAGCAAGTGGGTGTAACCTCCGAGTGCCTTCTTGAGAGGTCCAACCAGATGGAGCCCCCATACCGTGAACGGCCATGTGATGGGGATTGTTTGGAGCGCTTGGGCCAGGAGGTGAGTTTGTCGAGCATAGTATTGACACCCTTCATAGGTGCGCAAGATCTGCTCGGCGTCTGCTATAGTGGTTGGCCAGTAGAATCCTTGTCGGAATGCATTTCCGACCAAGGTTCTAGGCGTGGCATGGTGACCATAGACCCCACCATGGATGTCGCTCAGCAAACGCTTCCCCTGTTCGATGGGGATGCAGCGCTATAGGATCTTGGTGTGGCTTCGCTTGTAGAGTTTGCCCTCCACAAGAACAAAGTTCTTGGCATGACGTGCGAGCTGTCGAGCCTTCGTCTTTCTATTGGGAAAGTCTTGCAGAGGGGGTAGTCGAGGTAGAGCGTCCTCCAGTCGACCAGAGGGTCGGACTCTGTCGCTGGGTCCTCTTTGAGCTCCATGACTTCAGGGTTGGGCGGAGCCGATGGCTAGTCAGCCCCCGAGCCCTGGGTGGGCGGTCCATCGCTGGCTTGTTCTAACCCCTCGTAGTGGACCGAGGGCTTGTGCTGGTCACTGACGAAGACGCCCGTTGGCACCGGCTCCTAGTTGGATGCCGCTTTTGCCAGCGCATCGGCCACTTCATTGAGGCGCCTCAGGATGTGGTTGAGCTCGAGGCCATTGAACTTGTCCTCTAGCTGGTGGACTTCTTGGCAGTACGCCGCCATCTTGGCATCGTGGTAGCTTGACTCCTTCATGACTTGGTCGACGACCAGCAGGGAGTCACCCTGGATGTTGAGGCATCAGATGCCCAACTCGATGGCGATGCGTAGGCTATTTATGAGTGCCTCATATTCAACCACATTGTTGGAGGAGGGGAAATGGAGATGAACCATGTACCTCATGCATACCCCAAGGGGTGACACGAAGACTAGCCCCACGCCAGTGCCTTTCTTCATCAGCGATCCGTCGAAGTACATCGTCCAGTACTCTTGGTCGATGATCGCTGACGGCATTTGGACCTTGGTCCACTCTACCATGAAATCAGCCAACACCCGGGACTTGATGGCCGTCTAGGAGGCACACGTGATGCCTCGACCCATCAGCTCAAGTGCCTACTTCGTGATTCTTCCCATGGCATCCTAGTTTTGGACGACCTCACTGAGGGGGGAGGACGTCACGACCGTCACCGGATGTGACTCAAAGTAGTGTTGTAGCTTCCTCTTAGCGATGAGGACGACATATAGGAGCTTCTGGATTTGGGGGTAGCAGGTCTTAGAGTCAGATAGGACCTCGCTAATGAAGTACACGGGGCGCTGTACTTTAAGGGCGTGCCCCTCTTCTTCTCGCTCTACCACCAGGGTGGCGCTGACCACTTGCATGGTGGCCGCAATGTAGAGCAGAAGGGGTTCTCCATTGGTAGGAGGAACCAGGATCGAGGCCTTCGTTAGAAGCTACTTGACCATGTCAAGTGCCTCCTAGGCCTCGGATGTCCATTCGAAGTGGCTGGCCTTCTTCAAAGTCGATAAAGGGGGAGACCTCATTCGTCGAGGCACGAGATGAAGCGGCTGAGTGCGACGAGGCACCCTATAACATGTTGTACCACCTTTATGTTCTAAATCGGGCCCATCCTCATGATGGCCGATATCTTATCTGGGTTGGCTTTGATGCCACACTCGGAGATGATGAAACCAAGCAGCATACCCCTCTGGACCCCAAAAATGCACTTCTCGGGATTGAGCTTGATGCCATTTGCTCGGAGTTTGGCGAAGGTCTACTCAAGATCGGCTTCAAGGTGGTAAGCCTATTTGGACTTAACCATGATGTCATCAATGTAGGCCTCAACAGTCCACCCGATGAGGTCCCCGAAACACTTGAGCATGCAACACTGGTAAGTAGCCCCAGCGTTCTTCAGACCGAATGGCATTGTGACGTACCAGAACGGTCCAAAGGGGGTGATGAAAGATGTCATGAGCTAGTTAGACTCTTTCATCGCTATTTGATGGTACCCAGAGTACGCATCAAGGAAGCAGAGGGTTTCGCACCCTGAGGTAGAGTCGACTATTTGGTCTATGCACGGCAAAGGAAACGGATCCTTTGGGAACGCTTTGTTGAGACCCGTGTAGTCAACACACATCCTCCATTTCCCACTCTTCTTTCATACAAGAATGGGATTGGCTAACCACTCTAGGTGGTACACTTCCTTGATGAATCTGGCTGCCAAAAGCTTTGCATCTCCTCACCGATGGTCCTATGTTTCCCCTCATTGAAGTGATGCAGGCACTGTTTCACCGGCTTGGAGCCTAGGCAGATCTTCAAGGCATGATCGGCGACTTCCCTCGGAATGCCCAGCATATCTGAGGGTTTCCACGCAAAGAAATCTCTGTTGGCGCAGAGGAAGCCGACGAGCTTGCTTTCCTATTTGGAGGAAAGCGTGGTGCCAATGCGCACCACCTTGCCCTCGGGGCTGCCAGGGTCTATGAGGACCTCCTTGGAGCCCTCCATCGGCTCGAAAGACCCAATCGACCTCTTAGGGTCGGGTGCTTCTTCGACAGCTTCCTTTTTTAGGGCCATGAGCTCTCCGGAGGCGACGATTGTCATGGCATGATCGCGGCACTCGACTTCGCACTCGTAGGCGTGCTAAAAGGAGGTGCCGACGGTGATGACCCCGCCTGGGCCTGGTATCTTCAGCTTGAGGTAGGTGTAGTTGGGGACGGCCATGAACTTCATGTAGCATGGTCATCCCAAGATGGCGTGGTAGGTTCTGTAGAATCCAACCACTTCAAAGGTGACGGCTTCCATCTTGTAGTTGGACGGACCCCCGAAGGTGACGAGCAGATCGATCTGCCCAAGCGGCATGGCCTGTTTTCTAGGTATGACGCCATGGAAAGGCACTCTGGTTGGTCGGATGCATGCTCGGTCGACACCCATAGCATCGAGTGTCTCGGCCTACATGATGTTGAGGCCGCGGCCTCCATCCATTAGTACCTTGGTGAGCCACTTCGTGCCGACAATTGGGTCGACAACAAGCAGGTATCTCCCTGGTTGCGGGAAGCTCTCCGAGTGGTCAGTCTGGTCAAAGGTTATGGTGGACTCTAACCACCGGAAGAAGGTAGGCGTGGCCGGTTTGGATGTATAGACCTCGCGGCGTGCGACCTTCTGGCGGCGCTTGGAGTCATAGGCCGCCAATCCTCCAAAGATCATGAGGCAGCCATCCGGTGTTGGAAAGCCACCGCCTTTCCCCTCAGTGTCATCTGTGGTCGGGTCAGGGTCCTTCCCGTGCTCCCCTTTGTTAGAGCCTCCAGACAAGAACCACTTCATGAGGCCACAGTCATTGTACAGATGCTTGATGGGGAAGGCATGGTTTGGGCATGGCCCCTCGAGCAGCTTCTCGAAGTGGTTCGGAGTGCCCTCTATGGGCTTCCGACCACCCCTACGGTCGGTGGCGGCCACGAGTGAGCCCTCGCACCGTTGCTTGTTCTTCTTCTTGGAGGGACGATTAGAGGCGCCTTCGCCAGCGTCCTCATCCTGTTTCGCCTTGCCTTTGAGGCAGTTGAAGATCGCTCCGACCACTTCTTCGCCTGAGGCATGGCTAGTGGTGATGTCAAGGAGTTCCTTGGTGGTTCATGGGCCCTTGCATCCTAGCTTGTGAACCAAGGACTCACAGGTGGTCCCAGATAGGAAAGCTCCTATAATGTCGGCGTCGACGACGTTAGGTAGCTAAGTTGCACTGCTGGGAGAAGGGTCAGATGTACCCACAGAGGGTTTCTTTGACCTTCTATCAGTAGTTCTTGAGGTCCCTTGGGTTCCTAGGGTGCTTGTATGTGCCCTGGAAGTTTCCCATGAAGATCCCCTTCAGGTCCGCCTAACTTTGGATTATGTTGGATGGAAGGTGCTCCAACCATGTTTGTGCCAAATCGGCCAAGAACAATGGAAGGTTGTGGATAATGAAATCATCATTATCCGCACCACCAGTTTGGTAGAAGAGTCGATAATCCTCAAGCCATAGTTCAAGGTTCGTTTCCCAGAGTACTTCGAGATGTTGGTTGGTGGTCGGTACCTTGGCGGGAAGGCAACATTGATGATGTGTCAGCCGAAGGCCTAAGGCCCCGGTAGGCCGAGGCTCGGGCTTCGGTCCTCATCGCTGTCGTAGCGTCCACCACAATGAGGGTGATAGTCATGGCTAACTCCCTCTCTCAGGTCATCGTAGGTACGCCTGTGGCTGTCGATGGTGTCATGTGCGTCACGGTTGCAGCCAAGACGCTGATGCACCAGGACCACAGCGCGTTGCCTGCCACCTTGTGACGCCTAGTGGACTGACGCATCCTTGTTGGGGCGCTCTGAGGGCGTGCGCTGGCTAACATTGAGCTCACGTGGCCAAGACAATGAGCTCTCGGCCTGCTGTGCTGCCGCCCACTCGAGCAGCATGCGAATCTTGCGGTGGGCCCGACGATCCTTGGGCATCGCGGCCTTTAGAAGACCACGGAGCAAGGCCACTGTAGTGGCAATGTTCTGGCTAGCCTGGGCGAAGCGAGGGAGGGCCTCATCATCTGTGATGATCCTCCAGTTCATGTCGTGGGGCATGGCGCGTGCGCGCCCACCATCTCCATGGTGCTCGATCTCCTGATCAAGCTCCATGCATTCCCGCTCGAGCAGGAGTCACGCTTCCCCGAGCTCTTGGTGTTGGGCTTTCAGCTGCTCCACCCGCATGTAGGGTGGGGCCACTGTCTCCCCTTCGGCCTCATTGTCGGGGTTGTTCATCAGGGTAGCCTCCTCTTCATGGATGCTTTCGATGTGTCCCTTGGGGGTACCTATCATGAAGCATTCACGAGAGGGGTGATGGCTCCCCCTGCTGGAGTCAGAGCCAGAGGGCAACTCTGGCTCCTTTACAAGGAGGTCATGGAAAGATTCCACGACATGTTCAATCACTCCCATGAACTCATCGTTCACTAGGGATGGAATCATGCGTTGCGCCACAAGGTGGCCAACGGTCTCTACGGCATTGCAGAGACCGAACGGGAGCACTATCGGGGCACTCCGGATGAGGCGTTCTAGGGAGAGCGGCTCTCCCTTGGTAAGCTATGCCATGATGTCAGTGAAGGAGAAGGTGAGGTGGCACAAGTCCTCCTAGGATGGTCGGGGTCCAAGGAAGACACCAAGCCGATGCTCCAACCTCCCGTAGTCGAAGTCAAGAAGTTGGTCGCTTCTGGGGGCGCGGGCCTCCGGCGCACGCAACCACAGCTCCTTGAGCATCTCGGTGCTCGCGTTGAGGCCAACGGAGTGGAAGGGTTGAACGATGACGGGCGCCTGTGCTAGCTCTCCATCCGCCATGACGATGAACTCTAGGTCTCCAAAGCGCATGTGTGCGCCTGGGACCTAGGTGATGCCATAACTAGCCATTCGTGGCCTGATGTTAACGTTGGGATGCGCAAAGGCCCCTACCTAGCATGCCAACTGTTAGTGTTTCGAGTAAGCACCAACGAGTAGATTTTTATTATTACGCGTCTGGCCCAGATGGTGTGCTAAGGGGACATGAGGTTTATACTGGTTGGGGTAGAATGTCCCTACGTCTAGTTCATTGCTGCTGCTCATGTTACTAGCACTGAAAGTTCATAGTAGGGGTTACAAACAGTCAAGAGAGGGACCAGTCCCAAGTCTCTGGTGGTGTGATGTGCGATGTGGTGAATCGATCCCCCTAGTGGGGTGCCCTGCTTTCCCTTTTATAGGCCAAGGGAGAGCACAGATTACAGATGGGAGAAAAGAGGAAAATGAGAGGCAAAGGAAGTCTTTCAAGGACGCGGGTCTTCCTTTTCCTCTGTGCGGGCCCCGCTGACATGGCAGGCGGTGACAGGGATAGCATCACGCTGGGCGTAGGTCCACTGATCCTAACAGGGCCACACTAGGTGTCTATCCACTAACAATGCCATATCCTGGTATTGTCAGCGTGTTGTCATGTCCTATCCCAACCTGGCGGGCAGCACGGTGGACCAGCGTGCTGATCAGTGACCATATAGAGAGCAGGCAGCACAGTGACTGCACCTCCATTACTGTGGGTGATGCGAGTTTCTTTCTGGACCGTAGTGGTTGTTGTGAGCTTCCGTAAGGACCCGTGCCTGAGGGCAAATGACGACGCCCACAACACTGTTCGGGCTTTGTCATGCCTAGAAGGCTACAAAGCACCCTTCTAGCATGGCCTAATGGTATTGTACTGCAAGTGTGTAGGGTATAGTCCTCAATATTGTGGTTGACTTGAGCGTCTTGCCTTATCTGCTCTACCTGATTCCTAGGTCAGTATTGTGGTAATGTCGTCATAGGCGTCGAGCAAGGCAGAGCTAGCCCTCAGACATCGGGTGAGGCAGAGCCAGCCCTCAGACATTGGGTGAGGTGGAGCCAGCCCTCGGGGGTTGGAAGAGGTAGAGCCAACCCTCAGGGGTCGAATGAGGCAGAGCCAGCCCTCAGACGTTGGGTGAGGCGAAGCCAGCCCTCAGATGTCGGGCGAGGCAGAGCCTGCCCTCGGGAGTTGAACGAGGCAGAGCCAACCCTCGGGGGACAGATGAGGCAGAGTTGACCCTCAGATGTTGGGCAAGAGGTGTAGTCACGCTCTTGTCTATTCGGATGAATCAACATTGATGGTTATTAGCTCCTCCTCTTCGGGTACCCTAGTATTTGGTCCCCGACATTAGTCAACTTCCTGTTCAGCATACCAGCGAGAATATAGTACTCACAGAAAGCAGTGGTAAACTCCTACCAAGTCATACGGTGGTCCGCCAGCTACATGGCATTGAAAGTATCCCACCACGCATTGGCAGACCCTAGAAGCTGCTGTGCGACAAAGCGCACCTTCTGCTCTTCAGTCATAGTGAGCAACTGAAACTTCTGCTACAGAATACGAAGCCAATGCTCTACATACAGAGGCTCAGTAGTTGGCATGAATGTGGGTGGGTGTGTCTTCAAGAAGTCCTGGTAGGAACAGGGCCTCGCAGGAGCGTGGGCACATCCCCCGTTCCTGTCGTTGCCACCGAGGCCTCCACGGGCGAAGCCACCAATAGCCTAGGCAAGCATCTCCAAGGCATAGGCTGACTCACGCCGAGCAGCCAGCATCTCCGCCATCATCTCTGCATGGGTCATCGGAGGTGGTGGTGGTGGTGGAGGAGGAGCTAGAAGTGGGGCCTCATGGCTATCCCCATTGGTGTTGCCATTGTCCTCACCGCAACCATTATCACCCTGGTCTGCCCCAGCGCTGGTACTCCCTCGACCAGACCTCAGGTTCATCTATAAACAGATAAGAACCAACCATTAGGGACAACCCTCTAGATTAGGAATAAGAGACTTAGAGAAATGATAAGGCTTTTATTAAAGCATTCTTTTAGGTTATCCTATCAATTCACTAATCCAAATTATACGTGTGGGGAAAGTTTAGTTTAAGCAAGATTCTTTTTTCATGATGCACGCATCGGCCTACCCATTCACTCAAGCCGAAATATAGCGGCATTCGCAAAAAAATTTTGGCACATCGCACACTCACTCTCCGCTTGCTAAATGATTCTTACGCAGCGTAAGTTAGTGTACCTATAGAAAATTGATTAGATAAAATTAGTGTCGCTATCCTAGATAGACCATATTGCTAGGGCTTACACTTATTTACATAATTTTATCACATCCTACTTTTCGCAAAACTTTTGTTGGTCAAATTTTAGGTTTTGAAAAGAGTTATGAAACTCATAACTCATTATTGGTTCTAATACCACCTGTGGCAGAACCGCCCGAAATAACATGCTTCTAGAGTCGCTCGTCTTGCACTAGACACTGAGCACCTTGAAAGGGGGCTACATCGGCAGTTCTATCGAGCACACCCCATGGGAGAACCCGAACAATCCATGTTTTTCATCTAGAATCCAATAATGAGAACGAGTTTACAATACTTAGTCCATTTCATACAACAAGAGTTCTTGGAAATGCATTATTACAATACCAAGTTCAGAGTGCAGAATTTAAACAGTGGAATTGAAATAAACATCTAACGATAAGATACAAGGATCCACCTGTGCCCACCAGAAGAATCCTCCACACAACAGCCACTCCTCAAGCTGCACCTACAACAGGGGTAAATAAACCCTGAGTACACAATGTACTCACAAGACTTACCCGACTAGTGGGAATAATTTCCTGACTCCAAAGGATATGATAAGCTTTATGGTTTGCTGGGTTTCCCTTTTGCGAAAAGCATTACTAGTAGTGAATCCTTATGTATGTGTTTTATTAGCGATCAAGTGGTCATGATTAGTTCATTAGCTAACCATTCTATGTAAGCACTTGTTTTACTTTCAAGCAAGAGTTGAGCAATCAGATCCATTCATCCCCTTTCATCTTCCAGTTCTTACTACGGTGCTAAACCATAGCCAAGTCATACCGTATCACATGGCAATTCATGAACCAATGTATCCCAGCTAGGTACCCCAAAACACATGCCCCGCTTGTACCTCAGGCACAAGCAAGACCAACCCACCACTCTCCTATCAAGGGGTCTAGGTCCCCATCCAAACTTGGACTCCAAGCCCCCACTCCTGAGTCCCAGACTCAGTGTGGTGCTTAGACCTCCACCATCCTCACCTCCAATCAGTCGGTCCGGAAAGAGCTGGAACCCACGACAACAGAGCAAGGAGCCTTCCTACTCCCATAAGCAAGTATGTGCTCAGTATAATAAGTCTGTGAACTGACAACCATCCACAGCAACGGACGGTCCTTAACCGACATAGACAGGGAAAATAGTGTAACCAAGCTATGCTCCGTTGGCCGTGGGACACAACCTATTACACCCACCAATACCGATACCATATCCCTTCCTGGTCTCCATTTCCTTTCACAATTTTATCATGAGAGTAATAATAATAATCACCTATTGTGAGTAACGGCAGGTTACTCACGCTACCGATAGCCTAAGCATAGCAGCTACTTGACCTATGCTAGTAGGACTCATAGGTAGGTTTATCTATGCATGTAGTTTCAATATAAATCCTATAACATAAATGCGCATCACATATATATATAAATATATCCAGTGATTATTCAAAATAAGGGTTATGCACCGGGGCTTGCCTTGGGCAGGTGGATTGTCAGCTATGTCAGTTGTCAGTGGCTGTGGGGCTTCCACCTGTACGAGGACCTCCTCCTCGTACTTCTCGATCACCTCCTCATACTCCTGGTCTCTGGTGGTCACGAACTCCACCAACTTATTCTCTACATGCATGCAATGATGATGCAACACTTAGTATTTATGCAACAACAACTCTTAAAATAAGAATACGCATACTAAGCTATTAAGGTAGCTATAATGACGAAGACACTAAGCTAACTATCATCTTTACCAAGCAAAGTGTTGGGTTCAACTAACAAACACCTAGCTTTACAAATGAAGGATATATCTTTATTTCTACTAATAATTTAATGTATATTGGAAACAAAGAACATTTAACTACCCTTATGTTTAGTCTATTCTAAAGCTACAAAATTATAGTGAGCACATAATAATACCACGATACTACTATAAAAATTTTAGGGCTAAACCTATCACCAATTTACCACAAAAATTCCTACAATAATTCTCCTAACAATATTAAACATTTTCAAATGATTTAATACCTCCTGGTATCAACATGTATATATATGAACTAAGTACACTAACAGATAGAACACAATTTTAGAAACTTAACAAAATTTGTTTCATAATTTTTGGACACCTACATGATTTTATATGATTTACCAAAGATCAGCTCAAAAATTGTATTAGAAAACTATTTCTAATTCCTTAAGGAAAAGAAAAATGAATTCTCCCGCGTGGCCAACACGTGAGGCCCATGCGACACAGCGCACACGCACAAGCACGTAGTGGCCCACGGTGCCGCCCACGCGGCGTCGGCACACGATGGGGAAACCCCCCGCGCGCTGACATTTTTGCAAAATAGACCTCGCACTTCTCCAGAATTACAACTAAGTACTAACACTATTTTCTCCTCTCTCATAACTTCTCACTTAACCCCTGGGCTTTTCCTAATTCACCCACGTGCACCCTTGGTGACTTAGTGCACGGCGGTGCGGTGAGCAGTGGCACTGAGCGCCTACGCCGGCCACCTAGGACCTACATGGGTCCACCTAACGGGTCGATTACCATCTCTGACCCGAGCGGCTACGCAAAGCGGTGGTGCAGGGTGACATGACTAGCTGGGGAAAGCTACAGCAGTGCGCGGCCATCCGCGATGGTGGCACCACTGTTCTAGTGGGTTGTGGTAGCTATAGTCCTAATTGTTTAGCGTGTGAGAGTCAGGAGACTACCATGGACCACGTGTGGCCGATCCGTTCGGCGGCGCACCGCGGCGGCACAAGAGAGTTGCTGTAGCGGTTCGACTAAGGCACGTAAGGTGGTAGCGGTAGCGGTTCGACTAAGGCACGCAAGGTGAAGAGGGAGTCAAGGCGATGCAAGTGGTCGAGGTGAATTGGCTCAGGAGGGACGATGGGAGACTTGCTGTAAGGTTGAGATGGCGACTAGAGGGGGGGTGTATAGTCGTTTCTAAATTTAATCGTGCTGACTAACCAAAACAAGTGCAGAATTAAAACTATCAGTCTAGCCAAGACTACACCCCTCTATCTATGTTCTCTAGCACCTTGCAAAGATCCTAATTAAGCAACTAAGGTGTCAGGCTAGCTAGAGCACACCTAACCAATTCTAGAAGCAAGGTCACACAAACCTATGCCACTAGTACATCAAGCAACGAGGGAGCTCCTACACATGCTAGTAAGCAAAAGCACAAAGCCACCTAAGCTCACTAGCAATGCTCAATAACAAGGCAACCGATGCTAAATTAGTGAGAGCAAATACTTAGCTACACAAACTAAGCAATGTGACTAACAAGGTTACACAAACCAAATTAGCCACGCAAGGGAGCTACTTCTATGCTACACAAGAAAGAAGATAACTAGTGAGCTACACAAGATAACTAATTACAAGAGCAACTACACAAGCACAATGTAAATGAAGTAAATACAAGCTTGTGTAATGAGGATGCAAACCAACGGGAATGCAAGGATGACATGATGATTTTTCCCAAGGTTCACGTGCTTGCCAACACGCTAGTCCCCATTGAGACAAGCTCCAATGTTGCCGCCGGTCCTCTTGCTAGTGGTGACCCACAAGTCACACTTTCCCACATGGAGTGCTTACCACAAGCTCTAGCACTTGACCCAGCCGGACCACTGGTCGCCCTTCGTGTCTCTCTTTACTAGAGTTGCTCTTCGCGGCTCCCGCGGGGCGAGCACAATGCCCCTCACAAAGCTCTTCTCCGAAGCACCACACAAGCTTCTTGCAGGCTTCGACGGAGACCAGCACCAAGCCATCTAGGAGGTGGTAGCCTCCAAGAGTAACAAGCACCACCAACTTGCAACTTGATCACCTAGTCCCACTCGATGCAACCTCACGATGCAATCACACTAGAATCGTTCTCTCACACAATCAGATGATCAATATCAAGCATATGTGAGATGGAGGGCTCCCAAGCACTACCACACAAGCCACCAAGGCTCTAGTGTGCTCAGCTAAATAGCCCAAGGCTGAGACCCCCTTCTATTTATAGCCCCCATGAAAATAGAGCCATTGTACCCCTTCACTGGCATAGCTTGGGGTGACCGGACGCTCCGGTCAGATCGACCGGACACACCCTGCCAGCGTCCGATCAATGGATGGCTGCCACGTCCTCTTTGGCTTCAAATACTGAGGGCCCAATCTCAATGGTTAAGTTGCGACCAGACGCAGCACAGTGCCTTGACTAGACGCACCTCTGCTAAGTCCGGTCATTTCCAGAGAGCTCCATTCACGACCAGACGCGTCCGCTGCTGCATGACCGGACACAGACCAGCCAGAGTCTAGTTATTTCCAGAGAGCTCCCCGAGCCTCTGTTTTGCGACCAGACGCGTCCGGTCACATTGCGAAGATAACGAACGCGTCCGGTCATCACGTCGGACGTGTCCGATTACCCTGTGACCAGCGCATTCAACTCCTTTTCTTCACCAACTTCTCCTTTGCAAATGTGCCAACACCACCAAGTGTACAACATCTTGTGCACGTGTGTTAGCTTTTCATGAACATTTTCCAAGGAGTTAACCACTCAACTTGCCGCGCCACTCGATCCTAGCAACAATGCAAAGTTAGATCACTCGAATGGCACTAGATGACCGATATGCAAACAAGTTTGCCCCTCTTGATAGTACGGCCATCTATCCTAAACCCGGTCATCAATTTCTCTACACACCTATGACCGGTGAAATGAAATGCCCTAGGTTATACCTTTGCCTTGCGCATTCCATTCCATCTCCTCCAATGTCGATGCAACACATGCACCAACACAATCAACAATGATATGATCCACTTCATATCATCACGTGATCATATAGGTTAATCGATCTTGAGTTCACTTGCTTTTCACCATTGCCTTCGTCCATTGGCGCCAAGTCTTGCTCAAGCTTCACCGCCACGTGGTCCATCACTCCAAAGCCTCCAACTTGCCTTTCATGCTTGCAACTGGTCCATCAAGCCAAGTCATGTCTTCATCTTCTCCACCTTGATCACATGATTCAATGTCATGTCTCATGTGCAATGAGCTCCTTCATCATCACATGTGTGAGCTTTGCAACATATCCGAGCCATTTCCACCTTCATGACATATGTTGCTCACACACATGTACCTATGGACTAATCACCTGTGTATCTCACATAAACACAATTAGTCCACCTAGGTTGTCACTCAATTACCAAAACCACACAAGGACCTTTCAATCTCCCACTTTTTGGTAATTGATGACAACTCTATAAAGATATGGAAATTAAGCTCTTTTGGATTCATGTTGCTTGCCCAAGCAATTTTACCATGTGAAAATGGTTTTGGACAAGTACCACAAATCCGAAATGGTAGTATTAGCTCCCCCTACATATGTGCTAGAGTATTTGGTTTGAAGCTCGCACATATGCATAGATTGGAATTGTGGGAGAGTAATTACTACCAAATGATGCTAAGGTGTATAGAGTAAACCTTTGAAGTGTGATACCAATCGGAGTTGCACCTTTAAGTTCATCCTTAGCACCATGGTTAGCTAGATATCACTTGGAAATCAAAGCACTAGATACCTCGTGAGATCAACATTAAAAGCAAGGTACTAGCATTACTTGAAAAGCATACCAAGTGTCTATCTATTATCCTATGCATGCTAGTTTTCATTTCATCAATCAAATTCTACAACTAGCATACACCACACAAGCATGCATATTGAATTTAAAAACTTATGCAATGCAAGCAAGCACAAGAATATGCACATATCAAATGCAATCAATCAAAGTTCATGAGCTTGCTCCCCCTACTTGTGTGCTTCTCTTGTCTAAGAATTTTGATCCTTCTTAATTCCTCAATGTTGCTCCCTCTTTGTCCATGTCCATTTCCAATCTCTCCTAGAGCTTTCATATCTTTGTACAATCTCTCCCCTTTGTCATCAATTTCCATAAAAGGTGTGCTTCTCATTGATGCAAAGGTTTGTATTTGGGGTAGATGGTTGAGGCTTGAATCTTGCATTTTTTATGGACATCACTTGATTATTGGAATGACACCACTTGTAGATACCACTTGTAATACCATTTTTAATACCATTTGTAGGGTTTCTTGAGATACCACACATAGGATCTTTGATCTTGATACCAATTGGTGGGACACCCCCCTAAGTCATAGCATAGGTCATCCATTTGATAAACTTGAGCTCTTGTAGATGAGGGATGCATTCTTCATTTGATGATCACTTAAAGTTGAGGATCACTTGTGGAACCATCGTCTTGCATGATTGATACCACATGTAGATGTGATACCACTTGAACGAATTTTCTAGTATGGAACCACTTGTTGGACTTCTCAATTTTGACCATTTCTTGAACATTTGCTATCTTCATGACCACCACTTATAGGATATCACTTGTGAGTTGATCTAGACATCACTTGTGAATTCTTGATGAAATACTTGAATCTTGATACCACTTGAAAGAAAGAAACTAGATATCTATTTGCATTGTTGTCTTGTGCTTGTACTCTTATCACTATCATGAGCTTCTATGGTTGACTTGAACTAAATTGATTTGCCTAAGCTTTCAAGTCTGGTTAGAACCCTCTCTAAGCTTCTTCACACTCATTTGAGGTTATCTTATCAAGGTTGTACTTATCACTTGTTGGCAATCCAAATTAAATCAAGTACTTGGGTTCACTAGCTCATGAACAAATTGATATACTAACCACTAGATCAACTAATTATTCAAAAAATGGTGGTAGACTATGAATTTAAACATTTCATTTGTTATGCATGATCCTATGAAGTATGAACTATATGCACTAACTACATACTAGTAAGGGATGAAATGATCATGCACATTACAATGATACATTTGCTATGTTGGAGTAGAGGATAGTCACATAGATTCTAATTCATTACTCCAATAGCAATGTGAAGTCCAATTATAAGCTTGGTGAAGACCAATAGATACCATTTTGAATTCTATTCTTCACCTATATGAAATGAATACCACTTATGATCAAGTGCACTTTCTTATTGTGGTTGGCTTGTTTCATCTTTTGATCAATGCTTGCATGAGAGCATCAACGTGAGAATACCACTTGAAATATCATGATTAGCTCTCTTTTGGGTGTTGCTTGCTTTTCATGATCAATCCTTTTGATTGCTTCAACTAAGCATCTCAAATGTCCCTCGGATCACCACTTTCATGTTAGCCTTTCAAGTACCACACTTGGTTTACCTACACATAGGCGGCAAGCCCCTACACTAGGGAGAAGTGACCTCTCTCTAAGAAACATTCTTGACACTCACTTGAAATAACTTGATTGATTGATCCAAGTGATGGACTTAACTTGATGAGTAACCTTGATTCCTTCTTTAAGTTATTTTCTTTCTACTTGTTCAAGTCTTTTTCTTTCTACCAACTGATTTCCAATAATATCTAGAACTTAAGCTTCATCTTCATCTTGAGTTTGATCTTGATCTTCATCTTGAGTACCAAATGTGTGCAAAGTACACTCCTCAATCAAATGGCCTTGTACTCTTTGCTTATCATGCTTCTAGATCATCTCAAAACCAAACTTAGGTGCCTCAATCACTCATAAACATGATTCCAACTTGAGGACCTTTCAATTAAAATGACTCCAAATAAATCCAATAATTATCACTTTTCTGGCAGATTCTGTACTCTTAAAAGAAAAATACATATCTCCCAAAGTACAAATCCAAATACCACAAAATTTGGTAGAGATGAGCTTCACTAATTTATCTAGAAGCTGTAAAAATTTGAGCTTCATTTGACTTTTAGATTGCTATCAGATTTCAGTTCTTCCACCACTGTTACATGCTAAAAACTGCTGCACTATAGCAGACAAGATCCACTCCAAAACCAAAACATCTTTTATCCAATTCTAATAAAATTTGTACAGCATCTTATACCATAAGTATAGAGCATGTACACCAATTTTTATGTCATTCCAATAAGTTTTGATCACTCGTACATAGTTAAGATCACAGCTAGCTCAGATTTTGCAATATAGGACAGATTTCAGCTATTGAGCTATACTTCATCAAATATGAATCAAACTTGAAACTAACTTATTTAAATACTTCCATAAGACATATATCCATTCAATCCACTTACTAAAAGTCATCTCATGAATTTAACCAACACAAATCAATCCAAACATGATTACTAAGCAATTATCCATTCAATCATCTTATAGCAAGCAACAGTGCATATATATCCTATTCAATCAACTCATATGCACCCAAATGAAATGATCAACAAGATATATCTTGGTTAGCTCATGATCATCCAATTAGCAAGCTTCAACTCAATTATTTGCAAGCCATCATATATATCCAATGAATCACCAACAACTTGAATTATAGCACTTGTATGATATAGCACATATGGACTTCACTTAATTATCATGGCATTGGGTTTGGATGTGCACTAGGCTTCATATCTTGACTCAACTTATGATGATCAATATGAAATCAATTGAATCAAGTCTCCAATGCCGATGGTACCTACAATCAATCATCCACTTTTTGATGGTACCCAAACAATTTTGGGTCCTCTCAAGTTAGGAGCAACATACTTAGGTATAGCCTTAGTATGAATAGCGGGATGTTTTGCAATAGCAACCATAGAGATACCATTACCATCCTTTCTAAGCACATCATGATCATCAATTGAAATGGGCTTAGAATTTTTATCTAGGGGACATGAATGTGCCATGTGTCCCCTTTCTCGACATGAGTAGCACTTTCTCTTTGATTGAGCCTTCTCTTCCTTGCTCATGTTGTGCTTCTCATTGCCTTGCTTCTCCTTGTTTGCTTGAGCCTTCTTCTCAAGCTTGTTGGACAACCAAAAGCTAGGTGGCCCAATGTGTCACAACTATAGCATCTCATGTGAGCAATCTTCTCCATTTTCTCTTCTTTGTTCTTGCTCATTTGCTTTGCATCTTGATTCATCCTTGGACGCATTGCTCTTTCTCTTACTTTTCCACCCCTTCTAGTTTTCTTCTTCTTTATCATCAAATCACTACCATCATGGTTGATCTTGATTTGCTCTTGGGGTGTCTTTTCTTCCTCAACTTGTGGCTTTGATTGAGGCTTCACTTGTTGCTTCACCAATTGCTTGGTTGGGCATATAGAGGTGAGATGACCCCATGTGCGGCACTTGAAGCACTTAACATGCCTTAGCCTCTCTTCTTCTTTCTTCAACTTGAGCTTTTATTCATTGGGGCAACTATTTGCAAGATGTCCCACTTTATGGCACTTGAAGCACATGAAATGAGAGAGCTTCTCTTGTTCTTGCTTCTTCATCTCTCTTTCATATCTTCTCTTACCCCATCTCTTGCCCTTGATCTTGCTCTTGTTGAAGCCAATGCCACTCATGTCACCATAGCTTCTTTTGTTATTCAACATATGCTCGAAGGTGACTTGAGAGTTGTAGCACCTCTCTAACTTGTTGCTCAAGTTCTTCACTTCACTTTTGAGCTCATTGTTCTCCTTCAAAAGGTTAGTCTCACAAGACATAGAAGTAGAACAAGCATCTATATGTGAAGAACAAGGCATTTCTAATAAATCATCACAAGAGGTGGATACATGCTTCTTCCCTACATCACAAGGGTTAGCAATAGTATGTGATTGATCATGTGACCCATGTGATGAGCTCTCACTATTTTTAGATTTTTCATTTGAAAGTTCTTTAGTGAGAAAAGCATGGTCTTGTACCAAGTTATCATGAGTAACACTAAGTTCCTCATGAGCCAATTTTAGCTCCTCATGTGAACAGGTAGTAACATAAAGTAGATGCTTTTGTTGTTCATATGTGTTCTTTAGAAAAGAGTTTTCACTTCTCAATTTTTTGGTTTTAGCCATCTCTTTTTCTAAAGCTTTGATCATGCAACCATATCAATCTAGAAGCTCCTCATATGAATCAAGATAAATCACATTTGCATTAGATACCTTAGTGTCACCTTGTGACATGAAGCAATGTGATGTAGTTAGAGAGCTTGGAGAGACATCACTCTCATAGCCCGAGCATGATCCATCATTATCACCATCAAGTGTGCATGGAGTAGCATCATCATTGGCATCACTTGTGGCATCATCATAAATCTTGTCAAGTGATCTTGTGGTATGATCATCATCATCATCACTTGACCATGAGGTGGAGCAATCTTCCATAATTACCGAATTGTGGCTATGCTCAACACCTCATGTGCCTCCTTCTTGGGCTCATCCTCATCGTCAGAAACCGTCCCACATTTCTCATTGAGATAAATCCAAATCTCATGGGTGGTCTTCATGTCTATGATCTCTCCAAAGATGTTATCATGCAAAGATCTATACACGATGTTAGTAGCTTGGATGTCGAGATCTAGGCATTTCTCTTCTGCTTGAGTTAGATTATCTTCATCCAACACATGAGAAAAGCTTACATCTACCATCCATCACATTTGAGGGCAAATAAACTTAAATTGCATATCATCCAATTTTTCCACCGTGCAAAGTGTGTACCATCAAAAATGTATGGATAATCAACATCTAGCCCATAAGTCGCCATCCTCTTAGGTCGATGAAGACCACAAATGAGAGACCTAGCTCTGATACCACTTGTAAGGTTGAGATGGCGACTAGAGGGGGGTGAATAGTCGTTTCTAAATTTAATCGCATCGGCTAACCGAAACAAGTGTGGAATTAAAACTATCGGTCTAGCCAAGACTACACCCCTATATCTATGTTCTCTAGCACCTTGCAAATATCCTAATTAAGCAACTAAGGTGTTGGGCTAGCTAGAGCACACCTAACCAATTCTAGAAGCAAGGTCACACAAACCTATGCCACTAGTACATCAAGCAACAAGGGAGCTCCTACACATGCTAGTAAGCGAAAGCACAAAGCCACCTAAGCTCACTAGCAATGCTCAATAACAAGGCAACCGATGCTAAATTAGTGAGCGCAAATACTTAGCTACACAAACTAATCAATGTGACTAACAAGGTTACACAAACCAAATTAGCCACGCAAGGGAGCTACTTCTATGTTACACAAGCAAGAAGATAACTAGTGAGCTACACAAGCTAACTAATTACAAGAGCAACTACACAAGCACAATGTAAATGAAGTAAATACAAGCTTGTGTAATGAGGATGCAAACCAATGGGAATGCAAGGATGACACGATGATTTTTTCCCGAGGTTCACATGCTTGCCAACATGCTAGTCCCCGTTGAGACAAGCTCCAAGGTTGCCACCGGTCCTCTTGCTAGTGGTGACCCGCAAGTCACACTCTCCCACGTGGAGTGCTTACCACAAGCTCTAGCACTTGACCCGACTGAACCACTTGTCGCCTTTCGTATCTCGCTTTAGTAGAGTTGCTCTTCGCGGCTCCCGTGGGGCGAGCACAATGCCCCTCACAAAGCTCTTTTCCGGAGCACCGCACAAGCTTCTTGCGGGCTTCGATGGAGACCACCACCAAGCCATCTAGGAGGTGGCAACCTACAAGAGTAACAAGCACCATCGGTTTGCAACTCGATCACCTAGTGCCACTCGATGCAACCTCATGATGCAATCGTAGTAGAATCACTCTCTCACACAATCGGATAATCACTATCAAGCATATGTGAGATGAAGGGCTCCCAAGCACTACCACACAAGCCACCAAGGCTCTAGTGTGCTCAGCTAAACAACCCAAGGCCAAGACCCCCTTCTATTTATAGCCCCCATGAAAATAGAGCCATTGTACCCCTTCACTAGCATAGCTCGGGGTTACCGGACGATCCGGTCAGATTGACTGGACGCACCCTGCCCGTGTTCGGTCAACGGATGGCTACCACGTCATCCCTGGCTTCAAATACTGAGCACTCAATCTCAACGGTTAAGTTGCGACCGAATGCAGCACAGTGCCTTGATCGGATGCACCTCTGCCGAGTCCGGTTGTTTCCAAATAGCTCCATTCACGACTGGACGCGCCCCTGCTACATGACCAGACATAGACCAGCTAGAGTCCGATCGATTCCAGAGAGCTCCCCGAGCCTCTGTTTTGCGACCGGATGCGTCTGGTAGATCATGATCGGACGCAGCATCAGCGTCCGGTCATTCTCCGACTGCCACACGTCACTGCTGTTCCTCACGCCACCATGTCAGCATACGTCAACACTAACCAGACGCAGACCCTGAGCGTCTGGTCATGCGACCGAGACTACACGCTCACTGCTGCTACTGACCGGACGCGTCGATCCTGCCGAGGCCAGCGTCCGATCACTCACAGTGACTTCCTTTCGCCTCTGTTTCATCGCCGGGTTGATCCACATCAACTCCAACTTCTTCTCCTTTGTAAATGTGCCAACACCACCAAGTGTACACCACCATGTGTATGTGTGTTAGCATTTTCACAATCATTTTCCAAAGGATTAGCCACACAACTTGCCACGCCACTCGATCCTAGCGATAATGCAAAGTTAGATCACTCGAGTGGCACTAGATGACCGATATGCAAACAAGTTTGCCCCTCTTGATAGTACGGACATCTATCCTAAACCCGGTCATCAACTTCTCTACACACCTATGACCAGTGAAATGAAATGCCCAAGGTTATACCTTTGCCTTGCGCATTTCATTCCATCTCCTCCAATGTCGATGCAACACATGCACCAACACAATCAACAATGATATGATCCACTTCATATCATCACGTGATCATATTGGTTCATCGATCTTGACTTCACTTACTTTTCACCATTGCCTTCTCCCATTGGCGCCAAGTCTTGCTCAAGCTTCACCGCCACGTGGTCCATCGCTCCAAAGCTTCCAACTTGGCCTTCACGCTTATAACCGGTCCATCAAGCCAAGTCATGTCTTGATCTTCTCCACCTTGATCACATGACTTAATGGCATGTCTCATGTGCAATGAGCTCCTTCATCATCACATGTGTGAGCTTTGCAACATTTTCGAGCCATTTCCACCTTCATGGCATATGTTGCTCACACACATGAATATGTGGACTAATCACATGTGTATCTCACATAAACACAATTAGTCCACCTAGGTTGTCACACAATTACCAAAACCACACAAGGACCTTTCAGCTACCCACACCCACGGTCGAATGCGGCTTTATCGGCACGACGGTGGGGAAACTCCAAAATTAGAGCTCGACCGAGCGCCATTCAAGGCGGGGTGGGGACGGGTAGCTAGGCAGTTGTGTGACGGAGCCAACAACGCAACGAATCGACTTGATGTGAACTCTCCCTGACGAATTTAATGGCGCAGCTCGACGACGGCAGCAGAGAGACAGAGACGGGGCGCGACAGGTGAGCTCAGCTCATCCTCGCCTTGGCGGAACATGGTCGGCGTGATCAGGACACCCACGCGCTGGTGCTACGGACATGGTCTGCGCGCGTCCGACCGACGTGGCCCGCACGGCCGCAGTGTCTTAAATGACAAGGCGACGGTGGCTCGGCCACGTGCGCGCTGCAGTGGCGGCCTCGAACTGGGCTGGCAGTGGCGTAGGGTTACAGCGGACAGGCACGGACAAGACGACGATGTGACGGCAGTGGCAGTGTCACGACGTGAGGCTGGTCGGTAGTGCGGCGATGCGATAGCAGCGTAGCGCGGCCATGGCGGCACCAATGACGGCAGCGCGAGGCAGGACAGCAGGGCACGGGGCCAGCAGCTCGCAGCGACCGGCCTCGACCAAGCCCAGGTGGCCCGACCGACCCAGCATGGCGGCACGGGCTGACCGCGTGGGCCACGATCATGGGCGCGGCGTAGGGTGGCCGTGCGGTGACCGCGCACACGACACCAACCATCCCGAGACATGTAACGCGCACGAATTTTAAAGCACCCTAAATGACTAAATGGTTGCTCCAGGAACCAAACCATCTTCACCATGCTCAAGATGGCATATGAGACTATAAATCGAGCTATAACACTGCACCACCCTTTAACCCGATCTCTCAAAATAGTTTGTTAAACATAGCAATGTCTAGCTGTACATAAGCTTGAAATTTTTCTAAGTTTTTTGAGTTGAACTCTATTTCAAATTGTATTTCTAAGCTATTGGAAATATTGCTAAGCAATATTATTTTTCAACAGCAAGCTTTTTATTGTCATCTACAAAGTTTGCACTTCCAACTTTATTTATCACACACATATTCTATAGTATTTTTGCTTAATAAAAATTGGTTTTAAACCCTACTTAATATGCATGAACTATCGAATCAACTTTCGTTTAGCATTTTCATTGATCATTTTGAGTTACAAAAATTGGTCTACACATTTTATCACATACATTAACACATAAACATGATGCTCATGACATGTTTTAATAATTGATTTAGGGTGTAATACCGAGGGTGTTACAAGCTCTGCCAAACAGGACCACATACGTGGATCCATATGGTGCGTCGCATAATGTGGGCAAATATTATGATTCATAAATGCAGCTGAATTCCTATCCAACTTCAAGTTGGGAGATAATTGTGTGGACCATGATACTATTAATTAATGTAGGTTAGTACTCCCTCTAGTTTCCTAAAAGGGCCCTATTCGGCTTACCCCATATTCGACTTATTCGGGGGTTTTTTCATCCGTAACAGTGTTTTTCTCTTACAACAATTCAGCCAGAACAGTGTTTTCAACCAGTTTCAGCCAAGTTTCAGACCAGCGAACGGGGCCCATGTCGTTTTGAATAGAGACATGGTCTCCAAAGCATAACCTTGACTTCTTATTTTTATAAAAATATTTATTGACAAATGATATATGTATATTTTTTAAAAGTATATTTCAAGACAAATCTACTCATATGGTTTTCACATTTTCAAACTCAATAATTTAAAAGTTATTCATGATTTATATCGTCAATGATTGACCCAAACCTTCTCCAAAACGACATCTTTTAGGAAACTGGAGGAGTAGACGTCAACGTAAGAGTTTCAAGTCTTTCACTTTCATATGAAAAAGCTTATTACATACTCCATCCGATTGTAATCATAGTCTACTTTGGATTTATCTTAAGTCAAAATTTTCTAATTTACTAAGTTATTTGAAAAAATATTAACATTTAAATTCAAATAAATGTTCTATCAAAAACATTTCATGGAGAATTTACTGAAATAATTTTGATGTTACAGAACTAGTTTAAAGTTTAAAATTTTTACTTAAGTTAAAGTGAACTATAATTAAAATCAGATACAATATTTTGGCATCAATAAAATTATACAAGGCAATATAAAATAGTGTATTCATTGTACTAATTAATAACATAATGACTTCTAATGTCTTGTCACAATATGAGTGACCCACAGTACTTGAATAAACTAATGAATTTACCGTAGCCAGCAAATGATTGTTGCAGAAGCAATAACACAGCTCAAATATGTTTTTTTTTCTGCGCAAGCATCAAATATGTTTATAATTTGGTTACCAAAGGACTTCCAATTGTATTAAGTTTTATAATACAGTTTAATAAGTTAGAACTCTGTACCAAGGGCGTCCTAAATATGAGGCCATTCATCCTCTATTTTAATAATATAAGACTACTTAATTATAATGTCAAAAATGTTTTTTACGATAGTTTTCATATTTTTTCAGACGATTTTGTGAACCGCTAGTGTGAAAGGCAAATGAAAATGATAGCATTACACTGGCATAAGCTTAACAACACTAGTGTGTTGTCTTTAAAGCATGGTAGTTTGATTGAACTAGCTCATTCCATGTAACACCAGAAAAGAAGTCGTCTAGGAAGGACACTGGTTTTTGTTTACATGGAAGATGGCTTAGCATATCGTGCCCAAGTTTGTATGATAGTAAATAGGTGCTCTATTATTCATAAGTTATAAAAAATAATCTTGCGGTCACTTAATTATAATGCCAAAATAAATCAATATATAAGAATTACATGTTTGACATCAGAATCACTAAATTATAATGCTGAAATAAATCCATATATTCGAATTGCATATTTCGACATTAGAATTTTATAACTTATAGAAATGGAGAACTACAAAACTGAAACAGAAAATGTTATCTTGCGAGCAGAAAATGTTATTATGATGTTCTGATTGATTCTAAAAACTCACTGACAAGTGACCTTCATTTGTAGCTCTCGGAAAAACTTCTTAACATATTATGGCCAAGCTATTTAAAAAATATACTATTGGTAGAACTATTTGTAACATCCCGTGTCCAAAACTTTTTGTTTACATGGAAGATGGCTTAGCATATGGTGCCCAAGTTTGTATGATAGTAAATAGGTGCTCTATTATTCATAAGTTATAAAAATTATCCTTGCCATCACTTAATTATAATGCCAAAATAAATCAATATATATGAATTACTTATTTGACATCAGAATCACTAAATTGTAATGCTGAAATAAATCCGTATATATGAATTGCATATTTTGACATCAGAATTTTATAACTTATAGAAATGGAGAACTTCAAAACTGAAACATTGATTCTAAAAACTCGGTGACAAGTGACCTTCATTTGTAGCTCTCGGAAAAACTTCTTAACATATTATGGCCAAGCTATTTAAAAACATACTATTGGTAGAACTATTTGTAACATCATGCGTCCAAAACTGATCCGCACATGGAACAGCCTGCTTATGCATAGCACCTCTCTAACTGTTCTCGCTTCGTGTAAAAAGGTTAACCCAGAGGTGCTATATTTGGAACGACAAGGCTTATAAGCTTGTCCTCACCCTTCTAAACTTCAAAGGTGGTACTTAACCAACTAACCACAACCACACAAGCCACTTACGCCACATGAGCCAACTTCACAGCTACTACAGGTTACTAATGGGCTGAGATGTTATACTATTACGGATATTCTGCTTAAATAATCCAAGCTGTATTGATCAATATATATAAACACAGGGAGACTGGACACGAACCTGAGGAGTAAAGGAGATATATTCTCATCAATGGCCGGAGACAGAAGCTCGCCTTCGGAACCTCAGTAAGATCTTGATCTTGACTGAGAACGGAAATACTAAAAGCATCACCACCACAAATTTTAATGAAGATTCAGACATTATTTACTTCAATGATTCAAAAGCACTTGCAACTTTCAGAATGCTTTAGGTTGTACAGATTCAATGTTCATGCATGTGGATTTAAGTAGGTAGAGTAAGTACCAAATAAACGATTCTTGCAGGCGTACGTGACGCAAGAGAACGTGCTGATGGCCACGCTCACGGTGCGAGAGGCTATCTACTACTCGTCTCAAATCCAACTGCCGGACAGCATACCGCTTGCCAAGAAGCTCGCCCTCGCCGACGAGACTATCCAGGAGATGGGGCTGACCAGCGCGCTGGACACACGCATCGGCGGCCGCGAAACCAAGGGCATCAGCGGCGGGCAGCGCGGAAGCGGCTGAGCATCTGCATGGAGATCCTCACGCGGCCGCGGCTGCTATTCCTGGACGAGCCCACTAGCGGGCTCGACAGCGCCGCCTCGTTCCACGTGATGAACCGCATCGCCGACCTCGCCGTCAGGGAGGGCATGACCATCGTCTCCGTCGTGCACCAGCCATGTAACGAGGTGTTCGAGCTCTTCCATGGCCTCTGCTTGCTCGCCTCCGGACAGACCATCTACTTTGGTCCGGCCGCCGATGCCGCTGAGGTACATCATTCTTTACTTTCCAACAATGAGACAAATATTTATTCACTTATTAGTTTGCTAACAATTTTCATTTACAAATACATTATATTTGCAGTTCTTCACATCAAATGGCTACCCTTGCCCACCAATGAGAAATCCTTCCGATCATTTCTTGAGGACAGTCAACAGAGATTTTGAATCGGTATATAAGATTTATCTCATCAAGCCCTTATTCACAATAGTTAATGAAAGCAAACAGGGAAAGACATTTAGATTAGATTCAAATACTTGTCAATGTAGGTTCTTACTGTAGCTATGTCGAGTAGATTACAGAGAGATCAATTCATTTCATGGAAGCATCCTTTTTAACATAGTAATAACTTACAGGAAAATGAAGAAAGAACAGTATTCAAGCCATCTGCAGCAGACGAAGCAATAACCATTTTGACGAATGCCTATAAATCCTCCAGTATATCAGAAAATGCCAAAAAGGAAATGCACGACATAAATGAAATGGTTAGTATACTCACGTCTTCTGACTATTGTGTAAGCTTGCATGGAGATGACATAAGATATTGTTTGGCTTGGTAAACTAGGGTGGATTGATGATCAGAAGAAACCAAGCCAGTTTCCTGACCAAGGTGTTTGTACTCACCAAAAGATCCTTTGTAAACATGTACAGAGATGTCGGATACTACTGGTTGAGACTT